>CM052329.1:10109892-10162420 GCA_028455615.1 Lasioglossum zephyrum
GAAATCTGAAGGAACGAAGAAATCTGAAGGAACGAAGAAATCTGAAGAAACGAAGAAATCTAAAGCGACAGAAGTTATTTCGACCGAAACAACGGACGACAAGCAAGAAGATAAAGCAAAATAAGCGACGTGCGTTACGTCGAATGGACTACAAATTAAAACTCGAACTGGAGAACGTTGAACGCTATTTAAAATTCTATCGTAGGTTCATTGCTCGTAGCTTGATCAGCTTTGCTGTAATTAAATTCAATGAGGATCTATTCCATTCGACGTTTGCTCTCCTTTTTGTAACATTTAATGTAAAAACAATCGCTTTTGTACGACATGTATACACGTTTATTTGTATCGACTGTTTAAACGAGCAAAATAAACTAGCTATGTACTGCTAATTTCTCTTAATTAAACCTCGTAAACGATCGCCCCAGACAGTTTAGATTACTGCAATCAGGCGAACGTGCGCGAAGCAAGATGGCGGGACTTTTTCGAACGGAAACGATCGCGATAACCGTTTCGTATATTACAGAAGAATTTTGCCTTTCTACGTATCACGTAACAGACATTAGGGAAATGTCTAAAAGGTTTAATCGAGATGCTTTATCAAATGTCCGATGTTTCGGAATCGCCTCTATACAGGGTGTCTTGTAATTTATTTCTAAATGTGTCTTTGGGAATGTCAAGATATGCAACATTATTATTAGGCTGCGGATCTTTATGCAAAATAAAAATGTTCTACTTCAATTGCAACAAACTGGAGTGAAATGGAAATTTATTTTCTTCCTTAACATATTTAATATATCGGAAATAATGTTAATGGTATATTAAAATTCTACTATTATTTCAACTGTGCGAAATTACACCTCTCCATCATTGTTGTAAATGCATGAAATCCGCAGTCTAATTATTATACAAATTCGTAAGAATCTAATGCTCTCAAGCTTGGTGAGAAACTTGTGCAGAAAAACATTCTCGAATGAAATACTGTTTTACCGAATTCGAGATCAAAATAACCAACGTGGGCGAGATAAAAACTTTAACTGGCCGTCACGTCGGCGATGCAATAGACGATCTAATCGTGGAGAAGATAAATCCCCGCGAAAACGGCGTAAGTTAAGTCTAATTGATTGTGCTCGCTTGAAACGGAACACCTTGTATGCGCGGACCAGTGCCTGCATCGACTACCTAAATCGCTAAGAATATAGTGCCCGTTGCGGCGATGGTAAATACACAAGAACACTGCCTTCGGATATCCCAGTCGAATATTTCTGTGATTTTAATATACATATCCTTTTCGACAATTACGCGGACTTTCTAATGCTATTACTCACCAGTCTGTGCTACACTATGATAAGATTACGGTTCGTGGACACTGGTGCACCGTTGCAGCTCGTCGAAAGACGAAAGTCGCAAATGCTGATGCAACGTGCAACGATAGTTGAGTTTGATTTCTAGCCGTACACCTAGGAATTTCTCATGGGGGTCGAGAATGTTGCCGCGTGTGTTTACCTCCGACGATTTATTTTGTTGTTGGCAAACCAGCCTGCCGGAGGTACCCGCGAACGACGTCGTGGCTTGATATTTCTACAAAATAATAGATTAATTAATTACAGATTAACATCACAAGAAGCACGCGTGTTTGTTTTTACACGAACCTCGCATGTTTAACTAATCTGTGCGAACGACATTATTTATGGATACCCGCAATGCTTGGATCTGAAGTCTACAGTGTGTGTGTAACAGAGATTCGTAAAATTACATACTCTTTATAACAAAATCATTGATAATGAGTTACTGAAATAGTTGTTAAACATCGTCTTAGACAGTTCTTCGTCCAATTTCGTCTAAGAATTTGTTGTTAGTAAACCAGACGGCTAGTAAGTAAACAAAATAACAGAAATAATTGGACGATTATTCGAGACGACTTTTAAGAAGAGAGAACCAATTAAATTATGATTTTCAGTGATATTCGCCTTTGTAGACTCGAAATACAATCAAAGTTTGATTAAATCCTGTCGAAGGAGGTATTCCGGTATTCTTGAAAATTTTCAGAAGTCATAAAATATACGTGTACACACTGCACATGTGCCTCAGGTTCAAACAATTTTCTGGATCGCAGGAAGTCTACTGTAGACGATTAGCTGAATGAAAGGAAGTAATTGGACGATTGTTTAGGCCGGTTGTTTCCCTTGTTCGCTTTCACGAAGAATTTGTAAAGAACAATTGTCGATAGGTGTTATTTAACGCGGGCAGGGTAAGGTCTGGGTAACGAAACACCTCGGTAGTTTTGCAACGAAATGGTAGAAATGGAATATGGGCTGGCGCGAGTGTAACACTATATTCATAGGATATCGAATGAAGTTGTACGCAGTCCTACTGTTTTTTTTCTTTTCTCAGACCGGAACTCTAGCGAAGATAGATTGCTAACATTTAAGCAAAGTGGTAAACCTGCGATCTGTTGCCTCTCGTTGATCCGATAATTTAATGGATTGAATTTCGTCGGTCTCTCCGCGTTTCTTATTTGCAGGGCTTTCATCTGTAAACTATTGTGTAGAAAAGTTTACAGTTTCGTTCAAGTCCTGCCTTCTCGCAGGGCCGAATTAAGCCACAGCGTTTAGAACTCTCAGGAAAGCGCGAGACATTAAAATGGAACAACGGAAATATACAGTGACTCCCACTAATATATTCGTTCACTTTTAAAAAGATGACAACGTTTTTAATATTAGATTTTTAATCTTTTAGGAAGTTAGAACGAAGTTAGAACAAATGTAACAATCGATCGACAATCGAGAAATAAATCAGAGTTCGTAGAAAATAAATCATTTGCATTGAATACAAAATCAAAATTCATCTACTGCCTTCAAAATATTCATTCGAAACCAAGGCCGGCTTAATCCAGCATGAAGCCCGTAGCAAATGTTACAGGCAGGCTCTAGGTTTTACATGACAATATAATAAAACACAATGAATGACCTTTTTTAGCAAAAATATCTGTGAACGGTGGCCAGGGTTATTACACAATTTTACAAGGTAAACGTTTTCTGCTACAAGCGCGGGTCTCGTAGCATTTCCTACTCCTGGGCTTAATCCGGCCCTGCCTTTCTGTGGCGATAGAATTTCGTTGTTTTTGTTCGGATCTCTTTATCAGCACCAAAACTCTTTTATCGCCGACCGCTAATGGGTTCCGTGAATCTTAAAACGTTGCGCTCGCGTTCGGCTGATTTTACGATATACTTTTTCAAGCCGTGCGTTTCGCATCGTTTCTAAAGATCGAAAATATCTTTCCGAGCGAATTCGTTATGACGCAACAACGGTCGTTCTTTCGTGTTGTTTTATGGATGAAATATCGGACAGTTAATTGATAGAGACATAATAATGGCATGTTGTTCGCCTTGAACGAGTACCGGGACCTTCCCTTTAGAAATATATATTATATTAATTGTAATGGAGATTTTCTAAATTGAATATTAATTTATTTCAAACCCAACAATAATCTAGAACGTCATTTAGGTGGCACACTTGCGTCGCTCAATTTTCCTGTAGATTTCTCTCTCTGGATGAAATAAACCGTCGAAAAAAGATTTTTATTGCATTCCACAGATGATTGGACAGTTTAATCATTCCAACAGATCTTTCCTTGACTTTGACTTCTACGCGCGGTACCGCATGAAAGTGAGAAATTGCATAAACATCCGCGGTTCACATGATACGACTCCGATTCGAGCTGGTAATACGAAGCACAACAATAAGACCGAGTAAAATCCAGCTGTAACGGATTTAACGGAAGTTCTTCTCACGGAGAAAGACATTGCCTGGTACAGTCCGGAGGTATCCTTCAGAGTCGTTAGGATGATAGGTGGCGCTTTGAACGAGCGTTTATGGCAATTTTGTTGCCGCTGGAAGATTAAATCACTTTTAACATCGTTGGAACGAAGAACGATGTTTTAACCCTTCACTGCATGTTTTGTTTTTAATTGGGATGAAAAAATTGAAAGAAGATCAGTTTAAAAAAAATTAAAACATTTTCAGAAAAATAAATATAAATAAACATAGTAAGAAAACACATTCTTAGTTCACTATATACCAGATTTGTTAACTGTATCAGATATAATACACTATGCAGCGAAGGGTTAACATAGTCCGAGACAACGTTTAACAACTGTTTGAATTTTGAATTTTACGAATCGCTGTTGTAATAGCAGTGGCGGATCTAATGGTAAGCGGCCGCGCGAGGCCCCGGAATACCATAGGACCCCAAATTTCAAAGAAATTTATTTAATCTGTAACGGTATCAAACTTTTCATTACTTTTCTTTTTTATTAACAAAGTTAGCAAATTCTCTCAAAAACTTGAATTTTAGGGCCTAAAAATTTTTACCGCTTGGGGCCTCCACTTGACTTGAGCCGCCACTGTGTAATAGGTGTTTACTAATTATATTTGTTGGTATAGACTAATGACGCCTATGGTGTTTCGGAGGGTAAACATACGCCATCAAAAGCCACTTCGTTATTAATTGTCATCTTGCGTAAAACATAGTTTTTCATAGCTTTAAATATGTCGAATTTTGTACGAGAAAAAGACGTTACGCGGGAAAGTTTGGAAAATGTTAAATGGGATGTCCTACTCCACCCACCGTACTTACCGGACTTAACCCCTTCGAACCACCACTTATTTCGATCTATTCAGCACGGGCTTTCAAAACAATACTTACATTCTTACGAAGAAGTGACAATTTGGCTTGATAAATGGTTGGCCACCAAAAACGAAAAGTTCTTTTGGCACGGAATCCATTCTTTGACAGAAATGAACAATATATCCTTTGATGAAACTGTCCAACACCAAAAATGAAATGAAACATTTGCTTCTTCGACATTGTTTCCCGGTATGTTTTTACTCAAAATGATAGATCAAACAATATAAAACATTGTTGTTTCTCTTGTTTAAAAAACGTGCAATATCTCTTGTTTAGAATTGTAAAGTATCGAAATGCTCGATAACGGTTGCACCGGGCTCCGACAATGTAAACAATAAGGACATTTGCTAACACTTCACACAATTTTCACACAACAATGTTTTACATGCACACGCGCAAAGAAGTGTTTATAATTTCGTCAGTTTTAACAGCGAACAGTTCACTTACCGATTCACTCTTGCTCGACGAAAAATCACCGATTCTGTTCCGATCTGCTTCGTGCGAAAAGAATGCATTAACTTTCGAAATCTGCGCAACTTCCATCGCATTATCACGGGCAAAGTATAGGAGTAGACCAATCACCGTATGGGGTTTCTTCGTTTCTTGTCTCACGATCTGAAATACCGACATCGATCGAAACAACTCGATACCTTGCGCCCTCTACGCTGACAGACGATAAATTTTGGAACTACATCCACGAAAACCGATCAAATCTCAAACACAAAGGACGAGTTGTTTCTGTAATCTTGTGACTACGTGTTCAAGTTAAATTTTATTATTGTAGAGAAAAAGAAAGAATATAAAAATTCGATAGAATTATGTACAATTTTTGTTTGTTTTATTGTTTCCATTAAAAATAAAATTTCATGTTTGCCGACAAAAATTGCAAAATCCATAAACATCCGCAGTCTATTGATTATTATTGATATTCTAGAATATGAATTTTTATGCGTGAAATCTAATCAAATGAAATTAATAATGTACATCGAGAGGTGAACGAGTTATAAATATAAAATATAATGAAATTAAAAAAGGAAGATTAGTCGGAAGAATTCGAATGTGTCGCATCCTACCGTGCCGATCAGAACTAATATTGTGGAAATAATATTCTACAACTTGATATATATCAGTACTTCAATCAAATAATCATAAATACATAACATAATGTTATATATAATAAATATAATGTTATGACAGCCTTTGTAAATCGGAAACAGATAAAAATTGTACAAAATTCGAAAGAATTATACTTCGTTCGTCGTTGCGTTCCCGCGCTTTCTCTATAGAACTAGATCGTTTCTTCCATATTTTCAGTGAACGTAAACGTTACAAATAATCTTAGAGACTGTAAAACTATTTTCGAGACTAGTATGCAACTATTTTAAAACTGTTTAAAATTGAATTACATCAAATTACATGCACGTTATAGGGGGCGCGACGAGACCCAACGACGCCAGTGGCTATATGAATTTCGCCAATGCTGCCGCCTGGCAATGAGAAGTCGCATAATTCATCGACTCCATTTTATCTTGTCATGAGAGAGCTCAGTCCGTTACGTGTCCGACGCATATTACAGTTCGTTGAAATACTGTTTTTACGCGTGAATAATGTTTTAAAAGAAAAGTCTTCTACTTTGGACTGATTCGTGGTAATGCAAACAGTGTTTACGGCGGTGAAACGTAAAGCGTAAAATTGTTTAAGCAATTCTGATTTTTTCCACGGTATGTCAGAGGGCGAGGCTACAGCGTCGCAGAAGAAACAGCAGCCATTTCAGCAATCCGCACAAATCGGAGTAGGCTTGATGGCAACAAACATGGCATGGCAATATCCTTCGCCAAACAATATACACAACATGTTTCCTCCATATTCGGGGTAAATATTTCTTTTTCTATACATTTCTATGATAATACCCTCGATTGTTACACAATGAGTAGAATGAGTCACTCGTAGAGACATGCGCCCGACACAACGCAGATTGTCGAGGAACGTTACACGAACAAAACGTACGAATCCATTAATTCGCTTTAGAATTCATCGAAATCGTGCTCCTTATCGAACCAAATCAGTCTCGAGAGAAGAAAAATGCTGGCGAATAGGTATTGTCTATATCGGGAAACTTATTGACGAGTTAAAAAAATACTGGGGTTGACCTAATTTCGGAGCAATATATAGAACGCAAGTCCCTGTAGATATATATGTATATCATTTATGTATTCACGTTTCCAACAAATTATACGTTCGGATCGTTCGTCGAAATTATTAATATAGGCAGATTAATTCAAAAATTGATTTTTTGTAAGAGAAATGTAGATTCAAGTGGGTCGACTTATTTTTAGTACGTTCATTGTCACTTGATAATGAAAATAAGAAATTTCTTTGTATGATATACTAACAGGTCATTGGAAAGTTGTTTCATTGTCTCGAGGGAAAATGAAAGCCAATTTATCATTATTTATCACTATTTTCACTCTTTTAACTTCTCAGGCAACTTGAAGATTACGTGCTTGCAGAATTTCTCTGTTCTATTGGCTGAAACTTAAGTTGTATGACCTTTTATAACTTTGTTTATCCTGGTAACCTTGTTATTAGGATTGGAATATTCAAGATACTTAATCTTGGCCATACTTGCCCTTAAAAGTCCTATATACAAGTTTACAAGGTATAATTTGCTTACTAAAATGCAAAAACTCCTAAGTCAAATTTGTGTATCTTCCCCCACCCCACCCCCAGGAGGTGAGGATGGGTGGTCGAATTTGGTATCATTGGATGTCCCCCTTCGCGATGAACAACTTTCATTACCCACTTGTTTTGATCCGATCCATAGTTCTCGAGATATTTCATGTCTTCAGATAAAATGACCATCCTGTATAGTGCTTTTAACTATTGAAAACCCTGTTCCTTGCATTATCGAGAAATGGGAAGGTGCATCCCACACACTTGCAAATCTGGAAACTGTCTACCCTCTTAAAGAAAGTATTTGACTTAATTTTGGAGCAATAGCGAGTGTATATAATTTTTATGTTCATATTTCCAACAAATTAAACGTTCGGATTATTTATCGAATTTGTTAGCAATTAGATTAATTTGAGAAATTGATTTATCGTAAGAAGGAGTATTAATTTATTGTATTCTTTGTTGCAGGCAATTGTATGGACCTGGATATCAAGGTGTACCTCATCAGGGACAAATATTTAATTATTATCATACAATGATGCCTGGATATGGACAACCTTTTAATCCACAGCAGATGCAACAACAACAGCAACAACAACAACAACAGCAGCAACAACCACAACAACAACAACAGCAGCAGCAACAGGGCAACAATCAAGGAAAACAGCTACATCAACAGCCTCCTGTACCTGGGACACCAATGTCTTTGGAGGACGAAGCGGATCTTCCTCCTCTCCCGCCTGGACCACCTCCATCTGTGCCACAATCTCAACAGCACAACAACCAAGTGCAACAAACTATGCAGCCGCATCCAGCATATATGTACAACTCTTTCCCTTATGGAAACTGGAATGGCATGCATGGTGACATGTCTCGTAAGTTTTCTGCGACATGCGAGAAAATAGTCGGTGATTATTTAGATAGAGGCACTCCTCTCTGATTTTGATGAAATCTGAAGGGAAAAAGATATTCGAAATGTCGAGATCGAAAACATATTTGAATCAAAATTGTTACTTTGCTTCGAGTTTCGAGGCTGTGATTTCTGAAATTTTGAAGGTGATGAGAATCGAAGTTTCAAAGTTCAAAAGATGAGGAGAATCAAAGCTTCGAAGTTTTGAACTTAGAAATTTTGCTGCTAAGTTGTATTCACTCCTACATTTTAAAAAAACATACGCCACCACAGCTGAAAGAATGAAGTAACAGCCCTAACTCAAATTCCATTAAAATCGGAGAGCCTCTTTATAAATAATAACGAAATAGCGTTAGCCCAACGAATGTTTAATCATGTACACGTTCTTGGTTTCAGAATACAACAATCAGATTCGCTTCAACGTACAAAACAAGAAGAACGGCATGGCATTCACTCCATCCAGCAATAGTGGTGCTGCGAAGAAAAAACGTAAGCGGAACAAAAACTTAGCGGCACAATTCAACAATAGCTTTCAGGCGAACAGTCCCACCACTACTTTCGTACCGGGTCCAAATTTGAAGACAGAACTACCACCCCTACCCCCTGCACAGCGTGAAGTAGTAGCTCCTCCTCCACCGACTGAAGAATCCCC
Organism: Lasioglossum zephyrum; assembly: GCA_028455615.1. Lineage (NCBI taxonomy): Eukaryota > Metazoa > Arthropoda > Insecta > Hymenoptera > Halictidae > Lasioglossum > Lasioglossum zephyrum. Next base: position 10,118,815 of record CM052329.1, read on the forward strand.
TGCTCCCACTTCTACACCTGCTACTACTACTACCGCTAACACAACTCCTAGTGCTGGTACTCCAGCGGTAGGTACTCCGTCTGTTGTGACAACTCCCAGCCCAGTCGGGGACTGGCCTGACAGTTTGAAGAACTACGTGAACAGATGCTACGAGAAATGCAAAACGGCCGTGGACAAGGATCAAGTCGAGATTATATTAAAGGGGAAGATCACACGCGCTGCGAACGATGGCTCGCTATGGGTGAAGGATTGGGACCAAGAGCCTTTACCTAGCATCCACAGTGAACGCATGACCATGACGATCAAACCTCAAAAACCGGCGTTAAAGTTGAACAATTTAGCAAATCCGCTGATCACTGCACAGGGAGGCTTGCGCAAGCCAGGCCTCTCTACTTCTCTTGGGGCTCGGCTTGGTGCGCGTCTCTCTGTCAGTCACAAACGGTCGAGATCAAGGTCGCGGACTAGATCTAGATCCAGATCAAGATCCAGATCGAAGTCAAGATCAAGGTCGAGGTCGAGATCGAAGTCGAGATCGCGTTCCAACACACGTAGCCCGCCATCCCGAAAATACAGACGTAGCACGTCGTCGTCGTCCAACGTTAGCGACCGTGAACACGACTACAAGTCGTTAAAGACGAAAAAGTCAAACAAAAGCAAACAAAATCACAGCAGCAAGAAAACAAAGAAGACTAAACAGATGAAATCACATTTCTATTCAGAGTTTGGTTTAGCTACAGGGAACACCGAGGAACTAGGCTCCAAGGAGAAACTGCAGCAACGCGCTGCAAGATTCAACGACAGTATTTCCAGGACCGTCAGCAACGGTGCTAAAGACGATTCCTCGGGAGAGTTTGACTTAACCGGTCTTCACATTGTTGGCACATGCAAGGATATAGAAAAGCCGTATTTGCGGCTGACATCTGTAAGATTCTATTCTCTTAATCGGCCATTCCACGCGAAGTTGACACTATTTCGAGTAATCTCTTTTAGATTTTGATCAAATTTGAATGCGTTGTAGTCTTTTTAACAAAGGAATTTTCGATATCTTCAAGAAATATTTTGTTTATACAACATTTTTAGTATTAGATACGCTTGTGTTTTCACAATGAGCTCTTGAAAACTAGTTTTCATAAATTTGTTGGGGTTCTAGTTTTATAATCTAATGACAAAAGGATGATACCACTTTCTACACGTCTGAGAAATCAACCTTCTTTAAGATATTGAAAACTCCTTTGAAATTCGTTCATATGTTACTGAAGATTTCGCGTGGAATCGCTCTATTGACTAGACTGCGGATGTTTATGCATTTTCCAATTTTTGTTGACAAATTTGAAGCAAGTGGAATGAAGTAAAATCCTATTTTTTAATGGGAGCAGCCTTTGTACATAGGAAACAGATGAAAATTGCACAAAATTCTGTCGTATTTTATATTCTAGCCTTTTCTGAGCATTTGTATAAGTCATAAATGCATCCGTAGGCTACTAATAACATTACTAGACGTGTGCAAAATGCGCGGTTACTATTAAACGTTGTTTGCACGTTACAGGCTCCAGCTCCCTCCGCTGTACGTCCGGTAAGTGTACTCCAAAATTCTTTGGCACATGTCAAGAAGCGTTGGGTGGCTGAACAAGACTATAGATATGCTTGTGATCAACTTAAATCCATCCGGCAAGATCTTACCGTCCAAGGTATCCGAGATGCATTTACAGTCCATGTGTATGAAACGCATGCCCGTGTAGCTTTAGAAAAAGGCGATCATGAAGAGTTCAATCAATGTCAGACACAGCTAAGGATGCTGTATCAAGATGTCGGCGGAGAAAATCGGTGCGAGTTTATCGCATACCGAATACTGTATTATATCTTCACGAAAAACTCACAAGGTAACAAACTCGTCCAGATATCTTCTCAGATGAGACGCGCAGGATACAAACGAGTTACCCACGTGGTTACCACATTTTATTATTCATTTTAATTTATTAAATATGTTTTTTCTATTATCAAGTAACAATGATCGGTACCGAATGTATCGTGGACATCTCATCTGTAAGAATACCTGAAACTTAGAAGACAACTAACGATATTTCTCTTTACAGATTTAACAACAATTTTAGCCGCTTTATCCAAGGAAGACAAACGCGACGAGTGCATAAAACACGCACTGAGAGTGCGTTCGGCATGGTGGTTAGGCAACTTCCATGCCTTCTTCAAACTGTACGCCATCGCTCCGAGAATGGCTGCCTTCCTGATGGACTGGTTTGTTGCAAGAGAACGCAAGAATGCATTGAAGTGCATGCTAAAGTCGTACGTACTAAACATTTTGTTAGCCTTTATCCATTCATACTCATCGAAGCATCTTCGAACAGTATTCGACGGTACTTTGCAACCATTAATATCATCAATGCTAAACAATCGTCATCACAAACTTCTTTCGTCGCGTTGTCTTCGAATAGTCTGTATCGCTTTACCTTTTCCTTTTTAATATTTTACATCGGCCAGCGTAACATTTCAAGTAACTCATTCGATCTGATTTGTCGTGGCAGTAGAATTCAACATTCATAAAATTCTTTCGCTTTGTAGAAATATATTTCCACACTTGTTTTGGAAATATGTTTATCATCGTCAACGGTTCGTTCTTTGAAAACTGTCAACCTTTTACATTTCTACAGGTGTATATCGTCGCGCGGAGAACGGTGGAAGAGTGAACGATCCTTTTTTCGAATCACGTATAATCATACACAGATTTTCTGTTACAGGACACCGTAGCTGAAAAACAAATTGATTTAATATGTACATAATATGTTCATTTGCTATGTTTATCGTTATTTATCATTTCTAATGTGCACACCGTTCACGGACACTTGTTCTAATGATACATTTCTTCTGCTGTTTAGCTACCGGCAAAATTTGGCGGTTGATTTCGTCGTGGCAGAATTGGCCTTTGAATCTTTGGACAAGTTTTATGAATTTGTCAATGAATTCGGGTTGGTTTATGCTGATCCTGAACAACAGCTAATCGACTGCAAGACAAGCAGTGGTTCTCTAGGTGCTTGGTAAAAGCAACATCAATCCTCTAGTTTCTCGTGGAAGCCGCATAAAACAGATCGATTATTCCTCGTCGTGCACGCCGGTAGGCGTAAAAAGTCCCCGTGCTATGTGTCCCGACATGCACGTCGCCCTGTTCACGATGATTCTTCTCGCTGTTCTCTTTACAAGCATTGTTCTTCGTTGATCGACATATCGATCGATCAAGCAACAATCCACTACACGAGAAAACCCCTCCCACGATCAAATCTGTACATAATACAAATTTAAATCCTCGGCCCGCCGTTAACACGTAACCTTGAAGATGTTTCGTGGGTTCGAACAAATTGTACAAAAGGATTCAGGGGTGATCGGTTTCCGATCGTCCTCAACTACCTCAAACAAAACTCGGTATGAAGCCGAGGCTCGTAGGCGAATTACGAAAAAAAACAACGAATCGTCTTTCGGGGGAAAAAAGATATGTCTCTTCGGGTGAAGTTCTTCAATAAAAGGCAAAGTCCCCTCCCGTTCGTTGATCGTTGCGTGTTTCTCGCTTGTCGTCTCTACTAGAAAAATTATGTGAACGTCTTTTTAAACGCTGCCCGCAAAGGAAACCGGAATTTTTTAAGCCTGGTCGCCCAGTCCTTTCGCTCGATTGGTGTTAGCCTCGACGGGGAGCTTCGAGACTCGATGGATGGAAAAGGAGTGAAATGGAAATAATGGCGGGAAACCGATTCCTACACGGGGACGAAGATTGGCGTGCGGCCATGCATCACGAGTGTCGAGAGAAGTTGTTTTTTTTTATGGAAGATCGAGCAGACCGAAAGAGCAGACTAGCCTGGGGTAGAAATCGTTCGTAACGAAGAAGAGAAACAGAAGACAGCCTCGACTTGGAGACAAACGGGTTGTGCCTTTATTGTGGATACGATATAGGGCATTGACTCTCTCTCTCTGTGGATACAGTTGACGTCACGTGTTTAAAAATCGACGGCTAGGAACTTTTAACCGGGACAGAAATCCATTCGGCGCAGTATCGCCGATCGCGTGTGATATAAGTGATTTATTTTTATCTTTTTAAGTGTTTATCGTAGGACAATGGTTTTTTTTTCTTCTCCTTCGATTAATCTCTGCTAAACCGATTCTTGGCTCCTTTCTTACTCGCACGGAACCTCGCCCGGGTACAGCATCGGGATTAGGAGAAGAAAAAAAATTAGGGGGACAATTTACACTGTACGATCGCATTCGAGCATGGGTATTGTGCATAATAAATTATTTAATTTCTCGGATATTATATTACTTTTTAATGCGTTACACACTGGAACCTAACGGATTTACAGGGCATCTGTTGTAACTTGAAATAAAACGTTTTATTATGTTGTAATTTGAACCTACTTGTTCACCTGAACATCATAGGGAACCAATGACCAAGTTATTTCTATATTCGTTAGATATTACTTTGCTAATTCGATAGTGTATCCTTCGTGGTAGTCCGTAAAAACTGATTGATCCTTCGGCGTGATTCGTTCATCTTCGCATTCGCCGTTCTAAGAGAATCACGTCGATTAAATGTGTAAACGTTAATAAAGCGCAGCCGATTGCATTAAATGAAATTATAATGTAAAAACATATGGCAGTCGATACGACGAGAGTAAAGCTCTTTGGTTCTTCGAGTTATCTGCAGAACGGATTCTAAATAAAAAAGTTACTACATGATAAAGAAACAATAATGAAATATCGTTTTAGTATGTTGTTATGCAGTTGAGAATTAAAAAAATATTAGAAAAGGTTGATAATTGATCTTATATCAGAATTAATGCGAAATAAATTATAGAATGCATCGAAATTAATAAAAATAAAAAAACACTTCTAGTCGTCACTAAATATCCAATAACTGGTGCCTTTACCCTATAATCGTTTTTAATGATTAAACTCGATACAGTTCCAACAGAATAATAATCGCACAATGCAATTTTTACTAACAATATTCAATAGAAGCTTCTACAAGGACCATCCTCACTTTCTTCGTTCATTCATTGTGCAGATCTAAAGAAAAGAAAAGTTCTCGACCAAAATTGTGCGAAGCTACGTTAGAGCTGCTGCCATTTTCAGATTGAATATTATACAAATACATATTCAGGTTTAATATATTTTTCTTCTTATATTTTCTCTCTCTTCCTAAATCATACACATATACGTGCACGAATTGATCGCTACATCATGAAATGCATATAATCATTTATATATATATTCCAAACATTCTTACAGAACACGATCAAGTTCGCTTCGATAGAATTTCAACACAATAAATAACACAAAAATTAAATACTGTCATAACAAAACGAAATTGAAGGTACAGAATTTCGAGTTCCGAATACTTTCTAGTAACAGGATTAAATTACTTCCTTCCATCATTTCTCCGAACATAAATATCTCGTAAAATAAACATGCGATTTACTAAACTTCTCGGGCTCCCGTGAACTGGTTTATATAATGCAGCCCCTGGCGAAAAGTATTCGATTGCATCCAAAAGTCGCATAATTTTCTTCGAATCGAACCAAACCAGATTTAGAAAAACATTTTTTACTAACGGGTAAAGGTTTATTAATTCTTTATATATAGAGCGATTCGATAAATAAACTAAGCTACATCGGACATATTCGAATGTATTAATGAATCACCCGGTATAATTAACGTGGATCTACAAAATGCACTTTTAAAATTTTCACAAGCTGAAAAAATTTATTCTTTTCAAAATTTCGTTTACTCGTTACTTGGTAATCGACTAACCGAAGTGATTCGGTTCAATTTGAAGAAAATTATGCAAATCTCAACTCTTAGCACTCGAATGGGGTACACCATAATTCAGAATATTGTTTCCATCGTTAAATATACATTGGTATCTGATCAATAGACTTCTTTGTACACGTATAACAAAATTGAGTATATGAAATTTGAAATTGTTGGACAATTTTTAAATTTGAACATGTCAATATATAATTTCTCCTCTATTACGATTATTATGGGAAGAAGTAACATTGAATTTAATTTTTATCTCTTGCAATCTATGCAGACAATTTTTATTTTGTAGAAAGATCCGCAGTCTACCGATCAATTACTAAACATTTCATTATTGTATGAGGTATTATATCAATTTCATATTCATGAAATGTAAAAAATCAACCAACCAATTGTTTAATTTTGAGTTAAAGTAACTCCAAGTGCAAAGGGACAAATGCGATCGAATACTAAACTTCCGAATGTCGGTCAAATCTGACTGATCTAAAAATTTGCACGTAGAACATTCATTTTGCATTAAAAACATGTTTCCCAAAGGGATTTTCCGACTCGAAAAAAATTTCTCATCATCTTAGTGTAATTTTCTACCTTACCTGGTTTACGTTTAATAGAAATTAAACTCAAACATATCAAAATCTAACCCAGACCAAAGTATTATATCAGTAAGTTAGAAAATACAAGTGCTATACAGAAAATATAACGACACTGGGGAAACATGTTTCGAACAAAATAAACCTGTGTGGAAAATTTCAGGTGGATCCGATTTGACGATTTTCTGCCGGTGGTTGTACTTTCCAAGAAAAGTTCGTGTAAAAGACAAAGATCAAGGTCGTATAGCGACGTGTTGCGAGTTGTTACAAAGTGCGTGATAACGTTATGTGTCGCGGTATCTCTAATCGTTTAATTTATGTAAATGGGAATTTCACGTATACTATCACCGTCTTTGCAAGATACAGCATGTGCCTATCCAACGAGCGTGCCGATAGGAATAAATAACAACTGCGCTTGCGTGGCAAAAAGTGTAATGGCGTCGTGTAACGTTTGTTATGTGTCCCCCAAACGATCAATAATATTGTCAATATTTGCTTCAATATCGACAGAGGATCATATCAATGGTCTAGAAATATTGATCGTCTAGTAGCGTATTGAAGCGTCCTATCAATATTGACGGATATTGATAGAAAATTATATTTTCTGTCAATATTGAAGAACCGCTTGAATGTCTAGGAGGTTTATTGTCAATATTTCCTTCAATATCAGTTTCTTGCGAGACCGCGAAGTGAGAACTAGCTGTCAACAAGGTTTTGAAAGTCTTCTTCGTCCATTTGAAGACAATTGTTGTAGTCGTCCGGTTCTGTAGAACGCAAAAAATTCAGCAAATGTTCGTGTATAAAGCGGCTTCTCAGCTTGTACCACTCTTTGGACCAGCGTCTATTTCTCTTTAATTGTTTTCAAACAATTTCGATATTTTCCAACAATTTTCGAAACATTTCGAAATTTACAACAAAATCACAACTGGAACAGCCTCGACCATGCAGCACGAATATTTTTGTCAGAATGAGTATTGGCCAGAATATTGATGCGTTTATATTGAAGCATATTGATGCGCGCTTCGATATTGAAGCGAATATTGACAATATTATTGATCGTTTAGGGGACACATTACAGTGCGGAGCAACGACGTGGCAAAATTCATTTCGCTTTTGAACAAACAATCAACCTCCGTTTTACGTTGGAGCAAGTTCAACCTGAACGAGCTCCGAACGTGAATCAAAAATCCCGTCTCGGAGAAAAGACATTAACGAGAACACAACCGACGACGACACAAATACATTCGAAAGACGGTGAACGTATATCATAATTCTTAACGCGCCCATTGGCTGACATAATATAGTTGTTACTAGACTACAGAGGTTCATGTATTTGCAGCGCGAAATAAAAGAAAATCCTTCCGGAGACCGATGAAGCTTTACATTGGTAATCGTGTGGAAAAGGTCACCGCAGCACCGATTTTCATCCTATTTAAATTTGTTGTAAGACTGAATATTCTGAACAACTTTTTAAAACATTAAAAATCAACGAAATCGGTGAGGTGTAACCTTTTGTGCGCAATTACCATTTGATTTGACTGTCAACCCTGGTCGACTCTTCCACCGAGGAGACTAAATCGAATAAATTCCTCCATTCCGCTGAACTGATCTAGAAAAATGTAAACTCGCATGAACATCCGCGGTCTAGCTTTTACTTACAGATTACTTAAATAAAAAATGTTAACAGTATAGTGGAGCCGTGTGTAGATCCACGAAGAAAATCAAAGCGACTGACAACTCGGACAGCAATTTATACGGACAGAGACACGAAACTGTTATACTGGGTAATGTTGCGTTTCAGGATATCTGCACAGGGGCCCAGAACTCTCTCGAACCTTGCCCTATCCAGTTTTACACATTTCAAAGGGCCACGAGCCACAACCGTCGCAGCCCTCGGCCTGTCTAACAACAATGCAATCTCACCTGCAATTAATTAGCTCGGTTAAACGTAACGTTCTACCATGAATAGAAAATATTGAACGATTGCGAAAATTCGTGCTCAATTTCTGGAGACTCTGACACATCTATAAAATTGTACGAATCTGAAGAAAATCGTGGTGACTATATATGCATAAAATTTGGAAATAGACACAGACTTTTGCAATTATCCAATGTTGGATTGGAGAGAAAGTTCTGTCGTATTTTAAAGAAAAGTTTAATATTATTCATACAATGATATACAGTTAGTAGCATAACTGATCACACGTAGTTTAAATCAGTACACTGTGGATCTCTATTCATTTATGGGATCCAAAAATTTTCAAAAAATGCTAGGAAATAAAATTCCAAAGAATTTAGTTCGAATTTTATTTGTTTCAAATCTACAAAGACTACTATCACGATCTTAAAATCCTACAAAAATATAAAATTGATTAACATTCGCAGTCTAGTGATCATATGCTCCTAACTGTAGTTTCCATTATCTGTAACAACTTATTGTCGTCTTTCTCATTGGCAACTTATGGTATTCATTCACAAGCAAAACTATCCGATTATTTAAAATACGACAGAACTTGATCATTTTCACACATACCGAAGTAATCGGACGGTCCTAAGCGACCCACTTCCGCCGGTTCCTCGTTCTCCGAACGCTGTTGAAGGACTACAGCAGTGCCCTCTACAATTATATAAAAGTCCTCACCGGGCTCACCCTGTCGAACTATCGTTTCGCCGTCGTCAAATGCTACCGGTTCTAAAGCATCGGCCACAGTCAGGCGTTCCCACTTGTCCAGAGATTCTAAACATAGACCAGTCATTATGTAATCTATTTATAAGCGATATCGTCCACAACACGCAACACAGTCCAACGAAATTAAACTGTTTCCAATAAACCAACTAGGATTTTCGACCGAGGACCATCCTCCTCCGCGTTTGTTTGCGTAGCCTGTTTCAATTTTATCACTGTTCAACAGCAAATTTGCTCAGCAATTACCGTTGGACGATTCTTATGTGTGGAGTTTGATGGTATAAAACCAAATCCAAAAGTAAGATTTTGCTATCACGCAACGTTTTTGGAAAACATTGATTTCTGTAAACATGCACGATTTTGATTTAAAAGATGAGGTATTTCGCGAAAACTAAACGTGCGAGACGGTTTAGGACTTGAGCAAAAAGTTAGAGGGGACTCTTCGATATACATCCATACGTATACTAGAAGAATTGTACACTAAGCTCAATTTCTTGGCCGCGAGACCGAAATAAATAAATACTACTACATCTACTACATTGAAGATGATCCAAATAGTTTTTACACATTTTCGACGTGTGTTCTGGATCATTGTCATTATATTTAGCTAATACAGTTCATAATCTGTACGAAACACCCAGAGGTGTTCTAAGACTAATGAGCGGGAGAGTATATCGTTCAAAGAATGTGTTCTGACTCACCTAAAATAGACACTCTGGACAGAAACTCTTCGTACATCTTTCGCTTTCTTATGGTGGAGCCCATGAGGATTCTGCGATAAGAATCTCTATCGATACCCCATAATTTCACGTCCGTTTTCGCTCGTACAGTCGCTGCACGCGGCGTACCGTAAATTAGCGCCAATTCGCCGAAACTTCCGCCTTCCCCGATCGTAGTGGCCAGCTCTCCGTTCACGAATATTTCAACTTCCCCTTGATCGATCACGTAGAAATTGTCGCCCTCGTCCCCTAATCAAGTGTAACACAATTTCAAGTTAAATTACCGTGCTTAATCGTCTCGACAGAATTCTATTGTATATAAAGCGGTACGTCGTAAATAGCAGACACTTAAGTGAATCCTTTGACGGAAACCACTTAACCTTTACGCTACCCGTCGAGTAATCAACCCTCGAACGTTCGACCGTGTAACAGCGACACGAAGGCCAAGGGTTTCATGACCCCCTACAATTTTCGAAACAAGTTTGATACTAGTTTTTAAAGGAATAAGAAAGAAAAGTAAGTCATTTCTATTAATAAGTGAAAGCAATTGTTTGCCAAACTGTACAGTATTTATTCGAACAGAGCAGAATAAGATGCTACTATATTTTCATTTTTTTTTACATTTAATAAAATGGTCTCGTGCTGTGGGCAAACTTTAATAAGTATAGTGTTTACTGATGTCTACTAATGTTGACTGTGGATTTTTATTCCTTATTGTGAACCAAGTAGAAGTTCCATTGTTCCTTTAATCATTTTAATAAGCTGGAACTTATACATTGCAGCTCTTTACCATAAATCTTATTATCTTTTTATATTTTTCCCAATTTCTTCATAAATGCATAAAGATCCGCGGTCCAATTAATTACATTGATCCACCTCCACATAAATAGGCGACATTTCTAACGGTTGGCGAACGAATATTGCACCCAAGGCCCAACAAACAGGCAACCATAAATGCTACTAGGGACGCTAGACCGTTCAATTGTAAAATAATTACCCTGCCGAATGATTGCCTCGCTGAACAACAACGTATCTACGAACCTACTACCGTTTTATATCAGATGATTGCATAAATTCGTGCCCGATTTTCACAGATATTGCAAACTGTACTGCACGACGAAATGTAAAAGGAAAAAATGATATAGTCACCATTCTTTTGTACAATTAGAAAAAAATGACGACATAATTGATTGATAAAGCTGTATACTTTGAAACTTAAACATTTCATTTTATTTTCAAATCGGGCACGAACTTATGCAATCATTTAATAATTCACCCAACTAATTTCTTTATAAATGCATAATGATCCGCAATCTAATTAATGACGTTGGTCCACCTACATAAATAGGCGACATCTGTAACGGTTGGCCAACGAATATTGCACCCAAGGTACAACAAACAGCCAACCATAAATGCTACTAGGGAGGCAATGCCATTCAGTTTTTAGGGCCGGTTAGCCATATAGCAGGGTGTGATTCTGAGGGCTTTTCTTTTTATTTGATTATCATACAAAAGCTAGGGCCTCCTGCTAACATTTGCTAATCTGCCTCTGTCAAAGTGTAAAATAATTACCCTGCCGAATGATTGCCTCGCCGAGCAAGAACGTGACTGGAAACATTGCGTCGAATATGTCTGAACGTTCGTTCTCATCCAAATGAGCGAAAAGAACGTTCTTAGCGATGGCCTTGCTCAGAGCAGCCATCGTCTTGTAATCCTTAGGCACGACCTTCTTGACATAACTGGTGGCATCCTCTTCGGAGACCGGCTCCGCAGAGATGCCACCTCTGCGTCTTGGTACTTGAGGACCTTGCTGCCCCGCGGGTATGTCCTCCGTGTCTTCTGGGCTAGTCGCGATCTGTTGCTTGGCATCGTGGGCCTGTTCCTGAAAACGTAGTGAAAATTAACTGGTTGATCGTTGCTAACTAACAAGCTGAATCATGCTTCAGTAAATCAGTCAATTCAGTGATGAAAATTCTGAACAGAGTCTAATAAATATGTATGTTATTAATTTCCTTTAAACCGTATAATGTTAATTGTATGATATAGATTGTATTTATGTATTGTTGCATGCGTACCGTATATGTATAATGTCAACTTTACAATTGCATTTGGTTGGAACAAAAGTTCGTAGCGTTTGTAAATGAAAATTGAAGCTAAAATTCAGATATTTATTCGATAACATATTTTCTATTCTGTTCTATTACTTCCTCCCATTTTCAAGATAACTTCTCGTGTTATTGAATAAACATATTAATAAATACCTTTATTTTATCTTCGATTCTTAATTTGAAAACGCTACGAACTTTCTTGCCAACCCAATATAATGTATATTGTATGAATTTTTTTTAATTCCCAATTTTTTACATTTTTATCTGTGCCTGTAATGAAAATTCCAAACATGTGTTTTGTAAATCCAAAAGCAAGTTGCATACACATTCGCTGTCTAGTTATAATTTTGAAATAATTCGTGGGAAAACGGTTTTACAAGTCTCGCGTGCTCGTGAAACAGAATTCCTTTTTATTTGAAGGTTTCTTTGAGATCACCTTCGCGACAGGGGAATCCCTATACCCGTCTCGCCTGACACTTGAGACATCCTGTATACTCAGGAAATTTCAAGATGCATGTGATTTCATTAGGGGAAGGGCGCGCTGCTCTACTCCGCGCATGTGTAAACAAAATTGACTTGTAAAAGCGTGTTATATTTCTCTCGCGGTTCTCCCTCCTTCTTTCTCTATCGGGTCTCTTGTGGTGATCGTTTTTGTTGAAGAAAAATCAAATGAAAAAGATGATATTGATCCCCGCGCGTGTGATCGCGGTTAGTGTGCTACAAAACGACTAGGAGCACTGTATCGCCGCGTTGCAGCAAACGAATAGAACGATACGAAATATACAACGGGCGTGCAAATTATTCGTACACCTTTTCTGAAACTACCGAGCACTGAAAGAGATTCAAATGTTTCAGCAGATAAAAATGACTATTTATTTCGATTTCGTGCAATTTTTATTACAATATGTGCCTTGATAAAGAAATTTATTGAATGTAAGCAACGTTGTAATTTCAATAATTATAAAATTAAAAATGAATAACTTTTTCAAAATTGGAAAATAGGTTTACCGGCTAATGTGTAAATAACTTTTTAAAAAGTATTATACTTAAGTAAGTAGCAAATGAATTCCAGATATTGTTGAAATAACGAGCACTATCTAACGGTTCAGTTTTGACAATATCGTACACGATTACATTGAATTACTTTAGTTTAAAATAATGTGGTGTGAAATAACTGATGAACTAATTTTTTATTCATTTTTGCTTAGACCATAATTAAGAACACATATAATGATCCAAAGTTGAATTTAAATTTAAATATGTGCCCGTAATTATGAAAGTGGTCTGAGTATTTAATAAGGAAACTGGAAACGGTTCGTTTTTGACAATACGGTGCAAAATTACAATGAATTAATTTAGTTTAAAATAATGTGATACGAAATATCTGGGAAACTCGTTTATTTTTTAATTTTCACTTAAACCACTTTCATAATTATGACCAGAAAAACATAATTCCCTCTTTTTATCAATGGATTAGATTTGGTACATTTGAAACAAGGGGAAGTGATCGTTTCTATTTGATCAGCGCTTCCTGTCTGTCGGAAGTTCAACAATGCCCGTTGTAAAATTATAGAGGCTCGCGGAGAAAATGTTACACAGCGTACAAACGACGAGTACGGCTGAAGAAGGTTGGCAAATAATGCCATAGGTCACTTGGCGTTTTCACGGATGAACGGTGAATCTCGTGGAGCAAACGCCTTCGTAAAAAACATCGAAACGATCGCTATAAAGTTTCATGCGACTCGAGAGATCTTCTCGTTGCATTCGCAGTGAATCTTATGGTATCTGTACCGATCACTGCGGTGTCATTCTTCGATCGTAATTCATTTAAATATTATTCCCAAGTTATCATGTAATAATCAAATGTGTAAGCATTTTATGGAAGAATTATTGCACGAATTTAATCAGAAATAATTCATATCTTCAATTGAGGGGATATTCCCATTCGGAGTCGTCGGTTTTCGACAATTTATGGGATAAAAAGCTGTTAAATTATTACTAGACAGCGAATTTTATGCATTCATGACGAATATGGGCAGCTGTAATTTCAGGTAATTCAAACAGGTGTAAAAAGAAACAGAAGAATTTAAAAATACTATTATATTATTTTAGATCTATTGAACACATTGATAACAATTAATAACAACAATTAAACTCCTACTTTAGTTGTTAATTGCAGTTGACGCATAACATTCTTTCCCATTGTAATCGTTAATTGGATAATTGATTAAAAATTAACTGCTGAAATTTCGAAATGAAATACGGAATCAAAACAGTATGCATACTGAAAAAAATGTAAACTGAATTTTTGTCGATATATATTTCTGTCAATTCTCCATCTCCGCTCCCTCTCTCTTCCTCCTTATTAAAATTTATGGATAGACCTTGTGACGATTAACTTCAACAATTTATGAAATCAGACTCTGATTTTCAATGATTACCTTTTTTAATCGTAGACATTAATTAATTGATCTCGGTTAAAATTTTAATTGATTGATGCTCAACTCTGCTGTCATCTCGTTAAATAATTTAGTTTTGCATCATTTTAGTTAAAAAAATTAAAGGATCTCTATTAGGGATCTTCATTTATGAATTAATAATACTAATACGCTTCCCGTTCAATACGCGATGAAATCGCCGCTAATCACAATATCCCCACACAACAACCCCACGGTATAGAAAGTTCCGGGCCAATACGTTCGCTGTTTCAACTCCCTCGAAAATAGTTTCATAAAAAGGAGAGTTCTTTTACTTTTTACACTTTAATAACTAGACAGCGGAGTTTATGGATTTATGGCGCCAATAAATACAGCGGGTGTACAAAGTAATCGCACACTTTTTGAAAACGAACGACTTCGTCAAAATTGGATCCAAAAACTTCTAATATTACCATTATTGATCCAGTCGTTTGGACATTTTTACAGAAGCCTTAATAATTTTTGAAAATAGTATTTTTTTTATACCTCAAGAATATTGAGAATATTTATATTTTGTCTTTACTTCCAATTTCAAATATTATTGCCGATAACAATGGTTCGAGTTCAATATTATTTACACGTTAGCTAGTAAACTAATCTAACGTCTCAAAAAAAACCTCAAGCCGAGCGGTCCATTTTTGAAGAAGTTATTCGTTTTTGAAAGGTGTACCAATACTTCGCACAACCCACTGTATTATTTACGTAACTTGTTGGTTTCTCGAATTTATCTTCAGCGAATGGAATTTCGTAACGTTTTAGAATTTCGAAAGACTGTTCAGACGAAGAAACAGCAAATATTTTGATTATGGGATCAACCGTTGAGAACTGCATCGTGTAATAGTTAATAATGTCACGGAAATCTTGTGATTGTTTTCGAACCCAATTGGATAAGGGTACAATACTGTGTCGCCACGTGCTAAGACCGTTGACCGACTAGTCTTGACACTGTCCTTTTAATTCGATGCTATTGTTAGAGTGTAGTTCGACTATTCGTCACGAGAGTTATTTTAACGTTTCCGTATATGCACATACAGGGTGTACGTTCACACCAGCACTATATATTTAAGTTTCATTTTGATTCGCCGATTCATCGAATTAAACGAAACGTCGAACGAGAATTATTTTTTGATGAATTACTATTTTCAATGAAGATTCACCCATTTTCTGTCTCGTGTCTCCGTCACTAGTATCGATTCGTCGAATTTTTATTGAATGAACGTCGAACAAGAACTATTTTTGATAAATGATATTATTTTGAATGATAATTCACCTATTTTCTGTCGCATGTCTCCGTCGCTAGTAATTATTTAATATGTGAGATCGCGAATGAAATTCAATCGGTTATTAATAGACAGATCTTTATGCAAAATAAAATTTTCTAGTTGAATTGCAACGAACTGGAGCGGAGAAGGCATTTATTTTCTTTTGTAATATGTTCAATAGGTTGAAAATAATGTAATAGTATTTTCTAATTCTTCCAATGAGCTTGCTCTTTCAAATTACGACTACAGTGGATGTGCAAAGAATTCAACTGAAGAATGAAACATTTCTTCCATCCCAGAATAAATCCATTTTTAAATGATCAAGATTTCTGGAAAGATGTCCAAACGACTGGATCAATAATGGTAATTAATGAAGTCGTACAAACTTGAACAGAAAAGATAGAACTTCTCAGAGAATGATTAATAATCCAGACAGAAGGTAAATTTTGTGTGTTTTATGGAAATCAAACCATTAAGGATATAGCGGGTGTGCAAAGCATTAGTGTACATTTTAAAAGCGAATAACTTTTTCACAATTGGACCCTTCAGCTTGAGTTTTTTTTTTAAACGTTAGACGATTAGTTTACTAGCTAATGTGTAAATAATTTTCTTCCTTAGATTGTTATTGGTCGCTAAGGAAAATGTGAAGATCACGATTTTTAACTTTTTCATCTAATGAAAATTTCAAACATGTAAATCTAAGCGAGTTATGTACATGTACAAAGTTTCATTTGAAATCGGTTAACGCTTGAAAAACTTATTATTAAGATTCTTACAATTTAAGCTATTTTTAATCAATTATACTCCATAAACTATTAAAGGCACCTTTTACGTTTTCAGTACAGGCACAGATAAGAAATTTAAGAATCGTGACCTTTACTTTTTCCTTCGCAGTTATGCTCATATTTATGAAAGTGGTCTAAGTAAAAATAAAAAAATGAGTTTATCGGTTATTTCACATCACATTATTTTAAACTAAATTAATTCAATGTAATTTTTACATTATGTGGAATTCTTTCAATATCAATATCTTCTTCCTTTTAATATATCTTAAAACAATAAATATATGATTTGTAGCACTTTCATAATTTTAAGCACACTTTCTACCAGCAAAAATTCGAAAAAAATTATTTATACATTAGTAGTTATTTTATGCAAAATAAAAACTTTCCATCTTGAATTTTTTGTTGAATATGTTTAATAGGTTGAAACTAATATATAGATAATATATAGCATAGTACATTTAAATGCATAAAATCCGCCGTCCACGCATTAGCTATTAAACTAACCTAGTTAGTCCAATTTTGAAAAATTCGTTTTTAAAATGTGTACTTTGCACACCCACTGCACCATGAACCCGAACGAAGACCTGTTCGAATGTGGTTCGAAAATGTTTCTCTCGGTTGGAATAAAAATACCAGCGCTGCCAAGGATTTTTCAATCAAACGCGAAACTTTCAGAGAGCCTACGTAATAAGACGAATCTACAATTCCACTGACCTTAGCGGTGCGGTCTATTAAAAAAAACGAACCGGGAAAGAAAATACGAAAACATTCGAACGAAGTTTCGCGATCTAAACGAAGTAATGAAACCTCTGGATCTCTTGTTATCAGTAGTAATAAGATTCACATGCGAGGACATACCTCGTCCATTATTTATAAAAAAAAAAAACGATCGACTGTTGCACAATAATTTTCCGTTGAATATATCCTTCACTGGCGGCACGTCACACAAACACACACACACTCGAAATTTCGGAAGTTAGGTTACTGGGGAAGAAAGTTTTTCCGAATCAAAAGTTGCGGACGGAACCGACCGACAGCACGAGGCACGCGCGAGAGAACGATCGTGTCTGATCGCGACGTCCCGCCGCGGCGCTTCGGAATTTTCTAAGGCCTCGCCAAATTCGATTAATACGACAACGATCTTTCGCGGCACGGCGCTCTCTGCGTGACATCAGAGGGTTGGGAGAGGGCCTCCTGTTGTCGTCGACGGAAAACATTGCAGTTGCAAATCACCGAAAAAACTCAAAACTACCTTTCTTAATTACAGTGAACCATAATAATATGTGCCCATAATTGTGAATGGTATAAATTATACAATACTACATGTAGGGTGAATATGTAGGTGTACTACAGTAGTTATTGGCACTTTCGATTTAAACGGCGAATATTAACAATTCCCTGGTATAGAAGATCATTTTATATTGCATCTAATTAAATTGCTTGTAGCTCGTGTGTACGCCAATCGATTTCGATGAAATTTTCAGCACGTGCATCACTAACATAGATCTACAAAACGTATATTTTAAATTTTCATTAAAGGCCCAAATAAAAATATTTTAAGAAATGCTTTTTCTATTTTTGCATGTAACCTTGTAAATTATCATTTGTGGAAAATCTTTTTTGCATGTCATTGCATAAAGCAATGCTTCTAATTGCTTATAAAAAATAAGGTCGTTTGGTACAATTATAAAAAAGTTATTCTGTTTTAAAGGGCGTACGAATACTTACGGGAGTCACTGTATATTTCGAAGCAACGTTGTAAGTTTTCATAACAGAGAGAAGAGGATATTTTAACAACAAATTCAGTTTACAATTTCAAGTCATGTATTTCTTGTTTCGAGTAGTATTGAGCTAATTTTAATTGAAATAATAAATAAACGTGTGATTTTACTTGTAAATAATAAACTAAACTTTTTATTGAGATAAAAGTAATTTAAATCATTCCAAGATTGCCCTATTTATTATTTCTTATTTGCAAATGAAAAATTATTATTTGTATTAAGGTGGAAATCAAATAAATACTTCTCGGTCTTCTCTTATTTCTTGTATCTTGTATATACGATGAACACGTGACGAATTAATGTCGTCATTACCCGTATATTTTATTTACATAGATACAACTATTTTTTGTGCAAATCGTTCGCGTTTTTTATCTGCTACAGCAACCTTTCCAGGTATATCGTGAGTGTTTTAAATGGCCAGCTAAGACAAAACTCAAGCAATGGAAATCTTCTTTTTCCCTTGTTATCACCCCATAATAAAATATGACCCCACGTAGCAACTAATTTTTTTGAACTTCGTATTTAATTCAATTTAAACTTCATTTAACGTTACTTTTCGATGTTGTTTTTTTATTCAAATTGATGAGTTAACATTTGCATCTTAGGGTTTTGCTGTTATATGTTTAGCATTAAAAAAATAAGTCACTAAGTTTCGGATTTTATCTACAAATAACAGAACAGTAGAACTTATTTCGGGAAAACTGTGTCAAATTGACACGAGGAACGGATGCGGATTAATGTCGTGCGATAATTCCTTCATTCATCCATAAAATGCTTAACAAATTTGAATAATATTCGAATAAAGTACGGCCGAAGCGTGATACCGCAGTAATCGGTACAATTAGCCTAGACAAATACGGAACCGAGCCTCAGGATGGAATGTACTTCCGATGTTGTCGAAAATTTCCGTCGCTGCACGTCCCGTTTGCGAATGTTTCGAGGACGACGCGACGGAACGCGTTACACATGGACTTTCGTGGCTGTTGGCTAAGGTTGCGCGCCTCGTTATATTTCGAGCGTACTTCTATATTTAGAGCGTGCCCTATACACAGTGCTCGTCGTGACGGTCTCCGTGGTTTTCTTAAGTTTTCGCGATCATTGGATAAAAGATAACCATCCGCTAAATTATACTTCGAAATCATCTGGTGAACAGATGATTTCTTTGCCATCAAACGAACACGTGTAAACAGAATCAGGAATTAATAAAGTAGGACAGATGCTACGGACAGAATTAGACAGAGTTCTGATGAAACTCTTTAATTGAAAGAGTGTCTTTCGATTAATAATAATTTCTGCAATTATACCGATTAATTTTGCAGTATTAATTAAAATTTTTATGCCGTGCCACAATAAAATCATTACTTTATTATCCTCTGGTGCAGGGCTCGGAATTTTTTACTCGCGGCGGCCGACAATCGAAGGCTACGCCTCCTCGACTAAACAATTCCGAGCCCTGCTCTGGTGCATCACAGGTATTTAGCATTCTCTATGATCTTAAACTAAAATTGTTGTAACATTTTTTATTTATATACGAAGCAGAAATTTCATGTTATTTTTATTAATTTCGAAAAAGTTTGAGACTGGTACCTTTGCCCTAGTAATTACCAGTAAACTAGGAGAATCAATCGGTGAAAATGAATTTGTATTCCTATTGTATTATATACATTTGTATAAGCACTTTCTACGAGTAACTGGAGAGACCCTTAAAATGTGCAATTCAAATGAATTTGTCAATCTCCTTCATAGAGAAGAAATTTTAATTCATTTGAAAAGAAACGCGTAGATTTCGTGTTTGTTGGACTTTATTTGAAATCGATCATATATCATCAAGATAAATTAGGCAATAAATAAAGTATACTATTTTCCAGTGATTTGATGTCGAAAGCTGCGCATGTTGCATTGTCATACAGATGCAACAGCTACATGTTCCTGAATAATGCAAATACGTCTCGCAAACGTAACAATAGGACTTGGATTGATCTTTTATCTAGCGCTGACTATATAATCTCATATTTCCATGTTTAAAAATCAAATTTTGGACGGACGGACTAGAAATTCAGTTAGGCATGCCTAAAGACGAATGTGGGCCTAATGAGGAAAGAACGATGTACGCCTAAGTTGGGCATTCCTAACAGTTGCCATATATGGGCCTAATAAGGAAAGAATGGTGGACGCCTAAGTTAGGTATTCCCAACAGTTGCCATACGTGGTCGAAATGGGGATCGCCGAGCGTATGTCTAGTTTGGGAAATCCTAACAGGTGCTGCTCCAAACTTGCAGTATTTAAAGATGACGTATCCAAATGTAATTTAGCAAAGCAGTAGCGCGCACTTCTCAAAATCTTTCCGAGAAAATTGCATTTGAAAAACTGTCTTTCAGTCATAATGAGATAGGAAATAGATACTTGGTCCCCTCAGGGTTTCAAGTCCATACACCACTCTCCTTCTCTTTCCAATTTCACCTATCGCCTAATTGCAACCAATTCCAGCGGGACCTACTTTTAAAAGTGGGTTCCGAACCACCTTTGCCAACAACACGTGAAAAGTACCTGGGAGTCACTTCCCGGGTTTTTACCAGGCGGTCACCCATCCAAGTCCGTTCCACGCTCCACATTGTTTAACTTCGGTAATCGAATGAGAACCGGTGCTTTCAACGGGACCACGGTCGTTGGCCAGTCATAATGAGATGGTGTTTGCCTATGAACAACAACCGAAGTGGCCGAGGGCCCAGCGAGAAATATTGGCAATCAATAGGGATCGCTGGTTCGAGTCCCGCTGTCAACATTTTTGTTTTTCACTTTTTGAATTTTTTCAATTCAATCCTAACATTTATGACATCTGCCAATAAACAGTTATTTTTTAAATAGAAAATGCGAGTCTTTTATATGTGGGTATTGAGTAAAATAAATCTTTGGGAAATCCTAATGTGTCCCTAACACGCGGGTTTTCTTATGCGGGCCTCATACGGCTTTCCCAATTAGGCAGTCGTTGATATTCCGCGTTACATGCCGCATTAGGGCCTAACAGCGAAATTAGGCTAGCCTAATGCGGACCCAATGGTCTCCCAAACTAAATTTCTAGTCAGGATTGTACATGGATAAATTGAAACGATGAGCTAACTCGTATTCAATAATCAACAGATTAATAATTATTACGAACATCCGGTACATCGCGCGCACTAGCCGAACCCTTGACCAGTGATGCCAGAATCGGAGGAACCGAGGAACCTGCCCCTTCGGCTGGGCCCCCTAGTCTTATCTCTACTCACACGCGATACACACGAACGTACCTTTACTCTGCCCGTGTGGGTCTCACGGTGAGTAGAGGTACGTTCGTGTGCAGCGCGTGCGCAGTATAATTAAGCGTGTGGGGCCCAGCCGGAGGGGCAAGTTCCTCGGTTCCTCCGATTCTGGCATCACTGCCCTTGACCGTATGTTATGGCGTGCCCCTGATTTCTCAAGATTTAAATCCCCCCACGTATGCTACCGTTTGCGTGGTTCGCTAGGAAATAGCAAACGGTATCGATTCGCGGTGTAGCTCTCGACCGTCTAGACCGCAAGAAAACGGGCCACCTAAATCTCTCCGTTGTTTTCGAAGACACGAAAACCTTGTCAAGGTCGGTGCTGTACAGTTCGGACGAAAAATAAGGATGCAATGACGCATGAATTTATGATCGATACACCACGCGTCGTGTAACGAGTGAAAAGAAACTTTAGGGTCAAGTTGATCACCCTAAACTGCTAATCGTTTAGTCAGAAAACATTCGCACAAAACTTTGCGTTCCAGCATTTTAAATACCGAATATTTTCTGTCAAAGCATTTGTCTTACCAAGCACATTCTCTATTTGACGTCAGTCAATCGTTTTAGATCTTTAAAAATTTGATATTTTCAGTTTATGTTGGTTCTGCGAAAGAATAGGGTAAACAAACATTCTAGAAATTAATAAAAATAACAAGAAGTACCTAGTACATATTACTTTATTTTTAGAAATGAAATTGATGTTTACCCTTCGCATATATTGTACATCAAAAGTATTACAATCATTTTTGTTTAAGATATAGAAAAGATTAGTTCAAGATTATAGAGAAACTGTGATACACCAGAGGATAATAAAATAAGGATTTGATTGTGCCACAGCATAAAAAGAAAATCATTCAATTAATTTGTCATCACTAGACCCCGGAACTTTATGCAAAAAAATGTTTGTGCATCAATTGTAAGACACAGAATCGGGATATTTTATATTCCTCTCTAATAATTTTAATGTAGTGAAAGTAATATATTAATACTCTTAAGAGTCTTCTAATCTTTTCATCTTATCATCTTTTCGTCTAGTTATCACAAATTTCTTGTATCCGGTAAATAGAGCCAAAACTCCAGATTAGAAGTTTGTTAATATTTCTTTTGCTTTTTAACAAAATCGTTCAGAAAAATTTGACGATACAGAAAAAGGTTAATAATATATAATCGATCATTCATCAGAAATAATTCGAAATAATTACAGAATGCCATTGAATTAATAAAAAACTTCCAAGTCGTCACTAAATATTCAGTAACTGGTATCTTTATCCTATGTATACTAGAATATAATATATTGGGCTGGCAAGAAAGTAATTTCGGTATTTTCAGATGAAACGGAGAGCCCAATCTTTTTATTCAAGCGATAAACTTTAATGAATAAGATATTTTTCATTTTGTTCGATGATCTTTTGTCAAAAAGAATAAATAAAAAAATTGGATTGATTTAAAGTTCATTGCTTGATTAAAAAAATTGGGTTTTGCTTCACCTTAAAACACCGAAATTACTTTCTTGCCAACCGAATACATAGAGTACGATAAATTAGCATAAGATGTTTTGAAGCTTTGTTTTTATGGTAATGTTACGTATAAATAAATAAAATGCTAGATGCCAGTAGTGATCGATTTAAAAGAGAAACCGTTGGATACCGACCCCCCACCAAATTCACCCGCGAAATTTGAAAGAACTTACGAAACGAACGATTTTCTAATGTACAAAAGACAATGTTTACGACTCCGTTCCGAGGTCAAGTTATTAATGAACATCTATGTTTGATTACACCTTCAAAAAGTCTTCGCAAAACGAATTAGTCTATAAGATATATAATTTTAAGTAAATGTTCAATATATAAATATGTAATCTCTTCTCAATGTATAATTAAAATGAGACTAAGAAATAGTTCCTTTTATTTATATTTTATCAATGTACCATCTAATTGAAAAATTCATTACATTATAACCTCATTCTTAAGATTGAAGTTTCATTATCAACTTTACTTTAATTCTTTTGCAGTGACATCAACTATTTTTAATAGCTGATAATTAAGTTAAATGATTGATAATTAGACTGCGGATCTTTATGCGATTATGGTGTGTGTAAATCTTCAAAAAAGGAATGAATATAAAATTCGACAGAATTTTATACAATTTTTACAAAGGCTGTTTCCATTAAAAATCGAATTTTATTTAATTCCACTGTCTTAAAATTCGTTGACAAACATTGTGAAATGCATAAACATCCGCAGTCTATTGATTATTATCGATGATATTATTTTACTATGGATTACTGTACTAACAACGACTCCGATAAAGTAATACTTTACGAGAAAATTATATTTCGTCACAAAATAATCTAACGGAGATCGTGTTTGATAGAAATATATTAAATAAGCGTGGTAAAATAGTCGTGGCAATCGAACGTAAGGATTTTTGTTACCCACTGCATATTACTCACACTTGTCAAACTCGACGTACACATATAAATAGTACGATACTGAGAAGTCTGTTTGTATATAGATGAGTATTTGTATACGGAATAGATAGAAATTTACGTTGCACATTGATTTGTTGTTTCTTCCATCTAATCGTTGACATATATTGTCACATTGTTCACCGAACAAACAGGTGAAACGCGTAATCGTCTAGCAGAAGCGAAACCAAGAGGACAAAATGAAATCCGAGGTTATTTACAGGCGTTGCGATTCAATACGTACCCGTTCTAGTTTTTGAAAATACTCCCTTAAGAAAGATATGGGATTTTCAGGGCGTCCCACGCACAGTTGCACTATACAGTCTTTCAAAACTTGTTGAATATTGTGTCTTTGCACGTATTCCTCGCACTCTCTTAAACTTTGCTCTTCCTCAAGATTCGCCGCCATATTGATGCACAAAACCGAATACCTTCTCGACGATTCCGCTCACGACAGGGATCGCTGGACGCAACTTCTTTTCAAGTCTGCAGCTCGATTTCTCAATGTAAACAATATTCGCACGTTTCGTACGAGCGTAATCATGCATTGTTTGGTACACTGTCAGCAGCTCAGAACTATACCACTCGAAGCAGTAATTATTAATCAAATATAACGCCATTGATGTTCAAGCGTCTATAGACAGTACGTCACGGAACTATTAACCGAATCAAATTTCATCAACTCTCGTTTAATTTATGTATATATTTGTATGCATATTTCTATTATTCTAGTATTCATATTTATCATTTCGAAAAATACGTAATCGCGCACCATAAATAGTTTATACAGGTTTTGCACAACAAATTTAAAAAAAAATCATTTCTGCACTCCAAATTCAAAAAAATCAACTTCACCTTTTTGTAAATCAATTTCTCCCTTTCGCAAATCACGTTTAACCTTTTGCACATTAATTTCACCCATTAAAAATATCTAAAATTAATTAAATTTATTCGTTCATTTAGATTACATTATATATTTATTTACACACACGTGAACGGTGTCATTACTGCGAAAGAAACAAGACTCGATACTTGCGATACATTATACAAGTCATAAATAATTTGATATTTTTTTACAAAACCTTACTTGAACATTATTATTTATTTTATTTATTTGCAAGACCTCTACGACCTGTTTTCAACAACATTAAATAAAAGGATAACCTCAAGTTATCATTCCTTATTTATGCAAGTATTATAAAGGTTTTATTTGTTAATTATACTTCACTTGACGACTAATTAATTAATCAGAAAACGGCTACAATGAATGTACATATCAATACAGTTCTCATACATTATAAAGTTAATGAATTTTGAATTTTTTAACAATTTATATTCTATTTGATCTTTTTTACGAAAAATTACTTAAACACATTTGCGAAAGTTTGAAATTGATTTGCAAAAGAATTAATTCTTTTTGTATGAATTCAGAAACAAAATAATTGACCTGCATTTTGACAACCTTAGTAACATTTCAATTTGAAGCCTGATCTTGGAATAAATCCTTTTTGTCCTATTTGTTTATACTAATGTATCAATTGATCTTACAAATCGCGTGATAACAAAAATATAACAAATTCATGTAAATTAGTATACGAATGAATACTCCGTTTATCTAACAAAGAAAATTTATTCAATAAATTGCTGAAAGATAAATTGGCATGATTTATACAATGGTGGTGAATACACGCGGACAGACATACATGGGAACAGGCATTTTAGAAAATATTTGAATTGTCTTTTTGTTTTAACTTCTAACAATAATATATTTTAAAACATATTGTCAATGGGAGAATAGACATTATAACACATAAACTATATTTTAAAATATAAGGTAAGAATGTTTCGTGTTCTTTTTATACTTTTACCAATTGGTAATTCTGTAATCCCGTATCGATCCGAAACTAAATGATGAAATCAATTTTTTGTTATAGCAACTTACGGTGTACAGAAAGACACGGGACTTCAGAGTAACGAGTCGTTTTCGAACTTAAAGCTTATTATTTAGAAAACGCATGGCCATGTTCTCCTATTTACATTAATATTGCTGAACAACATAGAATGACTCGATATACCTATATATATATATAATTGTTTACACATTGTAGAATCCATTAAAATGTTGTTACTTTATGAGATTCTATCGAATTATAAAAACAGTTGTTTTGTGACGAAAAAACGCTACAATGATAACAATAATTTTTCTAATGATGAGACGTCATTATCAAAGTTTTTAGAATCTCTTTTATCAAATTAGAAATCGTCAAATGGATTCTTCAATGCTTAAGCTTCGAGAAAAAGAAAGATTAATGTTAAACAACTATCGAATAGCATTATATTCAACTTCTGCTGATCAGCTCTTCGCATTCTCTGGGCTTATGTTTACCTATACACTGTAATTGTGCAATTTTTGTTAATTATAATCTAAATTTAACTATAGAATGCATGCGATGCACATATATATAATAGAAAACAGCAATGCCATTATGGAACATTGTAACGTATCTTGCGCTTAATAAATATAACACACAGTTATAATTGCTTTCCGAGTGTACTGACACGAGTATGCTCTTGGATACAGTTTCATTGTGTTTGCAAATCTAACGAGTGGACGCCTATAAATAGTATTTCCTCGGTACTTTGCATACTGAACTATTTTGGCCCTTTGCTAACAATATATTATTAGTTTATAAAAACTCACCGCGATGCATCTGTAATTAAATTCAGTAGTGAGTTTCGTTTAATCTTTCTTCTGTTTTTCACCGTACACGTATGATCGTTTCCAAAATAGACAACGTAAAAGACCTATTGGTTCACGCAGGATATTAGCAAAACATTGCAATACAATGGAGTGATGCTTGCCTTCCTAGAGTGCCTTTCAATTACGATGAGATTACGATAATCATTTCTGCATATCTTCACAGAGTAAAGGTACCAGTTACCGGATATTTAGTAATTGATTAATCATTAATTTTCCATTATTTGCGATGAACGATCGATTATTAACCTTTCTTCTGTACCATCAAATTTTTCCGGACGATTTTGTTAAGAAAGCAAAAGGAATATTAACAAACTTCTGGTCCTATTTACCAGACACAACAATCCTCTGGTGTATCACAGTTTCTTAACAATCTCTATAATCTTCAACCAATGTTTTCTATATCTTAAACAAAAATTATTGTAACATTTTTTATTTATATACGAAGCGGAAACTTCATGTTATTTTTATTAATTTCGAAAAAGGTTGTGACTGGTACCTTTGCCCTAGTAATTACCAGTAGGTTCTTCAAAGTTTTTGGACAATGGTAACGCTCTTACTATTTAGACTAGGAGAATCAATCGGTGAAAATGAATTTGTAATTCCTATTGTATTATATATAATCGTATAGGCACTTTCTACGAGTAACTGGAGACCCTTAAAATGTGCAATGCAAATGAAACATCTGTCAATCTCCTTACAATTCAATTAAATATCGAATGATGGATCGATAAACTGTATACAGTATACACGTATTCAACACTGTGGGCGAATACAGTTTCCATTACTTTCTCAGATGATTATGATAAAACTCCCATAAAATCTTAACAATAGAAATCGTGTGTCATGATTAATATAAAGTGCAGTTTGTGTTCTAAACAGCATTCTTTTTTTCTTTTCTTTTTTTTTTGCTTCATCCAATGTACATTTATTGCTCTAAATATAATTGTAAATTGGTAGATTAATTGCACAGAGTGTGGGTATTAGTTCTGAAAATTACCTCGCGTAATTAGTAACGTTAGAACTTTTATAGAGAGAAAGAGAAGAATAGATTTCTTATAACGCAATAACAAAGACTTTCGTATATGAAAATTTTTCGGCGCGAGAACGATTAAACACGATACAAAAGCATAATTGATCCGTAGATTGTATGATTTAGAATATCTTTTTAACTTAACGTTATTGAATACAAACAGGAATTTCTTTGTAAAATGCACTGCTAATTTCTACGAAAGAAAAACCAATGAACAAACGAATTTATTCGTGATATCATTTGTATGTTTGCTCCCTGTGATCTATTCATTCTTATTCACGCATTAATAAATAAATTTTTTTGTAAATAGATGGCCACCATGGTCTAATGATACTACTTATTGCTATTAGGTTTTTTCCTCCACGATTTTTTTATCTCATTGAATTAATACTGATTTAAAATTAACATTAGACTAATATAATCTCATATTTCCATGTTTAACATAAGATAAAATTTTCTAGTAAAATGTATACCGCGGCATTAGATGCATAAAACTTGCTGTTCTAATGAACTATACAACTTCGATGCACTTTTGTAACTTATTATTTAATTACACCTTGTTCATGGTTTTTAAGGCACCAGATACACGTGAAAAGTATAACTCAACGCATGAATATATGAATCATTGTTTAAAGAAAATCGCCTTATCTTTGGAACTTAAAAATCATGAACGAGCGCTTTGATAAGTTTTAAATACCGACTTAACGGAGTTGATTCTCGGTTCCAGGATTGCAAGGGTGTAGGATACGCCTTCTCATTTCTCGATAACGTAAAGATGGGCTTTTCAGTAATCAAAGCACTAGGTAAAAGATCAATCTAGGCCGCGATCGCCCTCAAAAATCCTATGTTTACGTTTACGAGGCGTAATTTGCTTCATTTGGAAGCATAAAGCTGCGGATTGTATGCATTTATGATAAAACTCGAACACTCCAGAGGAATCGAAGGACATTATTACGTCGCTTTCGACTTTGTAAGACGATTAAAACAACAAATATATTTTTACTTTGGTAATTTTGATTTTGAAAATCAAAAATGTAGAAGAGAAAAGAAAAGAAAAATATTTTCCGTATGTCTACATTTACTTTAATGCTTAAATATCGGTTACAAACGAATCAAATTTTCATTCATTTAAAAAGAAATGCGTAGAATTCGTCTTATTTAGACTTTATTTGAAATCGATCATATATCATCAAGATAAATTATTCAATAAATAAGAGTGTACTATTTTCCAGTGATTTAAAAATCTTCGATGTAAAAATAGGACTTTTGAGAGTGATCGCGGTCTTGATTGATCTTTTATCTAGCGCTTTGACTACTGAAAAACCCCTTCTTTACATGATAGAAAACCAAGAAGGCGCATATCGCACCCTTGCAATACTCGAAACGAGTCTACCCCTTAATATTTCCACTTTTTATATAATAAATGCATGTTTCTCATATTATAAGAATATCATATAAAACAATACGCTTTAAAAAGTAAAGCAACTACGCTCTCAAAGTCGGCTTGAAATGTCGCAATGAAATATCAATTTCCTATCGACCTCTAATTCATCAGTGTAAAAAAATAAATAGCAGTGCTTAATCAATCGCGAAGTACATAACGATATTGTATATATATACATATGCATATATACATAAACAAAATAACATCTAGCAATTGATATTACTATCTACATAATGGTTCACCAGCATCCGTCAGAAAGAAAAACGGAAGCATTGAAATAAACAATATTTCATGTAATCATTCGAAAAACATAGAGATATTTCCACTGGGGAATTGACTAGTATTTGACATGTCTTTGTTCTAGTTCATTAATTATTATTATTTCTGTACCGTCTATGTAATTATATGAATATTAAACAATGATCCATGTTTTGCATTATTGGCGATAATACTTACTTCGATCTTACGGTGTAGTTGACGTTAAAAAGGTTGGGTCTACCGCAGCAACTTTTGCGGTTAAGAACGCGTGCATACAGAACAATAAATTCTGTAGCTGAGAACATTCCAATTCCTGAAAAATTCAAACGAGAATTAACGAACCGAACATCGTTGCTCTGTGTACGGCGTCAGATACGAATACCTTTGTCTCGATTGCAATACTATCTGGCTCTTGAAAGTGTAACTTCAACCTGCTCTTTCCGTCATCACTGGATCCCCTCAACTGGGAAAACTTATAACGCCATACGATCTCTCCGATGTCCTCGTAAGAAAGCGTGAAGCCCTGAGTCCACTCTAATGTTAATCCCGCACTTCTTCCATTGAACGTGACGGGAAATGTTTTACTCTGTGACGCGTGACAAACAATTTAAAACATTACTTTCGCAAGTCGAATACGAAAAATAAAATACGACACGAACTTTTAAATGTGTAACAGCCGAACACACTGCAGTATGCCACGCTGCTTCGACTCTCAACAGTTCTTGTCTAGTTTCAACGCTTAAATATCGCGGCGGTTTTCCGGGGCTCTGTGCTAGGAAACAGTGCTGTCTCTCGTCTACATTCTCAGATTCTCTCATCATACGGAACATCGTTTGGTAGACTTTAAAAGTCAATGCACATCGAGACCAATCACCTATGTTGCACTAAAAACATAAACCACATATATTTTAAATACCTTGTTCCGTTAAATGGTACAGTCTGTTTTGTTATTATGGAATAAAGAAAATTCATGTGAACATGCGTCCTATTTCGGGATTACAATCCGTAAAATATTTTAATATTATTCCCATAATATTTTGCGTAAAAATTTATTGACCTCCATATATTATAAATCTAATAGTTGACGAGAGATATTATCGACATATTTTTCCCATATGTATTTGCTCCTCTCTGTACCTTAGTTTGTACTTACGGGAGGTGTTTCGAATAACAATAAATCAGGTCCTTTCAGCGCTAGAAATCTTGGTCTGTAGCTTTGCCATGGCTGATTACTATTACTCACTGCTTCGTTCACCCATCCCATGTACTCTATACGTTCACCCACGCCGAAATTCCGATTGTACAATTTCATCTGATAAAAACATATATGAATATGCATCGTTTTCCCGAGTCAATCTAATGACATTGGTAACTTGATAAGTAGACAGCGGAAATTTATGTAAAATAAAAATTTTCCTCCTGAATCGCAACAAACTGGAGTAAAATAGAAATTTATTTTCTGTCTTAATATGTTTAATAGATTGAAAATAATACACACAGTATTTTTAAATTCTTCTAATGTTTTTTACAGTTTTAAATTACACCTACTAATTGTTCTCATAAATACATAAAATCCGCTGTCCATTGATAAACATGAAATTTCGTTTACCTGTAAATGCGTCAAACCAGTAATATTATCGGTAATGTATTTCAACCATTGACTTAGAATCGCGCTATCGTCGCAGTGTATGACACCAGTGCGTGCGCCATTCAATCCTCTCACTTCAAACGCATTTCTTCTTAGTTTATCCGTTCCAAAGATGTATCTTGTTACGTATGCCATCATTAGTGGAACTGAAAATTTGTTAACATCATGTTTCTCGTTACAATCGGATACGAAGAAGCAAGAACTAAGATTTGATAGAGCTGTCGCAACCTGTTATAACGTCCACCCATTTCTTAGATTGTATCAAGGTCACAGATGCGTTTGAACTTTGTCGACTGTGACCGCACCTAGGACTACCACTCTGTCTGTTCGGTGAAAGCCATTCGTCCTCTGAACCACCGTTCGGAACGTTATCCAACTTTTCTTCTTTTTCTAAAAGCAACATTGTATTATTATTACATACAAGTCAAAATATGTTTCTAATGTAAAACAACGCTCACCGTTCTTTTGTAGAAATGGTTTGGCTGCTCTATAATGTTTCACGGTTAAAACAATTATGTCGCCGGCATTCCTCAAGATGTTTACAGCGTCGTCGTGATTGCACGCAGTTATATATTCTCCGTTTACTGTATCAGAATGAAATGTTATATAATGTTACACGTTTCTCGCGTGTTTTCTTCGAGTTGTTTGATATTGATTTTACTTGGAGAGAAGAGCATACCTTTAATAATTGCATCTCCTACAAACAATTGGCCGCACTGATCAGCAGCTTGACCTTTATAAATTCTAGATATAAGAACAGGAAGCTTATGTTCCGCTCCTCCTTTTATACTTAATCCTAAGCCTCCAACTTTCTGTCTGGTGATTTGCACCATTCGTTCCTTAGCGTCCAACGGTGGCTTGTTATGATTCACTGCCTGCTGGAAATCAGTGTCACTTGTTAGAAATCATCAAATTCTCGTGGCTACCGTTGATGTATCGGTATCAGTATTAACCCTTAGCACTTGAGCGATAAAAATTTGCTGTACCATTATACAAAATATTGTTTACATTATTAAATATGTCTGTGTCTAATCAATAGACAGCAAATTTTTTGCATTTATGACAAAGATGAGTAGATGTAATTTAAAGTGCAATTAATTAGAAATAGAAGTTCCGGAATAGATTTATGCAAAAACGAAACAACTATTCTAGTTCTAATTAATTATTTGTTTACATTGGTTAAATCTATGCACAGAAGTGAATAGAATTATGTGTTTACGAAGACATCAAAATTACTATAAGCCTATGCGAGTAACTAAAGATTAAAGAAAAATATAGATGCATTAAACATTACCTCTAAATCTTCTCTCTGAAGTTTCAAAACTTCCATGGACAAGTGTAAACGCATTGGTACTGGCTTGCTTTTCCCATCGCTAACGCTTACCATTCCACTCCTCACCTTTTTAAAAATAATGATAATTTGAATAGTGAGTTTCTGTTTGAGGAAAGAGTTGTTCTATGTATTTCAATCTCCTATACCTCCTCAAATAAGGTTTATAGAGAATATTTACGAATAGAAATGGAAATATTTCCATATATATGTATAAATTAATTATCTACATTTATTAATTATAGTTTATAGACATTCCGTGCGTGTCATTTAATTCCGAAAGATTTTGTTCGATTCAACATTGAAACAGTTTCACGTTTAAATTCCCGATCAAATAAAATCGATTTCCATGTTCATTCCGACGTTGAAACGAGCACAGAGTTAAATTGGAACACGTTTCCAAGATAATATAAAAAGACGTACTAATATTAGGACTCGAAATGTCAATAATCCCATCCCGAAAGACCTAATTCCGCGCGACATAATTCTCCCCATCTGTCTCTGCGTATCATCAGCAGAATTCTACAATTTCTAATTGTACGATCGAAAACGGGAATCATCAAACGAAATCAGTAACGTACGACACGACTTCGCCCGGCTGTATTCCAGATTTTAAATAATTATAAATCTATAATGATTCCTCGAAAATTCTGTTTACTTATTAATGAACCACGCTACTGACGACGAAATCGAATAATTTACAAAGCATACAATTTCCTTTTGTTTTTGATTCTCATCAATTCATCGACGAAGCGCATCTGCACTGTACGGATTACATTGTCGAGAGGAATTAATCGTTATTTTCAATTGACAGTCGTTAATTAAAAAAACTCTACAGACACCCACAGAGCAGTGTGCATAATCGTCGCTATGCAGTTAAAATAGCATCGGAGCGAATTGTTTATGCACCATTGTCTCTCGCTTTCGATTGGCAATGGGATCTTTTAACATGTCGCTTGCGGTGAAAATGATTTACAGCTTCTAACATAACAGATAATCCAATTCTCGCGTAACGGACTGCTGTGAATAATTGTTGACGGAGAGAATACATGAAGAATTTCAAGGGAGAGGTGAAAAGTGTCCGCGAACATTTCTGTTCTGTTACTATATATGCGACGTTGACGATATCTCGATGGGACCACTTGAATTTCCTAAAGATTCGTGGGTACTCGATTCCCGTCGGTGAAAACTAACGAAAGCGAAGAGACTGCATTCGATGTTCTCACCTTCAGCTTCTGGTCAATCTTCTCCTCGATCGGAGTGCTCATTTTCGTTGCGTTGATTCTCATTATTCGATCCGATTATGCGGTCCGCGGAAACAGCTCCCCGTATTGCCAGCCGCGAATCACCGGGACCGAGAGAATTTCGGTTCTGTCCGACACCACGAGTCGCATGTTAATCTCATACGGGTTGCCCGACACGACTGCGGCGGCTGCTGTGCGAAGACAGTAAGATCATAGCCGCGGCTTCCTTTTCCGACAAAAAAAGAAAAAGAAAAACGCACCGACTTACGCCGGACTTCGATATAGATACTCGGACGACGCGGCGGCACGCTCATGCGGAATTAAAGCCGCGGGATACAGCGCATCGTGACGCTTCGAGACGTTCCGGGGGGAAACGGAAAAGCTTGAACCGGGATGCAGAAGAATTGGAGTGGGCTAAAAGTAGCTAAAAGCCCGCGGCCGAGGCGCATCGATTTGCGGGACATGTCGCGCACCCGAGGCCGCTTCGTTTCCTTTCCGTTCGCGGGAAACATAAACGGAATTCCATCCCCTTCGACATCGTAGGGATGGTGTGTGAACCGCTACTTTTGGATCACTCGTGATTCGATCATGTTCCTTCCCAATCACGGCGATTTTTCACAGTGATTCGTGATTTTCTTGACCGTGTCTGATTGGCGAAGAGTATGTTAACTGTTCTTCGCGAAAATCGTAGAGTCGTAAGCTGATAAAATTGCAGGCGAATAATATAGCATTTTTATCAAATATATAATGAATTTGTAAGACGTTTCTCAAATGATCATTTGAATTTCCTATAATTGTTGAGTAATACGCATTACATACATACAAAAACATAAAAGAAATTGTCTTTTCTTTGAAAACTTGCTTGTCTAATAAATTCCCGCGTTTTTTGTATTCAATTTTTTTCCCGCGATTTTGCATTTTGTTAGGTAAAATTGGTAATATAATATTCGCAAGCCTTTCTCTTGCTCTACAAACCTATCTGCTACAATTTGTTCGAATTAATGAATTTTAATAAATTTTCTAGCTTTCTCAATGGAAGTTCCGGGAGGCAAAAAAATTAATTTCATACAAATACACAACTTTATTAGTTGCACTGTTTTTGTACAATAAGATATTACATTCGTTATAGAAGCTCCAAATCAATAGCATATAGCCATCATAGAAAATATAAATTTCAATGTTCATCACTTATCTTTGAAGCCACATTATACAATAATTTTCTACAGACCACATATCGGTCTGGTATACAAAATGCTGTATTAAATTTCGACTGAAGACCAAGCATTACCAAAATAATATTTCATTTCTATTAAATGCCTAATTATATAGGAAATAATTCTCTCGCTAGTAATAAAAAACAAGATTTTATAACATACGTTTATAAGACATATCATACATCTCATCGTCAGACATATCTAAAATATATATTTGAAACATTAATTACGCGTTCCATTTGACATAATTTGTAATTTATTTATTCACAATAAAAAATATAATATTTTCACAATGATTGCAAGAATATGATTACGGAACTACTATTGTTTTACTTTGATCGTGTCGATTTGTTGCAAAAGAAGTGTGCGATCACGAGCTTCAACAATTGAAACGTAGCTATAATTCTATCACAAATACATTCCTTTAAAAATAAATAATAATTTTTATATCCTAACTGCAGTTATTGTTAAAAGATGATTTGTTTGAAGAAGTCGTAAGATGCGTTTATCACTCCCCAACTAATAAACGATCTTACGCAGTTAAGGTGTACTCCTTTATAAAACGACATTATACTTTTGTTTCTCGCTGTATATATTTCGTGAGTAACGGTCAAGAATTTCTCAAAGTTACCGCCTATCTTTGATTGCATATGTATTTTAATTACGTTCATCGGATAGAATATAGTGCTTGTTAAACCACCGATTAAAGCACCATTAATAAAACTCGTTACCAATGATTCCTGCTCGCCCATTAACAGTTTCGATTGTTCTTTGAAGACAAAGAACATAAGATTAGAACAGCTATTCCTATATACAATTGGCATTAACCCACGGTAACATTCCGATAGACCATAGTTCTTCAATAAATATTTAAATGCATGAGAGGTATTCTTAAATTTATTATGATACCGCCAATCTTGCAGCAGCGTTTGTACCCTTTCCAGTGGCATAAGTATAGCCTCAGCAGTACCAGCAATGTGGGCTGCTAATATTCTAACTAACACATCGTTATGCGTTAACATATATAGACGTTCTTTGCATCCTTCGTACATACTAAACATTACGCTAAGAGATAGAGTCTTTTGGCAAAGGGGTGGTAAAATTCCACGGTATAACAATCGTATGCCTTCTTTGGATAATTGTTTGAAAGCGGCATTGGCTGGTACATCTTCCAAAATCTGTGCAATAGTAATTAGGAAATTAAAGAGAATAGAAATTGATCATTCAATTATGTACTTTATGAATATCGCTAGATATATACATACCTGTCTAAATATAATCTTATTAATAGGAAAGGTAATAGATACGTTAATAACGGCAGCCCCCCATCCACATATAAATTCTTTAAAATCATTATTGTTTAACGCTAACACTGATTTCAATGAAACGTCTTGCGAAGTAATGTTACTCATTTTAATATTTTGCAGAATAATTTATTCATACAGCACTACAATTTAGAACAGTTGATCATGTTTACTTCTCCTCTACGTCACCATTGCCGAACTGTTTGGATCGAAAAAATGATTTACCTGTAAGGATTAGAGTATTTATATCGTCTACAAATTACATGTGGAAATTTTTACAGCGACTGATAATAAGTTACCGAAGAAAATTAGAAACAAAATATCTACGAGATAAATAAATAGTACTAAGAATGTAAGTGATGAAACGGTGTGAAATAAATGACTTAGGTAAAAATAAAATTAGCATACACGAGTGAATTAATTGTGATACATTTTGTTAACCATAGATATATATATATTTATTAAAATAGCATTCGACAAAAATGATGTAAACATTTCGAACAAAATTGCAATTGTTGTGTATACTAAACGGTAAGAAGATAAATGAAGCTCGATATGCAACACATGTTATTGTTCGCCACATTATATAATTTTCATTATAATAAGAACTCGTTTACACGTTATGAATATGATACAATCTGCGATATATGCTCTACTCACATCTTGTGCGATTTATGAGACGACCCATATTCACCGTTCACATATGTTGTAAACTCATCAGTTTCAATATTATACTCTCCGGTTTATTTTATAATTTCCATATTCCTTTGTGAACTCACGAAAAGAAAAACTGTATTTCACGCACACGCATCTTGTTCGGTCGTTTAACAATTATTCTTTTACAATGTCAGATATCAATAAAGCCAATCGAAATCTCGCGTGCCGACCAATGAAAATTCGCGAATCTTATCGAGAGTATTAGGGTCCGTTCCGTTTCGTGCACGGAATATGGAGCGCACTCTCTTCTTGGCAAAACGGCGCTTTCATCTAACATCCTAATTCGTGCAATCTGGGCGAAACAATATATAAATTTTGTTTATCACTCGGATCGTTTACGCATAGATCGTAAAATCCTACAATTTGTCTAATATCTATGCTACCGAAGTATATTGAAACGAAATAAAAGAACAGTTTAAACAATCGTGCATTCGTTTTGACGTGGATCTATTTGAACGATAGTCTGCTAGAGAATGAATAAACAAACGTTTGTTTAGATTGCAATTCGTAGGAGTCGTACAAAATTGTAAAAATTATGTTCTGTCGACTTTTTTATCTAAACCTGTAACGACCATTTGAAAAGTACAAAAATCTTACTTAACTTTTTGCACTCGGAGCTATTTTAATTCAAAAATTAAACATTTCTTACGTCCTAGAATATTCCTATTCTCAATGATTTTTTAAATTTGATAGATACAAAATGTTTATGATACCTCATACAATACAATAAATGTTTAATAATTGATTAGATACCAACATAAATATCTAATAATGTAAACAAAATTTTTAAATAATGGTACAGCAACTTTTAGTGGCTCCTCAGACTCACCATTTGAGTGTTCAGGGTTAAAAATACTTTATTTGTAAAAGATTGAAATTGTATTGCAAATGATTGAGAATTGATTTGCAGAAGGGTGAAATTGATTCTAAAAAGGGTGAATTTGGAGTGCAAAACCTGTACATTCTACATTTACCACGATCAAATGTTCCTCTAGTCACTACTCATACAATCTTCTAGAACTTGGGCAAACATTGTATTATGTCCGATTAAGCAAATTTTCGAAATCCTTTGTAATATACACGCAATATTTTATTACTCCTACCATTATTTATTAATTATCATTTCATTTCGACTTATCAACGAAGAGTGTAGATCATTAATATAAAGCTTCAATATTTAAATAAACATTTAATCGAATCGTTAGTTCACAAAGAATTATTACTGTGGAATACAAGTATTTAGAAACAATTAAATAAATTGCCATACGACAAATACAAAAATTTAATATAATGCAACCTTACAGTCTAAACCAGCTTAGAATCGATAGTGTACTTTTAATGTTTTTTTTAATACTAATAGTATATGCATATGTACAGTGATTCTTATTAATTAATCACTTTCTTTAGATTCTGCATCACTGGATGGTGGAGTACTTTCAATTGGTTCTTCTTCGCTACCTTCGTCAGACTCTGTTTTTTTCTCTTTCTTTGTTTTTTTATCATCATCCTCCTACGAGTGAATAAATGTAAATTTTATAGCACAATTAAATTAGATTATAGCATTTAACAAATAGTGAAAAAATTACCGCAGTGCGTTTATCTCCTCTTTTTTTCCCTTTGTTTTCACTGCTATCTTCATCTGAACGTTTCTTTTCTGTTTTCTGTAAAAAAAAAGTAAACACAAGTTGAATACGCAGTATTATGAATTGTTGTTCGAATTTACGTACAGGAAATAATATTTAATTTTATTAACTGTACGCAAGTGTATGGTCGCCACTGTATAAAAACGCTACATTCTACAATTGTACCTTGGTGTCGTCATCGCTGCTGCTGTCATCTTCGCTAATATATTCCTTACTCTTGAAAGTACCTCCTGACATCAGTTTAGTAGGAGAGTCTTTTTTCACTTCCTTCTTTTTCTTTTCTCCCTTCTCTCCCTTTTCTTTCTTTTCTACTTTATCTTTCTTTTCCTTTGCCTGACCACCTCCGCTAGCTTCATATTCTTTCATTGATGCTGCATACTCCTTTTTCGCTTTCGCGGCCTTCTCTTCCCATTCCTAAGTAGTGATAAAAAACACTTAGTATTTAATTTCTATATCACAGTAAATAAAAATCAAATATATTATTTTATATATGTTTACAGATTTATCTTTAAGCTCTCTCCACATTTCTCCTCCCTTTTTGGCAATTTCTGTAACCGCAATTCCTGGATTGTCTGCTTTAATCTTTTCTCGAGCACTGTTCAACCATATCATGAATGCTGTTGGCGGTCTCTTAGGTTTGTTCGCGTCTCTTTCTGGCTTTTGCCTTCTAGGCTTTCTTGGTTTTTCCGACTAAAATATTACACGGTTTTATAGGATTGCATTTTTCAATATTTAATCGAATACCAATTTCATATATTAATCGGAATAAGACCCGACGATATCAGTTATTAAATACTAATAACAAATATTATTGAATTTTACTTAAACATTAAACCATACATACTACTGTTTTAGCAGATTTCGATTTCTTTTCCTTCTTTTCTTTTTTGTCTTTCTTCTGACTCTT
This sequence comes from Lasioglossum zephyrum, assembly GCA_028455615.1. Taxonomy (NCBI): domain Eukaryota; kingdom Metazoa; phylum Arthropoda; class Insecta; order Hymenoptera; family Halictidae; genus Lasioglossum; species Lasioglossum zephyrum. The sequence continues at coordinate 10,158,306 of CM052329.1, forward strand.
TCCAGAAGCGTCAGAATCATTTTCACTTTCAGAAGTATTGGGATTACTATCGTACTCTTCTGCTACATCGCTCTCATCCTAAAACAAAATACATGCATTTATGTTTTTCGATCGAAAACGGACACTTGTTCGAGTAGAATGTCGAATTTTGTTCAAATATAAATATGTTGTAGCGTTTACTGACCTACGAACGAATCTCCTAGGATTCTTCGTTATTTTAAAAATTGTTAATTTTAATATTATAATTAAAATAATAAATAAATTAAAGATAATTAGATTTTAAAGAAATCGTATTAATGAAATCGTACTTGATTGGGATTGAAGTCTTCATCCGTAGACTCTTCTTCGGAATCCTGATTATCTTCTGCATCCCTTTCTTGCGCCTCAGCTTTAACTCTTGCCAAATATGCATCCGGTTCATCTTCTTGATCACTATCGCCAAAGTCGTTGTCGTAGGTCAGTTTATCCTGTTACAAAGACAAAATTGTTCTAATTATTCTTTCGATTATCGAATCGAATATTGTGGCGTTGCCGAATGAAGTATCATACTTACGCTCTTGCCTCTATTCTTAACACGCAATTTCTTTGAAGTAATAAAATCAAATAACTTTCCATATTCCTCTTTTTCAATGCTGCTAAATGTGTGAACAACGCCACTAGTTAATTCAATCTCGAAATCGAAAGATCTGGTAGAGCCACCGCCACGTGCGAAGTTTACAGACGCGATTTCTTCAAATCGAATATGAATGGGAGGTTTGTGAACATAAATGAAACCTCTCTCCAAGGGGTACAGGTAACCTGCAGCTGCTTTAAAGGAGCAGCTAATCGAGGGAGCTCCAGAATGACTGAAAATTAAGACGAAAAATACAGGTAAAGGTAATAAAAGTACAAGGCGAAAATTTTGTTCATTCCCTTCCGCTGCACTTTAAAAACCTCTATAAATCGAAATAAAACTTCCTTTAATTCGAATTATTTTCCACAAGTGTGAAAGGTAAACAAGCTGAAACAGCAGTAAGTGTTTTATGAAACTTTCGTAGAAAGATGCGATGATATCGAAATTTTAGTTCTTTCCTTGATATTCGAGTTATCGAGGTTCGAATGTATTGTCATTTTGGTACAGGTATTTACCTTGTGAAATTACCAGTAACAGTAATTTTTCTGTTTATTATAACTTTCATTACTTTCGCTAATACTTCGTACGTTGGTCCTGACAACTCTTTCGTTAATTTGTCTTCATATTTATCCTTCAATTCTTTCCTATGAATAGAACAAAATATTAAAACTTTATATCTTAATTTTGAATTTATCTGCCTATTAGTAATAAGATTGTACTTTACATACTCTGAAAAGGGTAGTTCGATGGAAGTTTCTTCTTCTTGATTGAACAGTAATACCAAATAATGATAACGAGTTTGACCTTGCTTGATCGGTGGATCTAAACTGACCTGAAAAATAAATTTGGCGATAAGAAAATAAGAAATAGAAAATTGCAAAAATCTTGTATGTTTACGAAACTCTTACCACGAAGTACATTTGCCTGCTGTCTTTATGTGGTAAAAGAAACAGCCTTAAAACTGTTGACATTGGAATTTTGTAATCGAATGTTTTACCATGCAATTGGAAAAATGACTGGAATATTTTTATATCGTAGCGACCACTAAAATAGAAAAGATCAATTGAATGTATGATGAACCCTTCCTGTCAATTCGAGATAAATGTACATAATTAAATATATATATTTACCGGGGTGTAAGACATTGTATTTCCCTAAATATAGCGATAGCATCTCCACTGACACTAATAACAGAAGCTTTCTCCATAACTTGTTGATGAAATGCTTCCACAGGATCTTGATCTACGCTATCACTGACTGGAATATGAAACCTCATTTCCATTAGACTTACAGGAGCGTCATCATTCTAGAAAGTTTATTAACATATAATGAAATATTGTTGGAAGTTCGTAAAGTATACGGAGCAAGAAATATTAAATTCCTGATGCTGCAAAATATAATTTACCTGATGGAACTCCAGTGTAACTTCGTTCTTTCCAGTATTGCATTGAGATACATCATACAATGGAATTTCAAATGCGGTATGATGACCAACATCAAAACTCAAAACTGAACCATTGAACCTGGCTGTACCCCAATTCCAACCTTTCAAACTAAGTTCTTTCTCCAACATATCTTTCTTGTAGTTTTGTGCAAAAAACTTGGCAATTTTCTCCTGATCCTGTATAAAATTTATATTTCATATTTATCAAAGTCAGTAGTGTATTTATCAAAGTATAGTAGAACTCCATTTATCTGGATTCTACTCATCCGGATTGTTAACAATAATCCTTGTTTTTGTTTTTCAACTGCTAACTAATTAATATAACGAGTCTACGACTCAGCGCTGATTGAACTCGTAATGGTAAAGTGTCTACAAGACCAGGCAGTATGTGAACGTGATTAAAATCTGACATAAAAGAAACTAGTTATTACTGGATAAACAGTAAGAATTAGAAATTGCAGATAACCTTCAAGAATTTTGGTGTCAAGAGTTTAGCATTGAAAGAAAATAAATTCCGGACTCTAATAGATTGTCTATTTCTAAATTAGATGCATTATGCTCCTTAAGAAGTCATTTCAAAACAAAAGCATAATGTTTCATGTTATAAAAGTTTGGTTTTAAATAAATAAATTTATCTATTTTTTCTTTGTGTTTAAAGTTTTTTGTGCTTTCGATAAATATTATCAACGATATTCCAAATATCATAAGTTTTCCAATATATTTTTATTTTATAAAAAGTTCTAGAGAATTCTCGAGAAATGTAGTCTTATTTCTCGAGGAATGAAAAATGTTGAGAAATCAGGAACACTACTCGTGGCCCATAGAACACGATTAAAAAAACATTTTTGTGTGAAGTAAGTTTTTGTGAAGAAATGAGAAGGAGCATCCTGCAGCCTTGCAATCCTGGAAACAAGTCTACTTCTTTAAGCCAGTTGCTATATGTTTTATGTATAATTTCATGTACTTACTGCATCTTTAAAACCACGAAACCTATGCAATGTTCCATTCTTTAGAAATATACGGAGACCCCAGGTACCAATGAATTTTTGATAATTTACCATTTCCATGTCCGATGCTGAAATTTGTTCTACCTTTCCTGTTTTCTGGTTTTTAAAAATTAAGTGTTGGTCTGTTAACTTTAGCCGTCCGGGAGTCTATAGAAATGAATGGATAAAGAAATCAGTCAAATAATTTCTATTTACTAATATTTACTAATATCAATTGCAGACAAATAACGTATATAGATATATCATTTTTCTATGATACTCTAACCTCTCAAACATTTACACTACCGAATTATACAAAAATTAGAATAATACAATGAAATCGAGTAAATGTGTAATTCTGTTGTTGAGGCAGATGTATGTTTATCAATAATTAGAAATCGTGTATAATTACCATAGCTCCCTTCACTTCTGCAATTACATCTGTATATTCCAAAAAATCCATTTTCGTGCCTGCTCGAACAGAATTTGGGAATCAGACTTTTGCTGACAATAACTACTTTCTTCAAACAAAGTATTTCGAAGGCCCAAAACAGCCCGAAACGCTTCAACAGAAATGCGCGCGTGTAAGGTTAACGCGCCAATCTACTGCCCCGTGCTCCTTTCAAAATAATTCCGGGTCCGTTCCGATGACTGCATACTACATAGAGAACCGTTCCGTTTCATTCAATGCACGCATCAGCAATGATGCCGAAATCGTGGTACTAAGCCGTGGTTCTAGCCCCCCCACTATGACCTACCGTTGCCCCTACTGTCCTTTTCCAATACGCTCGTGTGCTGCACGCACCACCGTACCTCTACTACATAGTAAAGATACGCTGGTGTGTGTAGCACGCGAGCGCGTTGGAGAAGGAAAGTAGGGGCAACAGTAGGTCATAGTGGGGGCAAGGATTAGTACCACGGTAGGACGGGACGGCACCACTGCGCATTAGAGCGCACAGAATTCCCCAGATTCCCACCACTTCTCGCGTAGAAACGGAATGAACCCTTAGGAGGCAAGGGTTCAGTCTAACGCTTCAATTTTGCTATGATTCCACGTTTTTTCCTTTTTTTT
>CM052329.1:10162520-10222774 GCA_028455615.1 Lasioglossum zephyrum
AAAACAAGAGATTGAGAAATTGCGGGATAATTATTCAACAAAGTGGTAATTACTCAAAAATACAAGCTTCCAGCTTGATTTTATTGTTTTATCTTTGCGATTAAATGTAGTAATTATACGATAATATATTTGAATGCAAAATTAAATCGGATCCAGATGATGTAGGTTCTGATCCAGGCTGAAACTTAGACCATTAGACCATTAGACCTGATTAGAGCACATTAGACTAAATAGGGGACAGCACGGTACAGGGACACCTAATCTCCCCGGACGTGGGCACCAGTGGGCACCAGTGGGCACTCTCTGTTCCTCTCTGCCAATAATAATTTCGTTGTACTTTACCACCGATCTCTTCGATTTGAAAATATAAATAAAAATTGATTTTGCATATCACGTTGAAATATATTCGAAATCAATATGAAGGACACTCGTTGTAATTCTTATCTTCTTGAGAAAGTAATCCTCGTCTGTGGTAATGTTCCTCTTTTTAATACTCCCTCTTGTGTCTGTTTTACCAGGTGAGAATTAATTGGATATGCATGTATCAGTATGTGTAGAATGATACACCTATTGCACAGTGCACCACATTGGCGAATGACTGAAATTTTACTACAATATTATTAGGCAAGGTATACAAGCAAACGTAACTAATAACTAGCTGTCATTTCTTGTTTAAACAATACACGTCAAACGAAATGCTAAACGTACATACACTGTAAGATTAATACACGTTCGATTTGTTAGCGTTGTTGGCGTGGTATTTTAAATCTATGTCAGGGAGTTGTTTGACCTGCGATATCTTAGAATTTGAATATATCGTTAATCCTTCAATCTTTATCTTCTATTATCTGTTGTACATTGTTAAACGGAATCGTTATTTGTCGCGAGTAGTTTTCTCGTTGCTTATTAACTACTCAGCAGTGTCTCTAACGTACCGAATTCATTTACAGACATATGTCTTATGTATGATACATATACATATATTCTAACATTATGGCAAATCGGTTAAGTAAGACTTTTAATTTATATGCCCGTAACGTAATAGTACGAATTTATAAATATTCAGTTGCATCACAGATATATGTACACACGGACAATATTGTCTCCACGTATATTCAGTAGATGTTTCATTCATTAACGTATATAATTCTTTGAAATTTTATCAATGTACGAAAACGTTTTCTCAAGTATTTGTTGATATTTGCTATTATTTAGTAATAGGTAATGTAAGCTTATGCGTTAACACTAATTAATGTTTCATATTTTTTTAGGTTATGTCATTATTTTTTATTTTCATTAATTTAAGTATTCTACAAAGGAGGAGAAGAAAGATCTTATAATGTTCTTGTTTTCCACGAAGCATACAATATTAGTAAAGAAGGAATTCTGTTTAAAAGAAGTATAATCCTTATAAGGTTCCTATTCTTTCTTCTTTTTTTAATGATAGAAGAACGTTTATTATTAGTAATCGTTAATTAAGTCTTCCGAATCTATTTTAGATCTAGCTTTTCCTCTGTTATGGTGGCTGTGCAATTATTCACTCATTGGAATTCAATCAATCTCGACGCAACTATTTCTTTTCAACAAAAACCAATGAGGCGCTTATGAATGTGTACATTAAAAGATGGCAATAATTTATTTTTATGCTTTCATTCTGACGGTTAGTATAATGGTAAGCATGTAAGAAATGTTAATTGTTGGATTTGTGTGATTAAAACTAGTATAAAGAATAGTTTTATATCGATCAAATTATTATATTGATATTATATTGATTATTCACATAACTTATAGGTATATAAGGCATATCAAAACATGTAGCCCTTTTAACCAGCTATAACATTATGAAATAAAAAATGCATTTTAACTATTTAACACTAAAAATACAGAGCACTGAAAGCAGAGTTAGGTAAACGTAATTTCAATTACAATTACTTGCCAATTACTGTAATTTGAAATTGCAGAAGTAAAATTACAATTACATATAATTGTAATTAAAATATAATGGAGAAAATATAAAAGATAATGGAGTAATAAAAATATAAAAGATAATGGAGTAATGAAAATATAAAAGATAATGGAGTAATGAAAATATAAAAGATAATGGAGCGCTTCAACATAAATTATGTTGAAATAATGTAATTTATTATGTTAGATCACAGAACTTTTTTTAATAAGTAATTATTAATAGAAATATTAATTTTCATCAGAAAAAACGCTGCATCGTGATCGCATACCGCACGTAAAATAATGAAATTTCTCAAACAGTACAAAAAAGTTGCAGCTTTTCCTTGTTCATCATTAATTTAAAGTTAAATGAATTCTCGACATTTTGCAAAAGAACAAATTGTCAGGGGTGCACTGGGAACATATTTAATACCTTGGGAATGTATATAAATTTTATTATTTCTTCAAGATAACAAAAAGGTTCACTGTAACTAAATATTACGATATTTTGTAAATACCACGATAAATATTCCCTCGTACTTATAAAAATATACCTATTAAAACGTCTATTTTTCACTCCACAATTAAACTCAAATGACATCAAAGTTAGTCTTTCAACATCGTTATTTTTTATTGATTCTACAAGAGCATATTCTTAACTACAATTTGCTGACGGATAATCATGAATGCAAAAGAGTTTGACATGCCTGCTCTATACCTAAATGTATTTATATACATAATTTAAATTGCGACGTTAACGATGTTAGTAACATTATTTCGACTATATTATGATCTTCTTCTTCAGGAATTGTAAATAAAAATATACATATGTACATGTACTGAAAGCAGAGGATAAAATAGAAAAATGGATAGCTTAGAATACGAGACTGTAAGAAATATGACACTTCTATTTTTCTTCGAACTTCTTGTGGACAAGGGCGGACCACGTACATTGCACGATTTAAGCTGCCAGTTTGGAGCTAAGGGATTCACGAAAGAAATGCGTCAGATAGCTGGTGGATCTCAAAGTGGCCTTAAGAAATTTTTAGCTCAATACCCGATGCTTTTTGTTATCGACGGCGATTACGTGTCTGTAAATACTTTTCAACAAATCGCCGAGGAAGAGAATGGATGTAAATTGGGCAGTAAACGTGATTATGCACGAGAGGCTGTAGAATATTTTACAAATAAATTAATGCAATATGGAGTTGGCACAGAGGTGCCGATCAGTAGTCTTTTGGGACATCGGTCTCAAGCTTCTCCAGAAGTTCGACACATTTCTGGACAACATTATAAGAAATTTCGAGATTTTCTTTTGAAGTATCCGGACGCTTTTATAGTTACTGATGACAATGTGATGTTGAAGCAATATGAAGGTATGAAGCCAGAGCCTGCAATGAAAATCGAACATACGATACCCTTTCATATAACTGCTACTAAAGAATTCTTGGATTTTCTTTGCGAGTGTATCGAACAAAAAGGCCCGGTTCTTCTCGAGCAAATGGTCAATATCATTCAGAACAAATTTCCTAACGAAAACGTGACTTCAATATTCACGGCACCTCACGACGTGCGTTTATTCCTAAAAATGTATCCAGACGCGTTTCACGTTCAAAGTGATTTGGTGACGTTGGTTGGGAGACCGAAGTTTTCCGTAATAGATGGAAAAATAAAAACTGAAAACGTTAATTCTGTGCGAAATCAAAATAGTACTTCGAGTCAGATAAATATGCATCAGGCTGTCCAGTCAAACAACACAGAAATGTTTCAGCCGTTGGTTGATCCGGAGCCCATTAGCTCTACTCCACCAGGCGAAGCTAACTCTGTACAGAATTCTTATTCCCAATCGAGCGAAAGCAATAATAATTCTCCTCCAGTAAGTTTGCAGCAGCAAACCTTAAAGCAAAGGATAAATACACTCGTAATGAAGACCTTGGCAGACAATACAGAAAAAGATCGCAGTTTGCAGGTTGCGCAAATGGGAGATGCATGGAAATCGAAAGTACTGCAACAGACTAGAGTGATTGTGAACACGAGAGAGAGTCTTCAAATTATTGACGACATAATAAATCCTCGCAAACCTCCGCCGGACGGTAAAATTGTCGTCTCGATAGATTGCGAAGGCATTAATGTAGGAATCAAAGGACAATTAACGCTTATGCAAATCGGTACTATGTCTGGACAAGCGTATGTGTTTGATTTATTTACATGCCCTGGTCTTGTTCAAGCTGGAGGACTTCAAAAACTTCTAGAGCATCCAAATGTTATTAAAGTAGGGAGTAATAATGATTTTTCATTTTTTTCTTCTATCTACAACCTCTAAAACATATATTTCTGAATGAACACTGTACATTTTGTTTCAGGTAATTCACGATTGTAGAAACGACAGTGTCAATTTGTACAGACAGTTCAACATTATGTTGAACAACGTGTTCGACACTCAGGTATTTCTTTCTTATTAAATACCATTCGAATCTTACTGAAAATATAATTGGCGAATTTGTTTATAGGCAGCTCATGCTGTACTTCAATTTCAAGAAACTGGCAAACCTGTATATAAAGTTAAAAATGTTAACCTGAATACATTATGTGATCTTTACGGTGCTCCATCTAATCCATTAAAGGAACAACTGAAGAGTACTTATCGTAATAATCAAAAGTATTGGTGTCGGCGTCCGTTAACACGAGACATGCTTATTTATGCTAGCAGCGACGTCTCGAACCTGGTTCCACAAATATACGTTTCCATAGCTAAGTATGCGTGTGATTTATTCGCTCAATATTCACGAAATATGTTTTTTACTACGTTTCTTTCAGCAGTTTCCAATGTTTTCCTTCCAAGATGGAAACTGCTGGCTTATATCGACGAATTGAAGTCTCTTTGTATTCATAAAACACAAGTTATCAATTATAACTTTTTATCGACAGATTAATAAAGCCTGAAGTACAAGCTCTTTTTGCCGAACTATGCGAAGAGCAAATACAAATATACATTAAACCGGCGGACGTGAAGGCACGCAAAAAGCAAAGGAAAGTGGAAACGGAAGTGGCGGATTTGAAAAAGAGAATGGAAGAAGCGACTACTAAAAATATTGTGCTGAGTAACCGTGAGATAAGGCTTTTACGTTATTTGGATCTTACCGAGGATGAGAAAGAGAAGTTGAGAGGCAGTTATAAAGTTGCTAGAAAGTTGGAGAAACTTGAAAATATGGGTCAAGATAAAGGGGATAGTAGCGATGACGATGACGAGGATAAAGTCGATGACGAGTATCATAGTATGGAGAGTTACACTTCGGAAAATTCACACTCTGGTATATGTTGTTTGTAATTGATCACACTGTTCCGTAAATTCTAATTTCCTTCGAACTAAAATCACTCAGGGTGGTCCACCAAAATATATATATCTCCCTTATTTGTGACAACTATACTGTGGATCTTTATGCAAAGTAAAAAATGTTACTTTGCATAAAGTAACTTAAACTTATGCATCGATGGCCTTAAATCCTTTTATTAGTCATCATAAACAAAGAAGACATGTATTTAGATGATTCAGATTCTCTCAGATTTTCAGTTCAACGTATAAACATTTACGACAACCATTTATTTGATTACGGAAAGATAAATATGTATTGGACAGTGTGTAACCTTTTTGTTAACGTTTTCACGAATATAAATATTGAAATTGACTTTTAGGTGGTGTGTTGTCACCAAGAAATACTGACACTCGCAGCCTTACAGAATCGATGCAGATAATGGACGAGATACTTTCGGATGAACGGATGGACAGATTCGAAAAGATCGAGAAACTGGAAGCCATTCTTTCGGCAGTGACTGGTTCTGTGACGGATCAGTTTTCTTCGAGCAGCGCAGACGTATTTCCATCGAAATGTACATGTTCATGCCGAGAGAAAACCAAAAGTCCTCGAACAGATAATAACGTGGGGAATAGTGTGGCTTGCCAAACATATAGTACAGGTGATATAGTAATTACCAAAATATTTCTCACGGAAGAAGAAAAGGAACGTATAGATTTAATGAATTCGCCAAAAAAATAGATAGCAGGTTAGCAGCTGTGCGGAGTGGTAGGAATGAAGTTGCCATTACTACAATTTTTTAAATAAAAAGAACGGAGGGAACGGGTGGCAAGATATATACAAGGAATAGTTAGAAATTCATCTATTTTACATAATTTGACATTGTAATCCTCGATTACAATCAATTGAATTTTATCCATTGATTATCGATTAGTTTTTTCCAAATCTGATGCTGTAGAAATCAGAATTTCGGAAAAAAAGAAAAGCAGTTGTTTCTTCGTAACAAAGCAGTATTGTGAAATGTTTTATTTTTTAATAGAAGATTGTCTTTCTTGGCGAGAGTACAAGAAAGAATTAATCGAGTTATCTTAGCAATATACAACTGCGAAATAATATTCGTTTGCTAACGACACTATATGATCATTGAAATTTCTTCGTGTAGCTTATGTTACTACTCAGGATTAAAACGCTAATACCGTTGTGTCTATGGGACAATAGAACTGCTGAAAGTTTTGATGCTATCGAGGCACAAGCTTCAATGGTTTTTAATTATATTTTTAATCGTATAAAACGATGGAATCATTGAATGATACGATTCTTTCTAAAAAAAAGTGCTGCATTAAAATCACTGTTTTGCATGACACGAAAATTTATTTTTTACGAGATCTTTTAAATGAAAATATTTAATCAATTGTATAGAACGAAATTATTGGTACGAGTACAGCTGTTTATCGTAAAGTTCACAAATGTAATGAATGTAATTATTTTACAGTCGTAACTGGTGCCAAGCCCTAATTCAACATATCATGTATTTACGTATTATTGATTTACTAAGGAAATTTGTACATATCTTATATTCTTTTTAACAAGAAACGAATTTAGAAAACTCTTTTATTAGGGGAATCAATTTTAAAAATGACTACATATGTGTATGTATGTACGAACGTATTGTTACTAGTATTATCGTTTACTGATTTCGGACGTAGAAGCGAGAGTAGAAATTTTATTATAAATTTCTTGCATAACGACATGCGATGAAAATCGAAAGTGAAAAGTCAGAATTGGATCGATCATTTTATAATTATTTCTCGTGATCAATCGTAAGAGTAATCGCAACATGTAACGTTTATTTGAATAAACGTAGTAAAATCAACGTTACATGTAACTGATATATAGAATATTGAATTAGCATTATTACAACTACCGTGACACCAATTTTTTAAATTAATCATAATAAAAGAAAGTAATCATTCCGCGAATCATTAGTCGGATTACTTTTTAGAATAGAATAGACTGCAGATCTTTATGCAAAGTAAAAATTGTCAATTGCAATCAAAGAAACTAAGTTGAATGTTATTTCTTCCCTGCTGGAATATAAAATTCGATAGAATTCCGTAAGATTTTCCATTTGTTTTGGATCTTTTTATTTCATGCCACTTTCTCTGAAAGTTTGTCTGTAAAAATTAAAAATTGCATGAACATCCGCAGTCAAATTATAATAGAGGAGAAATCATACATCGACTCCGTTCAAAATTTTTTATTGTTAATAGTTTGACAACGAAGTTGCTGAACTGCAAGCTTTTAAATCTTGATTTTCATTGTTATGAAGAATTGTACACTTCAAATTTTATTCCACTTGTTATTGGGAGATTTTATTGTTATTAAATATACTGATAAACACGATCACGTTTAAATGCAGCTGTTTTTAATGCAATACTTTTACTAATTATAATCTTACACATCCATTGAAATTTGTACGTATGCATTGGCCATATTTTTTAATTTTAAATATCGTTTCGAGATGTTGTATTGTTTCTGTCGACTAGGTACGAATAGAGAAATTGTTTAATTGAAATGTATCGTTACTGGGGGCGAAGTAATCGTGTACGGTACATTTTGTTCTGTAACCTACAGTATATATTCTTTTCTTAACAAAAGTAACCTTACAGATATTATTCTATATTTATTACCACACATACTGGTATAATGTTTTCAGTTAGTTTCTTTTTAAAGATAACACTGGATCAATGAAACGTTAGTGGTAAAAAGAATTAGAGTAAAGTGCCTAATTTATACTAATGCATTTAAGTCATTTTAATTCAAAGTATGTATTGATTTTAAAAATGACAGGAACTATTTTATCAGCAATAGTAGAGAATGTTGTTATTAACAGTGACTAATTTATTGCATCGAAAAAAAAACATTTAAACGATGTGCATAATAAACATTTTATGAAAAATACTTGGTTTTATTGTATAAGACGTGTATTTATATTTTATTAACAAATACATTCCTATATGTCCCACCCTCCATTTTTTTCATCAGAATAAGGAATATCGAAATGAAACTTTTACTAATAATAATTTTATTCCATGTTGCACTTTTACATTGAAAGTTGTTGGTATTTTTACAGAATGTTATACTTCTTTGTTCTGTTTATTTATCGTGTTCGCAATTTACATATACTAATAATAATTTTTTTCATATATATAATATATTATAGTATAATACGATATAATGGATAATTATTTCAACAAATGGATAGTTTATTCCTACTATACGGTAAAAAATATTAGTAGACTGCGGATCTTCATACAAAATAAAAATTGTCTGCATTGATTACAAGCCACAGGAACTATATAAATAAAAAAATTCTTTTAATTATCCCGTTAAATAAATATGCCCACTTTTAAATGGTACGTCTCTATTTTTTCTCATAAATAAATGCATAAAATCCGCAGTCTAAAAGCGAAGATTGATGTAAATCATAATTCTCAATTTACAAGTTTAACTTTCCATAATATGTTTGTGTCGTATTGTTTACAAAGTGTTTTATCTATTTTCGAAATGATAACTTTTAACCTCTCAGACCCCCGCAAGTTGTACTGTATTTTGAATCTTATTACGCGTATAAAAACACGTGCTGATAAATAGTTATTCGCGTGTGTTAGTATGTGAATATAATGGGAGTACATGTGTATATACATATTACAGTTCAGGGTTGAACCCTTGTATGTAACACTTGTTGGAATCAGAGCTCTTTTGTGACGGCTTCGAACCGAGAACGTGACGACCGGCGCAGCTCCTTATATTTAGTACCATTGAAATTAACTTAAATTTACAGAACTTAGTATCTCTTTAATAGTTGCACAATGTCTGCAGGAAATTTAGGTGAGCTATAATTCTAATAATCGTACAAAATCATGAGAAATAAATCTTCGTCATAATATGCGCGTATTAGCCTATTCGAACTCGTGGCGATTTTCTATTTATTATTATTATTAGAAGCGCATGAACCAGCATACTTTCAACACGAAAATGATGTTCATAATATATTCTATGTTATAGATTATTAAAAAATAGCGAATAAAATTTGTAAAGTAGTTGAAAAAACAACTTTTTTCTTTATTTGGGCTTGCAAGGAAATTTTAGAAACGTTTTTTTTATACAGATTCATGTAAATGAAATTGGTTTATAAGTTATAAACGATTAAAAATGGTGAGAAAATAAAATGAAATAAAGAAACTTTATTTCTCACCATCTCTTCACAACTCGTAAACCAATTAATCAACGTTTCAAATTTTCGTTGCAGATTCAAATATAAAAAAGTTGAATTTGAAAATTTCTTTTGTAAATTTAGACTAAACGGAATTTTTTAAAAATTTTCATCACATTATCATCTAGTCTAGTAAATAAACTAATCCATTTAGCTCGGCAGAAAAGCTGAAGTCAAAACTGATTTCAAGCATGTTCCGTCAATTATAAGTAGGCTGCAGATCTTTATGCAAAATAAAAAATGTTTGCATTGATTGCAAGACAGGAGTCGAATAATTTTATTCTTCTTTTGATTATCTTGTTAAGATACACTGGTGGCCTTAAATCTTTTTAATACCTCCACTGTTTTAAATTGTCATAAATACATAAAGTACCTACATTTAATATCTACATTTTTGTCATAAATGCATAAAATCCATAGTATAAATATAAATCTGATAATTATATATATAATTATATATATAATTATATATATATATATTAATTTATTTTCGCAGTGCTCTTAAGCGTGTCAGATAAAACAGGCATTTTACCATTTGCCAAGAAACTGCACGAATTAGGTTTGACCTTAGTCGCGTCAGGCGGTACCGCAAAGTTTTTGAAGGATGCTAGTATTCCTGTAACAGATGTCTCCACTATTACTGGAGCACCTGAGATGCTCAATGGTAGAGTGAAAACCCTTCATCCCGCTGTGCATGCAGGTAAATTGCAAATAAAAATTTATCTCTTTGTGTTGCAACTGATTATACAACATTAACACATTCTATTATGTTCTAGGTATATTAGCTAGACTTTCCAAGTCCGACCAGGATGATCTTCAGAAGCAAAATTATCAGCTCATCAAACTCGTAGTATGCAATTTGTATCCATTCGTAAATACTGTTTCAAAACCCGACGTTACGATTGAGGACGCAGTAGAGAATATTGATATTGGTGGAGTAACTTTATTAAGAGCTGCAGCTAAAAATCATGCTAGAGTAACCGTTGTCTGTGATCCAAACGATTACAACAAGGTCAAAGAAGAAATGGAAGCATCAACCGACAGAGACACTTCTCTGAAAACTAGGTATACAGAAAATCTCTTCATTCCCGAAAATAATTCTAATATTACGTTTACTAATTTCAGACAAGTGTTAGCTCTGAAAGCGTTCACTCACACGGCTGAGTATGACAACGCTATCTCAGATTATTTCCGTAAACAGTACAGTGCTGGTGTTTCTCAGCTGACATTACGATATGGAATGAACCCGCACCAGAAACCGGCACAAATTTATACTACTTTGAACGAGTTACCTCTGACCGTAGTAAATGGTTCTCCAGGTTTCATTAATCTCTGCGACGGGTTAAACGGTTATCAGTTGGTAAAGGAATTGAAAGCAGCTCTAAATTTACCAGCTGCAACCTCTTTTAAACATGTCAGTCCTGCCGGTGCAGCAGTTGGTGTACCGTTGGATGCTGTACAAGCGAAATTATGTCAAGTGGATGATTTATTAAACCAACTAACACCCTTGGCAACCGCTTACGCTCGTGCAAGAGGAGCCGATAGAATGTCTAGCTTCGGAGATTTCGTAGCATTGTCTGATCCCTGCGACGAAGTCACGGCTAAGATTATATCTAGGTAATATAAGATATTGCATCAGATCGTTAAATGTGAAACTTGACAAATGTGTTTGAAATTTGTGTTTTATTTATCAAGTTTCATACTTAATGACCTGATATCATTGCATTGGATGATTGCAGAAGTTTGTACCCAATTTTAGAAAACTTTTTTTTAAATAAACATGTAACTTCTATGGAAAAGGGAATCAGGTTATAAAATGATTGAAGACAATTGTAGAAGGTAGTGGTAACTATATAATTGACTAATAAAACTGTTGCAGTCATTTAATATTTCTTACACACAGAAACTACACTACATTTATAGTTACGTGAATATACATAATATTTTAGAGAGGTTTCTGATGGAATTATTGCACCGGGTTATTCGGAGAGTGCACTGCAAATCTTAAAGAAGAAGAAAAATGGCAATTATTGCATTCTTCAGATCGATCCCACCTACGTGCCATCTCCAATGGAACAGAAAGTTTTGTTCGGCTTGACTATGGAGCAAAAGCGTAACGATATTGTCATTAACAAAGAAACGTTTGCCAATGTAGTAACTAAAAATTTGTCGGCTGTACCTGATGCTGCTATGAGGGATTTGATCGTAGCTACTATCGCTGTGAAATATACGCAAAGTAATTCAGTATGTTATGCTAAAGATGGGCAAGTGATAGGAATTGGTGCGGGACAACAATCAAGGATTCATTGCACAAGGCTTGCTGGCGATAAAGCTGATAATTGGTATATCATTTAAGCGCTTCTAGTTACAATAAAGTCCCAATCTAAACGCGACGGAGGTGACCTTAAAAAACTTATTCGTTAAAGTTCATTGTTTGAATAAAAAAATTCGGCTCTCTATTCTACCTTAAAATACCGAAATTACCTTCTTGCCAACCCACTAGTATCCAGTACTGATCTATGTCACAGCACAGAACCGAGAGAATCGGCTTAGATTGGGACTTCGCTGTATTATCATATTCTGAATGTTTTATCGAATTCAATTACGAATTTGACAATTGTACCATACATCCTATAGGTGGCTACGTCAGCATCCTAAAGTAACTGGCATGAAGTTCAAAAAGGGTGTGAAAAGGGCAGAGATTTCAAATGCTATTGACAATTACGTGAATGGGTCTATTGGAAAGGACATGGACGAATCCGCTTGGGCAGCTATGTACGACAAAGTACCGGAAAAGCTTTCCGAGAGCGATCGATTGGAATGGATCAAAACATCGAATAACGTTGCTTTGAGCAGCGATGCCTTCTTCCCATTCAGAGATAATGTGGATCGAGCGAGATTGGTATATCAGTATTTCTTGCATAATTTATTTCTTTTCGTATACGCCAATATTCAATAATTTTCGTTTGCAGAGTGGTGTAAAATACATCGCTAGTCCATCGGGTTCTACAAACGATGAAGCCGTAATACAAGCCTGCGATGAACATAAAATTGCATTGGTGCATACTAATTTAAGACTGTTCCACCACTGATACGAACAAATGTGAAAAACATGTTACTCAACAAACCATGTTTGCTGAGTCATTGATTAACAGATCTGGTTGCATAGCACTCAGATATCTCATTACTTTTTATAATGGTTAATAATCGATTAAATGAAATACAATTTCTACGTTTCTATATTAAATACAATGTTTATACAATAGTTTATACAACAGTTGAAACAAATTTATTACAATAAAAATGACTTGTTTGTTAAGTTTGATCATTCTATCACTTAAATATTAATTTTAGTCAGAAAACGCGCTGCATCGCGATAGTATACCGCACGTAAAATAATGAAATTTCTCAAAAAATACAAAAAAAGTTGTAGCTTTTAGTATAATTTATAGCTAATTTATGTATTTATACATATAATTTAAATTACAGTAATATTATTTCGGCTATACAGGGTGGTCCGTTTAAGTAAGAACACCTAAAAATCTCTTCAGGTTATTGTGATGCAAAAAATATTTGTTACGTAATGTGCACGGTGTCAATGGACCAAATATCTGGCTCGAATATTTTTTTCGGAGTTGTCAAGGTCATCGATGTTTTTTGGTACATAACTACATTTTTTTTATTGCATCGTGTAACTGATGGAAAAATACATTCAGATATGTATAATAACATGACCTTGAAATGACCTTGATCCTCGAAAATTAAAGTTTTAGGTGTTCTTACTTAAATGGACCACCCTGTATTATAATCTTTTTGTACATGTACTGAAAACAGAGGATAAAATAGACAAATGGATAGCTTAGAATACTAGATTGTAAGAAGTATGTGAGTAATTTAATATGCAGTAATTTATTTGCTGCCCAACTCTGATGTCGACGCGTCTAATTTGTAAAATGGTTCGCATTTCTGTACGCAGGCGCACTGGAAATTCGTTCTGGAGAAATGTCACAGTGCGTCTCTTGTCAAATACTCTATGGTCGGCTCGGTGTTGACTGGTGTTGACCGTTTTTGGTTGTAGCCTGTCGAGCCGTGCATGTTCAAAGAGTGTTTCGAGTAAAATAATTTCGTGATTCTACAAAAAAAACCAATACAAAATGTCGGAAATCTCGATGTCGGAATCGCCACATTTACAACAACTCGATCTGACAACATTGAACCTCCAACAACTTACGATTTTGAAACAGCGTCTTGATCAAGAGCTCGGAGTCTTTCAAGACTCGTTGCAAACGTTAAAAATCGCTCAAAGTAAATTTCAGGAATCGGGATCATGCCTCGATAAAATCAAACCCGCACACAAGGGTAAGAGTTTGTTGGTTGTAATATATTTACATGTGTAGCATAATCGTTTTGTCAAGTTCCGGGTTCCTAACCATTAAGGTTATGACATGTGCAGTTTATTTAACGTAATTTGTTCGAATGATCTTTTTTCGCAGGCAATGAAATTCTTGTACCATTAACCGGATCAATGTACGTCGCTGGGAAACTAGCCGACACGAATAATGTATTAGTTGATATTGGGACTGGTTATTTCGCACAAAAAAGTATCGCCGACGCAAAAGATTACTTCAATAGACGGGTCGCTTACGTTACAGAACAAATGGAAAAAATACAACAATTGGGCCTCGACAAAAGTAAAGTTAGAGACGCAACAGCGGACGTCATAGAAATGAAACTGCAAAGTCAAGGGCAGAAGGACGGTCAAGAACATTGAGGGTGCAAAACGTGATTTTATTCGTGGTCTATGCAGATCGTCACCATTATCAAATTGTATCACTTTGTATTTTGTTATTAAACCTTAATAACTAGTTTTATGCTTTATCTAAGAGAAGTACATTTAGCTTTATGAATGTAAAACACATCTGGAATGTCCGTTTCGCGAAGTATAAAACAATATTAGTTATTTACACGTTGACGTAACAGTTAATTTTGTACAGTAAAATAAATTTTAAATAAGCTACAATGTAATTTTTCTCAAAAATTCGGGAAATTGCGCGTTCGCAACTAATTGAGGTAAATTCGAAGGTTCCTGTCTGTGTGCATTTTTCGTTTGTTCGATACAGTGGACAAAAGTAAAGAATTCGAAGTGCAAGATCTATAAATAGACTTGAAAATCTTGAAATATAGTTTTTAAAACGACCCACAGTTTTTGCTGAATGTACCAATTTGTTGCATAGAAGATCAATACATTTTTACGCATTTTAAATCGATACAATATATAGTAAGTACCGTGGGTCCTTCGTGGATCGATGAGCATTGTTTATACATATAGTCCTTTATCATTTTGAATTATCTTGTGACGTGACTTGTGGGCACCAGATATTCCGTTATCTTGGAACAGAGCGTCCTATGCCGGGTCTATATGTATATATAGTCCAAGCCTAAGCTTTCTGCTCTGATATTCGTCTGTCACAGACATAGTCTGTGCTTTTGTGTCTAACAGTTTAGAGGATTTGTTGTCGATGCCAGCAAAAGTAGTTAGTCCGTAATATATTTGACGTGAGACGAAATATTATAATGAAACGACCACAATATGGTTGAACACACTGTTCGGTTGAAACTGATAGAACGTCAAATGATATGCAAACATTCCTCCCTGTCAGTTTTAATAACCTAACTTAAAACAGATTTGACATAAGATCGAAGAGGGTAGAAAGCCTTATTGTTTATTCAGTTTACTCGCGTGTGAAAATGAGCTCGAAAAATGAATATCGCAGGTCGATAGACGAGTACAAACCTGCTGTTCCAATAAGAAGGAAGATAGGCCCGTACTGGTTCCTGGCTATTTTACGAATTATTTTGACATTGATTCCGCAAACGGGATACATCCATCCCGACGAATATTTTCAATCCATCGAAGTTGTGTCCGGTGA
This sequence comes from Lasioglossum zephyrum, assembly GCA_028455615.1. NCBI lineage: Eukaryota > Metazoa > Arthropoda > Insecta > Hymenoptera > Halictidae > Lasioglossum > Lasioglossum zephyrum. The sequence goes on from CM052329.1 coordinate 10,177,985, forward strand.
GTTCTATTATAAATTATTCATAAAAATGATTATTATCTGTATCGTATACATTTGAAGTACATTTTACAAACGATATAATTGAAATTGTATACACCAGTCTCATAAGATCTCATTATCGTAATAACGAAGTCGATGTATGACGTGGAACTATTTAAATCTTTCAGGGGATTATTTTGATATCGATGTTCACAAACCATGGGAATTCAATTCCACGTTTCCCATAAGAACTGCTTTGATACCGCAAATCACTGTTGGCATACCATATTCGATCTTAACAAGAGTTTCTCAATATACACTTTTCTACTTCGGTGTGTCGTTAAAGACGCCGTACTTTCTTCTATTACTTCCGCGTCTATTGATGTGCGGCTTATCCTTTACGTCAGATTATTGTCTATATAAGATATGCTACATGTACGGACAAAATTATAAAATAAGACTGATCGCTTACGCCAGTTCCTATGTTATGCTTGTTTACGCGACTCGGACATTATCGAACACCGTCGAGTTGGTATTGACGGCTTTGTTACTGTACTATGCATCGTACTGTATGGTATATTCGGAAAAGGTACAAACATTCTGCTTTAAATATGTGATCAAATATAGTTGTATATCTAATTTTACAGGCTTAGATAAGCCATTAGGTATTCTAATTTATAAATCGTTAAAACGCATTTAATTATCGCGTACCCTGTTCACTAGGGATGCGATCAAGTACCTCGCAAACAGGCTCGAACTTTGATCGATTGAATTCGAACACTATAAGTTCACAGACGCGGATGCCCATAAATAGACAGAATAGCACATTATCAATTTAATTGTCTCTTTACAATGAAATAAAAATTACAAATAATACGATACCTAGCTCTTAGACTGCTGTGTCAAAAGTGGAAAATTATCTAAACTTGCAAAGACGACCCATTATTATTTTCGTTTGAAAATTCAACGAAGTTACCCCATTTTATCAAAAATTGCACGTGAACATCTTTGTACAATGGCCACTTCTGTACCTTTGGAAAGAGTGTTCTCGAAAACAGGAAATATCATGGATAAAAAAAGAAGTAGGCTAAAACCAAGTATCATAAATGAAATATTATTCCGAAATAGTTACGAATTTAATAATTAAATGCTCAAAACCCACTATACAGTTATGACTTCCAAGATTCGAGTTGTTCCAATATCAAAGTACTTGCAAGTATCTTTTTGAAACTTGTAAGTACTCGTTCCGAGGTTCGATATCAGTTTGTATAAAACAAATACTTTTCAAATATAAGTATTGAAACATTATTGCTTTTAAGTAGTAATCGAAACCCATGAAATGAAACTTCGTTATTCAGATTGACTTGGATTCGTGAGTATACATTGAACTTGATCCCATCCCTACTGTTCACTGAAAATTGAGACACAGCCTTCTTCGCAGTCGCAAAAAAGAAACGTAATACAAACTGTATTTATCATTTCAGGTAGTTGTTCAAAGCGACTATCTTTCAGAGAAATATAGCAAAGCACAAACCGGAGTGGAGAGAGTCAAATATTATAAGCTGAAAGCTTCGCTGCCCCCGCATTCTTTGAATCATTGCTTTAAAATCGCAACGATCACGGTAGTCGGTATATTTAATAGACCAACGTTCATCGCGTTCGCCTTCGCCCCTATATTTTTCTGGCTGCAAAGAGGTCTGGGATCGAGGAGCATAGGTTTCGGAGATTTTCACATTCGAATATTCAGTTTCGTAGCTTGCGGAATACCCGTGGCTATCTTCTTTATTCTAGTCGACAGCTTTTACTTCGGTTACTTAACAATGGCGGAAATAGGCAGTCTTAGTATTAGTATGAGCAACTTTGTAGTTACGCCGCTCAATTTCTTCAAGTACAACGCGAACAGCAAAAACCTACAAAATCATGGACTGCATCCGTATTACGTGCATTTCGTAGTGAACGTTCCTCTTTTGTTCAATGTTCTCGGAGTGATCGGTCTCCTTACATTTGGGAAAATGTTACGCAGGTGAACGAATGATTTATCAATACTACTTATGTTACTTTCAATTGTTGAATATGTGAAATTATTAACGAAAATTACTTACAGTGGCTTGAAAGCTCGCTGGTTGGATTTACCACGTATACAAAGCGTTGTCGGTTTGATGACTGCATCTTTTATCGTACCTATCGTAATGCTGTCTATTTTCCCGCATCAAGAGCCTCGATTTATAATACCAACGGTGCTACCTTTGGTTTTCTTGTACGCGCCGGATTTGAATGAAATCTCGGGCGTTGATACTGTCGCAAGAGTTGCTAAAAACGATGCGCAGAACGGTAACTTCCCGCCGGAAAAGAAACTCACGAAATTGCAACTGTGTTGGTTCACGGGTAATATTGCATTAGCATTCTTTTATGGGTTCGCCCATCAAGGCGGTGTTTTACCACTGACGTCTCATTTAGCTAACGAGTTAAAAGCCAAACCGGAGCTGACTCATATACATCTGTTTACATCGCATACTTATTCTTTACCAACTGCGCTTCTACATTTGAGAAACACTAAGAGAACTTACATAAGTAGCGGAAATCATAAGTACAAACTAGTCAAAGATTTTCATCTTTACGAACAAGGATCGAAGTCTATAAACGATGTGTGTAATATCATTGCCTTGAAGATCCGTGATTGTGAACAGAAATATGTTACAAAGAGGATACCTTATAGATTATATTATGCTCTTCCTGCCACCGACATGGAAGAATTCGTTTCTATTCAAAATAACACGAGCCTGTTCAGTTATCATGTTGTAAAGAAATTTCAACCGCATGTTACAGTCGAGAAATTACCACTCTCAAGGATTTCTAATGTTATTGTACATTTAACAAATATAAACACGGTTTCGATCGAGACGTTTAGTGAAATTATAAATAACATATTTAACGCGTTTCAGCAGTTGCAATTAATTTTAGTACGAATAGAATATGTAACGCATAATAAACAGAAAAGTATACATTTTTAATTTGGTTATTCATTTATATATAAAATAAAATTAATTTACACATATTCACTACATAGTAGAATATTTCTATCCTTATAAATACTCTTATAAATTATGAGCTTTCTGAGATCACTAATTTCAAATCTGTAAACGAAGAGAATAAATTTTCCAATGGGAAAAGCTAGTCTATGTACAAAACTTGTTTCAAGTTATCAAGGGACCGTACACACCTGCGTGAAATTAAAATGATTTGCTGTATTTCGATCTACAATTTGATTATCATTGACCTAATAATCGTTATCCTACATAGAAAAATAGAATATAAAGTTATCGCAATGTTCTATTTCTCTTTAGTAAAATACGCTGTTAGCAAATAGAAGTCTTAGGAAGCTTAATGATTAGATTACAAGTAGTTTGATTACTTGAAAATTAAAGCTTACACATTTACTATTTGTTATTTACTTGTAGAGAAAAGCGGAAGATATTAGTACAGAACTGTTCTTACGTTAATGATTTCATGAACCAATCCTATCACCGCTCGCCTCGATGAATTCCTAAACACAAATGATACTGTAATTAAAACTCGACGAAACGTAAGCTAGTTTGAACGTAAAATAAGTAAATAACAAATAGAGAGACTGTGAATATTTCTATTTTGTGATATTTATAAATGTTAGAAAATTCATATATATATATATGGTTCTGGTGACCTATTTATCATAAGTTTCATTGCACTTTAGTTCTCGTTGTACGTCCACGGTAATTCCTCGTTGAATTTACTTTGATGTACAGCGTTGCGGACAGCAAACAATCGCTAAAATATCATTTCAGAATGATAAATTACGATTATTCATTGTAGAATTCGAAATTTGTTTGGTTAACGAACGTTGAAATCACAAACTTACCGGATTGTCTATGTATGCTTCGCACTTGTAACACCACACTGACAAATCGGTGAAACTTAAAGCCAACGGATGGTCCAACTCCTCACCGTGTAAAACACCATGTTGATTAATAATACGTGCACAATGTACAGTGTAACATTGCAGACAAATCCAATTTTCAACAGTGCTACCACATTCTCTACAAGGCGACTGTATATCTATTCCTGAAGCTGGTACATCCCTGACACTGTCCAAGTGCGGACAGTCCTTTAAGGGCACTACAGCGAACATGTCACCAGCAATTAACGACTGTCAAATATAAGAAAAGATAAATGTCTTTATATCTCTCAATACATCGACTTAATGTTTATAAATTCAATTAATCACGCTACTTACTTTCATATTCTGAGACAAGTAATCACTTAAACATGTAGCGTCACCAGTTTGACCAACAGCTCCTTCGTTATGTTCGCTACTGCTACCTGGATTAGAATTATCAAGAGTTTTGTCAGAAAATGATCCCTTTTCAGAATGATTGACGCGCTGCCTCTCACATTGAAGAACTGAAAAAGATGCATGATATACATACGTATACTTCTTCTTTACTTATGGTGGGTGTGCAAAGTGTTTGTACGCCTTTTAAAATCGAATAACTTTTTCGAAATTCAATCTAACAGCTTGAGCTTTTTCCAGACGTTAGGGTAAAGGTACCAATTACCGGCTATTAAGGCAATCGCGACCAATAACAATTTAAAATAAAAATTATTTACAAATTAGTCAGTAAACTAACCCTTCTAACGTTTCGAAAAAAACTCAAGGTGTTCGAATACTCTGTACACCCACTGTGCATATTTCTAACTCGTTATTACCATTAGCTTCACAAATATTAAAAGTCTGCATGTCGTCGTGAGACGAATTTTGTATTTTAATGTTCTCAATCTCGTTCTGTAATTTGACTATCTCCTCGTCTGTCACGGAATTCTTATCGATCGAAAGTTTCAGAGTCAACTTTTCACTTTCTATTTCCTCCAGCGCTATCTTCGATTCAGACTGCTTACAAGGCTTGTCTTCAGCTTTCGTTTGTTGTTTCAACTTAGCTTTGGGTAGCACGTTTTCTCTCGGCAGGGAAACATTAAATATTAAATTCGACCAGTATTGTTTTTGCGTTTTTAAAACATTGTTTATAGAATTTATGGCGCTAGAACATGGGATTAGACCACTCTCTAGCATCGGTAAAGGATCGCCGAGCAACGTTTTAGTACAAAGTGCCATTGCATGCGAAATCGAATTGATATTGTACCCTCCTTCGAGACTAAGAATTACGCGACCGTTAGCTAACGATGATAACCACTGTACCAAATGGCCGTACATCTCTGGACTTACAAGACACCCTGGGAAAAAGAAAATATATAAATCAATCTTTTTTTCGAATAATAGGAAATATGATTTAAGTCGATGTTTATAAATCGACTTGTATACCTCCAAGAGGATCGCCGATGCAAGCATCGAAACCCGCAGAAACTAAGATTAGTTCTGGATTAAACTGACACGCGATTGGCATCACCACTTGTTGAAATGCCGCTACGTATTCAGCGTCTCCCATTCCTTTCTATATGATATTGACACAAACACATATATGAACTAATTCCATTGCTAAATTTGAATTAAATTGTAACGTAGAAAGTAGACACTGACCTTGTTCCAAGGTATATTGACGTTAAAACCCTTTCCTGCTCCACAGCCGACGCTGGTGTAATTAGCATTTTTCGAATTTGGGAAGAAACTACCGTTGTCGTATCTATGAACAGATATGTAGAGAACTTTCGGATCTTCCTCAAAAATAGATTGAGTCCCGTTGCCGTGGTGCACATCCCAATCCACAATTAGTACTCTACAAATGATAATTTAACGTTTATTTTGTGGCAAAGAATATATTAACACATTACCGACCGGTGATTATTCCATAATTTTGAAAAATCTGTGGTACACGGCTGAACACTTCTTAATGGAACCTCCAATAACAACAGCAATTTTCATTGTGAACTAACAAGTCACCCTCGATAACATCATCTGATAGTTTCATGTAAGATTGCGATGCAAAATAAAATTTGCTATGGTTTCTTTTGGCACAGCAGAATTATTGAAAATCCTATTAATAGGCTTTACCGGTAGGCAAAGTGTTAACAGGATATAAATGAAATGATATGTACTTTTTCAATTGATGACATTCTATGGCATATTTAGCTGCTACAGCAATATTATTAAAGATGCAGAAACCACATGGCATATCATCTTCCGCATGATGTCCCGGTGGCCTTACAACAGCAACACCGGACTGACTCTCCCCATTCAACACACTGCTAACAACTTGTAACAACGATCCGGTAGATACGCTGGCACTTGTCCAAGTTTCAGGATGCAAGTAGACTGAATTGAAAGACGACTCTAGTTTCTTCAATTCTTTCGCTTTTGTGCTCGCTGTTCCCTTCATCCTATCGATATGCTCTTTTGAATGTGCCAATAACAGTTCTTCCATTGTTGCACTTCGTCCCTTTTTAGAAATCGTTAGTAGTGATATCATTTATTAGTAGTAAATTATTAGATATTAGAGTTGCTACAAATGGGTAAAGATCTGCAATCTAGTGCAAACATACCTGTTGCACGTAGCATCGATCAAGAATGTTGTGTTCTTGAAACCACTTGTAAATACCGCTGATACGATTTGGTTTCTCCGGGTGGGTGTCATCGCTTATATCGCAGTGCTTCAACATTCTTTCGTCGTAAACAATGCACACTTTGTTCGGAGCTTTAGACAAATTGGTATCTAAAAGAGAACAATTATCATTTGTTTTTTGAAAGGCGATAGTCACAGTTATAACTAGACTGCGGATTCTTATGCAAGTTTCAATTTTTATAATCAAATTTTTAAAAAGTGAGAGCTATTATAGCAGGAACAACCTTTGTAGATCCAAAATAAATAAAAATTCTACTAAATCCTATCGACTTTTATATTCTAAGATTGTTTGAAAATTTTGCATGTGCCTTGAATTAAATACATAAAGATCCACAGTCTAGTTATAACTGTTCACCACATTCCAGCATGTAACTTCAAACTTGCGTCGTAGGAAGTGGAACGAACAATTATGATTTCAGCTATTTCTTTCTTTTTTTTTCTATATGGATTACGAATCATAATTAATAGTATTAATAATATAGATTCGTACATTGTATAAGAGCATTTAATTTCAAATCGAACGTCTCGAGAGTTTCTCTGCTTTGAACCGGATAACATTCAGAAGTTTCGTATATATCTTGTTTCTCTTCGGTCCCGCTATAATAGAAATGTTGCGTGTAACTGCATATAATAATAAAATCACTATGAAAAATCTTTAAGCTTCTTACTTAAACGTAACTACAGGTAAATGCTGATTAATACTTTGTTCCTTGTTATTTGTTATGTTATTAATACTGAATGTATCTTGATATTGATAACATTTCCAATATGGTTTATGCGCATAAATTGTATTTAAAATGGAATTGCGTATACTGAAATAATAATACATAAATCAATTTATTCGCTCTTATTACAAATATAAATAAATATTGAATTCTTACCTCAATGAGGGCAATTCAAGATTTTCTATCAAAGGGCACGGATCACCTAATAAAGTGCGCAAAGTCAATGCTGCGCTTTCAGCTAGCGACTTTAAACAATAACCGCCCTATAAGGGAACAATGCGATTAGACGCAATATTTAAACCATTAAGTGTACAATATTTAAAAGTCTTTCTATACCTCTAATACAACAGCAACTTTTCCGGAAGCCAAACTCATTAGGGATGACACTAAATGAGCATAGAATGCAGGAGTCACCAACATCTCGCCCTTAATAGAACAACAGGTAAATTTGAATGTTAAATGTGTGCGTTCTATCGAGAACGTATGAACAAAAATCAAAACAGAAAAGTGCGTAAGAGTAAAACAAAATGGTTAACCTTTTCGTCTCCGATTGCCGAATCAAACCCAGCCGAAACAATGACAAAATCTGGATTAAACTAGGATAGAAAAAAAAGTTTAATAATTTCTGTTCGTTTACCTCTGGACAGCCCAAGGCTGCATCATAACCAGCTGACACTATTATGAGATCTGGTTGAAACTATAATGATTAAATTGATACATTTTATTTATTTGCTTACAGAAAAGTTTCTAGCTTACGAGGGAAGGACCCGAGGTGGTTCTTTTCGATTTTAATGTACCTTTGCATAAGCACCCAGTATAATTATATGATATAATGACAAACGATAATGATTGATTTATTGCATTTAAAGTATTAGATAACACGACAATCAAACCTCGGGTCCTTCCCTTGTTAACAAAGTAAGTCTGGTACGTATTCAAAAGGAAGTGTGTTATTATAAAATGCTACTTACTTCGTAAGCCATTGGTAATAAGACATGCTGAAATATGGCCAGATAATCAGCATTGGTCATACCAACTTTATTAAGCGGTACGTTAAAATTATATCCTTGACCTAAATCATCTCCAACAAAGTGGAAATCAGACTCTCTGAGGTTCGGCCAGAATTCGCCATTCTCGTAACGATGAATGGAGAAGTAGACAACTCTGTGAAGAAATTGATATGTGAAAAATATCTAAAACATCAGACCTAACTACTTGTAAAAGGGATACCAGACCGTGGGTCGTTGTAAAACATTTGCTGAGTCGCTTGACCGTGGTGCACATCCCAATCGACGATTAAAATTTTACTGGCCCAATTATTGCTTAAAGCTTTCTCAGCAGCAACTGCAACATTGTTAAAGAAGCAATATCCACAATATTCTGACTTCATCGCATGGTGACCAGGCGGTCTAGAAAGAGTAACAATTAATTTTGTTGTTTCGACAAGAATATCAAAATACAATTACCTAATAATAGCCATTCCATTTTGAACTTCCCCTTTGCAAATACTCTCCACTAAGTTTATAGTTGAACCCACGGCTAACAGGGACAACTTGTAGGTAGACTAAAACAATGTTAAACAGTTTAGTATTAAAATGAGTATGCTCAAAGAAATTATTTCTCGTTCTAGAAATATTCACTTACAGGATGTACATAAATCGCATCGTATTTCGATGATAATAACTCTAGATTGTGTGCATCTGTAGATCCGTCGGTAGCCTTTAAAATATCAAAAGCTTTTTTACTGTGTTTTGTAAGTATCTCATTCTCCGTAGCCTCTCGTGGCTCGACGAGTTTGCATCTATTTATTAAGCCTAATTCTTCGCATCTTTGTAAAATGCTAATTAATCTAGCAGGACATTCTGGATAATTCGGATCCCAAAGACACTTGTGCTCTACCATAGACCGATCGAATACCAGTCCGGTTTCCTTTCTCTTTAAAGTATAAGCATCCATAGCTTTCTGGTATACATCGCGTACAAAAATATTATTAGACTTCTTCCCTTGTGACATTTGCCTTTGCGCTGCCTGCTTTTTGGCTGCTATCAAAGCTGTAGACGGACAAACCTAATTAAAACAGAAACAATTAACTCGAATAATATCATATATTGTTTAGAGTGGTAGACTCGCGTGTTCAGGATTGGGTTTTTTCAAAGATTTGGTTTTTCAGTAGTCATAAGCGCTAGATAAAAGATCAATTTAGGTCGCGATTACCCGTAGAAGTTTTATTTTTACGTTTATGTAGCGTAATTTGCATTATTCTGCAGCATGTAGTTGTCACAGCTTTATAAAAATAGCTACATGTATAGCTATATACTTCCGAATTATGCAAATTACGCCTTGTAGATTTAAATTGAGTTGCTGAGAGTTGAATTTGAGTTTAGATTTATATACAATAATAGAAAAGTTGAATTTCAATATAAATTGAGTTGTTGAGAATTGAATTTGAGTTTAGATTTAAATATAGTGAGATTGAAAGTTGAATTTCGAGTAAAATTGAGTTGCTGGGAGCTGAATTTGAATTTAGATTTAAATACAATGATTGACAGTAGATAGTATTGAGGGTAAATATGGCCTAGATTGATCTTTTATCTAGCTCTTTTGATTACTGATAAAGTGCATTCCATACCCTTACAATCCTGGAAATGAGTTTTCCTCCTTAGTTTTTAGTCACAAGTATTAAAACGTCTACTTACATTAGATGTTTTCCCAGACTTTTTGGCACCTTTCCTGGACGACATTGTACTTGTACTACTATTTTTGTTAGATTTCTTTGAATTTTCTATAACTTTCAGGAGCTGGATTTCACTGTCTGCTAACTGTTTAACAGCAGCAAGTAAATTACCGCTGATCACAGAATCAGACTGCAAGAGATATAGAAGTGTAATTATTTTATCTTCTGTCTTTGCGGCGTACGCAAATATACAAAACACAGTAGAAGAACAAATTTTCGTTTCGGAGTATTCGAAAGTTTTTGTCGCACTTTTCGATTCGAATCCTTGATAGAAAAATCAAACTTTTATTCTTTCGTTTAATTCGATCGGATAATCCAATTAAATGATAACGTTTGCATCGCACTTAAATTACGTCGTTCATCGCAGATAATACGAAATGTTAACAAGCATTATGTGGGTGACGGTACGAGACATATCCATGTATAGATATCGGTACCCCTTCCACTCCATAATTTATTGTCGCGCGTAAGCTCAACGAAAAACAAGAATTCTCTTCCCACAATCACGCCGATATCGAGCGAAGTTATTTGTTCTCTTTAGATCGGATCCTCACCATTGGCGTTTCATGAATAACCTCGAATTTGTTTTATTCCATTCAACCCTACAATCGAACGACTTTTACAGACGAATCATGCTATAGGTATACTTTCAAATTCGGAAAGACAAGCAGAAGCTCCTGTCCATTAGAATTTCGTCTTCGTTACAGGAATAGAATTGTCTCGATAGTCTTATTCATTTTGCACTTCGAATTTTCTTCTTTAAATCCATTACAACAAAAGATTGACAATTGCTGCAATTGCTGTAGCAGTGGACTGCGGCTAAAATCACAGTGATGCCATCGCACTGTCCGAAATAGAATCACGATGAGACTTCGTTACAATGCAACATTCCCTTCGTGGTGTCACACGATTTCGGAAACACAATGCGACGCTGGAGAGAACGGGGAAAAAACTTCTTCCCGCCCTTATTGGCTGACAATTTACCATTGTTGTACATAAATAGCAGAAAGGAAATAAGAAATGATAACGGATGTGGGCAAAGTGTTACAGTCTGTTGAAAAGTCGCCGTACCGCGAAGCTCATTCTGTATAAATATTTATGACATTGTCTTTATTTGTCCATTATATTTTGATACGTAAAATGTTGATACTGTACATGTAAATATATAACTTATATTTTAACGCATATACATACATAAACATAAAGGAAATTATCTCAAAAGTGCAGATAAGTTATTTGCAATTCGGTGCAGTGGTGGAACTTTTAGCTGCTTTTAGCGATGTGGTATTTCAGATCACTGTAAGTTCTACGTTATCCCCGTGCCCACCTATGCTGACCTATGCCCACTTGCCTATGTCGCCGAATAGCATAGGGGCTGGCAGTCTTTAATAGTATCTCGTTAGTCTAACAATAAGATTCTGCTATATTATGCATGATATTATGCCGATTCGATAGTTTTCAACACAATAAAACAGTAGGAATAGAATATAATTGAACACATGACACTAACGAAGTCGCAAAACGTGACACTACGGAGAGTATATCGCAGAGATATCAGTATACTTACACTAGTATACACTTAGTGAACGAAAAAACATGTGGTACGTGTGGTGTTTCGGTCTTCACGAAATGCAATTTCCAAAAAATAAATATCATTTAGTTTCCTATTATAACTAAACTACGATGCAAGTCCATCAAATTTCGAAAACATTGTTTTTTTGCAAACGTTTCCTAACATCGCTTTAGCGGAATTATAACTCGTACAAATAAAAGTAAATAAAATAATTAAAAAGAAAACGTTTCTCAAAAAAATATGCAACCATTCGAACACTGTAGAATCACTCTATTCTTTCCAGAATGAATATCGTCATTTTTGTTAGTCAACTGAATGGTGTGTAAAAAATGATGAACTTTTGGAAGAAACAATTTATAAAGCATGTCAAACATAGAGGTGTCAATACGTGGTCTCCACTCGCAACGGCGTTCAACTCCATTACCAAAGATAAATATGGTTTCGAGTTATCCAAGAAGGAGTCCGTAAGTTCTCTCTTTTTTTTACATTAAATGTTGATCGAGCCAGCTGTTCAACAGTTCGGAACGTTTCTTGTAGGGTCTATTCGGAATACCCGAGTTGAAAACGCCACAAGGATTTAGTATTCTAAAGCATCAAGCCATGTCCGAAACGGATATGCTGATAGAAGAAGCTACGAGTCCAAACAGGAAACGTAAGATGGTTGAAATATTCGATGACATGTCCGACACGCTGTGCAAAGTTGCGGATTTAGCGGAGTTCATTAGAATCGCACATCCGGAGGAACAATACGTTAAGGCTGCGGAAGACGCTTGTATATTTATTAGTGGTATAGTAGAAAAGTAAATACTGCTGTAATATCCAAAAGATCAATTTAGACTTGGTAGAAACTGAAAACCTTTCTTCTAGCGATAGAATACGTTTGGAGACACTGTAAACATTTGAATATTTCGTCAGGTTGAATACTCATCGCGATCTGTACAATGCTTTAAAACGAGTTGTACATAACGGAGATGTTCAAGATACATCTATCCTGGACAACCACGTAGCCAAACTGTTCCTCTTTGATTTCGAACAGTGCGGCATACATTTGCCTGAAGCGGAGAGAGAAACGGTCGTACGATTAAACGACTATATATTACAAGTGTGTAAACGATGTTCATACCTTACATCTAGAAGATCTTCAAGCAAAACGTTTTAAGTGGATTGCATTTTCTTGATTGTAGGTAGGTCAAAAATTCATGGCAGGTGCGGGCAATCCAAGAGCAGTGGATGCTAATATTCTTCCACCTGGTGCGAGAGAGCAGTAAGTCGTACGATAAAATATTTGGGATACCAGTATTTGTGTGGCATTGAGCTTGATCGAACTTGTTTCACAGTTTTGCGATGAAAGACAATCAGATAATAGTACAAGGGCTTTACGTAGACTCCTCTAACAACTTGATCAGAGAGGCTGCGTATCGTGTATTTTTATATCCAGATAAAGGACAGGAATATCTTCTGCAAGAACTTCTGAACTCGAGACACGACTTGGCTAGATTATGCGGATTTCCATCGTACGCTCATAGGTAGATATCTAAAATATATTGGACGACTGCAAAAGTTCGTACCCGATTTAACTCGTAATCGTTTGTTGAAAATAAACATGTAGCTTCTACTAAAAAGGAAATCAGGTTGTAAAATATTCGGTGACAATTGTCGAAAATAGCGGTGCAACCTTTGCAATCATCTATTTAATATTTATAATAATCCATTTATAAAGAAAGATCATTCCTTATAATTTATTTATGCTTGAGTGAACAATTTTTAGAGCTGTGAAGGGAAGCACGGTAGAAACGCCAGAAGTGGTGTACGACTTTCTTAACATTTTAAATGATAATCTTAAGCTTAAAGCGGCGCAAGATTTCCAACAGATGCAAGAAATGAAAGACGCTGAATCCAGTACGAAACAGGTGTTTACAAATTTATCTGGACGTTACAAAGTTCTATTCGAACTGTTTCTCTAAATTACTGTGCTTACTTTCTGTTCAGAGAATAATGCAGTGGGACACTGCTTATTTCACGGCGAAAGCGAAAAGGTCTTGGTTGAAAATGTCAAGCAGCGAATTCACTCCGTACTTTTCGCTCGGCGCGTGTATGGACGGAATAAACATTTTGACTCAATCATTATATGGTATTCGGCTGGAGTCCACGGCGATCTCGCCGGGTGAAGTTTGGGCAAATAATATACAAAAAATCACCGTGATTGACGAGAACAACTCGGCGCTGGGTTATATATATTGTGATTTCTTTGAACGGGAAGGCAAACCTAATCAAGATTGCCATTTCACTATTAGAGGAGGAAGACAACTAGCTGATGGAACTTATCAAGTACGAGATACTCTTACGAGGGGCATCCTGAAGTGACATCTTCAGATCTTAATGAAACTTCAGGAGAGAACGTAGTTCTTATAATTATTATTAGACAGCGGATTTTATGCGTTCATGACAAACATGAGTAGGTGTAATTTAAGACATTGATAATATTAGATGAATTTCAAAATGCTTTCGTTCGTCAATTTAAGACAGTGAAAACATTAAACGAATTTAAAGATACTTTCGTTCATCGATTTAAGACACTGAAAACATTAGACGAGCTTAAAAATACTTCCATATCATTTTCAACACTCTATTGAACGTATTAAGAGAGAAAATAAATTTCTGTCTCTCCGGTTTTTCGCAATTCAGGTGGAAAATTTTTATAAAGATCCGCTGTCTAATTATTATCGACCAAATATGGTTCCATTCGAAACTTTGAGGGCTGCTTTCACCCCTTGAATATGAACGATGGCCGCTAAAAAGTATACTTGTCAATTATTTCTGCAAGTACTCGTTCTCCTAGAATTTCACTAAGTTTCGAAGAAGTCGGGATCGTCCCTTATTAATGTAAATAATTAATTCAACAGGGCTTTCAGTTGTATACACATATATTTCTTTTCAGACTCCTATAGCAGTGTTAATGTTATCACTGCCAGCACCTAGATGGTCCAATCCGTGTTTATTGAGTCCCGCTTCTGTCGAAAATTTATTTCACGAAATGGGCCATGCGTTACACTCCATGTTAGGTAGAACAAAATATCAACACGTTACCGGTACCAGATGTAGTACAGATTTCGCAGAAGTTCCAAGTATATTGATGGAATATTTTGCGAGCGATCCAAGAGTAAGTTATTACTATACTGCGGATCTTTACGCATAATGAAAATGTTCTGCATAGATCGTGGGAAGTAGGAATAAAATAAAATTCCCTCCCTTAACCTTCGAACACGAACGATTTTTATAGCTATACAATTGGAAATGCTTAGAACCGTTTACAGTCCTAATTAATAATTTTTCAAAATTTACTTTCGATAATACATCTCGTGTAGACACATTAGTCTTTCCGATATCCTCAATGAAACAGCTATTCGGTTGGTTCAATTGTCACAAATAGAGTACTAGAACAACATTATGATACTCTTAAATTTCTCTAATCCTTTACTGTCTTCAATCTCTTCGTAAACGCATAAAGATCCGTGGTGTAGTTACAGAATATCGCAACAATATCTGAATCGCAGGCTTTACGATTACCTAACAATGAAATATGCGTTCAAGGTGGTTTCTACGTTCGCACGACATTTTCAAACTCTAGAACAAATACCGAATTCCTTGTTGGAGAAGTTGCACGCCTCCAAGAACATATTCTGTGCTTCCGAGTTACAAAATCAAGTATGCTACAGCATGTTGGACCAAGTTTATCATAGCGGGAAGTTAGAGAAAGCATCCACTACGATCTTGAAAGAGATACAAGGGAAATACTACGGGCTTCCCTATGTTGAAAATACAGTATGTATTTCATGTTTATATTCAATTCGTACAAAGATTAGTGTATCACATGTGATAATTAATTATAGGCATGGCACTTGAGATTTTCTCACTTAGTTGGATACGGTGCGAAGTATTACGCTTACTTAATTTCCCGGGCGATCGCCTCGTGGATATGGCAAACTTATTTCCAAGCTGATCCTTTCAATCGCACAGCAGGCGATCGATATCGAAACGAATGTTTAGCACATGGAGGTGGCAAACCGTCATCGAAATTAGTGTCAGATTTCCTCGATAAGGAAGCTAGTGCCAACAATTTTGCGAAATCTTTGCTCAACGAGATTGACATGAAAACGGAACAAGTGAAAACCGTCAGAGATAAAGTGAACTAAAATGTAACGCATGGGAAATAGATAATTTTCCTAAAGGTACGGTAGAGATACGTTTGTAAAAATAAATTTTCTAAAAACTAACGATTCCGAATCATTCATTCGAATTAACGTGTTCATGATCAGAAGATAAGTTCGAGATGTTTTGTCATATTTTATTACAAGTACGGAAACCTTACCCTATTTACAATCTTAATAAATCTATAAATGTTTACGCGAGAATTAGTTTTTTTCAGTGTAACACAAAGAAACGCAAGTGTAAGGTAATTTACGAGAAGACTAATCGAACTCTATAAGACTTAGTTACAATTTGTTTTTCATATTATTCGTGAGTAGCAAAAGAAGCATTTCGTTTTACGCTTTACAAAAATGAAATGGAAGTACCAAAATATGATATGGCGGCACCGCTAATTATTTTATTCGACAATCTTCGAAATTATTTCTCTCACACGAAGTTGATCGTGTACTGTGTAAATACAGGTTTGGTTTTTAATCCTATTAGAACTCTTCATTTTTTTCGGGGCTTCCGTTAAAAGTAGCTAATGATTCGTTAACAACGTCCTCCTTTGTTTTTATATAAAATTCTGTTAATAAGCTATTAATATAATTATACTGACATAAAACGACTGAACAAGCCAATAGGTGATCCATTTCTAAATC
Source organism: Lasioglossum zephyrum (assembly GCA_028455615.1). Taxonomy (NCBI): domain Eukaryota; kingdom Metazoa; phylum Arthropoda; class Insecta; order Hymenoptera; family Halictidae; genus Lasioglossum; species Lasioglossum zephyrum. The sequence goes on from CM052329.1 coordinate 10,194,451, forward strand.
TTATCGATACTATTATATAATAGTACATGTACATTACAGTTTCTACATTATGCAATTCTTCGCTGACGCGTTTCTTCAAAGTTTTAATTCAATTTATTATTTAAATGTTTCACGACGTGTAACTGGATATTTTGTATTCACAAAAAAGCACTGGACATGTTTTTACAATAGTCTCTTGTCCCCGTTTTTAGATTACACTAAAAATCATTCGATGAAGTCGCGTATGATTTCTCACAATTCTCGAATTTACTTTTGCTTCGATATTTCTTTAACGATTATTTCATGGTTTGTAAAAACCTTGTAATACAGAGTCAGTTTATAATTCGATCGATTTGAATCGTTCGAGATTATAATTATATTAAGAAAAATAGACCTAGTCAATGTAAGACTAAAAATACGAATGATTTAAATTTATTCCAATATCTCGTAATATACAGAAAACTAAATCGTAATCCGCCCAAAACCGGTTTACATTATACAACTTTATTTAGAGACCTATTACGATAATTTATAGTTTTTCTAAACTGATATTTTTGAGTAATCTGCAATAGCGCGATAGATATTCGAAAAAACTTATCAAACGAACGTGACATTTATCATTATGAAATATCCTATAGCTAATGGCAGAGTATTTTCATTAACGCTATAATATGAAACACTTCCACGATAATTTTTCTTTTATATAGAATTTTATTACAGAATATCGAGGGAAATATTGGCATACATCGTTTCAGTTTCTCATCGTAAACTAGTGGCGCGTGTATTTTAAAACGAAGTGTTATCATTTATTTATACATAAAAACTATATCTCGTAGTGTCAATATTAATTATATATAGATAAGCAGTCTTAAACAACATAGACGATATTTAAAAAGTGCTTCATATTATTTTTAAAATTTAAATTTATAAATGTATTGCTTTGCTATTGTTCTGACAAAAAATGGATGACATTTGTACAATAATTATCTTATTTATAAACTCTGTATTATAAGGTAATGTACAAAAATTTGTTACAGAAATACATATATTGTTTCCAATGAGATTCGCCTAAATCTTGCAGCATTCATCCTGTGCAGTGTGCACGTATTCTTTATGTTATATTCGGTTAGCAAGAAAGTAATCTCGATATTCCAATTTTTTCATTCAAGCAATAAACTTTAATCAATAATATATTTTCCATTTTGTTCGATGATCCTTTGCTATCTTTTTGGTAGCTTCATAATCAACTTAGTACGATTAAGTTTAGTACGATTTTTATTGATTTCAGATCTGCCACTACGAAAACATCCGCAGTCTAATCATCAGTGAATGTTTTGCTATTCAAAGAGTTTTGTAAACTTCGAGAAAACTTGAATTTTCAAACACTTAAAAAATACTTTCATATCATTTCCAACAAAATAAATACCTGTTGCACTGGGAAATGCATTTATAACGAAAATGAGTAGGCGTAATTTAAGACATCAGGAAAATTTAGAAATACTTTTACACAATTATTGGAGCTTGGTTGGGAAGTGATGCAGAGTTGTGCTAATTGAAATATATTGTATTTCAATTATATAGTAATTCAATTACTAATCATTTTAATCAGATATGTAATTGAAATACAATGTATTATTAAAAAACAGCTCCCCAAATTCTAATTGAATTAAAATTCGAAAAAAAGTGATTTGAAATCTAAGGTCGCTGCTGAGTGCATGCAATAAATAATTAATGTAATTTAATTACAAAGTATTTTATAATTGTACTCCAATTGCAATTACGAATTACATTGTAATTTGATTGAATAAAGATCTAAATTATAAATTATAATATGACTGAATTACAATGTAATTCCATTATTTTGTAATTGGAATTCCTGGAGTAATTCAAGTGCAATTCTGCATAACTATAACTCTGATGTCACATCCACTATACAGCCCGGGCACTGCACCATCGGATTATTACCATTTATTTCGAAGTTTACAAAACTCTTTGAACGGTAAAACATTCGCAAACGATGATGACCTAAAATTGCACCGGGATCAATTACGAAGCTAGTAGAAAGATGGCAAAAGATAATTGCACAAAATGATATCTCATTGATTAAAGTTCATTGTTTGAATAAGAAAATTCTTGCCAATCCAATAGTTCTTTCGGAGATGTTTGTTCCTTCTTTAAATTTTCCGATGAATGAAATATCTTCAATATATTATATTAGGATAACATAATGTGCTTTCTCGTTCGAAAAGACTGTAGCGAATTGAGAGTTGAATGCACTCGCAATACACTGTTCGTCTAATGTTTGCCATAAATAATGCGCTTTTTGTTCACTTTCAGTCAAATACATCGGTTTCTTATTCTTAGAAATAGCCCTACTAATATTATCGTCTTAAATCTTTAATATGCTGTGAAAAACTGTTTTGCATAAAAAATTGTTGATGTACATATGTTTGTTTTTTTTCTCGTTAAATGCTACACCGTTAAAGACATTTCTGCACATGGTCCTTTTTAGCGAAATCCAGAAACAACACAAGAATAACAACAGTAAAGCACTGTTTAAAAAGGGATATCTCAATAATTGTCCAGTGTCCGTTACGCACTACAAAAACCAAGACAACAAGGTCCACTCTAATTTCATTTTTTTCCATTTTTAATTGAACTGACCACACGCTGCAACGGTACGCTGACAGTCAATCAGTTTACGAGTTCTTCGTTCTTCAGTTATGTCACATTCACAAATAGACAAACACCGAAATGTATCGGTAGATTTCTTTTGCTACAAAACATGGTGACGTCCCAGTCCGCAATGACTTTGGCATTTGGTTCAAGTTACGCAACGTAATTGTACTCGTTCGCATTATCTTTATCCCGTTCCATGTAATCCCTGTCTATGAGAGATTCGATTCGTTTCTTCAAATCAGCAGGCTGAAAGAATATGTGTGTGTTATTGTTATTATTGGATTATTCACAGAGTATTCCCATTGATATTCGGGCACTCTTGAAAAGACGATTACTTTTTAAACATTGAGTTTACGGAGCTCTGGGAATACCTGTTACGAAGATCAGAAAAAGTTCAAACATTCAAAAAGTTATCGTTCTTTTTAGATCGTTCGAATATCAACGGGAGTCACTATATCCATTTACGATACATAATTCGAACTGCGTTTAGCGTTCACTGTTAGATGATTGCACAAGCTCGTGCCCGATTTGAAAATAAAATTGTATGGTCAAATTTTATAGAATACAGCTTTGTTCGGACACGAACTTACGCAATCATCTAATATATATACCTTCACTGGGAACTTTAATTGATTGTACAGTTCACTAATTAACAAGTTGTGTGTAAGTGTTTTCCTCATTTTCATAATTCTAACAATAGCTGCGTCTATTTGATATTGTCTATCCTGATAAACTCGTTCCTCTGTAGCTTTCTGTTCTTCGTTCTACAAACAAAAGAAACAATCAATTAGTTAATACAAATTAATTTAATGAGACTCCATATTTTGTAAGGGGACAATTCGGTACCGTTTCTTTCATTTGGATTTGATTTATTTTGATCCTGAATAGTTTGTTCGTGAAATCTGCATTGAATACAAATCTATCGTTATCTGCGACATCTCTTCCTCTCGGATTCTTTTTCAACACTCTAGCCTTTCCACAAGCTAAAGATTGCAATGTTCTTCTAAGTTCGCCGTCTTCTATATTTGTCGCTGCCTTTATGTCTTCCAGGGACAGGTTATCGGAATCATTGAACATGATTAGTACCAATGCTTGAAACAGCGATACTTGAAATTCTTTGTTACCCTGTTCAAAGATCGAAACGAAGCGGTGTACAGCATTCAAAGTAATTACTATTGGAGGTGTTATGAATGTTACTTATTAATAGACAGCGGATTTTATGCATTTATAATAGAAACGAGCAGGTGTAATATAAAACGGTAAAAACAGTAGAAGATTTAAAAAATGCTGTTATATAACTTTCAACCTCTACTAGGCATATTAAAAAGATAAATAAACTTCTATTTCGCTCCAGTTTGTTGCGAATCATGTAGAAAGATTTTTATTCTGCACGAAGATCTGCTGTCTACTTATTAAACATTAATAAATACCTGATTGAACCACGCTTTTAGGACACAATGACCCAGAGTAGGTTGCCACTGTAATTTTCTACCGCTATGTTTTCCCAAGTAAAATTTGTTAAACACGTCTTGATACTGAACCATTTCTGGCGGTAATGTTACTTCCATTACAGGATAAGTTGGCCAATAACCCATAGTAAGTATCGAGACAGTCAAATCCAAATTACTCGCAGACAACTCGTTTTGTAAATTTCCTGCGTACTAATAGGGAAGAATGTTTCTTATAATTTAATAAACGGATAATATTTCTAGATATCGTTGCGAATCGTTGCTTACCTGTTTAAACGCAATGTTGATATCTTTACTAAGCTCCATATCTTTAAACATTCCTTCTAGTTTACTGGTGAAACCACCTCCACACTCTTGTTTCAACTTCGACAGCATGGACTTCTCAGCGTCAACGGAAGCTGACTTACCCACTAACAAACGTTTCGCCAAATCTTTCTTATAAAACGCTTCGAACACGTCTTTCCCATGTATAAATCTAAATAGTACCATAATTTTGTCTAATAATCTTTCTAGTTCTTCCTCGGTCGCTTCTTTGTTACCCGCTCGTAATTTGCAATCGACAAACTTGGCTGCAATGAAAAATAAAGTTACGACAAAACGAAAGTAAGACACATTATTCACTTAATAAATTCCTATTATTTTAATAGGAAATTGTAAAGTTTAACTATCTTAGACACACTTAAGAAATGCGATACATTGTTATCCTAGATGTATATTTGTAATTACATAGAAACGCAAACTCTTAAATATCTCGATTTAAACTTAAATAGACTTGGGCTTTTTACACTTTTAATGTAAAAGACAATAACATAAAAGTCATCTTTGTCTTTTTAAATGGAATTTTATATGCTCGATTGCGACAGATTCGCGTATTCTCAGTTTAAAAGTACTAAAGTGTATTTGCCCTAAAACTTGACTGTTCCATTATTTTCATTATGGAACATATTTAAAAATAGAGAGAGAGAACATTACCTATTAATTCAGCTGGTTTATTTGTTCGTTGATTGATGAAGGCTTCGAAAGCTTCCTTTAAACTATTTGCAAACTTCTCATTTTTGTGAAAACATGTGTTGACTATGTTATCCATTTTATCTTTAAAATCCAATAGCTCTTGTACCATAGTTTTATCTTTTTCTGGATCTATAACTATGGTTTTACCCTTTTTCTATGAAGATTTTCGAAAAAATGGATAATTTCAGTTGATATATAATCCACCGTACATGTTAAAAGCAATCATCAAATAGAAGTGTGGGTACGTACCTTTATATAAGAATTGAAACTCAAACAAAGTTCTACAAGGCCATTCTTAACTCGACTATATAAATTATAAAGTAAAGATAAATCACTAATTCTATTTTCATCCAACAAACCACTTAATCCTTTTTGTAAAATGCTGGTAATATGCTCGGACAACAATTGTTTTTCTACAGTATGAATTAACGACCACCTAGAACATTCAATTTCGAATATTACAGTACCAAGAAATACGAATAACTAGACAACGGATTTTATGCATTTGTTACATTATTTTCAATTTTTTTCGAACATATTAACACTTTACCTACCAGAAGCCTATTACATAATAGAGTTTTGTAGCTTGTTAATTCACAATGAAAATTGCTGTTGCTGTTGAAGGTTTCATTAAGAAGTGTTTAGCTGTATACCATAGATTTTTCAAAATTATGCAATAATCACCGGTCGGTAATGTGTTAAGAAAGAAAATAAACTTTCACTTTGCTACAGTTCGTCGCAATTCAGATACAACATTTTTATTTTGCATAAACATCCGCTGTCTACTAATAACAAATGTAGAAATGATTATTACGTACTTTGTAGACGCATCAAGGTAATGCAACAAACGTTCATTCTCCTCCTGAAGTCGTTTGTCTACGTGTGCTAAGTACTCTGGGACATCGTGTTCATTCATTAGTCTTTGTCCTTCCGCTGCATATAATCTTTCTGTAGCTATCAGGAATCTAGAAAAAAAGATTCGAATAAGAAAACTGATAAAGAAACGTTAATTAATAATGAAGAAACACGTACTTAGTGGCAAAGGCATCTTGGTAAATTTGTAGATCTGATAACATTCGTAATAATGACTTAAGAAGTGTTCTGTCTACTGTGTCACCTTGGCGTTCTTTCTCTATAAGCATAAGTAATCCTTCTACCGTACGTGTTTGAACCAAATTGTTTAGAACGATATATACTCTAAATAAATGTAATCCCATATCCCTAAAATAATATTTGGATTGAGTAAGATCTTTGTATAGGTAGACAGCGGATTTGATGCTTTTATGACACAAATCAATAGGTGAAACTTGACGAAGTAAAAACGTTTAAGAAACGTACAAATAGGGAGACGTTATTTTCAATCAATTCAAATCGTTTACACGAGGAATAAATCTTTATTCAGCTTCATTTCAATGCGAATGATGTATGAACATTCTTTTGCATAAAGATCCGCTGTCTAATTATTATATTGGGGTCCTACAAGACCCTATGCGTGCAATCTTGCACAAATTGAGGTGCAAGTAACTAAAAGTTGAATTTCATGGATATAAAATCGATGTAATAACGCGTACGATATTCATACGTTTAGTAATCGATTCAAAACCAACATATTTAACAATGTAAACAACATTTTGAATAATGGTATGGCAATGTTTAGCGGCGCCACAGAGTCACTGCTCGAATGCCAAGGGTTAAAGTAAATATTTACGATCAGTCTTAATAATACTCACCAAATGGACAAAATACTTGGATTTTGTAATACATATGTTCTATCCAGATATAGAAAAATACTCCTAATCATAATCATTTGTCTACAATGCGACTGCCAGCATTCGTTCATCTTTTTCAAAAATATATGCCTGTCCATGGATTCTGCCAAGAATTGTTCTATATTAGCCTGAACGTGAGCCTCTGTCAGCCCTGTCAGTTTGGTATATAACGTAGATGCCATTTTGTGATTACACATATTCTCAACAGCCTGGTACAGCTCTTCTAACGAATAACGAATACTTTTGCTGGTCTGTATGGCAATCACAGCCTCTTGCAGCTTCTCCCATGTTTGTTCTTGATAGTTCTCTGGTAATTTCGGTTTGTCTAAAGGTAATATAGAAAATATTAATATCAACGTGTCTCTGTGTGTTTCCTGTACAAGATCTATTTATAAAACTACAAAATAAATATATAGAGAGAACGAAAATAATTCTGTCCTTCGCCTCGCGAACATAAAATCTCTGTTCAGCCGAATCGATTCGTCCATTTAAAGATCATTACAAAAATAGTTCGTTCATATTTATTTTCGCGTTAGCCACACGAAAAAAAGAGGGAAACGCGAAGCCATGCAAGCCGACATCTTAAATCAATTACACAATCGTCGGAAAAACGCGAAAGTCTGGAAACCGTAGAAGAAACTATCAAACAATGCGCGTGATGAACATTAATCCATTCGCAGTTCTGTTCAATCTCCGCGGTTAGGTTATGTCAGTTTTGTATTGTTTAATCCGTGAAGGGAACACGTTCGTTTTCGAACGTGTGAATAGGCAGTTTCGCGAAAAAGGAGAGAAAAAATGAAGAAGAAGAAATGTTGCAATGCGTGGCACGGTGCCAAAACAGATAAATTCTGTACGATCTCGTCGAGAATTCGTCGCCAGCTGATTTTGAGGTTAGGTGGTCCCTGCGACGTCGCTTACTTTTGAAGTTTTTGATGACAAGTTTCCTGGCAGTCCCTGTTTTCACACTTGCCAAACTCGGCGAGATCACTCCGTTTGGGTTCCCGACGGTCAACGCCGAGAAATTAGCCCTCTTCTGCGTGTCTGTCGTGGCCGCGGCTGTGTCCGTCATGTTTTCGATCCCGTCGATCCCCGTGACCGGAACGGCCGACAGCTTGCTGCGTTTCGCAGCACCGACGTTCAGCGCTGCGTGATCGGCGGCTGTCCTCTTCACCTGTGCTGTAGAGGCCAGAACCTGAGTCCCTCCGAGCCTAGACATATGCGTGCATCACTCGGTTCGCCGGCCTTCACCACACGGAAAACACACCGTTCTACACCGAGAAATCCACAAACCGATTCTCCCTCTATCGCTCTACTTTCGTCCCCGTGCGTCGTGCGTTCTAACTTCGCGAAAAAAAACTTATTTATCCACGAATATAACTGCGAGCGACGAAACTCTCGCAGACAATTGGCGATCGCCGCGCGCACGCGTCTCTCGCGCTTACCCGGCGCGCTTAGCGTACTTCCCGCGGATCTTGAACTGTTTATTTTCGTTAGAGTTCCGCAGAATTACAATTGAATTACTCCAGCAATTATAATATTTTTATATATACATAGCATTGTTTATGGCAAACGTGAGACGAACAGTTTGTTGCGAGGCATTCGACTCGCAATTCGCTAGTCTTTTCGAACGAGAAAGCACATTATGTTATCCTAATAATAATATATTCAAGATATTTAAAAGTCATCGGAAAATTTAAAGAAAGATCAAACTTCTCCGAAAGAACTACTGGACTGGTAAGAGTTTTCTTATTTTATTTTTCTTCTCGAATAGCTTCGTTAATGTGTTCTTTTTTGTTAAGTGTACTCCACTTCGCGACTGATTCAACTTACTTCGAAATGGATTTTGCATTCTAAATTCGTCTTTTTGCAAGGCGAATTCTACCTTGTGAAAACTACTTGTTTCACCTTTTTGTAAATCGAACTCAACCTTTTGCAAATCAATTTAACCCATCAAGAATATTTAAAATTAACTATTCAATAATTTAGATTCAATTATATAAATCAATTTCGCCCTTTTGCAAAATAGTTTTACCCTTTTTCAAATCAATTTCAACAACGTCTTGCAAATCTATATTTCACCCATTAAGAATATTTAAAATTTATTATTTAATAATTTAGGTTCAATTATGTAAATCAATTTCGCTCTTTTGCAAATCGATTTCGCCCTTTTGCAAATCATTATGTGTATTAGTATACATTTTAATGTATTATTTGTACATATTCTTACGACAATGGTTATCTTCAGCAGTTAATAGCTATGCGAAGCGAAAAGGAAGGTGTACATTGTTCGGTGTATCGGAAATTTATTTTATCCAGATTTACATTCATTTCTCACTGTAAAATATTTACAATTGAATAATGACACAACATGTGTAGGCAGAAACATTGTACCAGAATAGATTTCACGTATTCTCATTTATGGAAAATAGAGATTTTGATCTAAATCGCGTTTCATTTATAGCCGTTTGTAAAATTACTTTTTCCTGATATTATGTAGGCTTAATTATATCATTACATCGACAGTGCGACATCTTAAAAGAAACGACGCTCCACATTAATTATATCTTCGTTTAAAATATAATCTATAACTTAAAGGCCTTAGAAAAGTTCATACATGTGCGTAGAAGATATGTTGAGTAATTATATTCCTGAATTAAGAAAATGCTATAATCCTGACATATATTCTGTGCAAAGAAAATTGTACATACTTAGTCTTAGAAAAGTATACAGATTGACATAACAAAATAGAAACGAATAGAAAACGTGTCTTTTATAATGTTAATTATAAGAAATAAATGTCCGTTGTTCGTTATATACAAATTATTGTTTATCTCACATAGTTAGACGACTAATTTCTATGTTAGGTTTATCACTGTGCTCAAATATATTAATAATATGTGTGCATTCGATTCGCGTTAGCTTATAATACTTTCTTTTAAAAACCTACGAATTCATTGGCAACTAAGTTAATGCAGTAGCGATCGCGTATCTTTCATCGTTTGCTATGTCTTTTGTTAGCTATACCGTACTGTACACTCTGCTGAACCAGAAACTACACATTATATCAACCATGTACTCTTAAACAGGTAAATTGCTTTTAAATCGAAAATTATACATCTAAAATGTTATACTCTTTTAAAAGTTACTGCAATACTAAAACTGATCATATATCCCATTAACTACAGTTTGCCCTTTCATTTACAAGAGAAGAATGATCTGGAACAATTTCAATAAAACATCTTAAAAGAATCGACTAAAGAATGTTTTCTTTTTCTCATCTTGTTTAATCGTTCGTAAAAATATACGATCGATATCTTTGAAAACATTTGTACTTGACTGAGCGGCATTCACGTAGTAATGAATTCCTTGCAAAGCATAGTAATCGATTAAAGGTTGAGTTTGCGTGTGATATACTCCTAAACGTTTCTTCAATGCTTCCACATTGTCGTCGGATCTTCTAATCAATGGCTCCCCTGTCATCTATCGAGAACAAATATTGTTACTTATGCAATTTTACTGAACCGTTATAACTGGGTTATGTAGATCTTTATGCATTTATGAAAAAATTAATTGGGCGAACTATAAAACAGTAAAAGATTTTTAAAATTCCAGAATGTTGTAATGTTGATTTTAACGTAACAAAGTCGTAGACTGTGGATTTCTCTACATTGACGGCTTATAAAAATTTTCAACAAAATGCTGGAACATCAAATTGGACAGGATCTATAGTACGATTTTTATTTATTTCTTTCTTCTAATTTGTCCACTAATTAGTAAACTGCTGATGTTTATGCAATATTATAGCTTTTGAAAATCTTCAAAAGATGCTAGGATACAAAATACGACGAAAATTAGTACGATTTGAATTTATTTCAGATCTAAAAAGGCTACTACCATGAAAAATAAGATTTCATTTGATTCGAGTTCCTTGAAATTCGTCTAAAAAAATTCCAAATTGCAAAAAGTTCAGTCTGTTTATTAGCCGTTACTTACGTCATCTTTCATAGGAACTTTGGGAGGAGCAAATTCTTCGTGATACGATCTTCCGCTTGCAGGATGTATTAGACGACCTGTGATTCTCTTTATCAACAAACTATCGGCGATTCCAAACTCTATCACAGCATCCAGCTTAGTTTTTCTCTTCTTTAGCATATCGTCGAGCTGGTAAAAAATTGATTTAGAAATTGAAATGTGATTATTTTCATGTGTTCCAAGCATACAGTATACATAATATCTTTAGAGCTTCTTTAAGTAACTACTCTTTCTCAATGCCATCTCAAGGTCAAGTAAATTTCTAAGTCAAGTTCCACTTACAGCTCAACATAAATATAATGATAATTATAATTAAGAGCAACAATGAATCATTTAGATCTTGCTAATGCACCGATTAAGCGATTAGTTACATTAAAGAAATCAATTGGACTTGTTCACAATCAACTTCCATTCTATCAACTTACTTTTTCAGCTTGAGGAATGCTTCTGGGAAAACCATCCAGTAAGAAACCACGTTTGCATTCCGGTTTGTCCAAATTATGATCGATCAAGTTAACTACAAGGTCATCGCTAACCAATTTACCTTCATCTATTACCTTTTTAATTTCTTGTCCGAGAGCAGATCCAGACGCGGTCTCTGCTCTAAGCATGTCACCAGTGGAAAGGTGACATACGCAATATCGTTGCTTGAACAGCGGAGCCTGTAAAATTATTAGAATTCATTTGAAAACACACGTAGAGAGGAAACATTGAAAAAGAAGCTGGACAATCGTCACAGAAGATCGACGATAATTTAGTGAAAAGTAATTTATATTTTTTTGATAGGGTATTATAGTTTCGAGAAAAATAAAAATATTATTTTACCTGTGTCCCCTTACCACTGCCAGGTGGCCCCAATAATACCGCATTAATTCCTCTATGTGGTACTTCTTTCGGCAGTTCTGAAATTTCCTTCGCCACTGTTTCCGTTCGCGGTGCCATTCTTTGTGTTTGTCAAGTTTGATTATAGGTGGAAATATAGAATATAAATGCTGTTTGAGAATGCTTATGTCAAAGTTCACTATTAAGAGTACATATCAACCGTTACGAGCAATTTCGAGCACCTTCAATTCCCTTCAACTGGTATGTACTATGCAGTACTTACTTGGCAGTACTATGTAATCACGCAACGCAGTGTTACGACTGTACAGTGCACCAATAACGAAGCTTCCGTTCGAATTCGAACCTTTGATCTCTTTATTCCCGAGCTTGAGAACCTTGGAGCACAACTTGAAACCAGTGTTGCCAGTTCTGCACCAAATGAGAAGGAGAATCTGCACGCGAAGAATCGACAATACTGGAAAGCGCGGCAATATTCAAATTGCAACAGAGTGAAGAACAATATCTGATTGTGTGTGTGAGGTATGAGCAATTTCACTGAACTTTAAATACATTTGTGAGATTTTTTCGAGATGTTTACAATTCAAAAGAATTAATTATTAAAATTTACGATTGATTTTAATAGATTGATAAAATTAGTTAGACTACGTTATAAATGGACCATTTGATTTTAATTAGTTTTTCTAGATATACTTTACTTACCAGCTAACCAGGCGTGCCTTGAGCTAGACCGGCCAAGGGCAAAGATCGGCAGATCATTGTCCAATCTACGCCCGGAGCTGCTCAAAGCAGGATTGACTCAATTTTGGTCGATCTCCTGTGTGCATTTTAAAAGGCGTTTTCGAATAATGTACTTTTAAGAAGTATAAAATAAATTACATTGAATAACGATTGTTATACTAATGTATGTATTACTTCTATAATTCATATGTATTTTTATCTTATTACATGATCTTCACAAATACATAGGAAATATATAGAACAAAGACAATATTAATCATACAATGAATTCTTATAAAATACCTAAATATCTTAAACAATAAGTAAATATGCTAATGACTCAGGTAATATATATTTAATGTAAACGCAATTGTATCGTATATACTAATCACAATGTTATTTCTCACAAACATGTCGCACAGAATTCGAATTAAAGGAAAACGCTACAATATATCCAAGCATATCCTGCCATTTCTGTTCTTTCTACGTTCAAAATGTTTCATTTGTCTCTTATAAAAAACGTTCTCGGACACAGAAAAATCTGTCAGCATTCATAGTTTTCCGTATACATGTAAAAATAAATCTTTTTTTAAATTCACTATAAAGGAACAACCAAAGGAACCCTTCATTAAAACATTGTAGCCAATGATCTAACTACTGCTCAGTGTTGTAAAGTAATATAATACATACTTCGATAGTTCGAACGAAGCTAGGATTTCTAATTATCTTACATTGTAGTTCTATTAATGTTAAACAGAACGAACGTGTTCGCTCTGTAAAAGTTTGCTTCTTATCGATACTCTAAAAGGAAGTATGTTAACATTTCATTCATGTCAAAAATTATTACTATGTTTGTTATAAGTTCAAAATGGAATCCTTCCACAATGGGCGTATATTTATTGTCTATACGTTAATTGAATTTTTATCTACAAAAAATCCTAAAAACTTTGAACGCCATTTTATTCAGCACAGCGAGAGCGTGTGTTTCGATGAGAAAAATATATTAGGTTGACCCAAAAGTTCGTTTTGCTTTCAATTAACACTGCAAAACCAAAATGGCATATTCATAAAAAAAGATGATTGTTCTGTTTGTACATGCTAGTGTTGTCTAACAATATTGAAGCATATATATTACTATTCAGACAGCGGATTTTATGCATTTATGGCAAAAATTAGTAGATGTAATTTAAAACAGTAGAAATATTAGCAAAATTTAAACACACTGTTATATTATTCTCAAAGAAAGCAAACAAATTTCTATTTCACTCCAGTTTGTTGCAAATCATGTAAAGATTTTTCCTCACAAGTTTTACTGGAAACATGAATGTATTGTTCTAACTGAACGCTTAAAATCGTATATGGAACTCGATACATTTTTTGAAACTTTCATTTTACTCCAATTCGTTGCTATTCGCATACATTTTTATTTCGCATAAAGATCCGTTATCTACGTATAACAAATGAAACTTTCAGGACAGCCTAATAATAAAGCAGAATCATTTAAACTGTGAACTTAAATCTATGTTACGAAATTAATAATTAGTTATACAGTGACGTATTTTATAATTGTTTTTATACGAAAAAAGAGTGAGTATTGAAATACAGTTTAAAATCACTTTCGCAAAATATATACACAGGATGTTTCGTTTACCTGAAAATATCTCGTGATGCATTGAAGATATAAAAAAAATTTGTCTACAAAAATCGTTCGGTACGAAGGGAATAATCATATGGTGTAACGTTTTTTTCAGAACTTAAATGCTAGAGGAGGAAATTTCACAATCAAATCAATTTTTTCAAATGGAACAATATATTTTTTTTGTTATCACACGATAGCATTTTCCGAGTTATCTGGTTCCATCTAAAAAAGTTAAATTGACTTTGAAATTTCTGCCTCCACCATTCGAGTCGCGAAAAAAATGACACCATTTGATTGTTCTCTTCACACCTAACAATTTTTATAAACATATTTTTTGTCGTAACTTCTGTGCGTCACGAGATATTTCCAGATAAACGAAACACCCCTTATATGTCCATATTAAATATTTTGTCATCTTGCGTTGTTAGTGAACATGAATACCTGCGGATTTCTACAATGCGAACAGGTGAAATGAATTAAAACAAATTCTGTGATGTATAAATGAAACATTAAACACAAAATAATAATGCATTTTACCCGATTAAATCCTATAACTAGTTAATATTAGGACGGTGTGGAAATGGATAAACATGATGAATTATTTGCGAAGTTGTCGTAGTTAACATAATAGTAACTGATATCGATAATCTAAAATTAATAATACCTCTAAAATTCTCTATCGTGCCAAAGAAAAGTGCAGTTTTCTTTGGTCGCATATTCACACATCACCTTCAAAAATCAAACATTAAAAATGTGTCTGTATTATATATATATATGTATATGTTTAAATTATAGAGATGCATTTATCATGATATTCAAGTATAATTTTTATAACACGAATTTATTTTAATATTAAAATAAATTATTTGTACTCAATATATGTATGTATCTTGTGATCACAATAGAGTTTCGCTATGTATAAATAATATATATAAGCTACGTTTAAATAACACTTGTAAAAGTGGTACGAATATATGTATGTAATAATATATTTGCGACATTGAATTGTAAAAAAAAACAAAAAATCAATTATTGCACTCTACGTACCTACAAGGAAACGTTGCCTCTTAACAATTCTCTAATTCTTTCTGCATTCATATAAATTTTTTAGTATAAATTACAGTATTATACACACGTCTCGTTATTATTAAATACTTAAAAGTATCGATAGATTATTAGCGCTGCTAAAATCGAAATTGCTTCTCTTACTAAATTGTTCTCTTCTATTGTTTCTTACAATTAATGTTAGATATTGCACAATACTTGGTGTTAATCTTTTATTTTCTAGAAAAACTTGTATATGCGTTTTTTAATTCTTCGCAATCGTTTGCTTCTTCATCGTTCGAATAATTTCTTTTCAATAAGTTATCCGTTACTTCCTAAAATAGTAGCTAATATCAAGCTGTTTGGTCACAAAGACTTAACAATATATTCTGTATTCTAATATAACAACAAAGTACTTCTGCTAACTCCTTCTATGATTCATTTGCAGAAGTACCAAATAAATATTTGATCTATGTGTTTCAATTTAAAAAATTCTTCCATCGACTTCTAAATTCTTTCTTTCCGATAACCGGACAAAATCTTACGTCACGCTGTGTTGCCTGTGCGAATAAACAAATTCATATTCGCGAAGGAACTCGCGTATCTAAATTACACGATTATAAAAAGATGCGTTCAATTTCAATTCGTAACTGTACACAAAGTTGTATGATATTAAAAAAATATTTCAAGCTTTATCAACGAATTACATTAAACAAAATGATCCCGAATCTTGAACTGTAGAACCTTCGTGACAAATTTCATAGTAGATTCTCCCGTGCAAATTTTTACAAATATAACAACGGAATTTGTAGAAATGATTGATTTGTAGAAACTGATTTGTAGAAATCATTTCTTTGTAGTCGTTTTCGTGTTGGTATTATTTATAGTATGTAACTGGACATACGAAAATCTGTGATACCGTGACAGTGAATCACGTAAATGCAAATATGCGTGTATATGATATTAATTCGCTATCGAAACTCGTTTTGTACAATTCTATAAACGTCATTCTCTCTGCAAGAATAAATCTAATAAATAGTATATTCGTTTCATAAATACATATTTCTATATTTGTTTCGCATAAAGTTCTTACACCAACAAATTTCTTTTTGGAGTGCACTTTATGTGATCAGAAGTTCATACAACTTCTCTATTCCCTGACTTAGCAGCTACTTCATCGAATTCTTTTTCGTGTAATCTGAACCGAAAAGGGTTGTATATTATTATATAGTCGCTTATCGATTAATTATATTAATCAAGCGCATATTGCTATGTTACGTAATGTACAGGTATAAGAAATTTAATATGTAGCGTGTATAAGTTATCGGTTGCGTTTTATGCCAAAATTTTCAAAGTCTCCTTTCCCTGTTCAACTTCTTACAATACAAAAGCCTCCATATGCGATTTTTAATACTGTAACAATCGATACTCTTCAACGAGATACGTAGAAACCCTAACACACTAGGAAAATCTAGTGTGTTAGACGCCTGTTTCATATAGTTTCTTGACTGTTCACCGACTGAGAGCTGCGTGAAGTTTTTCGATTTATCGGTTCCAGGTAAGCCGCAGGTGCCCATCCTTCTATTTCGGTGCCTATCAATTTTACAAACCACCAGCCAGCACAACCGACCTTAAGGAGCTCTAGACTGTCTCCCTCGCGCATAGTCACTTCCGATTGCCCAACTGCACAATAATCAGCTAATGCTACGTATCTTCCACCCTAATTGGATACAGTTTCGGATGTGGTGTTAACTTTATCTAACTAATCGACTAAACTACAATGGAAAGCGTAAATGGAGATATGTCTGTCGGCACCTTATCGTAGAAAATAATGGTAATTGTGTGTAGAAGGTCCCACTTCATCGATTTTGATAAATATTAAATATCAACATTCTGAACAACTTTTTCTTATAGGAATTCCCATTCCACGTGAAAACGGATACTTTTTCGAGTGAAATTTCCGATTTCGTTCAAAATAATAATATCTTGAAGAAAATTGTTGATTTCACAGATGCATAAAGAAACGTATCAGCCTCTTTTCATTTAATCATAAGTCCAGAACTACCAGGTGAAAGGTATCTCCATTAATGCTTCTTTTTGTGTGAATTGATTTTTAAGAGGAAAGAAACTTACGGGAGCTGGGCCAGCATTTTCGCTGAAGGCGTCTTCGTCGTCGGTGTTGCTGTTCTCTGAACTCCAAGCAACATCGTCTTCTATTGATTGCGAGACGTCCGTCATGTGTGATATAACACTGCTGCCATCCACTGAGAGTGTACGTAGAGATCCAGACACGCTGCCCTGAGCTTCCCATGAAATCGTTTGTCGCAGCGGTCTAGAAGTGTTTTGTGCAAAATACAGGTGCTTGTCATAGTTAGATTTTAAAGTTCGATACATAGAAATTAGTTGACTGCGGATTTTTATGCAAAATCAAAATTGTTTGCATTGATTGCAAGACACAGGAGCGAAATAAACATTTCTTCCTTCTTCTAACCCTTGTGTAGTCAAAATCGGGTAGTTCTTTCAACAATTTGTTAATGTTCCTCTAAAAATATTATAGAATTTCTCTGAATGTCAATTCTTTACTAGCTAATATATTAATTTATAGTCTTACAATGAGAAATTGTGCAAACATGTTAAATGCAAAAAGGTTTTAAGTAATCTATACATTTTGGTTGACTGCACAGGGGTTAATTATCGGATTAAACTGATATCTTTAAATCTTTTTAACACATGACCGACTAGTAATTATTGTATCATTTTGAAAAATCTATTGTACACGGCTAAACACTTTTTAATGGAACCTTCAATAGCAACAGTCATTTTCGTTGTGAACTCAAGTGAACAAGTCACCCTCAATAACGTCTTTCTTTTCGTAAAGCACAATTATTGAAAAACATATTAATAGGCTTCCAGTAGATAAAGTGCTTACCCATTTCTGTCATAAATGCATAAAATTCGCAGTTTAGAAATTAGAGATGCGCGAGAACCCGCAAATGTTGGGACTCGATGGTCGGCACGAGAATTTTCGAGATTATTATCGAGAATCCCGAAATTTTCGGGTTCTCACACGCTTCTAATGGAAACACGTATGTCGCGTACTTATGATTGGTTTTTCCAAGAGCTGAACTTTGCTTTCCCTTGAGTTCGGCCAATTGAGACATTAGAACACCTTTGATTTGACGCACCCAAGTCTGTTTCACATCGATAGTAGATGCTTGTATTGTATGAACCTCGGCTCTACCCTGAAGCCAAATTTCAAATCTTCTTTCGTCGCCTTTGACCGATTCTGTGAGTCCAATTTGCGACATCTAATAAAAACATATTTAGTTCGTTAGGTAATTCAAGTGAGTTGTAAGGAAAACACATATCGACACCAAGAAGCTTACCTTCAGATATCTCTTAAAATGGTACGTAGCTTTATTAAAAATTTGTGGCTTTCTGAACTTACAAAATATAAGGGCCTTTTCGTATAAGAAAATATGGCGCTGAGATGGCTTTAATCTGCGAAGTCTTTCTCGCTTACTGCTCCTCCATACACTGAAAGAGCCTTGCAATAAGAGATCGCCTTGTGCATTCAAATCACCCTGAAATAACAATAGCGATTCCATTTCACCGTTGAATAATATAATGTCCAGATACCGAGTATTATACTTACTCCGAACCCAGTAATCGCAGTTTGATGCATGCTATCGTTAACACATTTTAACACAACAAGCATGCAATCCAATGCTTCCTGTAGTTCGGTACAACATGATGGTTCGTCACTGTACTTTAAGAGATCTTTTAATAACAACTGATATTTTGTTATACGTTGTACAGGTTTCAGTAGATACGCAGCCAGAGGCAACTTATGGCCAAGTCTCCGTTGACATGCTAGAAGAAACTCCGGCGATCCTTTTATCTGTTCTTGTAATCTCTCCGATCTTTGAATATTCTGACAGTAGTAGCTGTATAGTCTGAAGAATACTTCTCGCTGAAAGTAAAAATGCTTTGGTAAGTACGTATCACTTAGGGTTATTAAAAATTTACAGTAATTATTACATGATCGCATAAGCTAGAGTTAAGCAAACTATACTGCACAGCGGAGTGTAAACAACAAATTATGGTGACTATTCTTTTAATATTAATCATTGAATTTTGATGTATTTTCAAATTAGGCACGAGAACTTATGCAATCATCTAATATGTAATACTTACTCTTTGTACAAAACATAGTGCAACAAGCTCTGTATTCGAAATACAGTTTTCTAAATCTCTTAAAAACGTCTCTCCATGAAATATGTAAATGTCTTCTAAGTTACCAAACAAGACGTCTCCTTTACCAACTAACGCTGATGGTATTAGGGGTGCCATTGCTTTATTTGTTAATTCCATTTTGTACCCTTTAATTATGGAACCTAGTTCAGCAACATATATTCGTTCAGTTTCGACTAGTTCCGTCAAAACATGACCACGCTTCAAGCGTGAAGCTACGTCTTTAGACTCGTTCTCTGGTGATGATGATTCTCCCTCTATAGGACTCATCTCCATCTACAACAAATCAGAATTATTCATTACCCGATGCAAATTATTATAAAACTGACATAATTTCCGTTGAATAAATCAACGGCTGGCTTGTTTCTGGAGGTATGCCACTAATTTATTTTTAGCAGTTGATCCTGAAGGCTTTTCCGGGATAAAAACATTCGTGCATCCTTTTTGGCTATCGGCTGTCTGTATGCCAAATTTCAGCTTTCTAGGGCTTCTTTGTTTCGAGATTATTTACCATTTTTACAGATTATTTACAGAGGACAGAGGAACTGGCAATTATACATGTGTATGTAATGTGTAACAGGACACCCTGTATGATTAAAATTCAACGAGTACATGTGCTATTAGATAGGAATCGTCATGACCTACCGATTCTATTCTACTGCTTGCCATACTAAAGCACGCGAACTCGAAGGATCTTTGAACTAATTTTTCTCGAAAAGAATATGCATCGAAGAAAAAAATGTTATACTTTCGTTTCGTTTCACTTCTGCGTGTAGAAATTCCTTTCTAATCGGTTGTTCATTGTATGCAGGACACCCTATATGTATATAGATTAGGAAAACAATGATTTACCTTTGGCATTGTATTAGCTTTTTTAAGAATTCGTCCAGGCTTTACAATTTGAGGCAGTGGTTGCATTGGTTTAACTGGCTCCGGTGTTACTGTTTGTACTGGCCTCGCCGGTTTAATCAATTGCTGTTTCAATGTCATTATCCGCTTATCACACATTAAAGATACGTCCTCTATTCTTTGCAAAACCTAACAAAATAGTTTCAACATAGAAAACGTTTTGTATCGACATTTGTAGCAAAATTCATCATCTAGAACATACTTGAGTGATCAGAGCTTTTGTTTCAGGCATTATGGAATCTTGGAAGATACATCGTGGTTGATGGAACTCTTCTGCGGCTTCTATTAACTCTTGTAATTCCTGAAGCGCTTGGTCAGGCGGTGTTGTATTATTTTGTGATGCAAGTAATTCTATTCCACGTGTACACCATGTGTTTGCCTATATACAGGGACGAATTTGTAATTTATAGAAATATACGAAAACCCGAAAAGACGTAAAAAAGTTTTAAAAATCAATTTTTACTATTGTTGTTTCAAAATTCCGACCAAATTCATGTTTTCAACATATTCATCAGACGTCATTTACTAAACTAATTCTTCTAGCCTTACAGAGAAATTGAAGTCGTTTAGTGGATTCATAAAAAAGTTATTCTGATGTAAAGTGTGTTTCTTTATAAATTCTTTCATATAACTTTCTGTAAACATCAACACATGGATACCTTGTCTATCCGTTCCATCAGTTCTCTGCATTTAGTCAACATGTGCAGTCGCCTTTCCAATCTTTGACTTAGAATCGTACAGATTCTCTGTAACTCTACGAATTTAGGTTCCACCACATCTGTTGGACACTGATGCCTTCCAGACAAGAGTTGTTGACCAGCCGATATGACTTCTTCCGCTCGTTCTATATCCCCCTATACATAAACGTATGTAATTTTATTCGTATTTAACAAATATCGAAGTAACATTAACAAGAAAACTACAAACAGTCAGTCATTGAACTTGATTCTCATCCGCTCATTATTTCTCTAAAAATAAAAGAAAAAAAGTACTATTTTACGTGCAGTGCAAAGTGAGAAATAACAATGATATTCATTCATAAAGATCCATCATGCCAATACAAGGGATGAATTAAATCCCTATTTCTTTTCGTCGACGAATATATCTCCAGCCTTTAAAGTATATCGATCTTCGGACAGAACGGAACGATAATATAGAGATTTAATTCACGAACCCATAAAGAAACCGCTAAAAGTAATACTGTTTTTGATCTGAATATCTCAAGATAGAATAAACACAGGAATATATAAAGGTTGAAATACTAAAATTATTATCACTGTGTTTGGAAATTTTAATCTATTACGGAAATATATGTATTTTGTTAAGTGGATTGCTTACCAAGACCCAAATCCACATGGTATGCGACAAATAGGACTATCGACAAAATGAGGAAAGCGGTGCAAAGTAACATTTGTGCATGATGTGCATTATATGTTTATGTGACTGCATATAAATCTATCCAAACCAGAATTTTCTACTGTATTGAAACTTTATCATGTAGAACACTGTACAGCTTTGATTCAATGAAATGCAGTATCTGCAGAAGTAGATTTATCTGGTTTGAATATTACACCTTGCTGCTTCAAGTGCATTGTGAACATTCTCGAACTAAAAGTGATTATATACTGTATCACTCTTGTTTCTTTAATTGTATGCTTTCATTATGCACGTATTCGTAAGTGGTACACGTTATGATAACTATAACACGATGATGATATTTTAAAAATATATTAAATGTAACATGAACATTATTGTCTATTTTCTTTTTTTTTTCACGGAATAAATCGAAATAAACAGAAATATTATTCTTCCGTATTTTTCTTGCTTCGCATTATAATTTAGAATGAACGTTTGATTTAGCAGTAACACGTCGATGCAGAAATCAATGAAATAAAGGTACATACTCTACATATTCTCTGGAACGCTGTTGTGTCCAGCAGCAGTTGTTCTACTCTTGCTTGGGTTTCTCCTACTTCCGTCATGTCTTCGATAGTTTTTAAATGTTGGTCCAAAGTTGCTTGTAACTCTCTAAAGTCAACTTCAAATTGTCTCAAAGCTAGGCAGTGTCTCAAACGAGAACTATGATGTGACCAAAACAAGTCGAACGTACGTTCTGTTTCTTCCAACTGAACAAGTAATCTGAAGTTCGACAAGAAATATTCCTTTAACATTCGTCGATGCAATTTATTATTTCATATAGTGTGGCTTCATTATCTTTTATCAATAAACATTAACGAAAATTGTGTATTTTTTTTAACTTGTGCAACTTATTTTCTCTTAATTACAGATTTTTTTGCCAGAGATTATATATGCATATATACATTTTTAAAGTCTAACATTTTTTTGAATATCACTTTCTTAAGAATCTCACAGATTTGCTCATATTTATTTACCGGTTCATTTTAAAGGATTTTGCTAAACGCAGTTCTCTTTATAAGATTTTATGAGAATTAAGTTAATTATTTTAATGTTCAACTAATTCGGGGCACGTCTTTCATTTATTCACTCGAGCTCAAACTTTAAATTGATATAAAACTGTACTACACCTTTCTATCGCTGCAACATTTCCTAGTCGATCAGCTGTACCTTTGCCAGTTAATTGTCGGACACTGTCTAACAGTGCTTCACCGTGTCTTGCAGCGCTAAGAATTTCTTCTTTTAATTCATTGTACTCAACTTGTTGTTGAGATAAGAGAGCCGTGGTTGCAACAGTATTGTTAGGAAATTCAATTTCGGCTAGGCGCCGCGTGAAAGAATCTAGTGCAAGAGATACGTCTTGTGTCATTGATGAAAATTTTTCTAAACTCTGTAAGTTAAAGTAACCATTTAATATCAAATAGTTTCATAGTATGTTTTCTAATATTTTACAGGCTTACAATTCGGTTTTGTATCCAAGTATGATGGCAATATGGTAGAGTACCGCCAAGTTGCTCTGTCAGCTGATCTGTCTCGATAAACTCATGTAGCTCTGCAATGTTCGCTAAAAAGATGACTCTGAATTTGAAGTCCTCCCGAAAAAATTTATTAGTAACTTCAGAGATAGCTTTTTGTAAAAATCCAGCTGGACGTAGAACGTATGCTATGTGAACTAAGCCAGGAAAAAAACCCTGGAAAGATAGAATTATGTCAACATCGACCTTATTACTGCGTCTTTTAGTGCATCATAATTATTAGACTGCGGATCTTTATGCATTTATAGCAAAATTGAGTATATTAAATTCGTAATTGTTGGAAAATTTAAAAAATTGAAAATGTCAATATATGATTTCTCCTCTATTAAAATCATTGAGGGAAGAAATAATATTCAATTTAGTTTCTAATTTTGCATAAAGATCCACAGTCCAATAATTATATAAGCGATTGCAAACATTCGTACTATATTTGAAAATAAAATTCGAGCGATTATATTTAAAAATAACTACTAGAGACCACTATTTTCTACAATTGTAGAATTTCCTAATACAACATATACTTACAGAGATTTTTAATAAAACGGTTTTCACAGAATTCCACTTGTCGTTTCTTCTATCGATAATTAAATGGAATCCAAGATCAGCTTCTTGTAAACTGAAAGCGATAAAGAATACTTTTATAACTTCTAATGCGAATTTTACAGAAATAGATAACTTACGTTGGCACAGAAGTAAGGTATAGCATGAGACGTTGATAATCCAAGTCCGATAAATTATGAAAATTACCATTATCAGGAAAAGTAATTATGGGACAACCTTCTCGAGTTTTTCCTCCTATAAATATACGAAATGTATGCTTGAGAACACAAATCACTAATTTAACTACGTCTAATTTCAATTACCTGCTATAATAGCGTACTGTGACTGGAGAAGGTCTGCAACATCTCGAATCGCCAAATCTCCATTCTCAATTTCACCAGTCATACTCTCTACATCTTCTAGAAAATTGAAATCTCATTAAATTATGTTAAATAGATCCATCAGTATGGCAAAGTATAGAATATATGTTCATGATCTTATAATGCAAATTCATAGAACATTTAAACATTTAAAATACCACACCTTGTAACATTTATGTTTAGAATATTTACAATGTTCATATTAGAGATATGTGCTACAAATATTGTACTTATATGTGATTAATCTGTATTATTGTAACTTGGATTTAGTACATTTTGTAAGAGGGTTTCGGTTAACGTAGCACTCTTATAATACAAAACTATTCTAAATGTATGTAACCGTTTAAACAAATCACTCGGAATGGTAAATTGTATTGGAATATGTATCACAATTTACATTGACATTTACTTATGCAATATTTACTGTATATAAATGTAAGACCTCAGTGTGCACTCAAGTGACCTTGCTGATTCCAACTAACTGAAACAGTTCCCTGCTGTACCATCAATATTTCTGTTCTAACTGTAAAACAAGAGGCTCTCAAACTTGAAATCAACACTTCATGAAGAAGAAGATTTACTCTTTATAACGAAGCACATTATTTGCAGACTAGAATAACAATTTAAATATTTAATTGTTCATACTTTGTAATAGTACAAAAAGAAAAGTACACTATCTACAGTAGTTGTAAAATATATGACAATGAGAAACATCACTAATGTTCTCTTGCTTTCTGTCATTTTACAAGTGTACATAAATTTAATTGTAGCATACAAAATTACTTTTTAACGATCTAATTTTATAATAACGTGGGCTGATATTAACAGATTAATATAATACCATCTATTATATATTTCATAAGCAATTTGAGAAACACTGTGCTAAAAATTCTTCGCATACTTGATTTATATATGGAGATTTAACTATAGCAAATCGATCTGTATACCTTTTATATGTACAACTGTTGTGTTCTTATCGTAATAACAAAAAAAGACACATTTATAAGCTGTAAAAATACAGAATATTTATTGCATATACTTTTTTGTTACATATTTGTAATATACAAAAGATCAACACAACACAATCACACACATCGTATGTTTAACATTCTAAAACGATTACTTTACACATGTAACTCTATGTAATAGAATAAAATATTCTGCAACAAAGATTTATAAAACAGCAATAATTTGTTCTATGTATACTTCTATTTCTTCGTATGCATCAGTACCTTTTACATATAATAATTTTACTATTACAATTACCAAATCAATCAGACCGACCAGTTCCAGATATTCTTTATCTCACAAATAACTATGGAAATTACAAAGATGCTTTTGCAAAGAAGTTTTCGATAAGCTTATCTATTCAGGCACGTATTATAATAAAACTTGTACAACATTTTCATAAACCCAGACTCATTATTTTAGTGCGAGAGTTCTTGAATTGTACAGAAAAACATACTCTCCTTTTCTATAGCCAATACTGATGTTTCAATGAAAGAAAATAACATTAATATCATTGATTGAACGTTTGATCGAGCAATGAGCAAATACTTGTTTTCCCCTACACGAATTAAAAAAAAGAAACAATACAAAATTATAAATACATTTTTTATGTGCATCAACTTCTTTATATTATAAAATATGAAATAAAATATTTATTGTATATTTATATATAAAAATGAGTTTTACATATATATATATTCTTTTAAATATTTAATATAGCAAGATCTCTGTTCCTTAAATAGCATTCACTTTAGTTAACGCGATAGGCAATCCCGGTTTACTGGCTAGAAGTCCGTTTGTAGTTATATGATAACTCATACCATCCTGTAATTTGCTAACCGGTGTCAAAAAGTATGTATTGCTTTGTCCTGCCTCGCTAGCAATTAATATTGGCAATAAGGCACCATCTTCCGTTATCAAGTCTGTCGATCTAGATGGTTTCTTATTAACTAACTGTGTCTCCAATTCTATTTTATTACATCCCTGGCTTTGAATACTTTGATTTCTAACTACGAACTCCAACTTCGCGAACTTGATTTGTGGAAATTGGACTTTCATAAATCTGCTAAAGGTAGAATAGCCCATTATCTTTATGTTGGGCGATACTTTTCTACAGTGTTGTATGTACGTGTCGTACACTACCTTACGTGTAATATCAGACGGTAAATGTAACGGGGCATTTTTCGCAAGTTTAGTTTTCTGCTTGGCTTCTTGCAGATCCATGAAGCTTTTCAAGAACTGCGTGGCTATTTTGTAAATGTCTAAGGAGAACGTATTGTGCGGAATCTTCCCGTGATTGCCATGAACTCGCGGTGTCACGCCATGAGTCATCAAATGCTTCCTGATTCTTTTTATTTGATAATGTGTACAGTTTTCCAAATACAAAAAAGCATCTAGACAAACTCTACGACCTTGGTATACATATTGCGCGCGTAATCTGCGTCGTTCGGTGTGTCTTGCTGTTTCATACGGATTCGTCAAACACGCCATCGTCACGCCCATTAAATACATATCATGTTCGGCCTTAGTTAATTCTGCAATATTTAGTCTATGTTTATACACTGTTTCGGGATTCAGTCCTTTGAAGCACTGGTCATCTTGACATTCGCACCCCTTTTCAAATCGTTCCAATACTTGGGCCGGAGTGTCTTCTAGCTGCGTGGAATCGTAAGCCAACTCTCCTTCCGGCTTAGGCTTCTTCACTTTAATTTTGGTGGTCGTCTTCTTTGGTTTGGGAGATATGCTTATTGTATCTGTATGCTCCGCCATCTATAACGGTCGAATCTTTGTATAAACAATGCAAACTTTCAAGTAGTATGCGATTGCTTTGCGTCGAATTGAAACGTACGTTATCACTTACCTCTTGCTTGGTTTGTGCATGCGTTAATTGATCATTGACTACGTATCGACAATCAGATACCTGCACTTTGTCATTTCTATCGCACAAAGCGTCTAGCGATGCGATCCCTTGTTGCGTCGCCATCTCATTTCTTTCACACAAATTAGTATCCATGCTCCGCCGATTCTATTACTTGACAATGTGCTTTCTAACGCTGTTCATATATATTCGGCTAAACATCAACACATCAATCATGGAAGAGCATACTAACAGAAACATTTAAGCAGTACTGAAATAAAATAAAATAAAATGTGTCGCGAATTTCGATCCAGAATACAGTAAACAAACGATCAGCTGATTACACTGTCACTTATACACACACACACACACACACGCATATCTGTCCTAACCATGAAATTTTTGTTTAAACAAAACCCATTGTTACAAGCATTACAGAACATATACATATATAGATAATCAGCCAATCTCAACGTACGCGTTATCGGATGTATTTTTATGCGTGTCTACGTTTCACCTAACGGAACGAAAAGAGAAAAAATATGCATTGACATCAACAAGGTTGAGAATCGCTTATTCCCACGGACAGATTTTACAAGTTTGATAGTTTATATGCGGTACGTGTGGCAGAGATAAAGAGTTTACTTACCTTTTCTTCCTTTAACTTTCTTTAGTGTCTTCGTGCAGGCGATTACAGTACGTTTCAAAATATACTGCATCTCAGACTCTATATGTTCTTGCGATACAGATCATCCGTGATTCTCAGTACACCGGTTAAATATTATGAAGCACCACGCTCGATGATATGGCGAACGTATATTTCTTAATACCGCGTGGAGGGGAGTACAGCTCCAGTCCCGTTACGTGCAGCGCACACGGTCTTCAAGTTGCACTCGATTCGATTCGGAATCTTTCTAAAAACGTGTGCCTATACTTTACTTCACCCATTTTATTAACCGTCCGACAACAAACCTCGACTGTCAATTCGTTAGATATCCGAGAATTCAATATAATCTAACTTCTACTTTCAAATATTCAACGTATACACGTATCGTTCGAATTTCATGATAAATATAAACAGGTTTAAACCGAACAATAACGAAAGAACGACGAATCACGTTAGTTCGTATTCGAATTGGACCTTTGTGATTTAATACGAAACACTTTTCGCAGGGAACAAAGGGGACTCCGCCCGTTAATATCGCTAACGCAGCACTAAAACCACTTTTCGATCGAGTACAC
>CM052329.1:10222874-10251400 GCA_028455615.1 Lasioglossum zephyrum
ACGTAGTTCGCGGGGGGATGAAAAGGTAAATATTTAATTGTTCTTTTGTCCGAAACGGTAAGACTTTAAAAAAAAAATTTTTTTGAATAATGCATTGTCATCCAGTCTGAGCCATGTATCCAATTTCAAGTCTCTAGCTCATCAGGAAGTTAGTTTAAAATCAATTGCAAAATTTGCCACCGAACAAACAGACAGACAGACAAACAAACAAACAAGAAAGCGAGCTAATAAAAACGTGGTAAAAAGTACAGAAATCGATATTTTTTAATCGTTTTGTTCTTCGATGCTTTTCTTCATGTTTTCTGTAGATTATGTTAATTCGTCCGTTTTCCAAGGGGAAGTCAAGGAGTAGTGCTCGTGTAGTATAAAAAACCCTTCTGGGGTTCCTCAGAGTGGGTCTTCGTGTATGACTAAAAAACACTTTCCATCAGCTTACGCAGGCGATCCTTTTGGTTCAAGTCCCGACGTGAATAATTAAATTTTTTCCTTTTTGTTTCTAAGTTTTACCGTGGAAATACATTATTTATGGTATACTGTAAAAATAACCGTAAAAGAGAAGATTAACAAGTATCCCCTTTGTAATTATCTGCAGAACCACCGGCTTCGTTACTTCCGTTTTGCAATGAGATATTACTCGTAGTCAGATAGAAATATACATGTGTAGGAAGTAATACAAATTTTACTACACATAACAATCGCAATTCAGCCTTTCGATTAGGTTTATCGTAAACCTGTTACGTGAGTAATCCTCTTATGGTGAACATTTCCGATAATAATGCAGACAACGATGCCTTAGTAGGTTGACCAGACGTCTCGTTTTTGCGGGATTTGTCCTTACTCGTTGTCTCAATGACCTCATGACGTACTTTCCGGGACTATAATTATTACAAATATTTATAATTTTTTTGACTTTATTTACTATTTGACACTACTATTACGTTTAAATATTGAAATATTTGTATCATTACTATATAGAGGAAGGTTCTATTGTTCTATGCAGTGTTAGGCAATTTTTAATTTAGACAATAAATAATAAATAAACGTGTGATTTAAATTACAAATAATAACTAAACTTTTTATCTAAATAAAAGTAATAACTAAATAAACAATAATTGAAATTGTATCGGTAAATAACAATTAACTTCATTATTTCAAATAATTCAGTTATACTTGCTCAAATTTTATTTGAATATCCATATAACTTGTTATTTAAATTTTTATTGGATTACTGTTTATTTAAATTTTGTCCAACACTGTGTATGACGATATGTTTTACATATAATAAAGAAAAGTTATAGTAAAAATTTAATTTGATCTGCTATAGATTGTGGATTAGTTTGGCTCTTACTTTAGACTTTTTTTCAAAATATCTTTTACGGTACCCCTAGGGTTGTCCTAATTAATAAAAAAACTGACGGTTCATTTTAGAAGGTTTTTCGAAACGTAGTTTCCTTTATAATACCTTGATAAAGTGTGGAACCAGAACATTTATTTTTGCAAAAATAATTTATTTATGCAAATAATATGCAATTAAAAAATAAGTAATTTTCGCAAATTCTGCATGTTCATCGATAAAAGATAATGAAACCACAATTCAATTTTCAAATGTTAGAAAACTTTTTTTAACTTTGCTCTGACTTTTTCCCAATTTTTTCAAATAACACTTATTTTACGAAAAATAGTAATAGTACATAAAAAACGCAGCCCGTCCAGATCTACAAGTTTCGTCTCGCATATTTTTCCACGCGGCAAGTAATTTGCAAGATGTTCGTAAAAAACGATTTTATGAGAGCGTTAAATTAATTGTTTTAATGTTTAAGCGCCTTTAGGCATGTTTCCCCGCGATTCTTTTTATATTAATTGAAACAGTCTTCGGGGGTGTCGAAAAAAAAATTCAAAAGTCTAAAATAAAAGCCACCTTAATGTACGCGCGTATTAGATAATTAAAATAAAACAATAAAATCAAGCTAGAAGTATACCGTAATAATTATTTCGTTAAATATAAGTGTCCGGTGATTGATAGACGGCAGTGTGAAAACTTCTTTTGTGACGAACTCTATTGTATATTTTGTTTGTGGCAGTGTCTGCAGGATCTTCAGTCGATAACTCAGGCTTCGTCCGCACGGGACGAAAGGTGGGGATAGCGCTGCGACATGGAAGGAGAGCCTCGAGTCGTCACTCGTGTTGTAGCGCTGATGAAGTGCGTACGACTTTTTGTCAGTTGTGCGGGCATCGGCGAGTGTTGAGTGTGTCGTAGAAACTGTCCGTTCGAAAAAGAAACATCAAGTTTCTTTCCAGTCATGGGTGGTGAGTACACGCACCTTTCTTACGTACATACATACAATTATTTCTCACCGGCCGGTAGAATTTCAGCCGGAAGGTTTACGATCATTGAAAGTTCATTTGGGGTGTGCGATAACGTTGCCGGTAACCGGTCTTGACCCAATGACCTTCATACGATTCACATCTCCCATAGACAACGAGCAATAACCTCTTCGCGCATAGATTTTTCGCGAATCCGATCCGGCAATTTCCAATTTTGCTTGCGAAACGATTTGCGCGTTCGTAACTGTAACATTCTTTTCTCCCAATCGATCACCGAACACGCACGTGCCTCGTTTTCGTTTGTTTCGCCGGGATCGGGACCCGATTCGCGCTCGCTTTCGTCTTTCGACCCGAGAGCACATGCGCGAGCCTATTTTTATTTTTTTCGAAGCAACTTTTCGCGCCAGTTTAATATCGCATGCTTTAACATGCTCCACGGAACGGCGTTGAATATATTTTTCTCGAGCGATTGCCACGATTTCGTAGAACGAAAGGTTCTGTAAAATTTCCTTGCGCGCCTCGTGTCACCTTTTTTTCTGGTGAAGTATCTCTTAAAAATGGGCAATTCGATTTGCGCGAACGTAACCGAGCGGCCATCTTTAACACTCTTGGATATCATTATGAATTGGAGGAGTAAATATATACATACGTTGACAAATGCTCTTCTTCGTGTTTTGTACATTTGAAATTCGCTAGAACATTATATATTTAGATAAATCGGATTTTTGAACAGGAACATAAGCAATTAAACATTTTGTATGTCTACTACAGCGTAGCCAGGCATTTCGCATCTCGTTTTTTTTTCTTATTAAGACTCGAGATTCCTTCTGCATAAAATAAGATAACTGTCGCCGGTATTCCAACAGTTTATTCTTAGCCGTCTGGGGGAGAAATTGCGGCTCTCTGCCAAACCCCGTCCACTTCTCTATATTTATTTCACACGTGCGGTAAAATTGCTGCTTCGTCAAAATTTTCCCGCACTCGACCGCCATCTTTCTTTCGCAAGATAAATATAATTTGCAATAGAGAAGGGAAAAAGGTTCTGTATTTACATTACAGATATGAATACATCAAGGATAATCAAATAGAAATTTCTCGAAAGTAATAATAATTTATCTCGCTGTAGCCTTTTAACACGAGAAGTATGTTTAATAATTAGACAGCGGATCTCTTCATGCAAAATAAAAATTTTCCACCCAAATTGCAGCAAATTCTAGTAAAATGAAAAAATATATATTCACTTTCTTTCTTAACATTTCTAATAGGTCGAAAATAATGTAACAGTTAAATTCTTCTCATGTTTCAAATTAAACCTATTCCTGTGTTTAATAAGATTGATGGACTCGCAATTACAGTATTATAATTGAAATAATGTAATTAGTACTGAGAAAGTTACTTGCCCTCGAGCGTTTTACATTTTCGAATCGGCATACGGAAATTTCAATTTGCATAAATATCGCCGTTTCAACTAATTACCCGCAACTGATGTTACTTAATTATAGATTTGCCCGATCAGAGATTAATGTAATTGCGATAATATTAATTTACAATTTATTGATCGATACGAGGCGGTGATGTAACAGCAATGAGATACACCACGAGGAATCTATCTCGAAAAGGAGGAGCGCAGGAAAAGTAAAAAATTCAACGTTCGTGTAATAATTGGCCTCGCTACTTTTTCGTTTGTTTTTTCTTCTTGCATTTTAATCATCATATTTTTGATAATTGTACGGAAAGGTCGTACATCAACGCTCGGAAGTTTCGGGTTACTTATTTCTGCAGATATGAAACTTTTGAATTTCTCAATGGACAAAAATATCAATGAATCTTTTTAGTTTCTTTGAACAATATGTTTCAATATGTCACTAGTGATAATAACAGTAGATAGTAAACTCGCGATATACATATGAAATTTAATGTTCTCGTAGTAACTTTTCCCATAATTATTTTTCAAAACTAGAAATTGTTTGAACGAATTTCAAGGTAGAAAGGCTGTAGAGAGATCCATCGCTTTTGTTAACAATTTTAATCGGTCTGAGATAATACAGCAGTGTCTTTGAACAGTTCAAATAATTCCTCTGTTTTGTGTTTCAAAATGAAATTGGCTATGCAATTTTCAGCTTCTTAAAGATCGCGAGAAAGGAACAAAATTTCACATTTTTATTTCCTACAAAAATCCTTAATCCGATGAACAATAAGTTTCGGAAAAGCAACGTTAGCCTGTTTAAACGAAGCCTCTAACAGTATGACCGGTACAGTCGAGTTCTCCGTATAAAGAGCGTTTGGGAGCAGCCGAGTTGATGTTACGCTAAACGGAAGCTTGCATTGTTAAGTTCATTGTACCTCGATTGACGCCGGTATAGTTGGTCGTACTATTTTTATGCATGTTCAGTCTTGACCTTCGTCCTCGGTTGGACCCCGAGAATTCTAGTTGATGTCCGCCTAGTTGATCGACAAACACGACCGCACCGGTGCTTCTTATAGAACTTGGATTTCTAATTAAACGCGAGAACGCAGCTGTTCTTTTTATTCGTCTGTTGTCTGCCCCTACGGCACGATCGTCTTAGAATAGGTGTCGAAAGACTAATTGCGGATCGCATTCCCTTGAATCGATCTTCATTTGCTGGAGAACGGGATCTCCTCTCAATGCTTATGTATCCAACCAAAATGTATAGATTATTTCAAACCTTTTGCATTTGACATATTTGCATAAATTTTCATTTTAACACGTTGCTGACCGATCACGAGGTAATTCGTATTTGCTCTTGTATTATCAGTTTCAATTTATGAAACCCAGGGCGAAATAGAACATTTCAAAACCTTTGTGCATTCGACGATTGCTACACAATTTATTTGTTAAAGATATGTTCAAAGTTTCATCTTAATCCATTATGTATAAATGCAGTTTATCGAAGTTTATTTAGACTGTTTTAATTCCACATTTTCAATTACCAAGCAATAGCCGGTGACATGAGATAGCCTCTGTGTTTGTCGGTCAACAATGTGTTAAGACTATGAATTAATATGTTGGCGTGCAAAGAATGAACATTCAGAGAAATTTTGTAATATCTTTTAGAGGAACGTTAACAAATTGTTAAAAGAATTACAGTGAATGGGTACCCGGTTGGCTACACAAGGGTTAATCCCTTGCCGTAACATTTTCTTGAATTTCGACATTCAAGCACATATTGTTACAAAAATTGCAAGAAGTTTCAATAAATTCAGTGCTGTCATTTTTATCAAATAATTCAGCAGTCGCATTTTGTGCTCGGTACGGTTAGCGTTAAATATAGCTCTCAAACTTTGTTGTAATTTATATTTGCGGAACTTGTGTTCGTTTTTATCTAAAAAAATAAGATAAATGTAAATAAAGGAAGAACCAAATACATACAGAAGCCCGTTCCACATTCGACAAAGGAGTGTAAAGGGTTAAAATTGCCATGACGAGTCTGATTCGTTAAAACTTAAAATACGGCAAGGGGTTAAGACGCGATCCCTCTTCATTTTCAAGTGAATATTTGCCAGTT
Source organism: Lasioglossum zephyrum (assembly GCA_028455615.1). NCBI lineage: Eukaryota > Metazoa > Arthropoda > Insecta > Hymenoptera > Halictidae > Lasioglossum > Lasioglossum zephyrum. The sequence continues at coordinate 10,228,727 of CM052329.1, forward strand.
GCGTAGCCGGAAATTAAAGCTTCAAGGTGACACCTCGAATAAAATGAATTTGGCAAAAATTCATAAAATCGGACCCGTGAAAAAGTACGTACACGCGACAAATCTTGAATTTCGCAGCTTCCACCTCGTTAGAAAATAGATTTCAACCTTGCCAGAGGAAGTGTAAATATTGGAACGGTTCGCGTGTTTACAATAACACGTCCAATCAAACTCGTAATGATAAATTTAACTTTTCACCTACGTATTGTGACGTTGATACAATTCGAAATATTTCTTGGACAGTGTATACGTGCTTCTTCCGCTTCAGTGTCTTCGACGATCAGTTTTCACCCTTTGCGCAAGAAGCTGTTCTCTAAAATGAATTGATTGAAAATATTGATTTTGTAGTTGTTTACATAGCTACCCGTGTCTTAGTGCGTTTTCAAATGACGACAATATGACGAGAACTCGGGAACATAATATTGAATGTTATTTCTCCCCTTGATGATTTGAACAGAGTAGAAATCATGTATTGTATATTGACGTCTTCAATTTGAGAAACTCTCTAACAATTTTCTGAAAGAAATATCCGCAGTCCATTTATAAATACACAAAATAAAATATAGTTTCAGTCAATGTACCTACAATTTTAACCGAACCTCTAAAAACTGGATTCTTGTAAAGATATTTGGTTGTTTCGACTAACGAGTTTGCCGACCGTTGAGTTAGAGGCGTAAGATCCGCAAGAGTTCCATGCCGGGATTATTAACTATTGTCTCGATCCCGTGGGCAAGGGTGTCGTTGGTTATTCACGCCTCTAGTATGCGGAGAAAGTGTCGATTCGCAGACGATATACGTGTGCAGGCACGGATCGCGTAAGGCATAAGGGAACCTCGCCAGGCTTGGCCGACAAGTGCTTGACCTAAGGCAAGAGTGTATGAATGCATTTTGTACAAACGCTAGGCCCGGTTGCTATTATAAGCTGGACGGCTTGTATAAATATAAACCTGTGTGGCACAACGGGACTCTGCCTCTCGGGTTTCGTCTGCGTGTTACAATATACGAGTGAAGCCGAGCGCCGCGTTTCTCATAGCCAAGATAAATGTTTTGTTGTTTTTTCTTCTTTCCCCGTCTCCCTCTGTTCCGCCGTCGCCGCCGTCATCCTCTTCGTCGTCGTTGTCCCAAACGCGAAAATGATTCTTCGCCGTCAAACATTTTGCGATTCTACATACAGGGTAAACCGTACCATTGCTGGCACTGCAGTAGTTGTTGGCATTTTCGATTTAAATGACAAATATTAAAAATTCTTGTAATAAAAAATCATTTTACATTGCTTCTCATTTATATTTCAAAGCAACGTTGTAAGTTTTCATAACAGAGTTCCACGTATAACTGTTAGCAACGCTGGTACATTCAGTAAGACCGACGGATGACCACAGTGCAGTGTTTTATTAAAATTTTCGTTACGAGTATGTATACTTTATCGCTTTTCAACTTAATTTCGGACTTTACTACAGATGTAATAAGTGCGTGTATGTTTAATTATAAAAAATAGTTTACCTGTTTATCGTTCACTGTGCCAAAGACTGTATTATTATGTATATTCTTGCGATTGTTATTCACTGGTTATATTTTATAACAAAAGATTTACGACTCGTAAACCGGTTTGATTTTGCTGACAAATCTCTATTAGCTTATAATAATAGCAAGTTAAGCTCGCTTAATCATTCCAAGAAAAGATAAAAAGATTTTTAACTACAATTTTGAATTAGGGTGCCAATCATTCTACAGTTTAACCTAGGTAGCCACCGTTGCACAGTCGTCGTCGGAGGCTAGACATTTGCCTTCAAACGGATCTCGAGCGTGTCCGGTCACAATGCGAGATCTGGCCACCAGAAAACATTTTCGAAGTAAACAAATGAAATTCCGACGCAACGTTCTGGCGGGAGCACACAGATCCTCGGCTCCGGGCTTATCTTCGACGAGTTATCGTAGAAATAGACACTCGACTTACACGTGAATTTCTCATTGGGACATCGTGCTACTCGGACGTATATTAGAATACGAGCTGTAACGAACTTGGCGAATTTATCTTTCCTACTAATAATCGAATCTTCGTGAATGGACCTCTGTTGTTTACCAGTTTTTCTAATTCAAATAATGTTCTAATGTGTTCGAGTATATTTTAATATATTCCACTACATTCCAGTATATTGAAGCATATTCTAGTATAGTGCAGTATATTCTACTGTCTTCAAGTAAATTCTAGTCTATTCTAGTGTATTATAGTGTATTTGCAGTACATTCTAGTATTTTGTAGTATATTGTAGTGTGTTCTATATTACATATTTGCATATTCTTCTAAATTTTATTATATTCTTGAATATTGTATTATATTCTTGCGTGTACTCTAATATATTCTACTAATAATCTACTGCATCCATGTTTAATTTGGTATACTCTAGTGTATACTATAATAATGTATTATAGTATATTCCAGTATATTATAGTAAATTCTAGTATCGTATTTCTGTATATTGGAGTAAATTCTAGTATATTGCAGTGCTAGTATTATATTTCAGTATATCCCAGTGCATTCTAGTATAGTTTCAGCATATTCTTCTGCATTCTACCATATTCTAGAATATCATAGTAAATTCTAGTACTACATTTCAGTATATTGCAATACATTCTAGTAGATTGTACATATACCAGCGAAGTCTAGTATATTCTCATGTACATCCTATCGTATTATGTATATTCTTTTATCTGACTGTTCAGGAAATGGTATGGGACACATCGATAAAGAGTTCTCGTTTGTAATTCAATTCTTGTCGACCTAACAAAACTAACTATATATTTCTTCCAAATGTTTGCAAAACTAGAATGTATCGAGAGAATCGTTTGAAAGCCCAATCGACAATAAATATTTGTTTGGTATACTCCTGGTTCTCTGAACAATTTACAGTGTTCCTGTAAACATCGACAAAAGAAAGATCAACTGTCACCAACGGAGGCTAGAAAGTTTGATAAAAATATGAAAATCTCCAGCTTATTTATAAATTTCGCTGGCTCGGAGGAGGGCTAATCCGTCTAGGGTTGAGCCGCGCAGATTCCATGATTATTTTTAGCGGGCAGGAGAAAATTCATGGTGAGAGGATGTTGGAAATTCACACGGACAGATTAGGTTTCCGATAGAAGTTAATTCGTCTAGGATCGACATGACTGAACGGATTGTGTTCCGGTGAAGACCGGTAGCAGAAATCTGAGCTTTTCTCCCCCCTAACGCATCTATTCTCTTGCTAAGCTCTCTCGCCCCTCCCTTCTTTCTATAGCCGTGACTCACGGCCGTTCCTTTGGATTCATTGCATTTAATTTTACCCAGCGTCTTCGATGCATCCGCCGTGGAACGACGTCCTACGGGTACATGCTTATCAACTGTGTGTACGTACTAGACGAACAATCCTAATAGTAATGTTGTACACGCGTTGTCCACTTCACTTGGTACTCGAGAGATTAGGAAACGGTACCGCTAGGATTGCTCGCATAGTTTTGAATACAGGCGTAGTCCGCCGTCGTAACAATTCGAGATACCTATTTTTTAACCAATTTATTGTTTCTCCATTAGAATTCTTTACCCTTTTAAAAATTGCATCCTCCAAAAAGCTTCTTGATATTTCTTTAATGACAATACTACGACGCTAAAATTTCTGTCATTCTGTAAAAACGACATTATGTTCATCAGTTTGGACAATTTTTAGCCACGTTAAAGCTACTCTAATATTTCTACATTAGGCTAGAGATCTAGACGTCTGCTGGAGGTTGCTACTACCTTATGATGAATGAAAAATAAAAATTTGTATCATTCTATTAACCCGGTAATTTCCTTTTTACAAAATCTTTGTGATTTTAAATATATCAGTTACAATTTGCTTCAGAATGACAAGACAACGGAGAAATGTAAATATTGAAATTGTTAGCTTGATTCTTCTCGAAAATGGATTTGAACCACTTTCAAAATAAACGGCTGTATTAACACTAATAACAGTCACATGTTGCCTTCTAAAAATGACAAGATTTAATTTATTTCGACTTCGCACGGTCGTTATTGTAACATGCGCTCTAATAAAGATATTTATTCATTTCTCACGGAAGTAGGTTTATAATTTCTATAATAGTAAAAGAAAAAATCTAGAATCGGTCATTTGACCGGTTGTGGTAGTTTTAATGTCAAAGATAGAAAGAATATACTATTAGGTTTCTATTTATTACCACTGATGCAGAAAATGTTCACTTTGCACAAAGATCCGCAGTCTAATTCCGAATTATGCTTTGGGTCTGATTTAGTTATACGTACATAGACAGCGATCTTTGTGCAAGATCAAAATTTTCTGAGGTTCATTTCACCAAATTCTTTTTCCTCATTAGAAGTAAGTTACGTATCGAATCAAACTCTTTGATACAGAATATTCTTGAGAAAAAGAACGCTTGTAACTAATACCTTACTGAACTGTTTGAATTTTCTATTGATAAACACGATGATGTGGATGTTAAAACACAGATGGAACATAGATTCAAGTGGATATTAGACGGTGCATTTTTAGATTTTTGTCCTCGGGGTCCCACCGCACTGTGTGTCGACCCAATGTCGTGTTTATTGCCGATGTAAACCGATACTAACAACGTGCAAATTAGATGCTCAGATTTCCGAGGCGTAGATACTAATTGCAGACACGAGGAGAGAGCTCTGCCACTGTAAAATTGACAATGAACGATGAACGAGATGTATGAACCATTACGGTTGCAATTGTCCCATTATAGCGCTCGTCGGGGCCACGATTAATCTTTTTCCTGGTATTTCACTTATTTTTATATCGCTCGAACTGTTAACCGCTGGACCCCTAAAGGGGAAACCACTTCGCGAGACTGCTTGGCTTGAGTGTAATCGGTCAAAGACTCGTTAAACAATCAACATAAAGCGGCGAGCTTTCCTTAGATTACTTTTGCCATCGTCGTAATGTTAAATTGTAATCGTCGCAGGATTGTAATTAGCTGGACAAAACTCATAACGTAATTTTGTAATAAATAGATGCTAGTCATATGAAGTAATGTCTAGACAGTAAGAATATTAACATTTCTCTGTCGGTAAAATTCCCAAAGTCTCTTTTGTCGACAGAACTGTGAATTCATTCATTCTGAATTCATATTTGCCTACATTTTGTAATGAGATCTCAAGAAAGTCGTTCATCATCTTCAGAACATTAATAAAGGTTCTTCTATGATATCTAATATCTAATAAACTAATATCTAAGAACTAATATCTAATAAACACGTTTTTCGTTTTAAATCTTGCCAGTATTTTCATAACAATTCAAAATTTACAATCACAAGTTCTCAAGACTATTTGTGCGGGTTTAGGAATCTGTATTAGGCTAGGAAAAATTATTTTCTACTTTTTAGTCCGTCTTAAAAACGGGGTATATTAAAAATATCTTTTTATTTAAATAATTATTTTGTTCAACTCGATTTCATTGACCATAGTCGATAGCAATGGCACATCTTCACATGTCGTAACAGTAATGCTCGGGTCAGTCTTCGAATCCCCTACCGGAAATCTAGAATTTCGTCAGGCATCGAATATATTGATAAGCTTGTCTGCTGATAGTGGCGCGACGATTGCGGTCTCTACGTGTTTGCCATTCCGAAATTAAGCCGAGAAGAAATCATAGGATCTAAGTTCGGCTAGTAGATAAATTACTACGTTTAGGTAAATAGACGAGAGCATAATAAATTGTTAATTTCTCTGTTTTTAAAGTTTGCACTTGAAGAATCACTGTAATTGTGGTCCGCAATTACAATTACTGGTTAAGCCAGAGTAATTGCAATTTCCAATTATAATTATATGTAATTGTAAGTTTATTACTACAATTACGAGTAATTGTAATTGGTAGTCGCAATTATGCAACGCCAAAATGGCACTAAAAAAGTAATTAAATACCTACTCAATGGAAATGGCTAAAGAAAACAAACAAAAACCATATGTTAGGAAATACCTATTATTTATTAAATTACAATTCGTAAGATAATAGGTCCACTTACATTGACAATGTAGTTTTTACTAGGAAGTATTTTTTGGTATTTGTAATTCATTTACTGCAATTACGATGTTATTTTAATCGCTAAGACTTAAATTACAGGTAATGTAAATTACAAAGTAATTGTAATTACTTAGCTTCAAGAAGTAATCGTAATTGAGAGCCTCAATTACAATTACAGTAATTGAAAGGAGTAATTGCAATTACTTAACACGATTACAGTAATGGCAATTGAGTCAACAATTACTTCAGTGTAATTGTTCTTTCAAGCCACTAATTTTTACGTTTTGGACCATTTAACTGTTTTCTTATTGAAATTATAGTCCAGTTTTGCTCGTGTAATTGATTACTAACTGTAATTAATTACTGGCCAACTATGCCAAACTGAAAATACATCAGTTTAAAATCCAACTTCACAAAAACCAGTCTACACTTACCCCACTAAACCTTACTCGAGTTATCCCATGTAGTCTCGAGCCTTGAAAATATACCGTTCATGTTTCTGGAATGGTCGCGTTCTACCTATCGACATTGAATGGGATATTAGGTTTCGTTGCGTTAGGTGCACAGCGCGGTGTGCACGCGAGTGATTCTTGCCGCGTGTAGTTGGTTACGGGCATGGACCGACCGGCAAGATTCCTTCGAGCACCGTGTACACACGTGTGCCACATGGAATCGAGACCGTCTCCTTCCTCCTTCTCGCCGCCTTCTAATTGTTACAGCTCGCACATTCTTCATTTCCGTGTTTTACTGGAATATTAACCCCGCTATACCGTGGTGCCCAAGGTGATTCGAAACTCACCTTAATAGACTGTAGGTCCCGTCGCGAAATAACCTTGGCAAAGAGTTGAGAGCGACGTAAAAATAAATAAATAAAAATATTTACCCCGCTCGACCATCTACCATGAGAACACAAAATTATTTCATACCCGTCGCAGGTTTAGAAGTCATTTCAAAAGCTAATGATAATAGTGACTAGGTTGATTTTATGCATTCACGATCAAAGCGGATCGATCGAAACACAAAACACAGGAAATATTTAAAGCGTTTAAAGGCACACTGCTGTGTTATTTCCAACCTATTAAAAATGTTAACAAAAGAGATGAATCTCTTGTAACTAGACAACGGATCTTTATGCAAAATAAACACGTTCTACCTGATTTGCAACACACTGAAGTGAAACAGAAACTTGTTTTCTTTCTTAATATTTTCACTGTCTTGAATCGCACCTATTCATTTTAGCGTGGTCAACGAACTGGTGACCTGCCGAAACGACGGGTTCTAATATTTATAATCTACGATCATTCAAATTATAAAGGTGCATCTATAATAAATTATTCGACTTAGGGTCCAGCAAGTCAATGGAAACTTCGAAAACATTTTCGTATAAGATTTACACAAAATCTTACATTTTTGATAAATGTTCATCAATCGAAACTGATGAAATTCTAAATTCAATTGTTACATAATATAAAAATACTTTTTCAAATGTAATCCTTTATGTATCTCGAAACATAAAATATACGTCTAAGACCACTTTCATAATTATGGACACATATAACGTTGCCAGTGTCGCGGTTATCTGCGCTATTGGTAAAATAGATCTCCGAAAAAATGTAACGAGAAGACGAAACGGGGTCACGAGTGCTCCAATAATTTTAGGAATACTGTCGACTCGTATGTAGACGACGACTCTAAAACCAGCTACTCGACGACGCTGATAACCATAATTATCGTTACACAGATCCCAACACCACTCTCGTTTTAGGATGAATTTTAACTTCTTATTTTGTTTCTTTTTTTTTGTTTGTTCTGGTTCTTTTCTATCTCACAATTACATCAGTATCTGGTGGATAGAAGCAAACTGTGAATACAGATAAAATATTCTAAATATAAAATTTTATCCAGGAGAACTAGAGCCAATATATTCCCGCGGCGAATTCTCCGTGGCACGCGAGAATTTGAAATAGGATGCGTTTTATAAATAAAATCTGATAAATTTCTTTGTCCTCGAGAAACGACGCACCTAGGCAGGTTCGCGCGCATCTTTGTGTAAATCTGGCTGCTATTTTTATCAGTTTTCCTATCCGAAACGAGTGAAACAGATAAAAGATATATCCTCTCCGTTTTTCGAATTCCACTTCAGACTTCTAGCTTTATCAAAAATACCGTTCGCTCTTGTACACATGGATTTTATGACCTTGTAGTGACCTTACGGTCTCTTCGTTCCTCCAACGAACTGCTCAAGTTCGTTTAGGCATTGGATTATGCACGTTCTAGAAACTATGTTAGTTATATCTTCAATGACATGAGCAAAAGTGGACTATAATTTCAAGAAGAACATGGTTAAATGGTCCAAAACATAAAAATTAGTGGTTTGAAAGGACAATTACATTGATGTAGTTGTTAAACTCAATTAAAATTACTGTCTATTAAATATTGATTACAATCTAGTAACCAACATTTAACACTAACCGTACCGCGACTTGTCAAATTACTGCTTTCACATTCTTTCGAGCACGCATTGTTGTAAAAAGCGAGAACAATGTAAATAAATTCAGTATTGCAATTTTTATGAAACAATATACAGTGGCTCGCGTTAATATTCGGACGCTCTGAAAAAGATGATTACTTGGCTATATTGAAAATTTGGGTTTATATTGAGTCTGAAAAAATGGGCCTATATTGAAAATTTCAAGAATACGTTTTGTAGAATTTGTGTGACAGAAAGTAATTCTTCCTCTCGATTTCGGAATCGGAATATTTATCTGAATAGTATATGCAATAAGTTGTATAGGAAACGCAAATGATAATTTGAGAAACGTTTTAAATAATAAAAACTTCATTAGAAAAAAAAGTGGAAACTAGACATTTTTACAAAGAAACCGCTGATTTAATGTTAAACTATTGTCAAATTGTCTTTTGGATTTACGTAATCGTCGTTACGACAGCTGACAGCGCTAAAGTCAATGGCACTGGTAGAGTTCACGATGTTATCGTTTTGGGGAGCTGTTTCTATCGAGAGAAAAATGCATTCCTAGTCCGACTCATGTCTGTGACGTAACAATACAATACAGAAATCAATTTAAAGTTTGAATGTCTGCCATGCGAATTCGATTCGCGGCAGTCGCCTTATCAATCCGTGTGTGCGATGATACGATGGATGCCTTTGATATCGAGTAATGAGGAATTAATATGCATATCGATCAATTAGACAGTTTTTCGTTCACTTATCACTAGACAGTGGATCTTTGTGGGAAACAAACATTGTCTGGAGTGATGTAAAAACTTATTGTCTCAATATGTTTACTAGATCGTAAGTAATGTAATAGTATTCTGAAATTCTTCGAATATTTTTACCGTTTCAACCCTTAACACCCGAGTGGCGACTCTGAGAAGCGTCACTAAAAATTGCTGTACCATTATTCAAAATATTGTTTACATTATTAAATATGTTGGTATCTAATCAATTACTAGACATTTAAGTATTTACAATAGCTCCGAGTGCAAAAGGTTAAATTACTTCTACTCGTGTTTGCCAAAAAATGCATAAAATCCGCTGTCTATTCATCGCATTTGCGATAATCGACTATGATTAAAATTTAAGAAGATTACATTTATTAGATAGCGGATTTTATGAATTTATGGAAAAGATTGAGTAGGCGTAATTTGAAGTAGTAAAAACATTAGAAGAATTTCGAAATACAGTTATACTATTTTCAAGTTATTAAATTAAATGTATTGAGAAAGGAACCAGATTTCTATTTCACTCCAGTTTGTTCACTCGCAATTCACAGTGATATTGGAAGAATTTGAAAATTCTGTTACATTATTTTCACCTATTAGATATGTTTAGAAAGAAAATAGATCTCTATTTCACTTCACCTTGTTGCAAATTATGGACACATATGAGACTGCTCATTGCCCAGGGTCTTTTCTGTCCCCAATTTTGTCAGTATAGACATACAAGATCCTATAGAACAGAACCTATACCCATATTTAGGGTGTTAATAGTATCTATACACCCATATCCTTTCTCATAGTAGTAACTAATATGATTATAGTATTAGATTGACCAATAAATTCGTATTAATTTCAGGATATGCATGGGTTACATTGGCTACCAATGATGCCTACTCCTTGGGAGCGTTAGTTTTGGCACACTCTCTGCGCCAAGTTGGTACCAAACATGAATTGGCTGTCCTGGTCACTCCCGGAGTGACGGAAGTAATGAGGTGGGCACAGCTGGCTTATAATTTCCTCTAATACAACCAAGCAATGTATATAGATAATCGAAACTTTGTACTCATTGACACAGGGAAAAATTATCATCAGTGTTTTCTGTAGTAATGGAAGTAAATGTACTTGATTCCAAAGACGAAGCTAATTTGGCACTGCTGGCTAGGCCAGAATTGGGTATTACATTTACCAAACTTCATTGCTGGAGACTAACACAATACGATAAATGCGTCTTTCTTGACGCAGACACACTTGTAAGTGTTCGGAACAATTAACAATAGATATTCTATATTACAGTAAAGTTGCGATCTAGCTCACCAAGGATCTCTAGGATGACTCCCTTTGCCTACCCCTTCCAAATCCCTTTTGAAAATCAAGGTGAACATTTTCCCTATTGCATCATATAATATTGATCGAAAGAAACAAAAGTCTCAAAGTAACCGTGGGTCTCAAATCAACTGTTCTCTTAAAAACGATGTTGAAGTTTCATTCGTCTTCAATAATAATTTCCTTGTTACAATGTGTTTATTTTCGCATGTTTTCGAAGTAAATATTGTAGTAGGGGCACAGACGGATTACTATCACACGTAAACGCCGCAGTAAAACGATTAGTCTTTTAGTGTCTTGTTGACGGTTCGTTACCTTAATATTCGAATTATGCTTCCTCTAATAGACACATCCCTAAAATAAACACATTGTAACAGGGAAATTATTCTAGAAGTCAAATGGAACTTTAACATCGTTTTTAAGAGAACAAGTCAAGATTAATTTTGACGTCTATTCTTTTCACAGCTCCTCACTGATCCAAAGAATCCCGCTACGGTGGTGGTGACATAATTTTTATACAGAAAAATAGTTTCCATACACAATCTCCGTCCCTGCTCGGAACAGGCGATTGGAGCTAGATCGCGACAATACTGTATATTCCCTGATAGCACAGATTCCGGCTGTCACAGCGTGCAAGGCCCGTGACTTCCACGTTACCAGCCCGTCGGGCCGGTTTCGGGCCGATTTACAAGGGTGCGCGGAATTTGCGTTCTCATTTCGTAATAATACAAACGCGGGTGGTTTAAGTAGTCAAAAAGGCTAGATAAAAGATCAATCTAGTCAGCAATCGTCCACAAAAGCCTTATTTTTTCCGTATACTAGGTGTAATTTGCATTATTCGGCAGCATATGGTTATGAAAATTGCGCAGTTGTATGCTTCCGTGTGATGCAAATTACGACTCGTAAACATAAAAATAGGACTTTCGAGGTTGATCGCGGCCTGGATCAATCTTTTATCTAGCGTTATTGACTTCTGGAACATCAAATTTTTGTATTATCGAGAAACGGGAGCCCGAATCCCGCACCCTTACAATCCTGGAAAAAGGCATCTACATCCGCCAGAGGGCAGCACTAAATGTTGCATCCCGTTTCTCGATAATACAAAAATTTGATGTTCCAGAAGTCAATAACGCTAGATAAAAGATTGATCCAGGCCGCGATCAACCTCGAAAGTCCTATTTTTATGTTTACGAGTCGTAATTTGCATCACACGGAAGCATACAAATGCGCAATTTTCATAACCATATGCTGCCGAATAATGCAAATTACACCTAGTATACGGAAAAAATAAGGCTTTTGTGGACGATTGCTGCCTAGATTGATCTTTTATCTAGCCTTTTTGACTACTTAAACCACCCGCGTTTGTATTATTACGAAATGAGAACGCAAATTCCGCGCACCCTTGTAAATCGGCCCGAAACCGGCCCGACGGGCTGGCTCTGGGCTTGGAATTGTGGAACCGATGTGCCGGCCCAAGACCAGCACACTGGCCAGGCCCAAACCGAGCCCGCGTGCTATCAGGGTTGTTTTCTTGTTTGTGACTGTTGATACATGGTGTATATGATAGGTGGTCAGAAACTGTGATGAGTTATTCGAAAGAGAAGAACTGTCCGCTGCCCCTGACGTCGGCTGGCCTGACTGCTTCAACTCAGGCGTCTTTGTGTACAAACCATCTCAGCAAACTTTCGCGTCCATCACCGCGTTCGCCGCTGCTAAAGGTTCGTTCGACGGAGGTGACCAGGGTTTACTGAACATGTATTTCAGCGACTGGGCCCACAAAGATATTTCGAAACATTTGCCATTCATCTATAACATGTGTTCCACTGCTGCGTATTCCTATCTTCCTGCGTTCAAACAGTAAGAAACTTTGAATCTTCTATTACATGTATACGTACACCTAGTAGAGAAGCGTAGATATGATCTGCAATTTAATCTCAGCAGTACATTAGGTTGGCGAGAAAGTAATAAAATATTTCCCATTTTGTTCGGTGATCTTTTGCCATCTTTCTGGTAGCTTCATAATAGATGCAAGTGCAATTTCAGGTCATCATTGTTAGTGAATGTTTTACCATTCAAAGAGTTTTGTAAACTTTGAAATAAATGGTGATCTGATGGTGCAATGTGCGAGCTATATGGTGGATGCAACATCACTATACAACCAAGTTCCAATAATGATGTAAAAGTATTTTTAAATTCGACCAATGTCTTAAGTTACTCATTTTCTCTCTTAATATGTTCAATAGGTTGTTGAAAATGATATGAAAGTATTTTTAAACTCGTCCAATGTTCTCAATGTTTTTTCAAAGTTTAGAAAACTCTTTGAACGGTAAAAGGTTCGTGAAAGGACGACGACCTGAAATCGCAATCGGATCAGTTTTTGAGCGCGGAATTATAAAATTATCAGATGGCGAAAGATAAATAGACAATATAGATAAAAGACAATAGAACTAAAAGAAATGCTAATTGTAGATACTTTGACTTATCAGGTTCGGAGATGATGTCAGAATAATTCACTTCATTGGTATCACCAAGCCTTGGTTACAGTATTTTGATACTTTAACTGGTATTGTTCAACCACCAATGGAGGCCACACATTTGCAACCATTGTTGCAATTGTGGTGGAATATATTCTGCGACAAAGTCCATCCTCAATTATCCCCCGTAATGGTAAGTTTAACGAATTGCTTGACAAGAAATACGATATGACAATGAGTATCATGTTTGACTAATTATGAGTGCAAAAAACATTGTAAATATAATGGTTTTATCGAAAAATAACTTTGTACATTTTCTCTTATTTCTAATGCATTATAATTAGACTATAAGATATTTCAAGTGCCAAAATAAAGAGAAAAGCACCAAGTTAGCGATTATAAGTATAAGGAATAAAGGTAAGGTAGAATGCTTTTATTCCTCTTGTTAGTGTGCCATTCACATTGTAAGATTTTCCTTAACATTTCGAGAATTAGCATGGATAGTATACCACAAGCACAATCGTGTATTATTAGATATAAACATGGCTTGAAATGGCTCCGGAAATAACTTTTTAAAACTGTTGTACTCAGGTTCTGATTAAAACAGTTGCCGAAGAACTTTCCTTTAGAAAAACCGAAATTTTCAGCTAATATCTGTTTCGCTTATAGTTCTTATATTAATTCCAAACAGTTCTTTTTTTATGGAATTACTGTGTCTGAACTTGGCAAATTTTCCCTAAATGGTTTAAAGATTTTGTCGATGTCTAAAAAAATCTTCAACAACAATTGTCTTTATTAAAAGAATCTGATATAAGAATCATAATCGAAATGGATATCAGCTGGAAATTTTGGTTCTTCGTAACAGTTATCAGAGGATAAAGGTTTTTTGCAACTGTTTCAAAAATCAAAGCCTATGCTACAACAGTTTTCAAGCCCTGGATATAAACATGCTTGATCGAATAATTAAGACTTGTATATATTGTACATAATTTGAAAGTATTATTATCGAAAGATGTATTTGAGAAATAATGAAAATAATGCTGCTTACCATTACTTATTATGAATGGCATCTTCTGACTTGACTTGTATTCTTGTGGCATTTAAGGTACGTTTTTGGTTTCTCCTTTGTAGTATTATAATCTTCGATGTCAAATAGTAATAGCTAAAGTGATATACAAGTGATACTTCATAATTTTCTATTTCAAATTGGTACACTTTGAATTTAATCTTTTTGTAATACTTTTTTTGTAGATCAGTGTCCATTTTTTTCTTTCATTTTATCGTATTCACAGTATTTACATTTGTAACTTGCAAATGTTGTTGTTTAATTAATATTGATTAATATTAGTGCCTCAGTCGCTTGTCTTGGTATTTAGTAATTCATTTAGATATGCTTGGTTGTACTTTCAAAGTCTTGCGACAAACAAAGTAGTATATATAATATACGTGGATAGAGTATGTGCAATATGCAGTTACAGAGTACAGAAATATTCAGAGTTAAGAGGGTAGATTCGTAGTTTCCAGGATTGCAAGGGTGCAGGATGCACCTTTCTCATTTCTCAATAATGCCATCGGTTTCCAAAGCCCATCTTTGCATTATCGAGAAACGAGAGGGCGCATCTCGCTCCTTTGTTCTTGAGTCTACCTCCTTAAAATATGCCATTCAATAATGTGTATATCGATGAGTATCGTAATACGTACGCACACTTATCACGTAACAATACTGACATAAGAAAAATGGACACTGTTATAGTTTTCTACTAACCAACTGAATGTGCATTTTTCTGTTTTGGCATGATGCTTGCATAGGCCACCAGCACATTGGCACCAATTTGGCACGAATTTTCTCCCGAACCTTTTCGATCCTCTGTTCCACAGAATCCTATTTGCACGGACATACAAGACAAATCACAGAACGACATTTACATAGAACCGCCAGACTTCTCGGAATTTAAAGATCCGTGGGAAAATTATTGTGCACAGAACGATATGGTTACCCTTAAGCAAGAAGATAGTAATGCAACTCAACAGTATTATTCTACAATCGACAAACCTTCACCTATAACTATGTTAAGCAACACGTTTAATTCTGTACAAACTATTCATCAGTCTCATTGCGAACCGTTACTAGAACATAACAGGAATGTGTTCTTACACAAACAACAGTACAAAGAACATAATTCGTCACCTTTGTATACTCAAAACCACCACAACCAAGAACAATCTAATCAATTTACTAGCGAATACAAACAACAGGATACATTGTATTATTCTGGAAATAATGCTTCCGAGAAGCAAGCTCACAATGACTCTTGGCCAAACCAGCATAGCGTAGAAAGTAATGCTCCTGTAAATAATACGCAACATCAACATTTCAATGAATCCGAAGATCATCGTAACGTCGACTGCCATCACACCCATCATCAACATTCTTGCAGTAATGCAACAGTTCCAGAAGAAACGAGACAACACGTTGACCACCACCATACTTATCAGCATTCTTACGACAATCACAGATCATTTTCAGAAGAAACAGAACAGCATGAACATCAACATGTTCCCCATCATTCGCCTAACGACAGCCACAGAGCGTTCCAAGAAGAACCAAAGCAACACCAACACAATCACCATTTTGTTGATCATCTGCAAAATCAGCATCATCATCAAACGTATGACAATGCGATCAATCAGCAACCCGCTCAACATTACGAGCAAGAGAATCATGGTCATTATAAGAGAGAAGAACGCGCAACCGATAAAACTGATTGTGCACAGCCTAAAGAAACTGCTATAGTTTATCATAACGATTCGTCTATAAATCAAAATGCTGAACAAGGCGAAAATTTAAACGCTACAGACGTACGGACTAATCCATTGATATCTACTAGCCCTCCTCCTAATTCCAAACCTTGTACAGACACCCACAATGTAGCAACGCAATCTGACCCACACATAACGGAAGACAGTACAAATGTAAGTAATTGTTCCCACATTCTTTTGTAGATTGCATTAAAATTAGGAAACAAAATTTATACATTCTCTCCGTCATCTATCGACAATAGATATCATGTCCTTAAATTTTGATTACAATTCATTGAATGTATAGAATTCGTTAATAGTCTTTGGGACATTACTTGCAGTTTCAATACATTTCTTATTGTTCTTTTTTTTGTTTTACATTAGATCCTTCTACATTTTCCTATAGTTATGTAAACCAATAAACTAAATAATATTTCCTTAAATACTCGTAGGAAGGAAGTTTATCACTTAGATTTCATAACGCAGACTGTTGTTATTATTAATTTACTAATTCATATCAGTTTTGTGTGTGTTATATTTTTATATGTTTGTGATATCTGCATTTGTATGTATATTTTGTTATGACAATGTATTGCAGTCGTGTATATAAGGTAAATCGTGGAAATAATGTTCACAAGTATGTCTTGTATTTCGATTTTACTGTATTGTTATAAATTTCGTATAAAAGGAAGAAACATTAAAGAAGAAAGTATGTTTTGGTTTTATAGGCTGGTCTCGCTGGTGCCTTGGCTCAAATTACATTGGGCGAACCTAGAAGCGCTGAACAAATTGCATTAGAGGAACACATGCGAAAACAAAGTTGGGAGCAGGGTCACATTGATTATATGGGTCGTGATAGCTTTGACAATATTTGGAAGAAAATCTGCCAAACACTTTCTCTAGCACCGGCTCGATTACCTTCTCCTCCTAAGGTATTATTTTCATGATAAATTATGACTACATAATTATATTTAGGTAATAAGTACTTCGAAAAGTAGTTAATGAAATACTGTTCTTAAATGGTTACAAATTTAATCAATAAGATGCTTAAAACCCACTATGCAGTTCCGATTCACAAGATTCGGGTACTACTTGTGAAAGATTCGATTCCTTTCGATATCAAAGTACTTAGAAGTATCTTTTCGAAACTTGTAGGTACTTATTCCGAGGTTCGATATCAGTTTGTATAAAATTAATACTTTTCAAATATAATCATTGATACATTATTGTGTACGTAATACATTAATACGTTTATGATCTAATCCATAGGAATTGGAAGAAGAACTTGAGGAAACTGCAATCGATAAGACTACTAAATCTACCGAGTCCACTGAATCCACTGTGTCTACCGAACTTGTTGAATCTGCTCAGCCTGCTAAATCTACCGACGAGGTGGATAAAGGAACTGGTATGTTCAATTTTAATCAAAATTAATTTCACTTGAATAAATGACTTTAATTTTATAACTTCTCGTTTACAAATTCTTTTAAACGTACATTTACGTGGCAATTACGACTGCACAGAGAGAAAGTATAAAATACAGTTAGAACCGATGTAAATTTTTGAGCGATAATGAAAATTTGTGTAAGAAACTGAAAATCAGAGTGCTCATAGTGCGAAGCGATTAACTGTTTTCTTGAAAACGCTTTACAATTTTCTTTTTTTTCTTTTTCCTTTTGAATTACAGCATGCGGTATTCAGATTGATACTTAAAGACGAAGTTTTTATTTTGTTTATAAAAGTTGAATATAAGTTGCAGTTACAACGTACTTAATAATACATCGGACAGTATTAAATGTAATTTAAGAAAAGTGAAAAATATATCTTTTTTTATACAGTTTATCAAGTTTAAGTGTTTGAAACAGGAACGGAGGACAGCAACTAACAGATCCTGGCGCCATAGCATTGCTACGTCTTGTATTGTCATTTTGCTTTAATGGGGTAAATATTTTGAGAACTCACATCATCACAATCGCGACTTTTACAATCACAATTTCTGAACAATTTGAAGACGCTAATCGAACGTATCTAAAACAACACACACACAATGTATTACCATTTTTACTATTCAATAAATTAGAATACTCATTTCTCATTCGTTCCATTCTGAGGTTCTGCGTATGCTTATAAAAGTTGAAGAATACATATAAATGTCTAGTTTTAATATAACAATAAATATCGCAAAACTAAATTTTTCATACGTATAAATTTACCTTTAAATAAATGCTAACGTGAAGACTTAATAATTTAGCACAGATATATTTGATATCGCATAAACTAATAACGTTTATTTAAATAATTCATTAATATGTTGTTTTATACAGGATTTTTATGCAATTACTAGACAGCGTTTTTCTTGCGAATAATAAATATTATTGTTTGAAAACTCATTGAAATCAAATACATAAACTACTCCTATTTTGTATTACCCATTCGAAACTAATCTATTTCAATCTGTAAAAAGAAAATTTCATGAAATGATTCAAGTTTATGTATAGTAATTACTTCGAAAAGGACCTATACGTTTCTATTGCTTGAATCAAATAATTTAATATTTCTTCCATGTTTGACCTTGAACGCTGGCTAGTAGCGTGAATACTCTGTATAGTTACACGTCTGTGTGGTTTGCTTGTATATATGTTGTAACAAACTGAAATGCTTAAGTGTTTATTGCTTGGGTGCAAATAATACGTTGCTGAAACATCATGTATACATTTACAATCGTCGTGCATGACATGTCTTTCCATATCAATGTTTTAACACATGATTTTAACACTTACATAATAAGCTAGAAACATTACCAACTTATATGTTGTTTGTGCTTTAATTTAACACAAAGCGTTCATGGTTACATTTGTCTAGCTAGTGGTATTACCAAGTAGAACTTAACGAGAGCACTTTTACAGTAATAATTTCAGTCGCAATCATAGTTTCCTCACAAAATGTAGAAAATTTCTTCAGGTATTTGTATGTAGAACACAATAAGGGACAGAGTTATTTACTAGAATATCATCAATATTGTATATACGGAGTCTCGTAGCACGACGACTTCAAATAACTCCAAAGTTGTTTGCGGTACGAACAAATTTTTCCAACAAATGCTGCATGATTTTCAGGGGAACATATAATTCTGCAATCTATTTTTGTCACTTTTAAATAGAATGCCCAATATTTTTTCTCGAGTTCGGATAAAGCACCAAATTCTCCATTAAAAAAGTGTTACACCAGCTAAGGCTTAAAATGAACAATTTCTAAAATATTTGTAAGACAAATTTGATTTTTGAGGATTCGATGCTTGAAGTTTTACAAAAGTTATATCACAAATTACAGAACTATCCCCCCAGGAACCATGCAATATTTGTTTGAAAAACTTCTTCATTCAACAAATAACTTAGACTCACCCTGCATATATGACTTTAACAGATAATCTATTTCGAATTATGTATTTTTATTCATATATATCTTGCTATAAACATTAATAATGATCACACCTATACTTGCTAAAACATGTATATACGTACAGTAAAGTTATATAGCAAAGAATGTACCTATTATCTCTAAAAACTGTTCCATCTATATATGTATAATATTGCTATTTCTTTAATCTAGCTCAAGCAACAGCCAGTCGCACCGAAGAACAACAATCTCTGCTTAACAATGTTCCTATAATAGACAACGATGATACAGAACCTAAATTATCGGAGAAGACTGAACAAGTTACTGATATTACATCTTCCGATAAGAAAAGTGGAAGCGAGCAAAAAGCATCGGAAGAAACAACAAAAGATATTTCTCAGAAATCTATAGTGGCAGCAAAAAGTGAATCCTGTGACACAATCGTGCCCGTGCCTCCCACAGAATCTACAGTACAGGTACCTAAAAAAGATGTGGACGAACTCGGTACAAGTATACTATTGAAAGAAGGGTCGCAAGAAGAAGCTGAATCATTGTTATCACAAGATCCCGTTCAAACTTGTCCAGTAGGAGAACAATGCGTTAAAGTATCCTATAACAAAGATAATGTGAACTTTGTTATTTCAACGGAAGAGCTGCCGAGCAATGTAACCAATCTTGAAATTACTGTAGACGCTCAACCAATAAAAGTAGATATCACAGATGAAAAAGATGCGAATGAATTATCAACTGCTTCTGAAGTTCTTACAGTTAGTCCGGTACCGATACAAGTTGCGGAATCAGTTCTTCAAGTAGAACCCAAACAGTCTGTGTCAGATTCGGAGACAATGAGTCGAGAAGTTCTTTCTTCGACGATGACACCTGTTCTCGAATCTAATGTACTCCGTTCGGAAATTTCCGCAGTAGAGTCTACTGAAAACGTAGCAAAATTGGAGCCGGGCGCTAACGAAACTCCAGAAAGTATTGATACTATCGATAAATTGAATAAATTGTGTAAAAACTCAACGGAAGCTTCTCAAATTTTAACTGCTCCAGAGCAACCTGAACCTACAAAAATGATTGCACCATCATCATTGTCATCGAATATTACGATCGACGCTAAAACACCAAGTACGTGCCCTGATAAGAATTTGCAGCAACAAAGAGAATCGATCGAACAAACTAAAGAATCCGAAACGTCCGCAACGAAAGAAACAGAATTACGTGAACCTTCGTCAGACTCTAAAGTAGTTAAACCACCTTCATCAACGGAAAGCCCGGTCAGGCCATCGAGAGCAAAAGAAGTTTGTCAGCCTTCGAAAAACGTTCAAGAATCTCCATCGCAGGAGAAAGAGAAAGTAACAAAAAAAACTGCAAAGAAATCTTTGGAGAAGTCGACGTCGGAGGGGGAGCCTACGGAAATGACAGAGGGTGATGTTAGCGGAAAGAAAGTTGTGAAGAAGGTAGTAAAAAAGGTTGTAAAAAAGCCTAAAGCGAAGCCAGAGGAAGGACTGGATGATGGTGCAGAAGATAATTCTGCTGGTAAACCAAAAAAGACTGTGAAAGTTGTTAAAAAAGGTACAAAATCTGTGCAAGCTCTCGACACAGACGCATCTGTCCCTGAAAACCCATCATCCAGTACTTCCGATGCACCGATCCCACCAAAAAGAAAAGCGAAGACCACAGCCGCAAAACCAGATGTTAAAAAGTCCGACATAGAATAGCGTAATCACAATATATACTAACTGACAATAATAATGAAACAAAATACTCGAAGGTTTCCAAATTAAGAACCGTAAACGGAAGAAGGTAATAAAAGGTGATACTTAACTAGTCTCTCCTAATTTTTATATTTTTAATATGTCTGAAATTGTATCACCCATAGTTTTCTCATGTTTTGAATGCTTACGAACTTATTCAAGCGGCATTATATTCCAATGTTATGTTTTGCTTCATAATTTATACATATTTTATAACGTGTCCCATTTAATTAAGTGTCAACATTGAATAAATGCTTTTTTTATATATATATTTGATATATATATATACTACTCCCACTTACATAATTTACCTATGCCATTGGAGTAAAAGTACTACCGTCTAGGTATAATGTTCTGTAATTATTACTTTATTAATATATATTATTTTAATATACGTGTCTTGACTAACTTTTCACTCACTTATTTAGTTTCAATGTGTATTTAACAATATACGGATACAAGTAGCAATATTGATTGATCATCTATATGTAAAATATCTGATATTTTATTAACAAACAACGCAAAATAATTTGTATTACAATTCGTAGAACTATGTATGTATACTGTGAACGAAATTGTGAAAAACTATAGTAAAAATTTTTTTACTTTACACGGAGTTTATACATTTTATATGTATTGATTTGTATCTTTATATATATTTATACATATGGTGTATATATATATATAAAAATATATACACGAAACACGCATCATCGCACAATAAGTTTCTTGTTCGAAAAATACCAGAATTGTTGAATTTGTTTGAAAACTCGCTGAAATCGAATAAACTACTTCTATTTATTACCCATTTAAAACTAATCTATTTCAATCTGTAAAAAGAAAATTTTATGAAATAATTCAATAATAAAATCTATTTATACTTCTGTGTCTTTATATGTAGCATATAACCAACGAATTATTCCCCATTTTATTGATTCTGTGATAAATATATATTTATAGTTTAAATATTAGACTGCAGGTGCCTTTACAAATTCATATTTCTATAGACTAGTTCTACAAAAATGTTGTTTGAATATATTGAAAGTAAAATAAGTTCGTAACTATAGTTTATTTAGTAATAGTAAACGCGTATACGTGAGTTTAACGATAAATAAGGGATTAAATGATAACAAAGCACATTTCAAGTTACATTTAAACATTACCCTTTTAGAAAGAGCAGACAATTTCCAGTTCAATTGTAATGTAAAACTTGAAATTCATGGTAACTTGATGGCACGGATTTCCACCAATATCAACAATACATACCTGTTCATTGCGCGCGAAAAAGCCGTGCAATATTCCGGTTACGGCTGCGAACTAGAAAATTTCGGTGTTCTCTTACGCCCTCTGGGATTTATTTTGACTGAAGTGAGAAACAGAAGCATCGACGACATTTCGTCGGTGCAGAAGAGCACGGCCACCGACGAGATATTGTTAAAGACTGGCAGCCTTACGGGACTACGTGTCCTACGAAAATTTCGGTGTTTCTTACGCCCTCTAGGATATATTCTGGCTTCAGCCAAAAAAAAAACAGAATTCCTCCGACGGCATTTCGTCCGTGCAAAAGACCACTGAGGAGATTATTATTAAATGTTACATTCTCCGCCA
>CM052329.1:10252582-10274275 GCA_028455615.1 Lasioglossum zephyrum
AATAGTAGTAATATGTAATTATAAATGTAAAACATTCAATATTGAAATAGAACGTATTTAAAATGTAATAAAATGTTTTAATTTTTTTATTTTTAAATAAAAATTATAAATTAGCAAGGAATGGGTATTTAGTATGGATTTCAAATCCCCGCGTTTTGACCCCGATGGTTAGTGATTGTTAGTGATTTTATCTATGCTACTAGGGATTTATTGCATATGGCATTACTGTACGTAAAATATTGCAGCTAACTTCAATCTACTGCTACATTTACAGATCTCACAAATGTGCATAAATGTGTAAATAACATTCTGTATATATCGAATGAATGAATAAAAATGTTACCTTACACGAAAATGTTTATAAACCATTTAAGAATGCAACCGGCAACACTATTGTCTAATCAATTCGATGTATTGGCACAACAAACTCGGGTAACGTTTTATTTTTATTCAAATAGTACCAATTAAAATAAGGGATTTTATAAATTTTTAGTGTACACAGACATCATGAAATGCAAGAAGATATAAACAATTTTCTATTATTCCGAAAATGAATGTTTACAATGAAACTCCACAATCGCTAAAAACAAACATTAATGGAAAATATAAAATAATTTCAATGATCGACTTTTCCGCATATAACTTTAATAATCGCGTTTCTCTCTTTTGTAGAACACGTACATTCTAAAAAGACGATATCCAGTACCGTTGCATAAGAAATCTCAAAAACCACCGCCGCTAAAAAACAAGCATTTTATTTACGACCTTGTTGAGAACACACTTAGCAAAAAACAACCGAGTGTTAACTTAATTTTAATACAGGATGTAGAAGGTGTAGGTGTTAAGGGACAACAAATTTCGATGACGTCCGACAAAGCTTACGAGAACCTGTTACTGCCAAAATTAGCTGTGTACTCGACTCCTGAAAACATTGAAAAGTATTTGGCTTTTCAGTCAAATAAAAAGATGAACCTAAAAGGTTTGGGGTATATTACAAGAACGAAAAATTTACTTTCTCATTCCTACTTACGAATACAGATGTCAATGCATAATCCGTGGACAATAGAGAAATGGCATATCAGAGTAAGTTTTCGTAAGAGCGGCATTATCGTTCCAGACGATGCGATAACTATGCCGGAGAAAGAAATATCTGGACCGGACTTATCCATTGAGAATAAAGAATTTTATGTCACTGTTAAAATTAATGGTGAAGAGGATGTAAAAGTTAGATGTAAAATTAATCATTGGACTATCAATCCAACGGAGAAAGTTTCACCTAGTGCGCAAATATGGGAATTGCCTAATATAGCGATTTTTGAAGAAGATCAACCAGTTTTAGATTCTCTTCCGAAGCACCGTTTATATAAAAACCAAAGCAATGTTGAACAATGAGTATGCTACTAAACAATATGCTGTAAATAAAATTTTACTTGAAAGTAATTAGCGTCTTGAGAGTATTATTGCCTTGGAAAAACAATACTGATGCATAGATCATGCATCAACATAAATAATAAGGAATTTTAATGATAAACTGTTCGTGTTAGGTATAACAATTTTTATATTCTGCAAACTTTAACGTCGAATTGTGTATTTAAAATTGTATTAAAAAGCCCAAAATTCGACATTAAAGTTTGAAGAATATATAAAAATTTTATAAAGGAGCATAAAGAATTTTAATATTATAGAAAAAGCTGCAGCCAAAAGAAATTTTGCTAAGGAATCTATTCATTCTTTTAGGATTATATTTCATATATTAACTTCATATTTTTTATCACGTAAAACATTACAAAGAATGAATCTATACAAAAAGATTTTGTCACTTGAAAAACGATACACTCGTATTATTTCAAGTTCGCCTCTGATGCAGTTGCTTGTAAACATGTATAATGGGCAATTAATAAATGAAATCTATATATATATAGCAAACTACATACCAGTACTATTTACTCGATTTGGTTAACCTGATCTTTTCGATAATTTTTCAATGATTTACACATAAATATTCTGTATAATGTTGCACTGCTGCAGCATTTAAATATGGACAATAAACATTTTGGATGGGATGAAATTTCTGACGCGCTAATTCTAGTAGAGTAAATAAATAAATCGAGATTTCAATCTAAAATTTGTATTCGCTCAGAATTCAATGAAATTAAATCCTTTTTTTCTTATTTCCATATAAGCGTGCAACAAAAAGAGGATGAACAAGTTAAGAGGCATAAAGGACCATCCGATCCTGTTCCGAAATCGAACGTTTATAGTCCACATGCGTATTTAATATTAAATTTTCGTGAAAGTCTGAATCAACGTGAAAAGGTGAGCAATAAATAAAGAAAATAATTAAGCAGAAGAGTAGCGATAAAATATTATTTCTTCTATTTCAGATAAAGTTTAGAAGACACTTCTTAAGGAAAATATCTCCAAACGAACCAAATGTTATTATTTTACAAGATATAAAAGATCTTGTACTGTTTTTGTTAGCGACTCCTGTTAGTCCACAGTTTATCAATTTCTTTCATTTGCCCATCGTGGATCGATTCTTAAGAGCTGCGATCATATATTTCGATTACTATGCGATGATATGGGAAGAACTAATGGAAGAACGTGCAGCTACTATGAAGAAAGCGCCGAATCCTTTAGCCCGAGGCTACAGATCTAGATACGCAAACGATATACAAAATCTCCGTTGCATTCTAGGTAGAGAATACGCTGATTTAATAGTTGGTTGTCAAGACAGTATGCAGTATCACCATATGACTAGCGGAAAGAAGGGGGCAACGTCGTTGACTCAATCGCAGGGAGAAAAAGATTTGAGAATGTTCGAAGTATTAATCTGTATGACGCAGCGTGTAATCTGGATAGCATTACAACGTAAATATTTTAACTTGATCGGTAAGTTGATCCGGCAAGAAAGATTTTAATAAAATCTGTTTATTCGGCGAACATTTTAATAGAATACAAATATTCATGTCAGAAATAGAATTACATAGATTACTTAGGAGCGAAGCGTACAACATAGCTATCAGAAGGACTCCTAGTCATCTCATTCCGAATATGTTGGAGGACGATACCGCAGTTTTACAAGGGACTAAGATACAAGAGAAGCGAAAGTTATTAAGAAACTCTCCGGTAATAGAAGAACTAATATACTCTAATTGTGATTTTCGCCTCCTGTCTTTAGGTATGTTTGTTTTCCAATATTCAGCTTTGTTTCTTTATGCTAAGCATATCTTTAAATATGCACATTGTATAATGTAAGCACACTCTTCGTGGGAAGTAAACGTTTTTTAAAATCACGTAGAGCGTTATTGAAATGTTTTCCCAGGTGTATCGGACCCTCATCTTTAAATATATTTCGTTGAACAGGTATGGGAGGTGACGTTGTTGACGAACGAATTCTATATTTGCAAAATGCTTTGTTAACTAGAGAAGATAAATTATACGAATTGGATATTAGAATAGGGATTTTAGGAGACAACAGAGACAATTATGATTTAATGTTGACACCGCTCGAAGAAGAGGAAACTGCTGAAGTTCATATATCTGATAAAGGAACGTACGAAGTAGTGAAAAAGGATACACCATCAGATTCGGTAGGTTCTTTCGAGAAATTTTCGGCCAATTTAAGACCACCTGAAAACTAAGAATGCCTTCTTAATGTATGCATATTGTAAAATATTGATATTCTGTATTTGTTTTTTAAATTACAGGGAAAAACTATAGAAACACGGAAACTTCCATTGGTTCAAGCTGAATACAAAGTGACATCTGATTTCCCAATCAAGACAAGTGTTATTTCAATGGAAGGATACGAAGCCAATCGTAAAGCAGCAAGAAAGAAATGGTATATAAGAGAAATTAATCGTCATCATATGAAAAACGTTGACACATATTCCACAGCAACAGCATAAATTTATATAGTCTAAGATCGATACGAAACGATTAGAGCTAGTGAACTACATCAGATTACAACACAAATCTCGTTTTACAGCGTTCGATTTTACAGCATTGTCAGTCTCTCTGAACCAGTGAACGAACATTCTTGTCATAAATGTTTAGAATATAAGTTATATATACATGTACAATACAAACATTTTATGTATGAATCTACAATGAATGAATAAAGATAATGTAATAAAAAAAACATCTGTGTATATATATTTATTGAAGCACCAATTCATTCCAACGTCCGTCTTGTCTTAGAGTTATACTACTGGTTTCCGCAAAAATGTACAGCCGTTTAAATTGTCATTGAGTTACCGTACTGACTTGAAATCGTAAAAATAGCAAAACTGGAAAATAACAGTTTTCGGCGTCTGACTTGTCGTGGAGTCGCACTACTGAATTTTCAAAAATTTTCGACCTTTTGACTTATCGTTGACTGGTACTACTGAAATCAGATTTTTCGAAAAATTTCGGCCGTCTGACTTGCCGTTGAGTTGTACTACTGAAACCCAAAAATTCTCGAAATTTCTTGAAAATTGAGTTTCAGTAGCACAAGTCAACGATAAGTTGGTCGGCCGAAAATTTTTCGGAATTCAGTAGTACAATTCAACGACAAGTCAGACAGCCGAAATTTACGAAAAAGTTTAAAAATTGAACTTTGTATTAGGGGAAAATGATATCGAAAGAGGTGAGAAATAGGAAAGAAAGAGGTAGAAATGATTGAAACAAAAGTGAATCATCATTTCCCAACTTACCTTAGGTAGCTACATATTTTCATAAAGCTACATCAGCTATAAATGCTGCCGAATAATGCAAATTTTGAGTTTACTGAAAAACACCACCTTGCAATCCTGGAAACGAGTCTACTCCTTTAAATAAATATACTACCGTAGTATTTGGGATAAAGTAAATTATGATGAATCCTGTAACGTTACCCATAATTTTTATTATAAAAAAATATATGAGTATAAACAGAATAGAATACTGATAAGAATTTTTCAATTTTACGATATATATTGTTAAATATATATAGACACATGCATTCAAAAGAGAAGCAACACTTTGAAGGACTCGTGATTTGGGTGGATAAACTGAGTACAGTAAGACAATGTAAAAAATATGCTTATTATAATTGGTAATGCCTAATAATGAGTACTAATGCTGATATTTTACAAGGAGATACACATATAGGTACATTTGAAGCAATGCATTTTCACTTGACGATTAAATTCTGCATTGTTGTTTTTTTTTTGTTTTATAAATAATCACTATGTCTACTTGTTACCATTATATATAATAACAATATATGTGTACATTCATTTAATCCCAATATGGGTTAAATTGTAAATTATATTGTTTTTCATTTACAAGGTGGCAAATTTACTGTTCATTTGCAATGGTTTACATTTAGCTAAAACACATTCATTATTCAACGTATACTTCATTGCGACCTATTTATCATTGAATAAGTGACACGTGTGTATAATGAGGTACAAAAAGTTCAAAGTACCTCGTCGCTTGTTGCATTTGGCACAGAGACTTTGACAATAAAAACTAGATCTCACATGAGTCTGTACAATATCTTGGTGTTACATGTGAAATGCATTTCCTCTTTTACTTCGTTTATCCGTTACTTATTTTATACTCTATAAAGTGATTCAATGTATCTTTTTACTCGATCTCCATTACGATATGTATTAAAATTATGATAATTTGAAATATATTGTGTACATTTTGCAGCGTTACGTTTACACAGACAACACTAGTATCAACACTATAGCTATATCGCAATATTTTAAATGTCAAATGGCAGTAAGTCGTCCATACGATCGACAAAGAGCAATCTAGTTTTACTCTCAGAATCTGTGCCTAATCAATTTTCGTTCTTAAACCTTACTATTACTTACTAGAATTTCAGATACTAAAATAATGCACAGCGTGTCATCTTTTCTCATAGGCTGCAAGAGTTTCAAATGTGTTACAGTTACTAAAAATATCAAAAAATGAAACTATTTCGGCACTTCTTATTAGTTTAAGGTTTGTTTTTAATTGTATATTACAGCTACCTATCACTGAACATTTACCTACATGATTATAATACAAAATGAAGAGAAATTATGAGATGGCGAACGATGATTATGCGTACGTCAGTAAGATTATTTGTGATTATTTGCAGAGATTATTACAGCAGATAGATGATGAGAAAATGAATGACTATTTATATGTACATGTAGTTTCTTAAATTCAGTCGTGTGCCCGTGCAACTGTATTTTATGCATACAATTTCTCGATGAAACGCAACTTATCGAAACGATTTTAACATTTTGTTCAAACGAAAAGCTAAGTCGCAGTTTTTATCAAAACACGCATCAAATATAGCGTACTTGTACTCAATTCTTGGCTGAGATTATAAATAAATATTCGTATCAACTTTTGTATCAACTGTGGGTTTCTCCAATATCAAAACAATTATTACTGACACTTGAAAATAAAAATTACATTTATGATTATCGATCGTAAAGAAACAGTAAATCGAATGTTAATGTGCAACATATGAACATCCACTAATTCGTTTATATTCGAAGGTTTTGAAAATATTTACCAATGTGTCTTGCAAATGTGCCAGGGCGTTCGAAAATAAAATAAGTAAGAATTATCATATTATCAATGAGAATCGTATAAGTTTAGATAAACTTATATACCTAACTTGTATGCCTACTTAATATCAGAATCAAATAATAAAACAATAAATAAAGATGAATGTATGTACCCTGAAAAGTTCAAGTATGTTATAATATAATAATGACTTTGCAAGACTAATATATTCCTTTGAATTGTCGTTAATTTCAGAATTAAAAGAAGATAGTCCAATAAATTGAACGAGACTGTGATTATTTGTTAGAAAATAAAAAAAATGGAATTTTCAGAAAGTATTAGGAAACATGCTTGCATTGCGTATTAATGTAGCTGTGGTATTGATGTATTCAATAAATGTTTATACTAAATCAATAACTTTACTATCTTTTTTCAGTTTCTGCATGTCAATCCCTGTCATTATGTCGAATTTATATAGCTACGTAATGAAAGTCAATAACACAATCTTACATATATATATAGCGGCACAGACACAAACAGTATTTCTCTCTATAGTATAAGGAACACACGCGAACTCATTTTCAAAGAATTATATTATTAAAATAGACGACGCTACGAAGCAATATCTGACATAAGTTGTGCCAACAAAGCTGGCTCTAAAAGTCCATGTGTTTGCCCCATTCTTTCCAAATTTCGTACATCCTTATCTACCGCCTCCAGTGCCCGTTCCAATTCTTCTTCTTCTTCCCTTGACGGTTCGTATTCTCCGTTTCTACTTTCTGTAAACACAATAAGAATTGTTACACATGATCATTTATGATCAAGTCATCAACAACAATTTATCGAAAAACTCTAATTACCAATGAACAAATCATTAAAAGCATCAGCAGGTAAGTTGTTGAGCACATTGCCGAAGTCGTGCTCTGCAGAATCCAAAGATGGAAATACTTCGTGATCTGCCAAGTCCACTTTAAGTCCACCTCCGAGACCGAGTCCTAATCCTAGATTTAAGTTAGAAGAATGCGAACTTCCTTGAGCTATTGAGTTCAAATTGTTCAAAGTGTTTGTTTGATTCTCACTAGAGTTGATTTGACTCAAGTACTGGTTCTCTTCGTGCACCAAACTGGAACTTTTGGTGTCGAGCTTGGTCGTCGGAGGCCGTTTTCGTTTCTTCGGCCTGGATTTTGGTTTAGGCCTAGGAATTGTCGGAGAGGATGGTTTCTTGCGAGCTTTCTTTGGTTTAGACTCTTGGGCTTTACGATGGTAGTTATCTCTTTTCCTTGCATGTTCTGGGCATAAAGGTAGTTCGTGTGCAACATCGAACACAGGAATACAACACTGTGTATTATCACTAAACTTGGCAGTGCAATGTTCAAATAAGAGTTGATCTCCATTCAGCATAATGTGACGAGAACAATAACGAGTGCAGGGCAAAGATATCTGTTGACATCCTTCTGCTCCGCAAAGTCCACCGGCTAACAGTGGCCCGTCCAATACTTTGCTCGTACTCGGAGAGTCGCTCAAAACTCTAGCGGTAGATGCAGGATCTTTGTAAGCAGCTTCTAGTAAACACCTAGTTTTATCGCGCAACAGATTCTCTGAATCAGTCCCACTTCTATGCAACTGAATCAATCGTCGTCTTAGCTGAGAACGCAGTTGAGAAAGACGCGAAGAACGATTTAACGTTGTGCTGGTTTCACCGGCAAACCAATAGCGTTGATAGACTGTCATTTCGTCTCCACTAGAATCACTATCAGATATCTCATCCCCAGCTTTAGGATAATACAATAGGGTATGGTCCCGACTTTGTCTTCTAGATTTTAATCTTTGTAGGTTGTCAATATGACGCTGCTTCTGTTGAATCACTTTAGCAAATTTATAATCTATATTTTCACCATCACCGCTGCCGCTGCCGCCACCACCACCAATACTACTCTCGATGTCTAATTCTACAGTACGATCTTGTATAGTTTTGTACTCTCCGTCGGCTACGGGTGTTATTCTTATTCTCTGTTTCATACATTTCCCTTTCGATGTAAGACTTTTACAACTTTGCATTACTTTCGGAGTCTTGGGTGAAATTATCGTAACATTTCTCCCTGCTGTTGTAAACGGCTCCGGTTCACTGAAAATATAGGGATCGACATCCTGACGAGCCTCCGTTTTCAGTAAAGCCTTTAAGCGATCCGAAAACTTCAGTTTATTGTCCATGTTTGAGTTTTCGAATATAGGGACCTTCATTGATTACCGCTTCGCTCAACTCCTGTTCCACCTGCATTCTCAAACCCTCCCCCGATCAACTTTCTTCCTATCTAGATAAAACTTAGTTCACGCCATGTGCCAAGATCCAAGTCCAGAGATAGTACTACTTTTCGAATTCATAATACTGAGAATAAAAAAATAAAAAATTATTTTTATTGTATTATATCACAGCTCGGTAGTTTTGTATTTGAATCGGAAATATTGATACCTATTATACACGCGTCCAAGCGACTTAACTGATAAAAAGAATCTTTGTACAAAGTATATAATAAATTCTAAAATAGTTACGTGCACTTATTCCTCTATAATATGCGAAAATATCGATATAACGTGCACTCGGCTACTTCTTTTATTTACACGTACACGCGTATATATACAAAAAAAGAAAAACTTGGTTTTGTCATGGACTCTTGTCTTGATACAAAGATTAAAATTTACTACACTTTTGTCCAGTG
Organism: Lasioglossum zephyrum; assembly: GCA_028455615.1. Taxonomy (NCBI): domain Eukaryota; kingdom Metazoa; phylum Arthropoda; class Insecta; order Hymenoptera; family Halictidae; genus Lasioglossum; species Lasioglossum zephyrum. The sequence goes on from CM052329.1 coordinate 10,261,840, forward strand.
TCGAATCGTTCCGACGCTACGTTCTTACAAAAAAGAAAAAGGTAGATTTGAATGTTGGACGATAAAATTTATTCTACGCTCTAAAATCTGGAAATAATACTTTTAACAGTTTTATAATATCCGTACGGATTAAAGCTATGTATCACTCGATGTTTCTATATTCATATACTTCCTATACATAATATATTGTGTACGAGATAATTACTAAAGGTCTCCTGGTTCAAGCAATAAGCGTAAACTTAGTCCATGGCTAGATCAGGGTGAAAACAATCCTTGCCTCGCATAGCAATTCGCATCAGACATATTCAATGCGTGTTGTACGAGACACAGAAGCGTTGAACATTAACTCTAGGAGTTCTATCAATCCTTGACAAGTCGAAGCCATATTATAATATGCGTTTCATCTCAGTGTTGACATCAGTACACGATGCTGGCTATCAACACTCTTTGGTTATGTTCACTCCTTATATAGACAATAAGACACTGTGCAAAATACTGTAATCAAGTTTGAAGAATACAGTCATGAAAACTCATCGGACGAGTCCTCTCGCATATTTCTACCCGTTAACAAGGGTAAACTTTCAACAAATACAGCACGCGAAGTTTTCTTTATGTACCCCAATGTTTCGTTTATAGTTTAACCGAGGTTGGGACAATGCAGATTACTTCCAATAGTAATGGAGGTTGTTGTCCAATCAGGTGCAATCCGACCCTTTTTCTTGGAAGATACACTCCAACGAGATTGAAGATTCACGCACAAATTCCAGCATTCATCGATAATAACATTAGAAAGACATGTCAGATGTAAGGGAAGCAAAATGGCGGACACTGCACACACGAACAGTTTCGGATGCGAAAAATCTTTGAATTCACTGTATTAACACTTCGAATCCGATGTACAAACATTTCGCTTCCATTCTAAGCGTCGACCAATTTCATATGATATTATATCGAACGAAGTTCTACTACGATCTCGGTCATTGTTCCCGTTAACGATTAGATTGATCCTCGACGGTCACTTTGACATAACCTTTAGCTGTTTTACGTGCGTCGCGAATCTCGTTCACTTTGTTCGTGGTTTCTTCGTTATAAAATAATGAAAATGCAATCGGATACATTATAACCACGTATTCATTCATTTCATGTTTCTAATGTTCATGTTAAATCGTTCATATATGGCAGAAGTTCACGATGTTGCATTGTATTCACAACTATATACATTTTATATAATTTCATAATTCTTTTATGTAAGAAATTAGACAATTCTACATGATATATAGAGAGACGTGTATCGCATTATTTCAGAAAATTAACGGGTATAGAGCGTACATCATTTTTATTGTTTGCTATTATAACGAGAACTAGTATAATAAATATATATATATATATATATATATATATGTGTGTGTGTATGTGTGTGTATAAAATACCTATCTACATATATGAGATATTTATTAATATATACGTATCCTCTCTGTATATACGCAATCATTACAATTAGTATAAAAATAATATTGTAAATGGTAACTTTAATCTAGTTTTTTTACACAATTATAGCAAATATAGTAGATTTCCAGAAAAAAGAGTTTATTCTCTATCGATATTGGTAAAAGCTTTTATATATAATATAACAAAATTCGTAACACAGTTGTATACATAAAATAACATATATCATTATCAAAAATAATAAAGCACCTAGTGACATATCGAATAAAGAGGATAATTCATAACAAATTACAAAATAAATTATGTACAAAATATTTTTGGTATATATAATTATCTAAAACTGTAGATAATTTTTCATGTTTTACAACCCTTCGCAATTTTTGTTCTTTATATATTACTGTTTTAAGATTTATACTTTAAAATTTACATATATATTCAACTAATTGATTAATAAATTGTTGAATGAAATTTTCTGTTCGTACCATAATGTAAACGAAATTTGAATAATCATACTAAAGTCTAGTAACCTTGAAAGATTATGTTACCACAAATCAGCTGATTTTGACATTTAAAAGATTATAACCTATTCGCGGCGAAGTATATTGTCGAAGACCACCTGTTGCTGTGCATATTTAGTTTGTTCAGCATAATGTTAATAATTATCATTGTTAAAATTAATTATAGTTCAATATTAATATAGTTTGTATATTAATATAATTTAGTATTTATACGTAACGGTACATCGTGTTTTATTGCACGATTAGGATAATTGGATAGAAAGAATAATAAATGTGTTATATACGAAAAAGTGTATTCTGTATATAATATATTACACATTCAATATACTTACCATATGTTACATATTAAATATGTTGCGACTTACATTATATATTGTATTTCGAAAATTGTAATGTTTAATGTATATGTGTTACCTACACGATTATCGTTTTCTCAATTCTATACAAAAGGTACAATAACGTATTTAACAATAAATCGTACAACGTTCATTCAATTATATTTTTCTCTTATTCTTTTTATAATTAAATATACACAATGACTATGTACACAACTACTTTGTGCACTTCACATTGTTTCAGCTATAATTCTGTAATTGTATGAACACATTACATCCATTAAAATTAGTAACTGCGTGTCGCGTGATATACACTTTAATAGTAAAAAACGTACTTCGTAGAATCAATACTATAAATGTATACATATATGATCAAAATAAACATAAAATAAAATATATTATCTTTCGAGAAAACTAAACGAGCTGCGATTAAATATCGTAAGACAGGAAAAGATATACATTTAAAAAGATATTTCTATTACATCAATGTGATTTTTACATGCTCAAGTTCTTTAAACAGAAAATAAAAGTAAACGTTTTAATAATATACACCTGCACAAGTATATTTGTTTTTTAAATGGCAAGACTCTTATTGTAAATGTTCAACAAGGTACCGTACAATAAACTGTGTACACATAACACATTTTCAATCCCTCTGACCTCGCTAGCTAAATATTTAATAGATGTTCCTTTTCACTTTAACTGGTGAATTTTAGCTTGAAGCTTATTACGTGTTAAACAAATATTAACTAAAAGTTTTATCGTGTATCTTTTTTTAATAATTGCATATAAGTACTTGCGAAGCATGTATGGCGATAATGATTGACACAGAAGTAAACAAAGCTGCAAATATTTGTTAAGTACACCAAAATTTCAAATATAACTGGAAAGATATAAACTGGCTAAGGTCATAAATAATGCGAATAGATTGTAATTCATTGTGAAATCAAATGTGTCGTGTATTGTGATATAGAGAAATTATGTCTACTCTTTTACAAACGATATGCAAGATAATTATATAATAGTTGATATTTAAAAATCCTGAAAATTCAACAACAAATAAGAATCATTTTGGTGAGTAAAAAATCAAAGGTATGATCCCTCTCTTCTTATATTAACGTTCACAAAAAAGCCAATCCTTCCAATTGTTTTAAACGTTGGAAATTCCTTTTTTTTAAATTCTATTTTTTCGATCGATTCGACTTGTAATGATAACAAATTCTTAGTTTGAGGTATAGTTTGTGGTAGATCCAAGGGACGGTAATTCTTTTTTTTTATTACAAAAGTTGTATTTGAAAACTGTTATGAATTAGATAATAAATGTTTGTTACGTAGTTCTTCGTTGAAGTTTCTGTCCTTTAATAATAGTTGGCCGGCCTTTTATGTAACCTTTCTTGCGACGTGGTGTCTGAAACATTAATATCCAACCCCACACAACTTCAACTACGTTTCAAGGTCACGCAATGTTTTATTGCATAAAATGTGAAACGATACGATTCACAATTCCGAAACACAAAACCTTATTGCTCTATACTTTGCTTTACATCATAGGAACTAAAGAACTCACCTTTTTGCTGATGTACGAATTGGTGTTACGTGCAACAACTCGCTTAGATACTGGAATACTAGGTCTATTAAACTCGTTCGGTTTTTTCACCCTGAAAATTATACTTCGGTAAGTATGCACATAATTGATATAATTAGTAAATATGGTACTAGGGCAAGTATGAAGCATAGGAGAAAGATTGTTTAGAGACGAATTTAGGAAACGAATGATTTTGTTTGACTGTCTAGTAGGAGGGATAATGATGTACGGGACAGAAATGTTTAGGTGGTATGATAGGTGGGAACTAGAGAGAGTATGAACGAAATATATCAAATGGTGAAACTAGATACAACAATGCCAGATTACATGATGTTGGGGGAAACCATGAGAGAGAAGGTACGAATTAGAGCAGGAGAGGAAGCGTTAAGATTTAGGGAAAAAGTGGAATGATCGGAGGGAAGAGTTCTGGAAAAAGAATGCCTGACGGAAAGAGAAAAGATGTGGGAGCTAACAAGAAATAGCAAAGAGAGAGGACAGAGTGCCTGAACGACAAGGGATACGTCAAGCGGGAATAGAGGAAGAAAGAAGGGAAGGAAAAGAAACTATGAAAATTATCGAGACTCTAAAGGAGAGGGATAGGCAAACCCAAGGACAGTGACAATACAGTAAAATAATGGCATCTAGGTTCTGTGATAGGTATAAATATATAAATGAAGTATGGGTACAAAGCTACATAGAGGAGAAATGAGAAGGAGACAGTCAGAGCCTGATGGCGAGAGTGAGATGTGGAAATATGGAAGAAGGGAATAAATATTGGAGAAAGGAGGAAGAGAGACCTGGAGAAGCTAAAGCATCTGGTAGAAGACTGTGAAGGTGTAGAGAAAATAAATATAAGTATAGTAAATCCACAAAAATCCACAGTCTATTGATAATATACGGGGTGTTCAGTGTAACGGACGTCCCGATTTTGCAGACATTTCTGCCAGTATAGTAAGAAAGTGCTTCGAATAAAAAATCATCAGAATTCAGTTTGCCAAGATACTGCAAAGATAAAGAAAGCGAAATTTCGATTTTTTCCATAAAAAACAGCAGTTATACCTTTAGTTTTTTAAATGATACCGTATCACTATTTCCATGTAGTATTTTACAAGACGAATTCAATGATAACGGTATCTACTACAAGTATCTAAAATATTCTAAAACTTCACGACGGCCATTATGTTGCCGAACAACCTGTACAAATCTTACGCTTATCGTCATACTATTACCTGTAAATCCTAACAAGCCAGTGTTCAGTGGTATAAGCTTCTTCCAAATACGTTAATTGGAAATTCTTATACCCTATTTCTGCATTACGTGTACGATCATATCCATAAGGAGACCGATAATCGATCTTAACTTCTCCAAATCGATAATAACATAACTTGTACATTAATGAATTTAAAAGGGTTGGAGAACCCTCAGAATTTACACGAAACTCTCCTTTCTCAGTGAAATAATCACTTTCCCGAATGTCCTGCGGGTATTCACCTTCAGCAATTCGTACCATCCAAAGGAACTTATTGACATCATCACCGGAATATCCAATCATTCCTCCAAAAATAACTAATACGTAATCTACATCTAGAGAGGTCATAATTTCATAGGCAGCACTTTCGTTTGAGCTCATTGCTTTTCCGACCAGAGCTATATGAGAGTTATTCCAAGTATTATTGTCCACAAGTGTAGTTCTAAAACAACATAAAAAGAAATGTTACTGCAAAGATACTGTAATCCCTCTAATCGCTAAGCCGATTCTCTGCTGTGACAGAGATCGTGAAGAGTTACTAGTTTTTTTGTAGCAGTGCCCTACTGCAATAATGAAACTTTTACTAATACATTTGCGATATTTTTCTTATTAAAATAACATCAAACAAGACACAATTTTCATATATTTACTGTATATGTGAAGTATAATTTATAATTAGTCAGCGGATTTTATGCGTCCAAATGAAAACAAAAATGAGTAAGTGTAATTTAAAACAGTGAAACATTAGAATAATTTGTAAATACTGTTATATTATTATCAACTTATTAATTGTATTAAGAGCAAAAAAATTTCTATTTCGTTCCAGTTTGTTGCAAATCAGGTAGAACATTTTAATTTTACAAAAGACCCACTGTCTTTATTTATAATTGATCATTTACTAATAAGAAGAAAATTGAAAATTAGAAAGTCCGAGCTTAGATATTTATGCAAAATAAAAATTGTCTTCATCAATTGCAAGACACAGAGGCCATACAAAACTTTCTTTCTATTTCCAACAAGTTTAATAAATCGAGAATAACATACGGGCACTCTTAAATTGTCTTAATGTTTGTACTGTTTTAAATTACATCCACCAATTTTTGTGATAAAAGCATAAACTCCGCAGTCTAGTAATAATAATGTTCTTTTGTGATTTTGTCAGTACCTATTAGCCATTCCAGCAATTTGATAACCATAATCCCACCAACTCATAACTCTGGCATCGATAGGTGTATTTTGTGCCAACCAGTAGTAAGCTTCTCTGAAATCATCTAATATGGCTCTTCCGCCGTCATTGCTGTACGTTGCCAAAACAATTGAAGGACTTGAATACGCATTATTTGTAACCCAAGTACAATGTAACGTAAACATCATCATCAATATAAATGCGCCGAAGACAACTCCATTTCGTAGATTAATGCCTAATCCATCACCGTTTCCTCTAGGTCGTTCATGTTTCATTCTACGAAGTTTACCAGCCTTGTCGTACAATGCTCTACCAGGACTTCTCTCTCTTTCTTCCTCGCTTTCTTCTTCGCTTGCATTGCTGCTTCGATCATTCCTTTCGCTATCTTCCTCTTTAAAGAATAACTCAAGAAGATCGCTGAATGCTACACCAGCCAGCATACATACTATGGGTGTTAAAGTGAGCATAAGCCTCACCATCACTCCAGCAAAGTATACGGCGCTTATAGCATATAAAACAACTGTAAAAGAATGATCTCTATTGAAAATAGTTCACGTGTGATAAATGCAGTGGCGTCACTAGAGGAGTGCAGCCCACATCGGGTAACACCCAATGTTATCAAACGTAATAAATTACATTTCTTTCAAAAAATTGAAGATACCAATATATGGTTTCTCTATTAAAATCATTAAGAGAAGAAAAAACATTCAACTTAGTTTCTATTTCTTGTTTCTTCTATTTCACGACACTAATATTAGAAGTGCCACTTACAAAAGTGATTGTATCATAAAAAAAAACTTACCGAAAACACGTTCATCGTTAATATGCTTAATGCAGTACCAAAGCCCGACAGGGAATGTGGTAACGAGAATATGCAAGTCAAAGAGGAAGCTAAACCATGTTGTAGGTTGATGTTCGGATACAGATGCTATTATTGGAATGTGTATTTTTGCATAGCCAGTATCCCACAACGAATAAAATCTTCCACTCCAGGGTGCAACAATACCAGCGTACGTTAAACAGACCAGAATCACAAGAAGAAGACCAGCCGTTACTGCAACTACTCCTCCAAAGTACTTCATTTCAGATTTAGTAAGTACAGTTCTCAAATATCTATAAATGATCGATAGAAAAAATGTTAATGTAATATACATTTTTCGTGTCACTTTTATAGAACAAATCAAATGTACCTGAGAGTTGCTACGAATATTAATAAACCAAACACACCCCCTGCGGCCATATGCTCCGATGTTCTTATAGGTTGAAAACCGACGAATGGTATTTGCATACTTAACAGAAGTCCCAGTACGTAAAATGTAGTGTAACTAGTGAATAGACGACTACTAAATCGGTTCATAACTAATAGTGCGAAAACATGGAATGGAATTAAATTAATGATAAAAACATAGCCACCCCATGCGGATACCATATAAAAGTAGGACAAAGCAGTCATTGAAGCCCAGAAAATCGAACCTGTTTTAACCGACTTGACCCACAGATAATATGTAATTTGCAATGCGAAAATAGCTATGCCTTCATTGTCGTAGCTTCCAGCTACAGATCTAGAAATGTAGCCGGGTACAATTGCAATGAAGCATGCCGCGAATAAACCAGCCCCGGCGCTCCATATTTCTTTTGTTAATAAGTACGTAGAAATGGCAGTAAGGCCACTAAAAATTGGAGCTAGGAATACGCAAATGTCTCGTATATGCACCGGAATATTTAACGAATGTAATAGATAATGGATCGATCCAGAAGTGATCATTAATCCAGGGTAGACGGTTCCGCCGACAATACGACCCAGTGGGTACCATGCTCTCTCATCGAACCAGTTCAAGAAATTATAAAATCCATGTTGCACCATATACGCCGTTGCTCTGTAGTTGAACCTAGATTAACATAAATGTTTTATAACTGTACAGATTCATCATTACGCTATGTATTATGACACAATTTTACATGTTCCATGTCGAACCATTTTACGTGCTTCGTTAACGCCTCATTCTTTCAATGGAAACATATTCCACAGTCTGAAAGTTGCTATAAAATACATGTTCTCAGCGTATCAAATAAATGAATAGAAAATTTTAGCACATTCTATCGGTGGGCGAGTGTGGCATGGAACATGTTAAATTGCAACTGTTTTATTAAAATAACAATGAATATTGCAACGGTCTCGCGGTGAAAGATTAAAACGAGGAGCGTTGAATGAAATTATGGTAAAATATGAGATGATATACATACCAAGGATCGAATTCGTGTATGATACTTTCGAAACGTATTACTGCGAAGAGCCGAGAGGCGAATCCCGAGATCCATGCTAGCAGCAGAACAGTGAACGTAATGAGGGAACTAAGTACTGCGGCATTCGATAACGTAGAGGTTTTCATTTGCTTCGATGTGGTTTTCTTATCGGGGAACATATCTTTTCTGGTATTTGTCGTGGACGATCTATTTGGCAACATATTTTCTTGAAATTTACGAACAGTAATGAGAAATATTTCCGTCGGCTTTTACCAAATATTCGCCAGAAATATATTTACGTTTGTTTCCATCCGGCACGTTGCAAAATTAAGCAGCCAGCAACAAATTACCAAATTGCTAAGCCTAGGCTAGGAGGCTAAGACACGTCAAACGCCGGCTACGTGTTAACTATGACTTCCACACCGACCAATCGTTCCCACTCGCATAAGAAATTCGACAGAGAAACGGTACGTTCAAATATGTGCTCACACACTACGCTCGATACGAAGTGTACCAAGGCACCGATTGGTTTCGTTTATCAAAACATCAAACGAGAAATAGTTTGTCTGCCAATAAGATTAATTCTGTGACAATTTAATTTCCATCATCGAGTGTATGATCTATATACGTCTATATAGATAAAGACGTATAACCCGACGTGAAAACAGAGCGAGTTTTCATGCAAACGTCATATCCGGATAAATTGACTTTTTATTAGTTAAACAACCGTCCCTAAAGGGGTCTATTCAGTTATTCTCGCCGTCAATCATGTCGCGCAACAATGACTATCACTGAGAACAAGCAATTTTGGCTGGAATTTATTGAAGCGTACCGTGAATTGCCAGCACTGTGGAAAGTAAAAAGTGACGCGTATAAAAACCGTAATTTGAAAACCAAGGGCTACAATGTTCTGATAGAGAAACTTAAAAGTATTCTGCCGGAAGCGAACAGGGAAGTTGTGAAAAAGAAAATAAACGCTTTACGGACTAACTACCGAAGAGAGCTGAAGAAAATTAAAGACTCTAGTCAGTCTGGTGAGATCTATGTGCCCACACTATGGTACTTCAACGACATTGATTTTTTAAGAGACCAAGAAACAGCTGTTCCAGGAACTTCCACTTTAAACTATAATCATTCTGAAGATGAGGATAGTAACAATAATGAAACAACATCCCCACAAGTGGGTATATTTTAATTATTTTTGTATTATTAGAACATAGGTCTAGTACAGGCTTCTGTAGATTTGCAAAAGAGTGAAATTGATTTGCAGAAGGGTCAAATTGATTTGCAAATGGGTAAAATTGATTTACAGAAAGTTGAAATTTACTTGCAAAAGGATAAATTTGGAGTGTAAAACCTACAAATTGTCTCGTCATTAGTTTCAAAGTTTTTGGTCAGGCCGCAAACTACTTCTTGACAGACCAAGTGTTTGACATGCCTAGTCTAGTAAATAACAAAATTCAAAATATGTTAATTTAATAAGAGATCATGCGCATGTGTTAAACAAATAAATAACAATGAATGATGAAAATTCCACTTCGAAAACTTGTAAAGATATTTCTTTCCAGCCATGTGCGTTCTGAGGAATCTGTAACAAAAATGTTTTCTCTGTTTAGTTACTTTCAATGTATTGTAAATGTAATGTATAGTGTTCATTTTCTAGGAAGACACTCCATCCCGTAAAAGGCGAGCTGTATCGGATGATACTCCGGAACAAAAAATCATCAGGAATACTAAAATAGTACAAGGTGAACGAAATGAACTTCTTTCTCTCGCCTGTGACCGATCGCGATTAAGCAATGATGACGTAGATATTCTGAGTAAAACTTGGGCATTGGATTATAAGCAACTGAAACCTGATCAGCAACTTTTTGCTAAGAAGGCCATTAATGATATACTATTCGAAGGCCGTTTGGGCACGTTGCATCGATATTCTGTAGTCATTAATGACCCTCAGACTTCGAGATCAAGTTCTACTTTCAACCACGTTTTACCACGTCATAGTCAGCACCAGTGTCTTCAAATCGATAAAATCGAGGAGAATACAATTTACCCTTTCTCTGATGACCAGATTTTGGGCAAATAGAGCTGTGGCTCTCTAATACCATCTCTATATAAAGAATATGGAGTAAAGAATAAACCATTATGATGACCAGATTAATACATGACTAGTCTATGGACTTAGTAAGGGATGTTAGAGTATGCTGGTTGTTGCTGGCGACACTGGTCAACACTAGGGTCGTTACTTTCCTTAAAATTATGAAGTTTCGATTTCAGAAATTTCGAAGTTCCCTTTGTTCCTTTGAAGCTTCGGAAAAGTAACAGTCCTAGTCAGCACCTTTTGTCACCAGATCGAGAAAATCGAGGGAATGTAGTGAGTAGAATGGAGTAAATGGGAGGTAGGGGACGTTGGAGTGTGCTCATGGTGGTGGAATGGGATAGTGGAAGGGGAAAAGGAGAAGAAAAAGCAACCAATTCTGGTTGTTTATGGCGACACTGGTCAACACACTCATTGTAAATACTAGTAAATACTAAATGCGAGTAATTAAAAGTTACAAGAATATATGCAATTTCGACAATGGAATATTTTACTTTCTGTGTCATTATTAATACCCTTGAGAGACCGCATTACTTTATGGGCGATTTAATATTTCTTATTTTAGTAGTAATTCGAAGAAAAGGCCTTCATGTAAGAAACTATATCATTTGCCACATTATCGTTTTATTTTTTATTTGACGCTGCTATTCGCATACAATAACAAAGCACAATGTTCCAAATTTGCATCTATTAGAGGTGCTCCTTCGAGGAAACAGAATCAGTCCAATAAAGCTAAAAAATCTGTCAACTGGAGTGGAAGACGGAATAGCTGTGTTGTATTTAAAAAATTATCTTGTATATTTGTATTTTGTAATACTTTCAATTTGTGTGTCATTATCGCTTGAATATTGAAATACAAATTCTAATGCAATGTTTGTGCGACCGCTATCATTTGTTTCTTTTTTCATGAAGGAAAAAAGTCATCTACTTCTCTGTTTTGTGAAAATGAAAGTATAATCGCGGCATAAAGCATTTAATACAGTCTCTTTAATAAAAGTATTTGTTTTCCGTCATTTAAGCTTTCCTGAATCCATTGAAATTTCCATTTTGGTTGGTCAAGATTATTTTATTTATTACTATCTGTTATAAAACTGAATGTATTTTTTTCATTTGTATTTCCCTTTTATTTAAAAAAAAAAAGATTTCTTCTCTTCGTAATGATGAGGAGTAGCCACCCTTAGAACTGCTATACTTCGCGTTCTGTGAATAGACAAATTAAAGCATTAAATATAATTACTGAATTGAATGTATTTTTCATTTGTATTTTCTTTTTATTTAAAAAAAAGATTCGTTTTATTCTCTTTCAATTTAAAAAAATGTATTTTATTTTGTAAAATGGGATAATATGGCAAAATTATCTTTTATAAGTTTATAAGAAGATTATATTATAATATATTACCTGCCTGCACAACTTTTCTCTTCAGTAACTGATTGTCCAACCTCTTTGAGACACTGTAAAATTGTGATAAACTGTATATTTATGAATGTATACCACTACTTCATTTGAAATACTCTCTGCTACTGATATTTAATTTTGATTAATCTTCTATCATGTTAGTTATCTCAAAAGAAATATAAAAGTTTATTACCAGAATACTTGTCGCTAGAGGAGGATAACTTATAGTTTCTGTTTTCTCTCTTCTTTTTAGATAGGGGCTTGGATGTATAGCTCCGAGGACTATCCCTGTCCATTCCTATGCACATACCCAAGCCTGTTGCTGGACTGTAAGAGTTGCCACTTCGGGAATCCCACATACGCTCTTCGTAACAACTAT
>CM052329.1:10274375-10319335 GCA_028455615.1 Lasioglossum zephyrum
GTTAGTACGTTTCGCAGCAGGAGGTATTTGTAATTTGTGTGTTGGTAAGTATTTAGTTATTTATAAAACTAACACTGATAATGGCAAATGATTAATAAAAAGTTATTTTCTAGATCCAATAAACAAGTTGTACATTTTGCGTAATCGGGGCATTCAATTATTAACAAACCTTCTTTCTTCGCAAGACGAAGATATCCTGCTTTCGACAATTGCTTGTTTAATATATTTAAATACACCCGAAGCAAGAGATCAAATGACCAGAGATATAATCGACAGTATATCCGAATTGTTTTCAAATCATCAAAGTAATCGTGTGAAAAACTTGGCGATTGTGTTTCTGAACGATCATTCGAAAACAATAATCGAACCTAAAGATACGTGAAATATATTTTTCATTGTACACACAATAGAAATTGTAGCGATCTGAAAATGAAGTTGATAAAGACAGTTTTAGAGTTTTTAAGAAAATATTGTACAGGGGCTAACAATTTCGTCAACTCGACGAAAGGTTTGACAGATATGAAAACTGCGAATGAAATATCAGTTTTTAGAACAATTACAAACGACGATATACTAAATTTCTCGAAATTAACCAATGATTACAATACGGTACATTCTGGCTGTGTGAATAATCTTGTACATGGTGCCTTTCTTAACGGCTTAGTATCGGGTGTACTCGGTACAAAAATACCAGGCCCAGGAACAATAGTAGTACAACAAAATCTCATGTACCCAAACCCATGTTTTGCAGAAGATAAAGTAGAAATAAAAGTGCACATACTTTCTAGGAGGAAGATCATTAAATGCGAGTATGTTTGTATTGCGAATGGAGAGAAGATAGTTTTGAAAGGAGATGCGAAACTCATAAAAAATTCATGAAACGTTAGTGCACTGTATTACGATCACAGTCATTATACATGTATGCATACATACAACATTTTCGATTAATGGGTTTTTCGCTTTAATCCAGTGAATCATTTCCTCTATGCAACTTTTAAATAAACAGAAATAGAGTTGGGCATTAATTCATTAAAATGTTTAATTAGTTGTCACGATTACTGTTTGTGAATATCAATTGTTAATTACTTACTATCATTAATTTTTAATCGAGATGGAATCGAAACTCTATTTGATATGTATACAATATGCTTCTAGTGAATGATCAGAATTAGTTTTACAACGAACAAATCACATCAATGAATAAATATCCAGTAACAAGTGTTAAACAATTTGCACTAATACTATCACGGTCGTTGTTATTAAAAAAAAACGATCTTCGTTCTATTTATTCACGTTTTCCAGATTGTACGTCTGTTTATAAATAAAGAGCTCTGTAATCTTGTGTAAAGAATGATTGCAAGACACCCACGAAATATTGCTTATTATGCATACACTGGGTTCGACCCATTTTAATTGCTGACACAATGAAACATGTACCTTTAATATCAACTGCAGTCGCAGGTTAACTTTCATTTAGTATTCGCAAGTGCTTTATTCTGCTGGATTAACATATAAATAAATTAAAAAGTTCAGTTCTGTGAACGAAATATTTTCTTAAAGACAAAAAATGTATTACACACACATACTACTGGTAGTTTGTCTTGGATCTGTACTGGCAAATGATCAAAGAAAATCAAATGTTTTAAATAACACTCTTGAAGTAGAAACTACTGAATCTCCTTTCGGTTGTGTTTGCGGAATTTTCTTAAGTGGACAGTTTAAGAAGGGTAGTAAAAATCAACCTAATGGAAATCCAGCTCTCATCCACGATCAACCTGGAACATTTCCCTGTACTCCAGGAGGAAATAGACAATGCACAAATAAATGTTTAGACACTGTAAGTAAACTTATATAAACATATTTGTTCTTTTATTTCGTTGTGCAAATTATCACTACATATTGTTACAGATTATTAAGTACCTTCCGAATAGTCCTACAATATTGTGCAGTTCACTAGAACGTGACTGCCATAAAGAGAGAGTAAGTATTATATATAGATATGTTATTTCCAGAATAAAAAGTAATTAATATATACTTCTACAACAGGCTCATTTATTTATTAAAAACTGTAAACATGAGTGGATTAATACCAACTTGTCTGCTGGAAGAGAATATTGCTGTAAAAACGGAGCACCATACAAATGTCCGTTATATTAAAATATGTTTAATGGATTTTGTAACTTTTTTATTTTTATATGTTGGTGAATATGAAACTCCTTTTATTCAATAAATTATATTTTTGCTTGCCCTTAAATCGTCCACTTGAACGTCCCGCTTCTTGTCTAAATATAGCTTCAAGATCGTCACCTACACTCCACATAGAATCAAAGGAATCCCGGATAAATATCTGAAATGGTCATTCTATAATTAGACTTTCAGAGATGTGAAACTGTTTTCTACTTTGTGCATCACAAAACAGAAATATTTTTCATCGTCAAGGATTACCATTTATCAATCGACATGTCGTGCAGAAGTTTGTTCTTTAATTTTGATCGATGCTAATAGGTCAAGTTCAAGCATAACCCTAACAACAATATAGATGACAATGTTAAATTTAAATTGATCAGTTTAATCTCATGCCTTATAAACTCGAATCGATAGTTACTACCTAGTCTTTAGAATCACTTTACTTTTATCGACGAAAAATGAGAAAGAGCCATTGTTATTTTCGATGATCACAAAACAATTTTAAATTGCAACATATAGCAAGAATGAAGCATAATAAAATCTTAACTCTGACAAATAGTGAATAGTTTGTGTTAAAAATTCTGTAATCAAGGAATTAGCAAAAAATATGTGTGCACGGCTATTAGCGTGTCCATTATGTTCACAACCAGGATTCTTAACATTGGATGCACTGCGAACAGGATTAATAAGTGTAGCAACTCGACCTCTCTCGTGCCCAGTATGTAATGAGATATTGCTTGGTATTGATAAACTGACCATTCATTTGTTTAGTCACACTATCAATTTACATAGCAACAATACGGTAGAACCTTTGAAACATACAAACGTTTTTCTGAACAATAATAATTCAGGAACAGTACATAGTTCACAAAATATAAGTTTTCACGATTGGAACGTATGCAAGGCACAAACTGCAGATTTAAAATCCTCTAAAAATGTACAAGCTACAGACAATGAAATTCCAATATTGAATTCAAGAGTTCCTATGCAAGAACAAAGTTTGCCTGTAAATAATACATCTCAAGTTACATTTCTACCAAATTCAATTTGCAAAAGTGAAGGGATAAATGCGATTCGCAAAACACACGAAAATGATAAAATAATGCCGAAAGTGAACAAAGAAATAATACAAGAAACGATGGGAGTGAATTATGCCACACAGAATTATGTTACAAACAATTTTGAACATGCGAACGTTGTTCAAGATCACGCTCAAAGAGAGGATATACAAAATTTCAAGCAATGGACTGGGAATCAACATTGCGAGGAACAAACTTCTATAAATGAGAATATAAGAACAGAAATTAAAGAGACCTGTAGCACTAAACAAAATTACAACGAGCATATAACATCTACGAATAAATATCCAATAACAAGCGTTACAACAATTTGTACTAACACTGCGGTGGAAAAGTATAACGATGAAAAAAATGAACAAGACAATTCGTTAATTACATGTAACGAAAACCAGTCTCAAATTTTAGAGAACGGACAAATATTGTCTGAACTGAAACAAATTAAACCACCACCTACAAAGGAAAAGATCGAACGTTGTAATATATGTGGCTTTCACTTTCCCGACTACAACATTTTACTTTTACATAAACAGTTAGTGCACATGATCAACGAGAAAGATTTGAACGTCATTCCTGAAAATTATCTTAAAAGCTATTCGTGCCATTTGTGTTCGAAAATATTTAAAATGCGTGGTAGTTTGATGGTTCATATGAGAGTAGCGCATATGGGATATAATTTAGGTACATTGTTGATATTACCTACATATCATATTTGTTGTACATTAACCAGAAATATTTTTAGGTTCCCTAGCTAAAGGTGGACAAGTGGAACTCATATTTAATGAGAGTAAATACAATTGTCCGACGTGCGGAAAAATATTTAAAAAGGTACAACAATTATTTTACATAATTCTTGAAAGTAAAGATGCACTTATATTGTTTTAGGAGCAACATGTAATACAGCATTTAAAAACTCACGAAGCAAAACAATGGGAATGCGACGTATGCAGTAAAATGTTCACAACGAAATATTTTTTAAAGAAGCACAAGAGATTGCATTCGGGAGAAATGCCTTATAAATGTAATATATGTAACAAGACATTCACTTTCCAGCAATCGTACCACAAACACAGATTATATCACAAAGATGATAAACCACATACGTGCGCAACTTGTGGCAGGTCATTTAAAGAGCTATCTACTTTGCATAATCATGAAAGAATTCATACCGGAGAGAAACCTTTTGCATGTGAAACTTGTGGTATGTGACTTTTTCTAGAAAGATTTTCTTAAATAAATGCTACCAGAGTCTTGGAATAAAGCATGTTTTGTTTTCAGTTATTACTAACGATTTAACACGGAGTGTTCTGTTTCTACAATGTGTATATAACAAAGTTTTGTGACCATTGACGGCTGCTATAGGTGTAGCTTACACATGAAAGTTGAAATTAATAGCAAACATCAACGCAAAACGATTCGAAATGTTATTGTTGTGTAATGTTTATTTGAAGAACTCTAATTATAGTCATACGTAATATTAAGTATGACAGATCCTTATTTCTTGTAGGAAAGTGCTTCCGACAACGTGTATCGTATTTAGTTCATCGGAGGATTCACACAGGCGTTATGCCTTACAAGTGTACGATATGTGGAAAAAATTTTAGATACAAGGTACGTTAAAAGCAATTCCAGGTGCAATACAACAAAATCGAGAGTTTAAGATTTAACTGGAGGTACAAACGTATAAAAACGGCAGGTAGAGTAGAGTACTTAGAAAAAAGGGAAAAGGGGAAGAGGAAAAAAAGGAAATGTTTGTTATATACAGACAGCGGTTTTTACGTATTTATGACAAAAATGAGTAGGTGTAATTTGAAATAGTGAAAACATTAGAAGAATTTTGAAACACTGTTATATTATTTTCAACTTGTTAAACATATTAGGAAAGAAAATAAATGTCTATTTCATGGTATGAAAACGAATGAATGAAAAAGTAGAAATACGTTATACATAGTTGTAAAAATTAAATATATTATAATTTCGCTACTCATTTGTTCTAACAGGTAAGCCAGAGAACTCATAAATGTCCAGCGCAACAAACGGGAAACATGCAACAAACGAACAGTATTGATCTCCAAGCAACACAATTATCAAATACCCAAAATTTGAATAGTAATTCATGTAAACTTCAGAAGAGTTGTATAGAAGAGAATCAACCAGTTCTAAACGTTATAAATGACGAAGAAAATAAATATGTCCTAATAATAAATACTCAAGGACAACATCTGCTGACGAAGGAATTAAATATTAGTAGTACACAAATAATCCAAGATAAAGAACAAAAATTGGACGAGTGCATGGGTGCGAACGATAAAAACGAGGAGATAAGAAACATTTGGAAGAATAACATTCCTGATAATTCTATATTTAAGGAATCAGATGAAATATCTACAAAGTTGTATACAGAAACTGAGAAACCACTTCAAGAGGATACGAATGACCTATTCTCGATGATAATATCTCCACTGGAAAATGGTTTATCTTCTCCCACAGCTGAAATGGAACATTTGAGACTATCATCGCCAGCACAGAAAGAAGATGGTTTAAAACCTTACAGTAGCTTTAGAAATACAATGCACAAAGCGAATGTAGACAATACAAGAATGGAAGAGAGTTTTAATGGTCAAGATAATGTAACGAATACTTTACAAACTATAAATGAAGAATCTTTAAAGCAACTTCTATATGGTATTAATGATAAGTGACTACAGAATTAGTTATTAACGAGTAGACTGCGGATCTCTATGCAAAATAATTCCCTTAATGATTTTAATAGAGGCGAAATCATATATAGACATATTCGATTTATAAAATTTTTCAACAATCTTGAATTTTATCTATTTAATTTTGCTATAAATGCATAAAGATCCACAGCCTATCGACGATCACATAGAAAATAAATGATTAGTCTCTGTTGTCTGAAATAAATAGGATTTATAAACATTATGTTACTCATAAACGTGAAGTAAAATCTACCAAATATTTTAAGGATATAAATAGTGTGATTATTTATTTAAAGATAAATTAATGTGATTTAAATTTATAGAAATGATAAATAACTGTACATACACACAACATTTTCGACTGATATTCTTTTCGCTTCAATCCTACGGATCGTCTCCTCTGTGCAACTTTTAAACAAACAAAGATAGAATAGAGTTGGGCATTAATTTATTAAAATATTTTATTCGTTCGATTATTGAAATTAGTTGTCACCTTATGCGTACATAGATTATTAAAAATTACCGAAGTTAAAATTTCATGTTTGGACCTTCTTCTACATTCTTTATAACCCACTCTAAATTTCATATCGATCGGCCACTGGTGTTTTTCGAAATAATATCATATTTTACTTTTATGCAAACAGTTAGTGCACATGATCAATAAGAAAGATTTGAAATGTTATTCCTAAAAATTTTCTTAAATGTTATCCATGCCATTTGCATTCTAAAATATTTAAATTGCATGGTTCAAATAAGAGCAGCACATATGGAATATAATTTACTACTTATCATTTTGTAATACATAGTAGTAAACTGACAGTAATGTATTGAATTAAAAACATTGTAAATAGTGACTCATTTACATGTTCGTTCAGTGGATACCATTGCACGTATTTGTTTACATAAATAATGTGTAGAAAATGTCAAATTTTATACTAAGATTAATAAAGAAATAACAATTGTATAATTTACATTTATTTAACAACTATGTGAACAAATGAATGTATGAATTATTATATACGATAGTTCCGTATTAGAATATATATTTATGTGTTTAAAAGAAGAGAATTTAAATAGTTAATCATTAATCCAATTGACGATTGAAACCTATTGACGAATAACCATGAATAAAAACAACTATGCATTAACGAAAAAAATGAATATACGTCATTTAAAACAGTGAAAATATTGGAAGAATTTAGAACTATCTTATATATAAATTTTCGACCTAGCGAATGTACTAAGAAACAAAATAAATTTCCATTTCACTCCAGTTTGTTGCCAAATGGCCTAAATAGGTTGAGAATGTTTAATTTGCATAAAGATCCGTTGTCCGCTAAATAATATTTCAGTGAATTGTGGTGAATTGCGACGAAACGTCAGTTGGATTAGAAAACCGAATCATTTAACTACGTGAAACAAAATAAAGTTATTTCTGATTATGTCAATCAAATTTAATAAACGAAACGAATGATTTGATAGTTTAGCTTACTTGACGATGCTTTGAATTGTGGTCCCAATATTTATATTTATAGAAAAGCACGTTGCGCTGGAGTCCACGTTTTTATGAAACGAAGCCATATACTTGACGCCAGATAAGAAAGTACTCACTAGCCTAAGAATAAGACTCTACTCAACTCTAATGGAACTCGTTCATTGGCTAATCCCCTACACCGTACTCCGCCGACCAAGCGACCATTGGCTGAGACGCGTAACGACAAATCAAGTACCTTCTTATCTGGCGTTATTCTCGTTGGTGATTGGTTAACTAGGAGTACGAATAGCGAGTGTCGACCAATCACCACGTAGAAGCATTTAATTTTGTTGTATAAAGGAACACACGCGTTTCTGTCGAGTTGTGTTGAGTCGATCGAAACGGAACCGCATCTGCGTCGCTTATAATCTATGGTCGAGATATCGTAGCAGACGACGCTCCAATCGACTTGACAGCATAGTCCGTATTTTCACGTGTCTTCTCGTACATCGCATTGCGTAACTGGAGTCCGACTTCCAGGGAGGAGCTCCCTTTTTCGGTAAGTAGATGTCCATAAATAAAATGAAAAATCAACTGGCATTCGACGATTGTTACGTGTTCAACCGAGTCGATGAAAATCTGATCAATTTATCAAACAGCATATATATCGTTTATCGCAAGCTGTTTTGACGCAGTCTACGAAATATTTCACATTATCGGCCAATTGGCCGCTACCAAAACCAGATTTTCGACCAATCGTTGCCAGTGTACACACACTTGTCGCGATTAAAAGAATAATAACTGGAACCTAATGTCTTTTCGAACATCGCGATCGTAAAGGTTCGTCTATTCTCGTGGCACGTTCGAACGCGACAGAATATTTAGAAAATCATTTACAACTGTTCCAATGACTATTTATCGTATACACGGAAATATGTCACACGATATTATCGTCTTGTGCATCATTGTAGACACATGTAAACACCGTCTCACACATGCACGATGACTACGACGTTTTAAAAAGCGTGCAACGATAAATCGAGGTTAACAAAATCAATTCTTCGAAAATTTCATCGGAACAGTGACAATTCTCGTTTAAACCGAAACCAATTACGTTCGACGTGAAAAAGAAAAAGTACATATTTATTTAGAAAAATATTCATTGGAGTCTCCTCCGTCGCTATCATATTTGTTGACAGATCGTTTCGAGTTACGTCAGTACGTGAGTGTTGTATTCGTTACTAGAATCGTTTACGATATCTACGCATGTTGTACCATTGCATGACGTTGAACAGAATGCGTACGATATCCTGTGGCACATCAAGTTAGGTATTTTTCAGGGATATAGATCGAGCGAAGCGGATAATCGAAATCCTTTAACGGTGTAGTTGAATTTTTTCTGATTAACTGCCAGGGAGCAACTGTTTCGTGGCTAATTTCGATAACGACGCGGAGGAGTACGAGAGAAAGTAAAAGTGTGCAAGTTTAAAAAAAAAAAAGATACAGCAAGATGGCTATTCGCGCCGGTTTCGCGTCTGCTGCTGGTGTGCTGGCGCGGCGTTATGAGTCGTGATTTCACTCCACGCGGGGATCGAATTTTCGAACGCACCGACGACGACGTTGACTCTGCGTGTGACGTTTCCCGATGGGGGCGGAGCATCCTCCAGCTTCCCAATTCTAACCAACCCGATCCCCATAGCCGTTGCATTCTACTGATTTGCTTCAGTGTGCCTCGGCAGTGCGTTCGGTGCGTTTTTTGGTGTGTGCCGACTGTGCGCATAGCCGCTCACCACCAACGTACGTTCGTGCTCGCTCGCATCCATTTCTCTGTCGTATGTAACGAGAAATTGTTGTGCTCGTCAAAATCGTTCAGCGAGAAGACATACTCCTCGCAATGCCCTGGGCATGCTTTACCGACATTCAGGTAATCTTATCGATAATTTTCTGTTTTTTTAACTTCTCTCTCTCTCTCTCTCTCTCTCTTTATATATATTTATATGTGTATTATACATATATACATATGTATGTATATATGTATATATATATCTAGAGAGAGAGAGAGAATATATATATTCTTTTTCTTTTTCTCTCGCTCGCTCGCTCTCGATTTCTCGATCTCTGTCTCTGTCTCCCCCCTCCTCGAAAAACCCGCATACCCGAGTGGGATTCTCTTTTTCGAGGACCTCAACCTGAGGTCACACGATGACGAGGAACGGAGAGGCAAAAGAGAGAAAGAGATGGAGAAAGAACTCGTCCTCCATTACTTGTTCCCAAGCAAATGGTGGCTTGCTCACTTACGAGTCTCTTTGTTATAATTATTTACGCCTTCCGTTTGTATCCTTACGGTATACTGTGACTCTATTCGTGGCTTTGTTGCAATCGAGCAATTATAACATCAGTGGAAGGAACCGTATGATGTCAACGGCTCGATTTTCCATTACCTACGATATTAGAAACGGACACCAGTTGTAGTGTTTGTTATGATTCTTGGGTTCGTTACTATCTCTTTCACCTAAGAGGAAAAACATTTAATTGCGCGTCGACTTCGGATCGTATTATTTCGTTGTGCTACGTGTATCCGAGCGCGCGATCATCTAACGTATTTAACCATAATAAGTGGTTTCTTTTGTAATCCAGTTTGTCAGAATCGAAGTGTACAGAGGTGTACGGTCTCTTACCTTTTTCTCTCTACTTTTTTTTAATTTTTATTTTACTTTCAATGCGCTCTACTCGAAAACGGTGGCACAACATTTCCTTTGTTAGTATCGGTAAAAGTGTTCGGACTTTTATGAACGTTGATATGCGCCTTTATGTAACGAACGTATTTTTATTAAACATTCGATATTTCGTTGGCCTTGTAAAGCGTGTTAATTCAGACCGACGACGTTTACAACAATATCGTTTCTCGTTTATATGGAGGAAATAGTTGCATCGGATCGTTTTAGACGTTTTACTTATACCAACTTTATTTTTCCACTTTGACTTTCATTAGGCTGTTGCATAATTCAATGTTCGACATGCTTCAAACTTGAAAATTATTTACGTTCTCGATCGTAATTTTCATTGTAGCTGTATTATTATATAATAAGTTGATGGATTAGACGGTAACTTTGTTTCGATGTATAGTTCTTGAACCGATACGCTTGTAATCGTTCGCAAGAAAGCTGGTTGATTGTTTCCATTAGTGTTGTACG
This sequence comes from Lasioglossum zephyrum, assembly GCA_028455615.1. Taxonomy (NCBI): domain Eukaryota; kingdom Metazoa; phylum Arthropoda; class Insecta; order Hymenoptera; family Halictidae; genus Lasioglossum; species Lasioglossum zephyrum. The sequence goes on from CM052329.1 coordinate 10,285,027, forward strand.
AGACGATTAACGGAGATATTTATTTTGCTTTTGTTCGCAGACAGCATAGTGGCATGAGTCGATTAATCTATGGCAGATCAACAAGATCAGTTGTCATCAGGGGGGTCTGTAGAGACGGCAGATGCTTCAGCAGGCACCTCTAAGCCTAGAGGAAACAGCTCTAGCAACAGTAGCAGTGGTTATAGAAAACGACAGAGCACCGGTTCTATTTCAGACACTGTAGAAGGAAAAAGGCGTAGAGAAACTATCGATATCTCGCAAACATCTGAAGTTTTTAATAATACTTCGTATGAGAAAACGACTGATACTTTCAAAACAGTAGGTAAAGCAAAAGGTGATAACAAGAGTCATGGCAGTGGCTTAGAATCATATCTAGGTAATTGTATATCTATCAAGAATAATAAAAAATTATTCTAATACCATTTTAACCCTTTGGGCTCGAAGCAATCTTAATTCCAAAATCAATAATCTATGCAATCTTGTTTTACATTACGTTATTTGTGAGTTGTGTTTACAATTTATAGAATACAGACGAATCTACTAATATTGAAACTGTTTTAGAGTCACAGTTCGAATGCAAAAGGTTAACATGTTATTAATATAATATACATAATTAGACTGCAGATGTTTATGCAATCTTTAAATTTTCCAGGCAAATTTAAAGTAGCCTTTACAGATCTGAAATAAATAAAAATCAAATTAAATTCTGTTGAATTTTATACTTCAGCATTTTTTGAACATTCTCAAAAGCCATAAATGCATAACGATCTGCAGTCTACACAAAACTATATTATGTTCTATCAGATCGCATCATATTGTGATTAAACTGCAAATTTCATGCATTTTTATCTTCGTTGTATTAAATATTTTTCTTAACTCCAATTCCTAGTTAGTACATACAGATCTATATTTTAATAAATATACAGAGTCTAATTCTGAATAATATATTATGGAGTCGATGCTCCATATGTTTGTAAAATTTTTCCAGCCACGTAAAACATTCATTGTATCATCACTGGACAGTGGATCTTTATGCAGAATGAATATATTCTACGCAAATCATAATAAACTGGAATGAAATAGAAATAGTTGTACTCTTTCTTAATACGTTCAACAGATTGAAAATAATGTAACAATATTTTTACATTCTTCTAATGTAGTTACTGGTTTAAGCTACATTTTTTCCATAAATGCATAAAATCTGCTGTCTGATCATTGCTTTAACAGAACGTGTAACTTTTCATAAACATATTTCTACATATATTTGTTATTTTCCTCAGGTAATACTTGGAGGCCTCAGCACAAGGTTCAGCAATCAAATTATAATATCAGTGGGAGTAGTACAAGAGTACGTAGTACGACAAGAACAAGTTTACCAGAGTTAAATTTGAAAGCTATCGACTGTATCGCTGCAAGGACTCGTTCTCGAACACCACAAAATTCACAGGCCATATCACAAGGACATAATAGTTTCGATTTATCGCTAACCAGTGGCTACAATAACAGCGAAGGGTTAACATATAACAACTTGGTACCGACATCAAGTGCTACACAACTTACTAGTCATCCATCCACATCCAGAGGAAGAGGTTAGTTAATACATTTATTTATTTGAAAAGTGTTGGTTGCAATGAGATGTGATGTGTGATTTGAGTGATCAGCTGATATAATTGAAAAATTGGTCAAGACCAATATACCTAATGTGTTAATATATTTATCTAAATTCGTATCATTGAGAAGAGCTTATATATATTATATATAAATGCATAAATCCTCAAACAATAACAATTAGCAAGCAACTGGTTAATATAATTTATATAGAACACCGAATTACTTGCATTCATTTTTTTCAAAAAGCTAACGTGAAATTAAGCAGTTTGAGTTTTGAGAACTTAATCAATTTTATTTTACCGTATCGTTGGATATCGATACTTATTGCAATATTGATTTACTAAATGTTATTATCCATAATGATTTATGCTTGTTACAATCGAGAAGCAATTTTAATTTATTTAAACGCAGTGATGTGTAAACTCACATTTAGAAAAATTTTCATTTGCAACTTTGTGTTTTGTCGCAGCCTATTTATTTTATTGAAAATGCACTTATTCATCGAATGCTGAAAGTGAAATTATTTTTATTATTCACGATTCGATTATTTTGTAGAAATTATTTGAATATTTTGAGATCAAACCGAATCAGATGAAACAAATGTTCCTACTCATACATAATTATCTATAATAATTTTATAAACGGATTCAATAACACTGTTAATTCTCTACACGATTCGTCATGAAATCAGACAAAGAAATTTACTGGTACTAGGCATATATACATTCCATACATGAATATCACATGAATTTAGTATTATATTACATGTAGTGCTATAATCAATGTACAGGGTGAGTCCATAAAAAATTCCATCTGAAATAACTTGTTATTAATTCATTCTATTCAAGAATGCTTCATACAAAATATATTCTGCTCAGGACAATTCAATCTATATCGGATGAATGAACTTTGATTATTTTGTGTTACATATTTTCCTAGACATGAACATAGTTTTGAAATAACCCGAAACCTTTTTGGGTGTAGAATTGTGGCCACTATATCAGACAAATTCCTTGATTATATTGTGTTACATTATTTACAAGACATAACATTATAGTTCTGAAATAACATCATATTTTTGGGTGTAGAATTGTGGCCACTACATTAGACAAATTCAATGACTTATAATAGCTTGATCTCGAGTGGGCCTTGAATCTAAAAACTAAACAAAAATAGATCGAACGTAAATGTATCATTTGCTCAATGTTTTTACACGAAGTAGCAAATATTAGTAGCGATTGATCTCTTATTCGAACGTTCACCAATCTATCGAATTTCTTTTTGTTAGAAACAATAAATGATGTAATTTATCAGATTTTACCAAGTACTTCGGAAGATATACAGTCGAGTACACGTATAGTTTGAACAGAAACATTGAAAAGCTGATGTAGTTACACTTAATTCGTATTTGTATAGTTTTGACAAAAGAAAATATGTTTCGATCATTAAACTGCGGAGTTTTATGCATTTATGGCTTGGAAAAATGTTTAAAAAATGCTGGAGTATCAAATTCGACAGAATTTAGTACGATTCTTATTTATTAGATGATTGCATAAGTTCGTGTCCGACTTGAAAATAAAATTCAAGTGAATTTCAACGAACTGGAATGAAATAGAGATTTATTTTCTTTCTTAATATATATAATTGATAGAAAATAGTGCAAAAATATTTTCAAATTCGTCTAATGTTTTTACTGTCTTGAATTACAGCTACTTATTTTCATCATAAATGCATATAATCCGCCGTCTAGTTATTACTTATGAAAATACGATATCGTTTGGTCCTGCTATCTCAAAATTTATCTATAAAACTTGAAAATTGCACGAACATCCGCAGTCCGGTTATAATGAAAAGATATATGGTATCATTCGAACAATTCAATGCTATGTATCTTTATATATTGGGAAATAATTTTTTGAATTTTGGAGCTCATTCTCAGGAGTCCCGAATAATCCCGGGAATTCTGAAATTTTTGAGAACCCTGATCCCGAATAAAATTCTTGGCTCACCTGTAGAAAATACAATATGCGAGAAGATAATTTTCTGAAATAGAATATATTTTCTATAAAACTTTTGTCGTACAACTGAATTGATAAAGAGTTATCCAAGGTAGAAGTTGTTATCGATTTATCCTGTATTGAAACGATTCCATGCTGGTGTGTTGTAACAGTATGTTTTGCAACCTTCATTTATTGAAGTAGTAGGCGATGAAAGAATAGGGTAGTTAAAATTAGGCTTTTTCATTGTCAAGTATCTTAAAATTAAAGAAACAAAGTATTACCAAAATAAGAGTCATAGATCAGACTGTATCATTAGGCCTGAGGATGAGCGAATGTCTGGAAGGATTTGTGTCTGCTGTCAAAGCACTTTTTCCAATATCAACACAAACGTATCATCAAGAAGGTAAGCCTAAGGAGTACACACTTCGTACTACATTTACTTCCCCTTATTTATTCTCTCAAGTCCACGAGTAGATGTCTTCGAATAAATACAGTTTTGCTATAAATGCTGTTCACTAAATTGATTCCCTTGTATTTATATGCAAGTATTATAATTCAATATATATACGTGTGTGTGTGTGTATATATATATTCGATATATATATATATATATACATATATATATACATATATATACATATATCAGATCAAATTGTATGTGTCAAATTTAATTTATGCATGACATTTCTCCAGGCATAGTAAATACGATTCTAATGCAGTCACACGACACGTTTTGTGTCATTCAAAGTTTCATGGTAAAAGTAGAAAAACACTTTGTGATCACTTCGATCGCAACTCGAAAATTCTGTATTCCGATTTTGACAATAATTCATGAGGTATGAAGATGTATGACAATACTGATATACAATAATATTCGATAAAAAGAAAAGCTAGAGATCGGATATACTTTATATCCTTTACAGGTATTGCAAGTAACTTCAATGTGTACCAGATATATTTTATAACGCGATCATTTTATAGAGATTCATTGTTTAATCTTTCTCAGCACAAACATTTATCAATATATCGTTTCAAATTCTACGAGTGAACCATCATTTTCACATATACTTTACTTTTCATTTAAAATACGTATAAAATGTTCATACATACGATGAATGTAAATTATATGACAAACTATATACGGTTCTTGTTTGAACGAACTGTGGTTACAATAAATCCATGTTTGGTACACACACTTGTTATGATAAAAGAGACACTGCTGAATAGTTTATGAAGGTATATAAAAATTTATGTACGAATATGAACAATTTGTAGAGAAATGCAAATATATTAACACAGTACTGATGACGTTGTGCTTCAAAAAATCATTCATTAAATAACGCACTGTATTATCTGTTTAATGAATCGTAGGGTGTTTACTAAAGTTTAAAAAATCTTAATGTCTTACATGTTTGTGTTTTTCATTTAGGATATCTTAACTTACATACGTCTTCTAAAGAAACCATATTAACAATGATGTTAATCGTTCTGACTATTAATACTTTCATTGTATTTATAAGCCACTCATTTTTTATAATTATAATCGCAAAGACAATGTTATTATAAATTTCAAATGCTAGACATACTTTTTCATATCTCGTTCACGTTCTTGTAAAGGTATAAAGCTGTAATATATACATGAATCTATGAAATAATTTAGAAAAAATTCAAAGCATGTACAGTACTTTATTATACAGCAGAGGAACATATGTTTCTGCGGATATGTTTAACAAAAACTTGATTGCAGTAAATATATATATATAATAAATATATTTAAGAAGATACATGCTCGAATAGGTTGTAGATCGCACTGTGAAAACAATGTAAATATTGTATTATAAAGTTACGATACTGAACTACAGTTTCAAAGAATGTTTGGTTCTTACCGATCATGCACAATGAAACAGATGATAGTATATATATACATAAAGTTTATTTAGCGTGCACTAGAAGCATTTCACGTGTATGTTAGCGTCTCTTCTTTTCTTTGTCGTTGACAGCGATAAATGAACTTTGACAATTGCTAAAGTTTTAAGGAAGTCCAGAAGACCATTGCAAATATTATACTTGGTTTTCGTTCGACACTCGTAATGATGACACATAATGTTTCACTATTTTAGGATCAAAGTCTCACGGTGGTGCAACCTGCGCGAGTAGCAGTGCGAGTAGCAGCGCGAGTAATCAAGTTTTGAGTGTGAAGTCCAGCATCAGAGTGGGTAACGCAGCCAGTAATTCTGTGGAGAGCGGTGGGGGGGCTTTGGCACATGACGGGGCAGGCACTAGTGGCATCACAACAACAGCCACTGCCAATCCACCTGTGTCTGCCACCGCCGCTGCCAATCTTACACACCCTTATTCTACGCACAAGCAAATATTACGTTCTCGCGCAAAATTCTCCGGCGAGCAACCTAAAGAACTGCCAACTAGTAACAAAACTTCAGGAAAGCATCACAAGAAAGACACTACAACGGGTACTTGTTCAAGCTCCAGGTAAGCAACCAGTTACCTATGTAACATTTATACAGACTGTGCATCTTTATGGAAGGTATTAGGTTGTTGCATATGAAATGTCCGATTTTTAGCAGTGACAACAAACAATCTTGTACCCAATGTATTCTATTCTACAAAGTTCAAGTTTATTGATTGTATTGGGTTGGCAAGAAAGTAATTTCGGTACTTTAACTCTTATGGGTCACGAATTATTTATTTCTGGAAAGAAAAATCATGGCTTTGCTAAGCAGTTCTTTGAATTAAATTACACCAAGCATTTATTTAGTATGTCCTTAAGATATTAAGGTAAATGTAATTAAGATATTTATTCATAGGTTTATTGAATAACATGATAAGTCACCTAAAAAAATGGCAAAAAGTAATCGAAGGGAATGGAAAGTTTGTTATTAAACAAATCTATGTATGAATATCCTAATTTTATCTTTGAGTTCTCATAAATGCTACGAACTTTCGTTCCAACCCAATATTTACAAGAAAAACGCTAGCTAGTAATAGTGTGAACACTCTGTACATCTTCTATCTTCTATATAAATAAAAGTTAAATGCTGTTCGTTGGTAAGCACATCACTTGAGAACGGCTGGACTGATTTGGCTAATTTAAAAAAAAATTGTTCGTAATAGTCCGAATAAGGTTTTTAGGGAAAGAAAAATTGGAAAAGTTGTCCGGAAAAATGGAAAATTCGGGAAAAAATGAATGACATTTTTTAATTGAAATTTAGACAACGTCTGTCGGGTCAGCTAGTAAAGAATAAATTATTTTGGGTTTTCGCACATCCCTGGTAATCATTGTAAACACTTAAATTGCTAACAAGCAGAGGTGTGCGAGGACCCAAAAATGTCGGGTCGGCTCTGCTAACTACCCAGATAGCCAAGCGACTATCGAGCAGAAACCGAGCCCGGCGTGCCGGGGTCAGTCTCGGGAATTATATGGGCCGAACGTCGCTTGAATGGGCTTCAAGGCACATTCTGACTAGAATCTGACTCAGGCATTTATGACCGTGTGGGCTCGTAACGTTCCCTCAGCCCAAACCTGGCATAAGCAGCCCTCGGTCCGTCGGTCCTGGTTTCTGCCTTGGCACGATGGGCCGAGGGCTGCTTGTGCCGATGGAACGTTACGAGCATTTCTGCTATCTGGGTAGATGTTTCCCAGTAATATCTCTTTAGAATTCCTCAAGTTGTTCCAAAGATGTCGTACTTCCTTTAAAAGGGCTGATTTCCAAGGTCATTTGAAGTCACTTCTCGTCACCAATCCGAGCGCGGCTACTTGGGACGGATTCGGGCTCAATGGCTAGACCCCACTAAGCGCGTCAGTCATGGTCGAGCTGCTGGAGTCTATGTACCTCTGAAAACGTTTCTTCAATTGACCTCGGGAATCGCCATATCCAAGGAAGTACGACATTTCTCGGACAGCCCGTACGCGATGTGGTAATAACTTCAAGCAAAATGTAAGGGTGCTATTGGGATAACAATCCTTCCAAGTATTAGATTGTCCCAAAAGTTCCTTCTCGGAATGTGTTCCTTCAATCTGCGTTACGTGCACAAGTCGAAAACCATCTTGTGGTAGAACCTAATATTTATTTAGCAATGTTAAAGGAGCACATTCCGAAAGGAACTTTTGGGGACAACCTAATATAAGATAAGGGATGTGTAGATCAAACCTGGGCAACGTTGACTCGCTGAACAGGTGTGGCTGCTTCTCCTCTTCGCTTGCTCGACGAGTCAGTTTCCACCACGTCCGTTTCGACTCTTTCTTCAGCACAAGTTCCACGATGCTGTACCGGCAAGTTAGTCACCACTATTACGTGGACATGTGCAGAGTGTAAAGAAATGTTTTGTCTTTTGGCTGCCACAGGCGTGTTCTACATCTTTTGATCGATGAGAATCTGTAAAAAAAAGTTATTGCACAATGGTCATCGGCCTTGACTTTTACGGTCAAATTTTTGTTTCGTGTAACTTTAAGCACCATGCAACTAATTAAAAATTTGATCTAGACAATCATGGTCGAGGACAATTTGCAATTCCACCAGACACCCTCGGTTTGGTGAAAATCGATGTAAAAAAGGTACCGCAAAATTGAGTTTTATCTGGAATTTCAAAGTCAAGATATTCTCTGATCGCATTGTATTCGAAGTATCGTACAATTAAAAAGATTTGACCATAAACATTAAGGACAATTACGTGGCAACTTTTTTTTACACATCTTCATCGATCTGAAGATGTATTGGATTGGAAAGAAAGAGTTCGGTAGCTTTTTCAAATTGAGAATCGAAGATGAAATTGAGGTATTTATTCACGTGTCTATTCATCAACACGAGAAGTTATCTCGAAAATGGCAAGAAGTAATAGAACAGATTGAAAAATATGTTATTGAGTAAATATCTGAATGTCAGCTTACAATTTTAATTTACAAACGCTACGAACTTAGAATACGCCTATGGAAGGCAAGACCAAAAATTTCGTTACACCGTATCCATAAGATCCTTGTACGGATTTACACCGAACGGTATTTAATAGTTCGTTTAACTGTTATAAGGACAATTCAGGTCAGGTATAGAATTCTCAGAGCCGAAACAATCGTCCCTATCATAAAATTGGAAGGGATTGGTGAATGTAGTTGTGTGCCAGTTCAAGCAAGGGTATTGTGTACTTGTACTTAACCCAGACCAGAAAATTTGGTACACCTTACCCATAAAACTCTTGTACGGATTTACCAGTTCGTTTAACCTTTACGATAGGGACGATTTAGGTCAGGTATAGAATTCTCAGAGCCGAAACAATCGTCCCTATCATAAAACTTACAGGGTCTGGTAAATGCAGTTGATGTGTCAGTTCAAGCAAGGGTCTTATGCACACAGATGTACAGTTATACATAGTAGGGGTGAGTAACCTGCTTGTATAGTATTCTCGGGCTGATATTGAAAGAGTCGGAGTACTAGCGTTGCCCAGGCCTAGGGGAGACAATATCAAAAGTAATAACTATACATATATTGTAACAGTAAATTTCTGCAATAGTACACTTCATTTACGAGCTTATTCAATTCGGACTACCTGGTTCGGCAGGGCTGAATTAGCCATACAGCGAAGTAACAAATGCTACGGACCACTTTTGTTTGTAAAAGTTGTGTTTTATTTTATTATCGTACAAACCTAGGTAACATTCTTCCTGGTAACATTTGCTGTCCTTTTCTACGTTGGGATTCCTTTCTACATACTCTCAGTGGCTTTAGATGGAAGCTACATCGCAACTTCACTGTATATGCATTCAAGTAATATAACTTCGTTGTTTTTCTTTTTTTAGACACCGCTCTTCGTCACGTGCACGAAAAGCAGTGTTTGAGAGCGGGTCTGGAGGAGTGGGAAGTGTAATGTCCGGATCTGAATCCGTAACCAATAGCGCTACCCCAACATCAGTCTCGTCAACTGTTCCGGTTAATCAACTGGTTACAACAACAGGCGAAGACGAGTCAGCATCTACAGCTACATCTGCAACTGGTACGTTGACGTTGAAATATTCTTCTCGCGACGGTATATTATTCCGACGTGGTTCTATCATAAGTTTTCTCGATTTACTCCATTAGCAAGTGGCGGACCATCTGGAATGTCGGCTACCACAGGAGACAGTGAAAGCGACGATGGTGAAGTTGGAAGGCTTCAAGCGTTACTCGAAGCAAGAGGATTGCCTCCTCATGTATTCGGCGCATTTGGTCCACGAGTGCAACATCTATTGAACAGAAGCATGGGTGCCAGTTCTGGTAAGTATTATTGTTTGGATTCAAGCTATAGCTTGTGCGCAGACAGCGGATCTTACTTATTTTCAACCTATTAGATATATCAAGAAAGAATATGAATTTATATTTTACTCCACTTTGTTGCAATTTAGATAAGAACATCTTTATGCATTTATGACAAAAATGAATAGGTGCAATTTAAAACAGCAAAAATATTATAATAAATAAAAGTCGTACTCGATTCTATTGAATTTAATATTATAGTATTTTTGGATGAATATTCAGAAGCCATAAAGATCCGCAGTCTACTCATGAGATAGTCAGGTGTCTCATGGGTGTATGGGTAAAGCTTTAGTTTCAATAGCTTGTAGAAAGTTGTATTTGATCGTTTGATTGATTTAATCGAATAAAATATATTTGCTCTCGCAGCTGCAAAAGCACAACAGCTCCTAGCTGGGCTACAAGCTGTTGATGATGAAGGCGAACAACTACAGGCTGTTATCGGAATGGGTGAAATTCTTGTGATGGGAAACGAGGACACGTTGACTGGTTTCCCAGTGAAACAAGTGGTTGCTGCTTTAATCAATTTGCTAGGGATAGAACACAATTTTGTAATAATGACACACGCCTGTCGTGCTCTAACTTACATGATGGAGGCTTTACCTCGATCTTCGACGGTTGTGGTGGACGCAGTCCCAGTGTTCTTACAAAAGCTAGAATCTATCGAGTGCATGGACGTGGCGGAACAATGTTTAACAGCATTGGCAATGCTATCGCGTCGGCACAGTAAAACTATTTTACACGCGGTATGTACCATTGTATCTGAATGTTTCTTTATTATAAAATAGACATAGTCGTAAACTCGTTTGTTTTTCTTTTAGGGAGGAGTATCAGCTTGTCTGAAATTCGTTGATTTCTTTAATATCACGGCTCAAAGAGCCGCACTAACAATTACAGCAAATTGTTGCCAGAATCTCCATCCTGATGACTTTCACTTGGTAGCTGACAGTTTGCCGTTACTCACTAGTAGACTGACAAATCAGGATAAAAAAAGCGTCGAATGCGTTTGTCAAGCATTTAGTCGTTTGGTTGATAGTTTTCAACATGATCCTGTAACTTTGCATAAAATCATCAATGCAGAACTTCTTCAAAACTTACAACAACTGGTGAGAATCTTATTTATTTCTGTGATTTTTTATGAGATAGCTATATATGTTTTATATATTTTTTTATACATATAGCTATATATATTTTACGATATCTATAATATTGATTTATAATGTGCATTCTTTGTTCTTTTCGCATGTTAGCTTATGATTACACCACCCGTCAACAGTATTGGTAATTTCATAACAGTACTACGAATGCTCTCTGTGATATCGAATCGCTGTTCTGACTTGGCACAGCTGCTTCTGCAACAAAATATAGCTTTCACGCTGAGTTATCTGTTAACCGGGTCGCTGGAAGTCAAAACAGAGGATGTCGAACTAGTGCCGCGCTCTCCACAAGAGTGGTTTGAGATCACTTGTTTGATAGAGGAACTGATGCCTCCGCTACCAACTGATGGTATATTTAGTGTAAATAGTTTACTCGAAAGGACCACTAATCAGCAGGAGAACGTTCATTGGGAATGGCGTGACGAAAGGCACTGTTACCATCCGTTTAGTACCATCGATTCTAGAATTATTGAGGTATTACGATTCTTATGATTTAAACAGTATTCACAGTTTTCTTTCATTACAAGTCGATGCCTTGGAACCACTTTTCGAAATTCAACTTTTAATCTCTCATTATATTTAAAAGTAAATTCAACTCTCAGCAACCAAATTTAAATCGGAATTCAACAGAGTCGCGGAGAACATTTTTGCAAAGGAGAAAATTATTTAAAATGACCTCAACAGTCGGCTCTTTCAAGAAAGTACATTTTTAGCATACACCCTGTATTATAACAAAACAAAATTATCCTTTGCAGATGGCATTTCAGAATGGCGAGGACGAAATTTGTCTGTCTTCTTTAGGACGAACTTATACAATAGATCTAACTGTGATGAAACAAATCAATGAAGACATTGGAGTAGCAAGAAGCATTTTTCGTAGAGTGAATACTCATCCCACAGAAGGCAAAAGTCCTACATGTTCGTCAAGGTACGTTGTGTCCATCAGTTTAAAAAACAAAAAAAAAACATAAACAATCACATTTATGGGAACATATATCATTGATTCATATATTTTGTACAGCATGGATGTTGTACCTCCGGTAATCGAAACAAATGAATGGCTAGTGTCTTTCATTCGAACCTTATTCTCTGTGCTGTACGAAGTGTATAGCAGTTCCGCTGGTCCTGCTGTAAAATGTAAATGTCTTCGAGCTCTCTTACGTATGGTTTATTATGCTTCAACTGATTTACTTAAGGTAAATATAATATCGAACGGAATAAGAGAAATATTCTTGTGTTATATTCGAATGTTTTGTTTGATGTACCCAGGATGTCTTGAAAAATCAAGTAGTATCGTCACACATTGCGGGTATGCTGGCGTCCCAAGATTTGCGAATCGTTATCGGAGCTCTTCAGATGGCAAGTATATTAATGAAAAGGCTACCACAAGTGTTTGGAGTTCACTTTCACCGTGAGGGTGTACTGCATCAAATACGACAACTAGCTGATCCTGAAGTACCTCTTGGTGTTTCGCCACCCAAGTGTCCTTCTGGTAATTGAACAAGTTAACATCCATAATTATTTCGTAGCAAATGCAGTATTTTTCATTTCATTTATATTCATTTATAATTGAGATTTCAACGCTTTCATTGATTTTGCTATTCTCATCCTTTCAGGTACATCATTACCAATTCCACAACCGGGTCCGTCTAATACATCAGTTTCTTCCACCACAATGTTGTCTTCTAGTAACGCCACATCTCCAATAGCTTCTCCGTCAACAAATGGTAACATATTGTTCGGTACAATAGCAACGTGTCAGTTAAAACCAAATCTATCTGCGTCGATGGAAGCACACACTAGAAATGAATTGAATTCCATAGATGACGTCTCAACGCCACAAAGTGCTCACGTGTAAGTATATAAACAATTGTACGCGTATGTACACTACGTATATTCCTATACTCTACAGCTCAATCAATGCATAAACTCAAATTTTTTTAAATTATCACATGCAGCGTTTTTCTTTACAACCACAGATACAACTATACTGCGGATCTTTATGCAAAATAAAAATTTACTTCGTCGATCATAAGTAGACTGCGGATCTTTAAGCATTTGTAGCAAAATTGAGTAAATGAAATTGAAAATTGTAGGAAAATTTTAATAATCCAAGATGTCAATATATGATTTCTCATCAATTAAAATTATTGAGGGAAGCAATAACATTCTGTTTGGTTTCTATTCTTTGCAATCGATACAGACAATTTTTATTGTGCATAAAGATCCGCAACTGGATATAACGAAAGAAATGCGTACACAGTTGAATAAAAGTATGTATAAATGTGTATTCGTTTCGAAATTTTTAGGAGAATTGGGGACGTTTTAAGGAGAAGGAGACAACAAGGCAAGAAGGGTCGGTTTTCTAGGCTAGGCGGTACAACACCACAACAAACTCAACAACCCGAATCACTTTTCACTGGTTTCGGTCCTAAGAATACTCGTTTCTTAGGCAATCTTAATCCCGCTAGATGGGGTCGAAAACCATCGTCGTCGAGTTCTACGAGCGACAAAAGAGATTCAAGCTCATCGACAAGCCTCTCGAAGCCACCGAGTAATTCGAGTTTAACGGCGGGTAACCGAGACAAGGCTAAAGCATGGGTTCGTGAACAAGCTGCTCAATTCTTGACACGCTACCAGGATAATGCTCCCTGCACGCATCCTGCGATGACAGTTCTTTCGAGACTCACTGCTGCCATACAACGGTTACAATCAAATGTACGTATAATATAATCAATATATTGTAGTGGGTTGGAAAGAAAGTAGGTTCGGTATTTTAAGTTCAAGTAAAAAAATCCAATTGTTTATTTTCAAGCAATGAACTTTAATCGATAAACTATTTTCCATTTTGTTCAATGATCGTTTACCATCTTAGTTCCGCACTCATAAAACCTCCTAACCAAGTTACAATAACGATGTAAACGTATTTTGAAATTCGTCTAATGTCTAAAATTACACTCACTCATTTTTGTCATAAACGCATAAAATCCGCTGTCTATTAATAATGTTCGAATTTATACATTTACATTTGTATAGATTACATTACATTATGCTTACTTTAAATCTGCGATTCACGTGTTAACAGGAATTGGACGAGATGTTATCAGCCCTTACAGAGTTGCGAGATATAGTACTTGAAAGTGATATATCTCCATTCGAGATGAACTACAGTGGTCTTATTAAAGCTCTGCTCAACTACCTCACTACCACAGAAGCTCCCGGAAATCGTTACGACCGTCTCCGTATGTTCTGGAAATTGTTCGCGGAATCAACTATCGTAAGTAAATTGGAATTCCTTCTATTCGAAACCAGAAACACCTTAACAATAATACGTAACCTCCAGATGCAGCAGAGCAACAATATATTGGATCTTAATCCTGGAGCATTCGGTGCTCTAGTTGCAAAACTGAACAGTTGTGTTGCACAGTTGGAACAGTTCCCTGTAAAAGTTCATGACCTACCGGCAGGATCTGGTGCTGGCCGTGGAGGAACTAGTGCTCTTAAGTTCTTCAATACACATCAACTTAAGGTATCTTTCAGCTTTCAAATTACAATAATGTCCGATTATAAGTCGTTTCTATGCTCTGTATTGTGAAAAAGAATGGGCAGCGTAGCGAACATAGTCTCAAGCTTTCAGCAAGACTTACAGTCGCACATTATTGTACCTACAGATCTTTATATACATATATAGATCTTTTATATACAACTTCCGGTTATTTCGTAGTGCAATCTCGAACGACATCCAGACTGTAACAATTTGAAGCAGTGGAAAGGAGGTACCGTCAAGATAGATCCTCTTGCACTAGTACAAGCGATCGAACGTTATTTAATGGTTCGTGGATACGGCAGAATACGCGAAGCCGAGTCTATGGTTAGTGACGACGACAACAGCGAAGACGATATAGACGACACTCTGGTAATGTATTTTTTCATAAGTGATTAGTTCTTCCTAAGTGATTAGTAACCTGAACAAATTCATATAAAATCGCAAGTTTGTAACGGTAATTCACAAGAATATAATATAGTTGAAAATACAGGATTCAGTAATAGACAAGAAAAGAATTAAATATCATAGACATTGTTACGTTTAAAGAGATTGTTAAGCTAACGCCCTTAATAACTGAAAGATAAACCCAGAAACGCAATTATTTTATTATGGTAAATCACCCCTAATTACGAAAATGGTCATAGCCTTGTATTAAAATTTTCAAGCTAAAATTCAGATGTTTATACATAGATTTATTCAGTAACATATTTTCCATTCTGTTCTGTTACTTTTTGCCATTTTCGAGGTAACTTCTCGCGTTGTTGAGTAGACATATGAATAAATACCTTAATTTTATCTTCGATTCCTAATTTGAAAATACTACGCGCGAACTTTCTTTTCAGTCTAATATAATGTACACATTGATCACGATGATTTTGCATAGGTATACATATTCAAATACTAGTCTATATTCTCACAGGTATCTCGTCCATGCGAACGAAAGGGATAAACATATGCAATTTACAGTTTAGTAATCATTTGCGTCTATCTCTTGTCTACTCGTATAAACTAATTTTTGTATGTAATTGGACTTTGCAGGCAGCGGTAGTGATAAGTCAAGGATCAGCAAAGCATAAGCTGCAATTCCTAATCGGGGACGAAGTGTTGCCTTTCAATATGACTGTTTATCAAGCTGTCAGACAATTCGGTTGTTCCGGGATTGATCATTCTGAAGCCGAAGCTGACGGTGAACCACCCCTCGGCCATGATGCTGTTTGGGTGCAAACGCATACAATTTATTACAGGTATGTTAATTATTCCATTTCGTAGTTGAAATTAGGCACTCAAACCTTTGCACTTCAAATTATTTTTCAATTCTGTTACCAACAAATGAAATTTACTTCAGAGGGCAGTTCCTTGACTGCTACTTGTTTTAAACAATTTTGTTTGCTAATTATATTGAATATAACTCAAACTTTGTTGCAATTTATACTTATGGAGCTTTTATTTGCTTTTAACTGAAATATAAGACAATTGAATAAATAAAGGAAGAATGTATATAAAAAGCCGTTTCATTTACATTTTTTTTTCTCTGTTCAAAGTCGAAGTCTGACCAAATTTCGAGTTTCGACAAAGAAACTAGAAATTGCACTCTTATGATAATAAAGATAAAGCAAAATTTTGTATACCGTAAAATGTTTCAGGCCGGTACCAGAGGAAGAAACTATAACATCGCCAAAACCAGGATCAAGTTCGCAAGGTAACAGCCGTAAAGGTAAAGGGAAAAGTACAAAGATTAGTTCGAAGAGGAAAGAAGATAGTTTGTGGCTTGAAGGAACAATTCCAGCGCAACGATGTCCACTCGAACCTTATCTGTCCCCAACCTTGCCACCTTCGGTTACCATTAGTGACGCTTCGTTAGATGGTTTGTGCTTACTGCGTCTCCTACACGCGTTAAATCGTCACTGGGGTGTTCTCTTCCCTTATGTGAAGAGTGTGAGTCTACTTTCTCCGCAAGACTTTATTAATAATAAAATAGCTGCGAAAGCAAGTAGACAATTGCAAGATCCACTGGTGATCATGACTGGAAACTTACCCTTGTGGCTACAACAAATCGCTACAGTCTGGTTCGTATTTCAAACGGTGATAATTAGACTGCGAATGTTTCTGCGTTTTCTAATTTTTATAGAAAATTTTTAAGAAAGTCGAATTTAATAAAATCCTCTTTTTAATGGAAACATCCTTTGTGTAAATTTAAAACAAATGAAAATTGTACAAAATTCTATCGAATTTTATATTCTAGCCTTTTTTTCGAACATAAACCATAAATGCATAGAGATACGCAGTCTAGTGATATTATTACGGTGGTGTAAATTATTTGAAATATATACGTTATCAATTATTTACAGTCCATTCCTGTTTCCATTTGAAACGAGACAATTATTACTCTACGCAACATCGTTCGATCGAGACAGAGCTCTGCAACGACTTCTAGATTCTGCGCCAGAATTGTCAGGATCGGACAGTCAAGAACGCGTCACACCGCGTTTGGAGCGAAGGAAAAGAACTATATCGAGAACTGATATTCTCAAACAAGCGGAACAAGTTATACAAGACTTAGCGTCTAGCAAAGCCTTACTTGAAGTGCAATATGTTAACGAGGTTTTTCTTTTTACTTACTAAGCACATATTTATGTGTATATATACACGTATACACTGCTATCTAGAAGTTTAGAGTCGCGTTATTTAACACGAATGCTCGCTTTCACATTCTTTATTTTTTAATTATTGAAATTACAAAGATGTTTACATTAGACATTATTCACTAAATTTCTTTACTCGAGCACGTATTATTATAAAAATTGTGAACAATCTAAATTAATTCAGTCTTGTTATTTTTATAAAACAATATATATCCGACACATTTTGTACCCGGTACGGTTAGTGTTAAATATTACTTAAATATAGGACTAAGTAAAGAAGGTTGAAGAATATAGTGAAACATAAGACGAATCGGAGATTCTAAACTTCTTGACAACAAGGTATACACCGTCATTGGTATGTTTATCATTTCAACGTATGTTCAATTTCTATTTTACAGGTTGGCACCGGTCTCGGTCCAACATTGGAGTTTTATGCTTTAGTCTCTCAAGAGTTACAACGAGCTGATCTTGACTTGTGGCACGGCAGTTCAAATCCCACTGAAGCAGGATACGTTACTGCTCCGCACGGACTTTTCCCAATGCCAATCTCATGGAATACCAAAGTATCCCATCTAGCGAAGCTTAAAACGAAGTTAAAATTCCTTGGAAAGTTCATGGCGAAAGCAATATACGATTCAAGAATGGTAATCTTAAGATTCCTTTCGTTCATTGAATTTTATACGTGTTATGCGATACTGAAGATATTGTATTCTAATAATTGTTACAGCTGGACTTGCCATTTAGTTTAACTTTCTATCGCTGGTTATTGGGAGAAGAACATACTTTAAGCGTATCCGACTTAGCATACGTGAGCCCCGAGGTACATCGAACTCTTAGTAAACTGCAAGAGGTCGTTAGACAAAAGGAAACTGTCGAGAACGATCAAACATTGAGGCCACACGAAAGAGCACAATTGATAGAATCATTAAGCCTAGATGGTTGCCCGATTTCGGATCTTGGCCTCATTTTTGAATTACCAGGTTACGAGAACATCGAATTAAGGAAAGGCGGAAGCGATATACCCGTCAACATATATAACTTGGACCAGTATATCAAGGTATGTATCTTTATTTAGTATCCAGAATAAAATTCATCATTTCAAGGGGATAGACTCGTTCCCAGGATCTGCAAGAGTGCGGGATATGCCTCTTCTCATTTCTTGATAATTATAAATATAAATTCTTCGATATTATTGAATATACCGACTTCATTATACTAGATACTGCTTGAAACATTTTTTTTAAAATAACGACTAGTTCGGGAGAGGATTGGATAGTATATTTCATAACGTTTAAAATGAATTTTTCAGTTGGTGGTACATTGGTCGTTGCACGAAGGCATCTTCAGGCAAATGGAAGCTTTTAGAGAAGGATTCGAATCTGTGTTCCCACTATCACAATTAAGACTATTCTTCCCTGAAGAACTCGAAGCTGTGTTCTGCGGACATGCACAAACTGGTGGCAAGTGGGATGTGAAAACACTTTCGGAATGTTGTAGAACTGATCACGGATATACTCCAGATTCTCGTGCAATTCGATTTTTGTTTGAAGTTATGTCAAAATACAACAGTGAAGAGCAAAGGCAATTTGTTCAATTCGTGACGGGATCGCCTCGTTTACCAGTTGGAGGTAAATCATTCACTATTTGCTTATTTTAACTAATTTTACTCTTCATCGTGCATCATGTCGATAGTAATGATTAGATTGTGGATCTTTATGCAAAATAAACATGCTTTGCATCATTTACCGGCAACGGGAGTTCGATAGAAATCCACTTCATCCCTTAACAGATTTTTTAAAATTTACTTTTGATTTGGAAAAGGGGGAAACAAATTTGCAAAAGAGTGAAACAGATTTGCGAAAGTTTGAATTTGATTTGCAAAAGGATGAATTTGGAATGCAAAAGCTATAAAAATTGTACAGAGTAAAATAAGGATGCAATAATGCACGTGATATACTACGCGTATTTAAAATGTTTCATTAATACATCTCTAGTCTATAAAAAAACTAAAACAAATTGTTTTATTACAGGTTTTAAGAGTTTAACGCCACCGTTAACGATAGTGCGCAAAGCATTCGATCCATCTATGAAGACGGATGATTTCTTACCATCTGTAATGACTTGCGTTAATTACTTAAAACTGCCCGATTACACGACCTTAGAAATAATGCGGGAAAAGTTGCGAATAGCTGCACAAGAAGGACAACACTCGTTCCACCTTTCCTAGAAACGGATGGAAATCGGCGCGCCATTTGCTCTTTTGCTATCACATTGCCCAGGTTGAGACCAATTATCCAAACCACATTTAAAATATTTAAAAAAGAAAAACACAAAAAACAAAAAGAAACAGCTGCGTGATTCCTTCGAAACTCAGTGACTACAGTTTTGCACTTTATATATAATATATGACTCCTTTCGAAAGTGTTTCTTTTTAATTTCATTGAAAAATTTGTTTGAACGAATCTTGACTTGATAGTTGTCGTTTAATTTATAAATTGAGATCGTGACGTTATTATCAAGACAAAAGGAAAAGTGCAAAAACGACATTTAGCTCTACTGTAATGAGTTTCCCCTTGTGGTATTATGAACTAGGTAGCGTGAGAGAGCAGTCTTGTTCTAGGAAACTTATCTTTGATGTGTTACAATAATTAATAAAAAAAAAGTTGTATATATAGTTTAATATACGCAAGTCTATATAAATACTTTATATGATAGTAACGAGAAAAAATGATATTGCTATGAACTCTATAATAATTAAAATATAGTTTGAAGGGACGTTTACATAGCTATAAGTAAATTTTATATCAGTGATGCATTTAGCATCGCCATGAATCGCCAATCTCATGTCTCATGAATTTAAAAAGTTGTGTCACATGAGTTAAACAAAATCTAAGCAAATATGTGCTACGAAAAAACGAGCGTAGCCCATGTTATACCACCACTTAAGCTGAACAAAAAAAAAATATTAAAATTACAAGTTGGAACGTAAACGACGTGATTAACAATTGCCGTTTTATTTTCGTGAATCGATCTCTGTTGTGTTCGCTGCTTGATTCCCAGCGTGTCTGCGAGCACTGCGCGCGAACCGACGTGCAAAAACAATCTTAACATTTAAGTTCACTCGATGTATCACCAATTAAACTTATTTGATATTTTTATTCTAGGTAAGATAGTCCAATTAATACTTTACTTAGTCGTGTAAAAGTGCAGCCAGCATCGCCAGACCCGAGTTCACCAATTAATGACACGTGAATCGAAGAAAAAAAAAACGAATTCTTATATCCCACTTACTTACAGGCAAAATATCTATTTATGAGAAAAAATGTACGACAAATGTATAAAATGAAATAGAATGGATATAAAATCAGCGAAGCTGGTGTATCAAATGGATTATACAAGGTACATTAATTTCTTATATCACTGTAGAAATGTGATTACTAAACCGAGAAAAAACAAACACAACAAATTGTGAAAATACGAACTGATCAAAAAGTAGTTGAGGAAAAAAAAGAGGAAAGAAGAAAGAGAATAACACGCGACTATTTGTTTTACATTTATATTGTGTACCATTACTTGAAAATGATGAATATATATACATCACTTTTTGATTTTTCATTTTATATACGTATATAAGAGTTGATCGTCGATACGCAACGATTACGTTCATGTATACTAATTACCGTTATCAACTGATTTTTTCTAAGAATAAGACTATAAACATTGCTTCAAAGCTCCGCCGTACAATCTCTTGCGAGATCATTTTCTTTTTCTTTATAGCATTAAACGCTTGCAAGGTTTATTCGATCATCACCTATTATATTCCATAATTTTACATACTTTAACTATAAACGTGAAAAAAAACAAGTTACACTTATATTTTTGCATTATATTTCTAACATGGATAACGATGAATTTCACCCGGTAATGTATACACAATATATAGAGGAATACCAATCATTGGTGGAAAAAGAAATTTTAAATAATCAAGGTACGATGAAAATAGAGACGCAATGTGTAATGCCTAATGGTTTAAGATACAATCTAAACCTTTGTCGGTAATATTATAAACAAAAGATATATTTATATCGATTTCATTAGCATAAAGGAAAAAAAACTTTTATTCAAACGAGATTTTGTTTCTTTGGTAGCCTTCAATAAGTGTAAACGCAAACAGTGTTTTCCGGCGAAATATTTTCTCTAGTCAACATACATCGTAAGTAAAGAAAAGTACACCATATATTATTAAGAAATGTTTCATATTACGAAGTAGTTATTTCAACGGTACATATTAGGTAGAGATATACATAAAATGTGTGCAAATATTTTCATTAACCATATTTCTTACTTACAAGCACATACTTAGCCATGCTACGATTAAACATATACCTCCCATTGGCGTATACTTCCTATACTTTCCATCGCCTGTAAAGGCGTAATAATAGCATGTACCCGAAAACAGTACCATGCCCGATATAAAAAGTACCGCACCCTAAAATTAATACATAAAAGCATCAGTAACAATAATGATAATAAATATTCGTAAAAATCACATTGTACATTGCATTGATATTAACACTAAAACTACCGAGCACTGAAAACGATTAAAATGTATTAGCTGATAACAATGACAAGGCTCTATTCATTTAGATTTCGTGCAATTTTTATTGCAACAAATGTTTGGATAAGAAAATTTATCGAAACCATTTTCCATGTAAGCAACATCGTAATATCAATAATCATCAAATCCAAAGTGTAAGACCGGTCACTCGACCGGCAGTGGTAGGTTTAGTGTTAAACTTACCACATAGGGTCTTCTGCAGAAAGGTAAACCTAACATCGCCAACGTGTGAATAAAGTGGTAACGATTAGCTGTTTCGAACACATGCTTTAGACCAACGTCGTCGACATCTGAATACTTCCCTGCGATTATAAAACAAAATGGATATTATTAAATAGAATTATTTTATGGAGTACATTTGCTGAATAGAATAAAACTCCATGTGTTTGTGATATACGAACGGTACACGGATATAGACTATTGAAAAATGGCACTGAAACTGTAAATGAAGGTTTCCTTTTTAAATGGTATGAAACTTGTAAATAGACTGCGGATCTGTATGCATTTATGGCTTACAAAAATTCTCAGAAAATGCTGGAGTATAGTAGATTCTGGATCTACAAATGTTATTAACAATAGGAATAGGATTTTATTTGGTACCACTTTTTCCGAATTTGCTTGCAATAATTGCAAAATTGTACAAACATCCGCAGTGTACTCATAAAACGTGTATTCTTTTCTTACTATGGGAGCCATAAGCACCAAGCCCAACTGCCGTTGCTCCACTCAAAGCAGCTAGTTTTACATAAGGTCCAGCCTCTGCGGCTAATCTCCACATTTTGATTTCTACTCTCTGTGGCACAGGTATGACATAATTGACTGCCTATAAATATAAGATATATTTTTCATCTAAATGTATACATACAGAGTGTCCAGTCTAAGTGAGAACAGCAGCATATCTCGGCAGGCGTCGTTATTAAAAAAAGTGTTCGTACAAAAGTTGTTTGGTAGGACAAGCTACATCATGCAGTATTACTTATTTTCTTGTGGGTGGAGTAGTGGAGGAGATGTGAAGATCAATCTACTTTTCTTAAATGGAATACTATATTTTTTCTTCAGAAAATAACATCAGGCACTGACACAAATCCAAAGAATCGGTCGACACCCAACAGCCAGTAGCTACTGCAAAGCTCCGTAGTTTGCATCTGTATCAAGTTACTGCAATTATGATATTATAAACAGAGACTGAGGACTATTGTCGATGTCATAAATTGTCTATTACAATTGTCACTTACTAGTTAAATCATTTTTCATATTGAACTCCGATATTGATCTGCATGCGAGCGGAATTTACTACTGACTTGATAGGTATCCATCACCCCGTACACGAACTAATTCTACCCTCTGTTTAACAGTTAAAGACATTTGAATTTATTAAACAGGCACACAACACACTAAAAAGATTAAACAAAACAGTCACGCTAAAAGGATAGAACTGAAGTAGTACACTAATAGAGCTAAACCGACCAGTACGATAGTTAAACAGAAATAATAATAACTTTGAACTAAAGATTCTGATACTTCTTTGCTTGTTAAATGCACATCTTAAACTAATTTGTCAATCATGAAAGAACTAATGAAAGAAGCATATGGAAAATAAGTTCATACTTTGTTTTCAATATCGAATCTTATCGCATTAATTTGATACCGATGCATTCGACACCACTCAGCAGCAATTGTTAGCTGTCTGCTGTCGATCGATGCAGAATATAAGCTAACGATTTACCTTTAACCAATTCAGAATAATATCATATAGCACCTTTTTGGATTTGTCTCACAAGGAGAGTGCAAGGACGTTGTCACACCGATTTAGTTGAGATTCTGTATACTTATAGATCTCGATCTCCCATTTACGAATATATACCATTATAGACGCTAACACTCAATAGTTTTTCAGATATTCATAAACGTCCTTGCACTCTCCTTGTCAGTTTCTGCTATTATTTTCTGAAGAAAAATTATTTTCATAAAAATTGAAGGTCACCTCAATTCTTTTGGTATCAATATACATTTTTTACTGCAAAATATTATAACTGGTATCGAGACGAATTCAAAGTTCTAAAGTAAAATATAACATTAATAAGTTTTGAGAAAGGTTAAAACAAGCATTTTTTTTCATAAAAAGTGAAAGTCATCTCAATTTTTAAAATAAAATATGTTTTACTGGAAAATATTCTAACTTGATATCGAGACGAATTCAACGACCTATTATTTAGTAATATAACATTAATAATAACTATTTACAAGAACATTGGTCACAAAAAACTTTGATTGAATTGAAACTTTAGCTAACAGCTAACAAATAAATACAATTCCTCACGAGTCTATCAGAGTTTTCAGAGAAGAGGTTAACTACCGGCTACGAGTTGACGTAAGTATAACTTTGTATTAATGTAATTTCTCTATTCAACAGCAGTACGTCGTATGTATGCATTTTATTTTCAAACAAGAAATTCTTTTCTATATATTTGAAGTTTTACAAATAAACACTTACATGTCCTGCCGCGTTGTAAATATAACCAGCTGAGCCAGCAATAATTGGCCAGTATAACATTTTACCTAATACAGTAATATACTCCATGTTTATTAGGTGAACTTACGGAAATATATATGTACAATAGGTAGAACGCAATAAACTTGAACAAAAACACTGAGTTCGAATAATAAAACTGGTTGTCGTTGTGGTAACCGTAAGGCCCTCTGTCCACGGAGCGTAGCGTAATCGTCGCGTAATTGTCTATACTCGAAGCGTGTACCAAACTTCACGTTATTACTAAAAGAAAACAAATATGTCGAGTGACGAGGAGACTTTGATTTTTTATAATTATATTCGACGGAGAAGAAGAAGAACAAGAAAATTCTGGGTGCACCCTTACATTCGCAATAATATTAACTGCAGAATATTTGTAGCTGCAAGAGAATTAGCAGAAGACGATGTAGTATATAGTTTCTATAATAAAATGTGCTTGTGTACTTCACAATTACATACGGAGAAATGATGGAGTCTCATACGGACATAATACAAATAATAATGCAATAGTTTCTTCGGCAACGCCTAGAATTATTCCCAATACGCGGGAAAATATTAACATTTCTGGGCGACCTTCGCCGCTAATTTTGCGCGAATATTTAGCGAATTATTTCTTAAGACCCCAGGTTGCTTTGCCATGGCAATGGAATGTCTGTATTAATTAAAAAATACGCATCTGAAATGATAAGATTCTTGTACGCACTCTTGCGCATTCTGTAAAATGCTTGAAATTTAACATCGTCTTCTGCTAATTCTCTTGCAGCTACAAATATTCTGCAGTTAATATTATTGCGAATGTAAGGGTGCACCCAGAATTTTCTTGTTCTTCTTCTTCTCCGTCGAATATAATTATAAAAAATCAAAGTCTCCTCGTCACTCGACATATTTGTTTTCTTTTAGTAATAACGTGAAGTTTGGTACACGCTTCGAGTATAGACAATTACGCGACGATTACGCTACGCTCCGTGGACAGAGGGCCTAAGTGTACTCTGTGTCGTCAGGTCAGATTGTCACATTGTCAGATCAAAACTTGTCTCCCACTCCCAGTCCCACTGTGCCTGTCACTTGTTGTCACTATATATGTTATACACACGCATTTTTTCGAATGAAAAACGTGATTTTTTCAAACTACCATATTTCATAGAGAATTTTTACTTTACTGATGCCAAAATCGATACGAGTAATATCAAGTAAATACTACTACTTCATTTTGCTACAAGTATTTATACCTCATTCGGACTTTTATGAAATAATTTCAAAAAACAAGAACTGACACGAAGATTTGCAAGTTAATACATTGAATGGCTGAAAATTTTTGTAGATCCATGGCGCAACCTATGTTTCCTGAGTTCGCCGGAATTTTGGTTCCGTTGCTTTGTTTTATCTTATAAACGTGAGAGAAGAAAACAACATGTAACTATATAAGGGGTGTAATATAAATAAAATTATATTTTTGTTGTATTCATGATTTAAATACAATACAAATTTGTTATCTTCCGGTTCATACAATCAATGCAGATGTAATGTAAAACTCGACTGTTGTTTTTGTGATACTAAAGATGTTCCCATTTTGTACATAGAATCTGAGTGTAAGTAGCTTCAGGGCATTTTGAATGCTATTTCTATTTCTTCATTAATCCAGCTGCAAATAGAAAATGTATAATATTAAATACATTACTTATTATTAGACTGTGGATCTTTATGCAAAATAAAAATCGTCTGTATAGATTGCAAGGAATAGAAACTGAATTGAATGTTGTTTCCTCTCTTAATGATTTTAATAGAGGGGAGATTATACATTAACATCTTGAATTTAAAAAATTTCCAACAATTTTCAATTTCATCTATTCAATCTGCTATAAATGCATAAAGTTCCTACATTATTATAATATAACATATTAATGAGTAGTCTGTGGGGATCTTTTATGCATTTATGGCTTATAAAGATTTTCGAAAAATGCTGGAGATTTTATTTATTTTGAATCTACAAATGTAACTACCAATGAAAATAGGATTTTGTTTGGTTCCACTTTCTTAAATTGCATAAACATCTGCTGTCTGTTAACGAGCATTTCAAAATAGAAAGCATAATATGGTGATATACCTTCTTGAAACCAATGTCAGCTGCGTATTCTCTGAAGCACTGTCTGCAAATATTCAGGCCATATTTGCGGATCAATCCATGCCTATTAGCGCAAGCACGGCTGTAAAGTGAATTATGTTATCTTAACAGTATTTATAATGGAAAGAAATACAAAAAACATCAGTAACATCTACAGTGTGGTTCATCAGATGTTACCATCTTGATTTTCATCGTTATTATTATGCGCAGTGTATACTTTGGTGTCCTGAGTTTTTTTATAAATAGATGTGTAGAAGAGACTTCATAAATACTTTTTTGTAGAAAACATGAAGCTTCATCGATTGGTGCAGGAGAACACATACAATTCCATTAAAAAAAGTACTGATACCCTTCGCATCTCTTCTACACGTCCACCTACAAAACAACTCACAACACCAAAGTATGCATCTCTCGAAACCATTCATCCTTATATAAATATTCTTCGCTACGAATAATAACAATAACGAAAATCGAGGTGTATCTGGTAAACCCACACTGTACTTGTAATAATGTTCACAATAACACAATTTTTAGGTTATGAGTAACAATGCGCGTAGAACTTATTTTATCTTTACAAAATAAATTAATGAACACGTATGTCGATTTCAATACTACGATGTATACTTTGACGTTATTAGCATAATTGACCAAATAGATATGTCAGCAATTAAAGAAATATACGTGGACGATGTCAACACGCGGTCGAATATATTCCGTGTAAATTATTAATATAAACTACAATTACAATTACGATTATTATATAATAATATATAGATCGTGAAAGTACTTACCAGGATCTAGATCCTTGACCGTATTTTCGCGGATGCGAGTACCAAATATTTTGAAAACCCATTTCTTCGTCAAGAAGATGCTCGTTGTATCACTGCAACGGAATGAAAGACAGGAAACGCCATTACAGTGCAGCACGAAGTTTGCGCACCAGGAACGTATCTATCTACGTCCTAAATCTATGAGGAAATTAGTGGGGAACTATTATTACTGGTAGGTCATTCCATATTATACATTAGATGTTCATATATACATACGTATTAAATTTTAATAGAACACGGACATGTTATACAGTCATATTTCAAAATCAAATCATAATAAATTTTGAGAAATTAGCGAGGTGACAAAGGTACCCCATTTTAGTCCAACTTCGTGCATTACTGACGCTAAAATCGTCGCTGCGTTTGCGCAATGGAGCGCTGTATGCGATTTCCGCTCAAATTTGAATACTTTTCAGTATGAACGCGTTCCATCGATATATAATTTATCATATATATTATCACATATTGTTTTATTCAAATTTATCATCTAGATGTTTCATAATTACAAATATCCTAATATGTGTACTGCGTGCAAATGTATATAAATTTAAAAAATTGATAGTACAATCTAGGTTGTTCTTAACAAGTAAGCAACAAATTGCGTATGCGAACTGTTGCAAATATAGATATTTTTAATTACTTTACGAAAATTGGAAAGAAGATATTTATAATTACAGTGCGGAAAAGTTATATCAGCTACTACGCGTATAAGAATTTCGTAAATCTTTTATAATATATTGTTATTAACTTTTCCGAAAATCAAGTATGGTTCAAATACATCAAGTGTATAGTATAATAACAAAATAATAAGTATAGTACAATAACAAAATATGTAGTACGTATACGTACTTAGAATATATAAAAACAGTATTTGTTAATGTATGTGTTTATCTATTTATTTTAATTTCGATTGTTTCTGTATTATGCCAAAATACAATAAAGTAATGTCGAAGTAGCATAATGTAAAAGGGTGCGTTAATAAGTATTCGTATTTGTTTGCGAGTAATCGTTTACGAATCTATTTACTAGAAATTTCGAAAAATGAGGGCACAGTAAACGATCTATGAATACGAACCGGTTTTCACGTATGCATGTCCCACTTGAGAGACAAACGACATAGCGGGGGTAATTGCAACGGTACTTTCGTTGGTTACGACTTAGCGTTTTAAACAGAAATACATCATCCTCAGTCGCGAGTGCATCGACAAATGATACTAGAATCGTATGTTCTATCATGTCCGACAAGAAGAAACAGGAAGAAAAGGATGAGACCGAGGTTTGTACTATGTACGATCAATGTACAATAAATCTCTAAAACGTGTGTCAAGAAGTAATTCCTTTGAAATTGCAGGATCCCGATCGTACAGTCTGCGTTCAATTTATGAGTTTAAAAGTGAAGACTCTTCTAAAGATTTTTCTGTATTCCATAGTAGGTCCAATTATTTTGTACTGTCTCTTCTTCGCCTATTTATATTACCAAGAAAATTTGATAAGAGTACACACGAAAATAATCAAAGTAGAAGAAAAGAGACCAGTGTACAGGATATATGCAAGAAGTAATGATACTGGATACTTGAAGCACGTATTCGCTGTGCTGGACCGATTAGGTTTTCAACGAACCGAGAATGATTCAAATTGGGACTTATTATGGGCCCATGATTATCCATTCAGAGTCCTATCTTCTAACTTAAGTAAATTAGAAGATCATCAACGAGTTAATCATTTTCCTGGTTGCGGATATATTACAAATAAGGTAGACTTGTCGACGACTGAAGGACAGTACATACTTCCGGCGTTTAAGCTGCCGGAACAGCGGGATGAGTTCTTGAAATTTGCCGACAAGAATCCTGAAAAGATGTTTGTGGAGAAATCCAATGATCATCGGGGTATTAAAGTGAAAAATACGAGCGAAATAAACCTTGCAGCGAGTGGTTCGTTCGTGCAAGAATTTTTACAACGACCATTTCTCGTTGATGGTTACAAGTTTGATATTGGAGTGTATACTGTGATCACTTCAATTGATCCTCTTAGAGTATACATATACAAAGGTGATGTACTGTTTCGATTCTGTCCCATCAAATACTATCCGTTTGATCCAGAGGTTTTAGACAAGTATGTAGTCGGAGACGACTATCTGCCAATATGGAATGTTCCTTCTCTAAAACATTATTACGCTAACTTAGGGTTTTCAATGAAAGACTCGTTTGATGCTTATGTAAGATCACAGGGAAGTGATTCGCAGAAAGTGTGGAACGGTGTATACGCAGCAATAAGAGAAATAACTTTGGCGAAGGAAGGATTCATGAAAGAAGCCATGAAACGTTATGGGAGCGGAAGAAATTTCTTCGAACTAGTTCGGTTCGATTTTGCTCTCGATGAGAATCTGAACGTGTACACTATGGAAGCTAATATGTCCCCAAATCTATCCTCTGCGCATTATCCGCCAAATCAATTGCTTTACGAACAAGTTTTGTATAACTTGTTCGCTCTAGTCGGTGTCGGACAAAGAATTAGAAAAGATTCCTTGAAAATAAGGTGGTGATTAGATCAAATTTAATATAAAGTTCAATGTGAAGTGATTAATAAATTTACCTTTTTTTTAGAGGCCAGGCAGAGGATGAAATGATGGTGGCTGATAAGAATTTAGTGGTTCTGCCGGAACTCTGTGCAAAGTGTAACGATTGTTTCCATGTAGAATGTCAGCTTTGTAAACCATGTTTCACGACTGAAACTAAACTCGTCTTATCCCAAAGTTATAATGAGCAGCAGAATAAAATGGACTTTCAAAGAGTTTTTCCACCACCAATTGTAAGTTGTCTTCAAAAAAGTGCTATCGTAATTGATCCTTTCTCTTACAAAGAATCATTATTATTTTTAGACGAAAGATATGGTGCTCAAAGATTATACACTAAGAAACCAGTTATTAGTCAGATGGTACCAAGGAAAATGTGAGATAGACCACTCGTGGTGTTCGTAAATACTTCTAAGCTAAAATAATTTTATCACAGTTTATTATAAAAGTGTTTTGAGATATTTATAAACGAGTACAAAAAATTAATAACGATATACTTTTCTATACTTTACCGCTCATAATATCCTAATTTTTAAAAAGACTTATTTTTGTATCGTTCACACTGTGTCGAAACAAAAATTACAATCCACACATCTATTAATTGAAATCTTATAAAAATAAAAATAAGTTAGAATCATTCATAGTTATATACTTTCCACATTGTCACACTTTTTTGTTTTGCGATCTTTCTTTACTTTTGGTTTGGGTGCGTTTGGGTTTGTGCCTTTATAAAATTCTTTTAGCAGAGCCATTGCTACATCGCTCTTCACGCCACTAATTATTTTTGTTTCCGAATTATAAATGTTTGGCACGCTAAAAACGCTGAAGCATCCACCGAAACGGTCATTTGCGCAACCGTACACAATATTACGTACACGCAGTTGATACAATGCTGAAGTACACATAATGCATGGTTCTACAGTGACTATAACATCAACATTAGTAAAAACATTTTTATAGTTCAGATTTTTGTTTTTACAGAACTCCAAAGCTTGATCTATACAGTTCAGCTCAGCATGTCTAGTTGCATTATGCGTTTCATTAACGGCATTGTTACCTATAGCAATAACTTCATTATTGTACACAAACAAACATCCAACAGGAACTTCTCCTGCTTTTAACGAATCGTTCGCCTTTTCTAATGCAACATCCATCCAACCTAATATGTCCATCATGTTACTTTATGTTGTAATATTTATAAAATTTGAAATGATGTGTTTAGATATTAGATAAATAGAACACTCGCATAAATACATAGAATATCTCAGTAACGTAAAGACACGCAAAGGTTTTTACATACGAACCACAGTCCAATCAACAGAAACTTGTTTGTTAAAGTGTTTCTGGATTAATAAATATACTTAACTCGTAAAGCATTCGAGTAATCCAAACTCGCTTAATTTTTTTGTTGCTTTTTCGCTCCAATTTTTATTATTCGCAGCTCTTGGACTCGGATGAGGTAAACATAGAATCTAAAAGTAATTAGAACCATTATCTATTTTGATAACAAAGTACAATGAATATTTTTAAGTATTTATGCTCACCTTGGTAGGTAGTTTATGAGATTGTACTACGAGCTGCGAACGTTTCTCTGCGTATATACCAATGCCAATAAGAATTTCTACTTTTAGTAGTCGAATTATATCTGCCAGAACTTTATCACAAGCAGAATGCACCTTCTCTATCTCAGCTCCCTACAAATATAAAACATTTAACAAATATACATAATCTTATTAGATGTGCAAGTAAGTTTGATGCCTATTCAGTAGATCAGTCACAACTAGACTTTCTTTATGCATGTATGGCTTCTGGAAATTTTCAAAGAATGCTGGAGCATAAAATAAATGAAGAAAAGGTATAAATTTAAAGTTCGTCTACAAAAATGGCAAATTGCATAAACATCTGCAGTCTAGTCATAACTTTACTTTAAATTATACTTTCTTTTTGTTTTTGGTGGCGTTTTAAAGTGCCAATAAATGACTCCAATGTAGACTGTGGATCTTCATGCAAAATAAAAATGTTTGCATTGATTACAGGACACAGGAACCAAATAAAAATTGTATTCTTCTTTTAATTATCCTATTAAACTGAAACTAATACTACGTTGATGTCTTTAAATATTTTTAACACGTCCACTGCTTTAAATTGTACGTGTCCATTTTTGTCATAAATGCATAAAATCTGTAGTCCAGTAATATACATTACCTTTATTTCAGACGGTGTGATGTTGCGTCCTTTCTTATCCATAAACGCAATAGGGCAGTAATTGTGTATGTATGCATGTTCAAAAAAGTTTTCTGGGTTTCCGCACAATTCTTTAAAAAGTCCCCACAGTCTCTTTCCACTGACCTCGCTACGTGTACATTGAAATCCAGTCACTTTTCTATCTGGCTGTTCTTTGGCAGGCTTTCCAACTGGTCCACAAATCTTTAACCAATCACGAACCATATTTATTTCGCCGAACGGAACACCGGTTTGGGACATGCCCCACGGACCAGGATTCATTCCAAGAAATAAGATCTTTTTCGTGGTAGAGCAATATTTCTTGACATACATGGAATGTATATTAAACGCATATTCAAGAGGACTATAAACATATTCTATGGGCAGACCAAACGTAAATTTTCCTAACTCGGTAGCCAAGTTACGTTCCAACGATAACAACTCCTCAGAAATATCCACAAGCGCTGTACCAGTTGTACTCGCTATGCAATCCTCTGTATCTTTGTCGTCTTCTTTAGAAATTTTGATTCTCTTAGCATTAACATCTAGAGATTCACCGTCCCTTCTTGTTTTAGTTTTTCTTGACTTTGACATTCTGGTTAAGTATGTTTATTCGTTGACTAAGTAATTAATGATTGTTCTCTTGTAACGTCACTAAAATTTCGTGTTATTATTCATACACAATT
This sequence comes from Lasioglossum zephyrum, assembly GCA_028455615.1. Classification (NCBI taxonomy): domain Eukaryota; kingdom Metazoa; phylum Arthropoda; class Insecta; order Hymenoptera; family Halictidae; genus Lasioglossum; species Lasioglossum zephyrum. The sequence goes on from CM052329.1 coordinate 10,317,864, forward strand.
CTGTGCTCGTAAATAAAGAAAGTAAATATATGTTCGTTTTTCAAGCACGTTTTGAAAACGTAATTTAAATAGTTATATGTATTAATACATTGTCAGCGGCAAAAGGCCACTCTTTGACAGTTAGTATTACATTTGTCGAGATAAAATATGATACTTACAATGAAAAAATTCGTATAAATTAAATATGTGTGTATTTGACTACTGTTTGAAAATAAACGTACATGTTCCCACGTTCTCAAGAATCAGCCATAGATTCCTCGAGACTAGAGATAAGACAATTGAGTGCGGAATAGATAAAAGAATACTCAACGCAGATAAGAATGAAAAGATATATCTATACGGATTTTTATTGTTAAAAAATGTACGATCATTAGACAGTAATATACATACCAATCACGTCGACTTCTTTATTTTGAATTACGTGTGTTTTGTGATCACGCGAATATAGCTGTGATACGATATTCTACCACGTGTTTGGTTAATGGCGACGGGAGGGATATTTGAATACAAAATGTAATGCACAAGTCCAACTTATTTAGTGATAGTTAATTAAAAAACAATTGATTTCATAAAAACGTGATTTTCTTTTAATTGTGTTTGCAATCCACAACAGACACTCCTGTTTCGCATCTTGAGAACAGACAGCGGATATTATGCATTTATAACAGAAATATGTAAAAACAGATTATAATATCAAACATATTATAAGAAGGTAAATAAATTTCTATTTCGCTTCAGTTTGTTGCAAATCTGGCAGAATAAGTTTTTATCGTACATAAAGATCATGAAAGTGGTTCAGTTGAGTTATCTATGTATTTCTTGTTTTGAGATATCAAGGAAGAGGATACACTTATACATGAATTTCGTATAATGTTGAAATAACAAGTACTATCTGACAGTATATTTTTGCCGTCGTACTCGTGGGATCAAAAATGAAAATAAGTAAATAGTCAAGGGAGTGCTAGTTAACATTGTTGGCGAAAGGGATTGTTATAAACATTGAACAGCTAGAAATAATAAATTTCTTTGTGAATTGTATCTAATAAATTAACGCGCGGGAATATTCATGTTATAAAGTTTATTCTATATCTCGAGTTCTATTACATATTTTTACAAAAAAATTAGATGGTCAGGTGGTCAAGAGAGGGGTTCTGGGTATCGTTGGCAAAAGGAATTGTTATAAACATTGAACAGCGAGAAATAATAAATTTCTTTGTGAATTGTATCTAATAAATTAACGCGCGGGAATATTCATGTTATAAAGTTTATTCTATATCTCGAGTTCTATTACATATTTTTACAAAAAAATTAGATGGTCAGATGGTCAAGAGAGTGATTGTGGGTATCGTTGGCAAAAGGAATTGTTATAAACATTGAACAGCGAGAAATAACAAATTTATCAATAATTACTAACTTGGCAGTCGGCGCGCTCAATGGTAGAGGAGTGGGGGGAGACAGCGAAGCGAGAGCGC
>CM052329.1:10319850-10369709 GCA_028455615.1 Lasioglossum zephyrum
AGAGGTTGGTGGGTAAAGTAGGCGTTGAATCACTGTTTAGATCAAGGAGTTATATTTCGTAGTAAGATTTTAAGGAAGTTTTACTTCTTGATTTTCGAAATTTACAGTCTACTAATACTCGTTGGAATAAATTGATATAATGATCGAATGATGTATTTCGGTTTCGAATTCATGTCGTAGTGACTCATAGTACTTGTTTAGCACAGACGCGGAGATATTACGTTCGTTACGGGGGTACCTTATTTATCGCACCATCATGTATGTAATTTATTGGGGATTGATCAACGTTGGAGGTACTTCAGCTCTGCACTTGATTCAATGGGAATTGAAGTAGTGATTAATTTAGTTTAAACAATATGTACATACATAGAACAGAAGCACGGGGTCACAGCTATATTATTATTAGATGATGTACTTTTGTACGATCGATACATACAAATTAGACAGCGGATTGTTTTCTTTTCTTATGTAAATTATTTGAATTGCTTGAAAATAATGTCTCCACATTTCTATATCTTTCTAATTCTTTTATCGTTTTAAGTTTCACCGACTCATTTTTATCATAAACGCATCAAATCCGCTTTCTAATAATAATCCACCATTCGTTAGAAACATTTCGCGTTAGCTCAGAACGCAGGACTTGACAGCACGTCACAAACAATTTATTTTACATTATAACCAGATTATGGATTTTTATGTGCTCATAATATTCAGTGTAATCACAATAATTCAATCCGGCTGATTAAATCGCTGAAGAAGAAGTAATGTACATTTCCAAGAAGATAATTAGCGATAAAGATCCACGATCCACTTACGATAAAACATTATTTATACCTGTTGTTTATAATTGTTTTGTACAAAATGTTGAATAAAAAGGCTTTCCGCAACGGAAACGGCGAATTGATATCGTTTGACCCACATCCACGTGAAAGTGTGCAATCAGCGCGAACGTGGTGTGCAAGTTGGCCAATTAATAAATAATTCAGCGAAGAAAGTGCGAAAAAAGAGAAGAGCTGAAAGGTACACGTGAAAACTGGTTCCTGGCGAGTGATGGCATGATCGATGTTTGAGAACCGCTGTGCGAAATCCTACGAAAATATTTTGATTCGTTCGTACGAATCGTACAAGAGTAGCAAGGTACAACTTTACGCATCAGTTTCCACGTGAAGGTACAATGTCCTCTTTCAGCTGGTCGATCGTGCTCCTCATCTTCGTTTCAGCGACAAAGTGTTTCGATATCGACGAAACTATCAAAAATCTGCATGAATCGTTCAGCACTAAATCGCAGCGGGTGCAGCGAGATTCCGAGGATGTTTCTTCGATTTGGCTGGACTATGAATTCAATACGGGCGCTGGGAACAGGGAAGGTAATTCACAGACTACAAATCTTCGTGTTAAATGACCATCTACCGTTGCCAGAAACAGACAAGTTAAATGACAATCTCCTGGTTCCAATAAATCGACAATAACGCAACAATGTTATTGATTTTATGCACTTATCACAAAAATGGGAGGATCTAATTTGAAACAGTAAAAACATTAAGACGATTTCAGAACATGAATATGTTATTTTCCATTTATTAAAATTGTTGAAAATCGAAAGAAAGTTTTGTATGGTTTCTTTGTTCTGTAATTGATGAAGACAATTCTTATGTTGCACAAAGATCCGCGGATATTGATAATTGCAAGTTCCAACGCCAATGCAATATAGTTTTTGTCATTCCCAAGAAAACGACGAAGGGACTTGAAGAATTTCTTTCTTTCCACTTTTCTGATGTTCTAATAAAATCTAATATGTTTTTCTCCGCGACTTTTTCTTTTCTTTAAGTCGTATACTGTTTTCAAGTTGAATTAACTACGAATTGTCATTTTTTCAAGATGAATTAACTACGAATTGTAATTATTTAAAGCTAAAATAGCTACGAATTGTAATTTCTTCAAGTTGAATTAACTACGAATTGTAATTTCTTCAAGTTGAATTAACTACGAATTGTAATTTTTTCAAGATCAATTAACTACGAATTGTAATTTCTTCAAGTTGAATTAACTACGAATTGTAATTTTTTCAAGATGAATTAACTACGAATTGTAACTATTTCAAGTTAAATTACCTACGAATTGTAATTTCTTCAAGTTGAATGAACTAGGACTTGTAATTTTTTGAAGTATCTTCGAAGTAAATTACTATCTCACAAGTTTTAGGGGGTTTTACCCGAGAAATGCCACTTACGGCTATTTTTAATTTTAATCTCCAATTACAATCAGTAGAGATATATTTTGATTAATAAACAAGGGGGTATTGGAATTGCAGAAGTGGTGGTGAGGAACATTTCCATTTACGAGCTCCCGAAAAACGTCGCCTGGCAATACTTTGATGCAAATGGCGTGGGTTTCTTGGTCCACGCTGAACGATCGACGCTCTCGTTCTACAAACTCGATCCGGACAACGTTCTCGTGGATGATCCAGCAATCTTAAACGTCAACGGACTGATATTGACGTACAAAGTTCTCGTTTCCGATAGTTTCCAATCAGCATGTACTGCGGAAGTGGACGTGGTGGTTGTTTCGTGCGTGGAATCGGTCGACGGAATCTTATTGCAATGGCATAGGCTTCTCGATGGCGGATCCTTTGAATATTTCTGGGTGTGGCAAATACACAAGCGTATCAAACTCATAGAGTACCTTCAACATAGAACTCGACACGAATTGTTATTATTAGACGAGGACGAAACGCAATTCCACACCCTATATTCGCCCATTTACATTTACAGCTTCAGCATCAACTTCTCTACCAACTCTTTTCACTTTTGGTAATTCGTATTCTTTCAAATTTAAATTTCAAGCAGCCGAAATGATTGAGATAATTAATTTTAGGCTCAGACAAAGCACGTTGACGCCGAAGGTGTTCGGCATTCAAGTCTGCCCGATCTACCAATCCACTTTCCTTGTTCTACAAGGCCACAACGGTGTTACGCTTTACGAGTACAACATGCTCGGTAACGTTTTCCAGGCACCGAAAACGATCAAGTCGCTGGACTTGAGGAACTTTGTCTGCTTCGAGAGCGGTTATTTGCAGTTCCTAGCTGTATCCGGACCGGAACCTGGCCTCTTCCATTTCTTGGAGGGCGAGTTTCAGTACAACACGGACTCTGATTTTGGTAAAACTTCACTTTGAACCTTAGCTGAAATTTTAAATAATCAAGACAATTATACAGGCTCGCCCAGTTAACTTGATTACAGTAAACGCCTCTTTAGTGTCCAACAGCCGTGTTTTGCACGGACAGTGATCGTACCTGGACACTATTTATTTATTTTATTTATTTATTTCTTTAAACCAAGTGGTTTATATAGCAAGTACAGTATTATTACATTTGGCTTACATTAAACGGTTTTAATTTAATTTAATTAATTTTATTTAATTTTTAATTTAATTTAAATTTAAATTTAATTACACGTAATTACACGAACCCGGGCAGTAATGGGGCGATTACTGCACCTCGAATAAATATCAAAGATACATTTTATGAAAATTGTGGAACATTGGATTTTAATAGTCCATTAATGGGTGGAGGCTGTTCAGAGATTTCAACGTAAAATTTGTATCGTAAGTTAATAGAGTATTAAATTCTAAGTGAAAATGTATTGAGCTTCATCGAGATACTATCAAAATTATTTTCCACATTCCAGATGAAGGATATTTGTTCAAATACCTAATCACTAGCTTCCAGATAGTAGGGACATAATTATTATAGTTAGGATATATAAAGGTCTAATTCGCGTATCAGATTGGCCCCTCGAAGCCATTTCAATTCCATGTTTCAAAATTTTCATGAAATGTATTGTTTAATAATTATTCGGGGAACACTGTGCAGAACTTGACATTGGAATTGAAACATTCAGATATTTTGCCACACATTGTTTAACATATTTCTGTTGCAGATATTTCCGAGATATCATGGGTGAAAGACATCAGGCTGGACACTTACAGAGAGGAATCATTGTTACTGGTGCAACTAAGAAATTCGACAGTGATCGCCCTGGGCTGGCAAGGTTTAAGTTTCAAAAGGATCCAGCTACCGCACAACAACCTCGATCAATTCGATCTATCGATGGCTACAGTGATCCCGAAATTTGGATTCGTCCTGGGGAACAAATTCGTGAAGCTTCACACGGAGTTGAAGGACTTGAAGCACCCGTCACAGTACACCATGGAGAGATTGTTGAAACTGCAAAGTTTATTGAATGTAAATGGATTGAAAACTATCTCGCTTATGTTGAACAGAACAATTGTAAAAGAAATGTGTTTTTCAGGGCTCTTTAAACTCCCAAGAGAGTATCTTAGACGAGACCGAGGCGCGTCTCGAGAAGAGCTACTTGAAGAATCCCGAGGTCACAGGGTTTTGGAATATCGACTTGTTGAATGCAACAAATGCAACTGTATTTGATAACGTGGCGAATTATTCAGTCTCTATCGGATCCACGAACCTGTCCAGAGAAGATTTAGCTTTCGACATGGCCGCTTACTTGGAGGAGTTGAACGATTTGGAGAAGAAACTCGAGGAAATCGATTCGAATTTAAAGCAGATTCAAAGTTTGAACCTAACTACATTAGATTTCGACTCGGGGATGGAAGTAGTCGGAGATATCGACTTGACCGGAACCTTGAACGTCGACAAGCTATCTGTACAGTTTCTGAATGGTATCGACGTGCAGAATGATTTCTCCTCTGAAAATGCAGTGATAGAAGAGACTAAACAGTTCTCCAGTTTAAGGGCTGATAACCTCACTATCTACTCGTTGAATGGCGTACCAGTTACAGAAATTCGCTTCGCGAATTCAATACGGAATTATAGTGGCACTGATTTCTCGAAGATAGATCGAGCTGTGGTCGAAGGGAACCTCTTCTTCGAGACTATCAATGGCGTCAACTGGGAGGACATGATGACAAACACTATTTGGAAAAATAAGGATATGATCATCCTTGGAGACACCGTTATCGAAGGGGTAATAGGAACATAATATTATTATTCTCACCCTAAATTGCAACAAACTGGAGTGAAATAGAAATTTAATTTCGTAATACATTTAATAGGTATAGATATTTAAATTCTTCAAATATTTCTACAGCTTTAAATTACATCTATTCATTTTTATCATAAACTACTTGTACCGTTTCAAATATTATGATTTTTGCAGTTTGTCTGAATTTTCCGACTTTCCTTCGTAATTGTCTTGAACTATTTTTCAGGACCATAGCGAACAAAACAAAAAAAAAAAAGAATTAAGCATATTCGTCGTTCGAATCGTGAGTTATGGTCTTGAGTTTATAGAAAAGTCCCAAAGAAAAAAGCACTTTCAGTTTTTCCCGAATTTTCATGCTTCCGGGCAACTATTCCAATTTTTTTTACTCTAAAAACCTGATTCGGACTACAACGAACATTAAAAAAAAATTAGCCAAATCGGTCCAGCCGTTTTCACGTGATGTCGTGACCAACGAACAGCATTTCATTTTTATTATATAGATGCTTAAAATCCGCAGTCTACTAGTTTCATTTGTGTTCACACCATTCAAATAATTTCAGTCGCTGAGCGCAGACACTGTAAAGCTAGACACATTAAACGGTCTCCGTTATCCGTACGACTACGTTTTTATCGAGGGCAAAACTCCAACGGAAGTGACTGGCTCGAAATCGTTTAATCAGCTGCGAGTGGGTAGTTTGAGCGGGCTCAAAACCATAAACGGTATAGATATCAATGATTTCGTGATTCTGGATAGAGACAACGTGCTCAAAGAAGAAATCACGTTCGAGAAGTTGATCGTAGAAGGTCCGCTTGTGGTAAGATTTCAAAATTGTTAATACAGATTCGGGATGGACTCTATGGAGAATTAAACATTCCAGGTCGATGGCCACATCACGGCACCAGGCATAGAAGAAACGAAACTGTTAAACGAGACTTCCGAGATCACGTCTTACGTCGTCTTTTCGAACGTGGCAGTACTGGGAAATGTAATTTTCGATAAGGCGTTTTATAAGAAGCGCCCTTTGAATTTGGACGATCTATTATTGAAAACTGATGAAGATGTTAGGATCACTGGCACTAAGACGTTTTTAGGCAACGTCGAAATGAAATCGAACGTGACGATCACGTCTGGATCGATCAATGGACACTCGATCGAGGAGTTCGCGACCACGGACACGTATCAAGAGTTTCCGAGTAATCATTAAATTATTTTCAAGCTTTGAGCAACTTAGAAACAAATCAAATACTATTTAATACTATTAATTAAACTTTAATACTCTATTTATATTTACTATTTATATTTTACTTTAATACTTAATAAACTTTAATACTATTTAATATTATTTAGATTTCATTTTACTTAAAGAAAATAGTATAAGATATATAATTTCGAAAATAAAATATTTCTGTTTTAACGATCTGAACCATCTGAATGATCTTATTTTCAGATTTGAAAAACATATCGTCACTCGTCACGTTCGGAAACGTAACCAACAGACACGTAGAAAGACTGGAAAATCTGTTGAATACAACTGGAAACAGCAGCTGTATAGAAAAGAACATAATTACATTCGCGTCTCCCATAGTCGTAGAGGAACTATCATTCGACACAATTAGTCCGAACAATGTCACGTATGCTGAATTTTCATATAAATTGAACAATACATTCGGAAAAATCGTCTTCGACAGTCTCAGCTCAGAAACTTTAAAAGCTGAAGAAATTGCGCCTAGAGTGATCAACGGTGTCGATTTTAAAAATTTCACTGAAGATCTAGCATCATCGCGTAACGCAGCCAATTACTCGATCGACAAGCTCGAAACAGATCACTTGGACGTGAGATTTATCAATGGAATGTCATTAGACGAGATCAATGATCTGATGAGTCGTCTAAACTCGTTTCTGGAAAACATCACAAACGGAAACACGAGTATCGATTCTCTTCAAGTGAGGGGTAAGATCGATGCCAACTCGATCAATGGAATAGCTGTGAAGGATCTATACAAAGATCATGAAAACACAGTGATCTTTAAGAACAATGTTACAATTCGCAATCTGACGATTCAAGGATTACTGAATCACTTGAACTTTTCGGATCGTGTCATGGATACAGTGTTGAACAGTGACAGCGATATTAAAGTTGACGGACTTAAAACATTTAGCACCGTGCGTTGTCGTGAATTGGACGTGGTTAGTTTGAATGACCGCCCCCTGGAGAATATTTTTGATCCTAAGAAAGATCAGTTGTTGATGGGTCCTGTGATCGTGAATGGTCAGTGCAAATATTTTGGATGATATGTTTTAATATTCAAATATTTACATCTAGTTATCTTAACCTTTAGTTACTCGCACTTCACTTTCTACATAATTGTTTACATGTTTATATATAATTTTACATATATTTATATATACTTTTAAAAAATTTTAATTTTATTTATTTATTTTATTTATATATTTGTATTTATATTTTTATGTATTTTTTTTTATTTGTTTGTTTATTTGTTATGTATTTGTATTTATATATTATTATATAAATAATTACATATAACAGGTAATAGTTGTTTACATGTGACGCGAATATAAATAAATTTTTATTCGATGAGATAATTGCTTTAATGCAAAATACATATTGGCTAGTGTAGTCGACAGCTCTGTATATGCTTGAAACCCTACACATTTAAAGTTTCGAGATTGTAAGTACTATAAGTAACTATAAATTAAAGTAAAATTATAAAATATACTCTAAAGAACCAATTCTTACAATTTTGCATACCATTAAGTTAACTGGATGTAAATATTTAAATATTAATTATATAAATAGAAGATTTGCATTTTTAAAGTCCACTTGAGATCCAAGAATGTGATAACGATTATTTTTATATTTTTCAAGGAACCGTGACGGTTCTCGAGAAGTTCAATGCAACTGGAAGTATCGGTGACATAAACTTCCAAGATATGATGGAGATACGTAAATTTCTTGGAAATAATACTTACCAATTTAAGAACATCCATTTTCCGAAAAATGTATCAATAGAGAACCTCGTGGTAAATGGAACGACTCAGGGCACAGATTTCGACAGTTTCTATAAGTCGATCATTTTTACAACCGAGAGTAACGTCACTATTTCCGGTCCGAAAGTGTTCAAGAATGCTGTTACCTTTAACAATGTATTCGATGTGCGTGAAAAATTGAACCATATAGATCTGAAGAGTTTCTGGAAGAATGCTGTCTTCGTTGACAAACCATTTTTCATAAGATCGGATATTGTCTTTGAAGATGATGTTAGGGTTGAGGCAAACCTTATTGTGAAAACGGACTTCGAAGCAGGATCCGTGATGGGGATCGATGTGAAAGAACTGAAACTCAGCGTTTTGTACTTGAACAGGCCCGTTTATATCGAAGGTAACTAATATTGTTTTGTTAAAACGTTGATATGTCATGTGGACTTCGCATTTCTCTGCAGAAACTATCGAACTCAGAAAGGTCGTCTTCCATTCTAACATTGAAGTAGCTAAATTCAATGATTTGGACACGAGACTACTAATATCGTTGAAGTCTGATCAGGCTTTACCAGTGGAGGTTCTCAAGTGTCAGAACATCACTGTCGAGAACTTCGAATATTTGGGAAGAATCAATGATGTGGACCTAAAGACAATTCAGGAGACGACGTTCATGGTATGTTGGACACGCAGTGAATCATTCAAAATTCGAGATCACAATAAGTACAGAAAGTTGATTCATGTAATCATTGAAATGTGAAGAAAAACAACCCAGCAATTCTTGTACCCATGTTTCAGACAATTGGTAAGCAGAATATCACGGGACACTTCAATTTCACGGGACCATTTCAGATTCGCCGCAATTTGAAGGCGCGTCACATCAATGGTATCGATCTATCTCGACTCGTTTCCTTGAATAGAACCAGGACGCTGACAGGTAATGATTAAAAATTAATATCTGAGCATAATTTATTATGAAACTTGTTGAACTCGATGATTGATTGTTTCAGGGAACTTTGTATTTGAGAAGCCAATGATCTTGAATAAAAGTCTCCGTGTGGTGAACGGCTACTTGAATGGCATAGATCTTGCTCAGTGGGAGGCTAGTGCTGTGAAGACGAGTCATTCCTTGAAGCAGATCGTTTCTGACAAATGGACGGTAAATGGCACCGTGTATCTTGAGAATGGAGCTACCGGAAGCAGTGTTTTAAATGGTACCAGGCTTGCAGAATTGACGAATACTTTGGAGAGGAGGCAGTTGGAGATGGATGTCTTGATGACGGAAACGAATGTACGATAAGCATGTGATTTCTCATCGCAAGCCAACTCTTTTCCCCGCTAACGCTTCACGACCCCACCATCACTATTAGTGCACCGGTTCTCCCACTATTAGTGCATTGGTCCGCCACTATTAGTGTACTGATTTCTCCACTACCAATGCACTGGTTCTCCCACTATTAGTGTACTGATTCCTCCACTATTAGTGTATCGATTCCTCCACTATTAGTGCACCGGTTCCCCCCACTATTAGTTTACCGATTCCCCCCACTGCCAGTGCACCAGTTCCTCCACTATTAGTGCACCGATTTCCCTACTATTAGTGTATCGGTTCTCCCACTATTAGTATACTGATTCCCCCACTATTAGTGTACCGATTTCTCCACTATTAGTGCACCGGTTCCCCCCACTATTAGTATACCGATTCCCCCCACTGCCAGTGCACCAGTTCCTCCACTATTAGTGCACCGATTTCCCTACTATTAGTGTACCAGTTCTCCCACTATTAGTGTACTGATTCCCCCACTATTAGTGTACCGATTTCTCCACTATTAGTGTATTGATTCCTCCACTATTAGTGCACCGGTTCTCCCCACTATTAGTATACCGATTCCCCCCACTGCTAGTGCAGCAATTCCCCCACTTTCATATTGCCTCTACCGTGCTTTGCACCCCTTTCTAGACTCCACGGGAGTTTGGTGGGAAGGCCCCAGGTACAGGAAAAGTGTACTTCTTAATTGATGATTTATTTTTTTCTCCACAGGCAAATTTGGAAAACATATGTCAAGACTTGAACCGACTAAAGCGAGTAGCTGAGAAACAAATATACAAGTTCAGCGCGTTCGACTATCTGCAGAACATCGTCTCCGACAATCGCATCGTGAGCCTACACCATTTCGAGTTAGGCGACTCGGACTACCTGATAATAAGCTACAACACCTGCCGCATGCAGACGTACCTGTTCACGGAAGGGAAATTCGAGTCAGTCACCAACGTGACCGATTTCGGAGTGGTCGACAGATGGACCACGTTCAACGACAATGGAACTCTGTATTTCCTCACTTCAGGGACAAAAGATTGCGGCAGGAACTCTGGAAACTTGTGGAAACTCGAGGACAACAAGTTTGAAGTAAGAAAGTAAGAGAGCTAGGAGCTTTTCACAACGTTTTTCATGAACGATTATTTTTGTAGCATATTTGGACTCTGGGTCGCAAGATAACCAGCAGAAAGGTGAACCGCAAGGTTCTTTGGGCGATGATTATTCGAAAAAAAAATGAGCAACGATCCTTGAAAATAAACACTGAGGACCTGGAAGAAGCTTTGTCGTCTCTGGTAGATGACAATGGCCAGAAAATAGTTTCGCAAGAGGATCTGCTGCTGTTCACCAGTAGAAATAGGACTCGCAAGCGAGGCGTGGGTAAAATAAAGAGTACAGACATTGGGAGGACATCGAGAAGTCCTGAGATCTTGCACTTGAAAGCTGGAATATTCGAGAAGCAGATATTTCTGTACTATGACGAATACATTAGCGACGATCATATATTTGTGAGTCTAATGGTGCCTACCGAATCCATGCGAAATCTACACCAAAGATTTAACACATTTATTATTGCAGATTTGTAACAGCCACGACAAAGATAAAAAGATCATCCAAACCATAAAGGCTCACAGTCCGACATCATTCGCAGTTCTCAATTTTGAGGGAAACATCGAGACGCTTTTACTTTTCGTTGAGAACAGAAGGATCCTTCAAATTTACGAGTACAAAGGTGAGAAGTTCATTTGAAAATGAACTTTTTTTTTCTAAATATTAAATCTTAAATATTAAATCTATTTAATATTTAAATATTAATAATAGATTAAAATTAATAAATAATATTTAATATTAGATTAAATATTAAATAAATATTAAATCCTTCAGCATTTCATAAAACATGTATGCCTTTCAGGAGTACAAGGCTTCGTGCACAGGGACAGTATTAACATGAACATTGATAAGTTGTTCAATTTTAAAATTCGAAAACATCCCGGTTTTGCGAGGCGACAATGTCTCGCTGTGATCCACGAGAATCAATTGAAGATCTTAGAGGCGCAAATGTATGGCGAGAAGGTTGATATGGAATCGTTGGAGTGTTCCGTAGTAGAAAATTAGATTAATACTGTGTCAAATTATTAGAGCCACGGTGTGGAAAATATATTTATTTTCAATGTGACAGATAATGCTGTCAAATGTATAGTTTCAATCCGTGTATGTGAACATTTCACAGAAAATGAAAAGTATTCGACGTAGCTAGAGTTCTATTTAAAAATTGTTGCAGCTCCAATAATTTGATCAGTTCGGAACAAACGCATATCCAAGATATCGATTATGTATTTTTCTAATTGTACATAGAAGTTTTCTATAAGTTAAAGAGCATAATAAAGAGTTTCGTAGAAATTCGTTTGCGAATACTTCTATCGGTATTAATGCTACGAATACTGCGTGGTTGTAGTTAATATTGCTGTTAATGAAGAAACTTGTCAATAAACGCCACCCAACCGTTTGGCCTTGTAAAAAGCGATGATCTCTTCGTCGATTTCCGGATCACCTGTTAGAGGAAGCGAGTTTTCGAAACTGCCGTTATTGCTAGCACAATCTGACTGGAAGTCCTCTTTGCTTCTTGCACTCAATTTTTCCTGTCGGTCAGGCGTGAAGCTGCAAACACCCGACTTTCTATCGCTTCCTTTACTTTTGTTACTCTCCGTTTCGCGATTAGAAAAACAAACATTGCTTCTGCTCGACTGCGGCAGCACGTCTTTCTGTTCGTTGCAGATGCTGGCTATTTGCAACGGTTCTGTCTGCCTCTGCGAACTTCCACCATCGCCATTTTGTAGATGCCTGCGGAAGGACACCGAATAATTTCCAGCAACATTTCCAGGCTTTGGTGTTTGCAATTTCTGACCAGTATCGAAATTCTCTGCGAATTTCGACAAATCACGATCAACCTGAAATGTATTCCTGAATCCGATGTCATAATCTTGCGTAGGCGAATTCAACTTGAGAATCTGACTCTTCAGAATGGTTCCTGAATGCACGGACTCCATCATGCATGATTTCATTTCACCTCGAGGCACATTGAAATGCAACGTCTTCTCATAAAATGGCACTGACTGGTCTATAGATTCTTTAATGCTTTTACTACGAGGGCCTCCATCGTTTTCTTCGTTAATTATTACGTCTGAGGGGATATTGCATTTCGATTGAACATTTTTAGCCACCAACTTCTTAGTTTCGTTGTTTCTCGTTTGTTTTTTCTCGGCGTTACAGACTTGTTGCTGCAATTCTGAATTGTCTAATGTTACGTTGACAACGTTGCACCTAAAATACTCCGGCTGTGAATTATCCACGGAACTGTGTTTGTTCGTCGAGGTTTGTTCCGAAGAATTTTTCCGCCTTCTGACGCTCGCTATGTTGGCAGCGAGAAAGTTAGTGCGGTCATTAACACCGTCTTTGTTGCAATTGCTTTTACGTTCGTTGGTAACAATGTGCTGTGAATTAGCATAACTTTGGAGAGTAGGGTTGCAATCTTTCGATATCTTTTTTTGGTTTCTGTGATTGGTTGAGTTTATTTTGGCTTCGGGGATACTGGTCACTGTAGATGATGAATCAATATCCATTTTCATATTTTCAATTTGATGTTTCGTTGGTTGGTTTTCGTTCTCTGTGTCGTCCATGAATTGTGCTGCTGCTAAAATTAAATATCTAATGTTACTTAAATAAAATCACTTATATGTAGACAGCGGATTTTATGGCAAAAATGAGATGTTACAATTCAAGTAGAAAATAAATAAATAAAGATACGCCGTCTACTTATCACAATTTCTTGTGTGGAATTGTTTGAAATTACGCCGTCTATCACAGTCGTTGATCTCTGGGTTGAATTTAAATTCTTCGGAACAATTATTTAGTATTTTTGATTCTCCAATTAATTGTAAGCCCCTATCGTCAGGCAACCCTAAATTATAAATTAGTACCATTTATCAGTTAAGCGAATCAGAAAAATAAACATATACATAAGTATCGAATACATTGAAAGGACCTTCCTCTAGACAGTTCTTCGTTTTTCCTTTTTCTTTCTTTAGCAGATCGATTAACAGTGCTATGTTTGTCTCAGGAAGTTATTGAACGAGTGTTAGATCTTTTTGATTTTTTGATAAATAATTTCATGAAGTCGGCGAGAACAGAAACACAACTGAAAAAATAACGATTTTGATGTTGGAACATCTGTAACACCGAATTGAACTGTTAGAGGGAAGTTATGTCAGTTTTATATCATTGTTCTCGTATCATTTTATAGACCCTAATCGAATTCACTTCGAAAAATATTTTTCTGAGAAAAGATGTCTTTTTCGATGGAAATTTCCTAATTTCCTTAACATTTTTTTAGTTATGTCATACTAAACATTTTTTTTAGTTATGTCAATATTCTTGCAGGGGTGCGAAGTCATGATGGAAGAAAATGTGGCGATTACATTAGGATACAAATTTCCTTGTCCCTTTGGAAAACCAAGTCTTTGTAATACTCCAACTTTTTCAAGCAGCTTTTCGGGTCTCTGCTCAACTCTATAATTCTTCGAAAACTATCGAAGCAGTATTCGATACTTTTCGTGTTGCAATCCCAAGAAATTTTATTGTTGGAATCTAGAAAATTTCGGATTTGAGCGTCCAACTTCCATTTGTCCTCAGCTGTAAGTTCCTCGGAACGCTACGTTCGAAACAATAAGGAGATTAACATTTACTATGAAAATATTGAGATTTTGTACGATACTGTTAAATGTACAATTTGCCCAGCCATAGCTGTGATTTGTTGTTTGAGCTTCTCGATCTCCAATTTCAGTAACGCGTTCTCGCTTTGGATGTTCACGTGTAGTTCTAGTTTCACGTCGTTCTTGATTAGAGCCACTCTTTGGGCGAATCTGCATGTAGAAACTGTCTCCTGGTAACAATAAAAATTATTCAATTGCTGCTATTTAAATGCGAGGGAGTAGTTTGCTCTACCTCTAGATTCGAAGACGCGGCACTCAGATTAGCCAACATGGCGGTCATACAGTTTCCGCCCAGACTGTCTCTCAAGATCGATGTCAAATATGAATTTCTAAAAATACATATACCGATGACTTTCTCATCACAGTTAATAATTTGTTTTATACATTACAGACAGATAAATTGTTCTTTGTACATGAAAGTAATACAAGAATATAATTTTTTTCACTGGCAATTGCAAATGTCTTTCGTCGTGCAATGAAGAGACAACAAACATTGAATTAATTTCATTCAAAGAATTTAGGAGACTTAGTTTACTGAGCAACGAGTAAATGAAATTTTGAAAAAAGTACAAGTGAATTTTAACAACTTCTTTATCTGTGCCCACAATGAATATTTAGAAGATGCATTTTCTAAACTACGTCAATTATATACAGAGAAAATTTCAATCTGATCATATTGATCACGTAAGAAGATCTTGGAACGTTTATTGCTCAGAGCATCTTAACCGATTTAATAATTTACATAGATCTACAAAATGTATGTTTTAATGTTGGTTATAATGATAGGTGTACAGATAAGAACATTGAAAAACTTGATTTTTACATTTTTCTTTATAATTCCGAGTAATAGATATTTGTTTAATCGTTTACGAGTGACTTTGTAAACTAAGTCTTCTAGCGCGTCAGGAAATCATTGGGTTCAATTTTTAAAAATTTATGCGGTTTAAAAATTTAAAAATTTATATTTTATAAATTTATAAAATTTAAAAATTTACATTTTTCTTCACAATTCCGAGTAATAGATATTTATTTCATCGTTTACCAGTGACTTTGTAAACTAAGTCCTCTAGGGCGTCAGGAAATCATTGGGTTCAATTTTTAAAAATTTATGCGATTTTAAAATTTTAAAATTTTAAAATTTACATTTTTCCTCACAATTCCGAGTAATAGATATTTATTTCATCGTTTACCAGTGACTTTGTAAACTAAGTCTTCTAGCGCGTCAGGAAATCATTGGGTTCAATTTTTAAAAATTTATGCGATTTTAAAATGCGTTTGGAAGCTTATTCAGGGGCTGTACAATGCATAGTGCAATTGATAAATGAACCCGTCGATATTCTGAGAGGCTATAGAGTGAATAGAGCACCTGTACGGAATGTGAGTGACGCTCTCCTGACCCAGACACACTATGACTTGCTCCAGGTAATGTAGGCTCAGGTTAATGTGCTTCGCCTCGGTCAGGATGGTGCCGCTTATCGAGCATTTGTAGACCCGCTCGGACCTACAGAAAATTCCATGCTGAAAAATCGCGTACCGTTACAAAATTTGCCATCGGAGTTGAGAAAGCAACCGGGAGACACGGCGGATAGAAAAAATAGCTGTAGACAAGTGGGTCGAACGGCAACGATGATGTAACTGCAACAAGTTTGCCCGAAGAATGCGGGATGCCAGTCAGCGAATTCATTTCCTTAATGCGACACCAGAAGACAACGCCTGATTCAAGTCAAATTGGCTAGATCGCGATCGCTGTCATCCGACGACAGTTACAGCACATAGATAACTCGTGCCTTAATCATGTTAGATTTCTAAGAAAATTATGTGCTCTCTAGGACTCTTCGGAGCGCTAAGAATCATTCTCATCAGAATTTTAAATAAAGGGTATGTACTGATCATGTATTACGTGCTTCACTAAATTATGTGCTCGAAACTTTGACATTAACCCTAAACAGTAAATTATTTAACTCTGTTGGATTCTAAACTGAGTCGTACATTAAAAACGTCATTTAGTCAAATATAATTGTACAATCATAATATCATTAAGGAAATGACAATGTGAGTGGATCGAAAGAGAATTAAAGATAATTCCATATTAACTATTAATCGTAAGTATAATAAGCAAATTGTGTTGAGAAATATTTTTGATCAATCTAGAAGAAGATTATTCTGACGCATCTTTCACTGCAGGCTAGTTATGAAATTAATTGACAGTGACGTGTTCTGTGGCAGACTGTGCAGCGGGTCGTCTACACTTAGGGGTGAATCATTTTCTACGAGGTGATCTCACCTGATTAAATGTACAAAAAGAGAGGACTTTTCTGAAATTTTTGTCAGTTAAAAAATAACCCAAAGTCATAATAGTTATCCACCTCAATTCTAGTACTTCAGACTTCTGCAACATAGGAGTACAGTTATTATAACTTCAGGCTTTTTTAAACTGATTGTAGTTTTTAAATTTTAGGTCGGTAACGGAGCCAAGCGTGTATATCCTATCAGTATACTTGTACCTTCAGTGGATAAGAAAATCGTTGATACAAACCCGGCTAGGTCTACCAGGTGCACTTTCGCTCGTTTATAGTGATCAGCGCCAAACTCCTTCATCGAGACCACGATGGTAAAGATGCAGTGCGATCTTGATGACTGGGGGTTCATCGGAGTTTCTGTGGTGACCCTGCAGCAATATTTTTCAAAGAGAAATCAATAATCAAAATTGAATTTGTTACCAGGATTCCTCTTAATGTTTCAAAATTAATTTAAACTCGAAATCTGCCTCAATTTAAATTTTAGATTAATTCACAATTCAAGTTATCCTAAAACTAAATTTATTATAAGAATTCCTGTTAATATTGAAATCTCGCTGAATTTCATTTTTGGAATCAGTTTACTATTCAAGTTACTCCAAAATTCAATTTATTACACACACGAGAATTCCTGTTAATATTTCAAAACTAATTTAAACTTGACATCTCCCTCAATTTACTATTAAAATTATTCTAAAATAATATTATTGTATTATCACATGTCAATATGAATTTAAACTTGAAATTCCCCTCTGTTTGAAGACTTTGTTTAACCTTTCAGATTTTTAATGATCAAATGACTTACCGATTGTTGTCGCCCGTCAGAAGCAGTTCGAAAGCATCCTCCAGAGACCGGACACCATGAAAGCTGAGGTTCTTCAAATGTAACTGGCCGTTTTCGTCTTCCTGGATAGTGACTCGGCTGGAACGCATCGGGAAATCATTAAAATGACTTCTGTCTCGACCGAAGGGTCTAGTCGGCAATCGCTTGGGACTCGCGTGCAACAGATGCTATCAGAAAGTTTCACGCATTACGTAAAACGTATCCCCTACTGATTAATCGAACTTCCGCTGTCGGCGGCCAAGGAAAATGCTGATTAATAGACTTTCTTGAAAAAAAAACATTCCGGTTCAAACGTGGCTGTCGATATCTTTCAAATTAATTGAATACTGAACAAGATAAGGATCTCGGCTATGAACTTTGCGAAACAAGAGGGTCGATCAGAGAAAGAATAAGCGTTTTGTTGCGCTGCGAAATGAATGCGAATTCCTTTAATCCCTCCAAGTGAAACTGGATGCCTGGAGTTCCGCATTTGTGTAATGAAATCGGAATTGTCAAGCGGCACTGTACACGGGAACTCGTTGAATCATTCCCGGACTATGGATGTCATTCATCTGTTTTAGGCAAGAGCGAAGAATGCGTGGGAAGTTCTATTATCGTTGTCCAAAATACACACAAGAGTTCAAACACTCCTCTGAAAATAGATGTACAGGTAATTGTTGGTTAATTGTTATTGCTTTCGTTCTACACTTTCACTCCGCCAATTGTGTTTTCACCAATCTTATATTTTAAACGGAGAAATTAAATTGCAGCCCAATCGTGAGGAATTAAAAAATTTCACTGGATTTGATACAGGAAATGGCTGAATTTCCACACCAGGAACTTGCGACTGTTAGTACACACGATTTAAATGATTTTAATATATTTGGAATTTTGGAACAATTTAATTTTAAATCCATAGTTAAATTTAAATAACGAATGACAATGCTACTGGTTTTCTACATGAGAATTCATGTTGTCGTAAAGACAAGTTGCTAGAAGAATGTTGATTTCACCTGACCGAGGAATAAAAAGCTTCCTGATGAATAAAATGTTCAGAATAATCAAACTTTCAGACACAGGATTGAACTCCAGCGTCCAGTTGAAACCGTCAGCAGTTTCTGCTAGATCCAAGAAAAAGCCGAGGCTTGATCTGAAAGAAGTGACTCCAAAAGTAGAAAAAGATTGACGCGGAAGGATTCGAACGGCAGCCATGAAATCGTCAAAAGCATCCGCCTCGGACGGGTCAATCGGCAAGCGGGCGCTTTCAATCGTTTCAATTTGTCTGTGACGAAAGTTCAGCGACAAGAAACAAGGAAGGAATGAAGGTGAAGCAGTTGCACCTCGCGAATGCTCCGCATTCGAACCCAGTCGGAATCATGGTTGATCGTTCGGTCAGAGCCTAACTCGGCCGATGGTTTTCCTTAAAGGTGGGTAGGCAGCCAGTTTTCTTTTTTTCCCCGGCGAACGAAATCGGCGAGTATCCGCGTCCGCGAACCTCGAGGGGCCGCCATTTACGTCACGAGAACTTACGGTAAATCTTCCAATCTCGTAACCGCGTACTCTCGTTGCCGCCTATCGAGCAGGTCGTAGCCGTTCTCGTTGTAAATCTCCAGAAAAGCCACTTCGACGGTGTACAGGTTCTCCGGCTGCTGCACGGGGATTTAAGAACGTGTACGGTTACCATACTTTTCTATCCAGATACAGAAACACCAACCTTTTCGATCACGTTGAACAGGTACTGCAGACTCCTCGGTATGATGCCTCGGTCCTCGATTGTTCCTTGGTTCCCAATTATCGAGTGGGTCTTCCCGCTGGCTGTCTGACGTGTTTGATTAAGGGTTGCAAAGGGGTTCGTTAAAAACAGCAAATTAAACTATTTATTCAGCATCGGAAAATGATTTAATATAATATCGAAGTTTTTTCAGCTTGAACGAAAAAATTTTGTTTTCGACTCTACATTTGAATGTACATCAAGTAAGCAGGGGTTTTTGGAAATATCGATTTTGTCAGAAATGGCATTTGAAGTCACAGTTACAGTTTTTGGTAGAAAATTTCGTGAACAACTATCCATAAGATAGACAATTTTTACTTGTTTCATAATTATTATAATGTAGATTCGTATATGGACATATACCTGCAAAAAATAATGTATTAGATTCTATAGAATCTAATATAACCGCTCATAAGCGGTATTGTCGCAATTTGTTGAATCGAAAAATATAAAAACGAAGTTTTTAAATAAAATATGTTGTACAGAATGATCCAATTCGATTGTATATTATATTGTTTGTCTATAGTGATGACAAATATTTGATTTATTGATATTTCATATATATGATATGTAACAAAAATAAATTGACAAAAACTAGTTGGTGAACGGTGTTCAATTAAAATTTCATGAATAAGTTTTTTTTGTGGATTAATTTATCCAGAAGGAAACTAGAGATTTCTACCTGGTGGAGGAAACATGCAAAAACAATGTTTTTAAATAAAATATGTTGTACAGAATGATCCAATTCAATTGTATATTATATTGTTTGTCTATAGTGATAACAAATATTTGATTTATTGATATTTCATATATATGACATGTAACAAAAACAAATTGACAAATACTAGTTGGTGAACGGTGTTCAATTAAAATATCATGAATAAGTTTTTTTTTTTAATTTATCCAGAAGGAAACTATAGATTTCTACCTGGTGGAGGATAGTTTTGAAGAATCGATTTGCAAGATTTACCTGGCCGTATGCGAAAACGGTCCCGTTGTAGCCGCCAAGAGCGCTTTAATAAACGGAATGGCACACGTGAATGAGCGAGCAGGTGGAGCAGGTTGTTTTCTTACTAATTAACGGGAACTGTTCCTTTTACCTTTCCATTACCGGCCGCGCCACGTTCTCGAAGATGTCCTCCTGCGTCGCGGATTCCTCGAACACTCGGAAGAAACTGAAAGTTTCGGATGTCCCGCGGATGATAACAGGAATTTCTCGGACGATAGATCGATGTTCCGATAACTCACGAGTAATTCCATGACTCCAGACGATTGTCGGGATACTCCTTCGGTTTTTGCGCCGGTGAAACAAGGATCAAGAAGTCCTCTTCGAGGTTCTCCTTGGGACGATGATGCACCGTATAATTCTACAAATGTGTCGCATACTTGTTCAACGTGCAACCATAATTTCTAAATCAGTGCACATTTTACAACGAGCATACCACTGCAGACTTCCGGTTCTTTTCCGGTCTTAATCTCGCGTAGATTTTAATCGCGTTCTTCACCATTTCGTTCGGTCTAACCTGTTCACCTACTATGCAGAACGAACTCGCGGTGTAATAATCGACGACAGACGATCGATTATCGCCGCTTTCGAAATAAATGGTTCGTGTTCCATCAATGACACGAGATTTCTAAATAGCGAGTGGTAATTGCTTTCAGGTGAAATCACCACCGCGATAATATTTACCGTATTCTATTTGCTTCTCGCATACACGGCCGATCAGAGTGAAGTAGGTGATTTATAATTACTGGTGCATGACTACTTTTTCGAGGTCCCTGTTCCACCTCTGCAGAAACACGTGCGCAATAAACGAGTCCGAATCTTCGCGTGTAATCTTCGCTACACGACCATTCATTCTTTTTACACGTATGTGTCTATACAAAGATCCGCCTGGTAACTCCACGAACCAGAAAAGAATCAATTCCGGTAATAACATGTGATCAGACTATTTGATTTCACGTGTACACGGATTTGCATATAAATATGTAGTATCAATTCAGGAGAATTGGCTCGGATGAGGGGTAACAATTATATCGATAATAAATTAGGTTGTGGATTAATGTGTAATTTAAAACATTAACAACACTAGACGAATATAAAATACTGTTACATTATTCTCAGCTCATTGAACACGTTAAGAGAGAAAATAAATTTCTACGTCTCTCCGGTATGTTGCAATTCAGGTTGAAATTTTTTATTTTGCATAAAAATCTGCTGTCTAATTACAATATTCTGTTAAATTTACTAAGATCATTCATGGAACGACTGTATTGTTGTAATTGTCTCGAGCAGGGTTACAATCGTGGTAGTTCAACAATATTCGTACCATTAAGAAAAAGAAACTAAGTTGACCTTGAAATCCAAATTGAAAAACCAAACTTGGCCAGGCTACGTCATGTGACTCATCCTGTATCTGTTGCAATTAACCGAGTTTGGATTAGTTTAAAATGCATAATTGGATTGCAGTCATGTTTGTTTTAAATTGAAAATATTTATTCGATACAATCGGGTCATTTCTGACCCGAAGAGCGTATGGACAACCTGAACCGATCATAGAGCACGTGAAACAACATAGACCAAGTAATCTCGACGAGTTGGCTCTTCCTGAACGTATCTCGATAGGTCGAGCGTCGCGTCGCGTTGCATCGCATCGTATCGCGCGGTTCGATTGATCGATCCACCCCGTGCGCTTTAGAGGAGGAGCGGATGCGTAGGAGAAGCGAGAGGTCGCGGTCGCCTAGGCGACGACGTCGTCGTCGTCGCGACGTCGGCGCAGTGCGTCGCCGTGTTGGGAGAGCCGCACCGGGTCGTCGGTCTACACGATGGCAGGCCAGTGTCCCGACTTTTCTCGGCTTTCGCGTAGTTCCTTGTGCCATCGTCGCGTTCTTCGACGTGATCCCGACGGCGTCGTCGCGGTCAGACGCTGAAGCGTCGCGGCGACGGGGGCCCAGAAACCGAAGGAACAACGACGAAGAAAAGCAAAAATCGTCGCGGCGCGGGTGTCGATCGATCTTGGTGACCTGTCGTCGCCGGTTTGATCGTTCGTCGCCGTCGACGATCGGTTGCGTCGCTTTCACGGGCACCTCCACCCACGACCAGTGAACGACCGGTGACTTTTTTGCTCTTTTGTTGCTGACCAACGCCTATTCAACGTTGCTACCATTCCCGTGGATACTGTGCGGCGATCCCTCTGGAATATCTTTCAAAGAGGATCGATCAGCCCCTTGCTGCTCTGTCAAGCTGATCCCTGACAGGCTCAACCTGGACACTTGCTAAACGACATGCCCGCCAATCTAGGGAACAACGCCGCGTGAGAAGCTGCCGGGACATGTGCCTTTTGGTCTCCTATTGATCGGCGCGTCCCGACGCGGCCACCGGATCCTGACGTTTCGGGATCGTCGGCACCACGCTCGGTAACGTATCATCATCGCACGCGTTCTCAATCCCTCTTCACCTACCGATTCGTTTCGCAGTCGTCGTCGGAGTCGATCGATAGTCCTGATTCCAGCCACCGTCGCCTTGAACGTATTTCATTTTTCATTGGGTCAATGCACTTTGCGTGACTCTGCCGCGAACTACTTCACACGTCCACTGCCCCTCTGTCAAATGCGTGCCGGCGCTTTATTTTCGGAGTGCGCGCACTTCGATTTACGTGCACCGTAACGTACACGCAATTTGTTGTGCGCGATGAGCCTGTCGTACCGATTTCGCGAAAACGTTCGTTCGTTCTACTCTCGCTCTTCCAAAGGCGTCTCGAATTTTGTTTAGAGAGTCTATGTTCGACTAACGGAGCAGCGTTGAAGATTGCTACAACAGCTTTGTCACTTGAAAAATAGTCGTTTCAACTCAACACGAACAAAGGACGTATCTGCTATGCAATTTTGCACAGTGTTTAACCTGAGACAAGAGAAACGCTTAGCACTGAAAGTGTGCTTAGCTAGAGCGCACACGACAAAGGTTTAAGAATCATAGCAATGAGGACTCGTGCGTCAACCTAACTGACAGTTCTCGTAGAAATACTTTAGGTAAAGAGTGCACTGACCAACTTGTCCGTAGTAGTTAGAGGTAACGTTGTTGGGGTGACGTACACAACAAAGGTTTAATTGCAAAGTAAAATTGGATCATAACAATAAGTCTTTCAACCTAACTGATAGTTCTCGTAGAACAACTCTGGGTAAAGACTGTACTGTCACAACTAAACTTGGCTCAGCAGTAGCTATAGCAATTAGGGACGACGTTCATCGAATTTGGAAGGTCATCCTCGTCGACTTCATTCCGCGAAGAGAATATGTTGTACAATTGTAACAGACAACCATCAAAGACGCTATAGATCATCAGGGATCGAGCCGGCGATCAAGATCCAACCGGAGAGGTATACGCGGAATCCGAGAGGTCAAACGTCTGGACTTCTGGACACGAACGGTGGATAGGATCGCGATCTCGTCAAGCTAATGCCAGGGAAGGAATTGCTGGAATTACGTAACGATGATTGACGGTTTCCTAATTCGCAGCTGCAACGATAACGTGCCGGTTCGATATATATCGCCGTGTAACGAGGCGGCCACGGCTCGGCCGCGTCTGATGCTTTCAGGATCAGGGTCGCGGGAAGATTCTATTTTCTCCGAGGGCAGCCAAATATATTCTTACGAGCGCTAATAAGAGCCTCGAGCGTCACGTTCGAATGCATAATGTGCCGGTCACGTGACAGATTGTAGAAGTTCTGCATCGACGGGGTGGGGGCTGCGGAGGAATCTATGTCAATGACTATGAGCACTGGAATCGACACTGCTGACCCCCTGGGACCCTCGGTTATTATACTCGGCTGCCACGTTGACACATATTCGATCCTCTTAACAATTTTTCACTTATTTGACTACTCCGTCTGTTTCTCCTTTGGTAAATTCACAAGTGGCTCCTTCATGCCGTACAAAAAACTCACATAGTACCATGGACCGTCCTGAATTAACCATAATTATTTTGAAAAGTAACTTGTTGAAATATTTATATTACTTGTCCACGACACATACACAGTGACTCCAAAAAGTATCAGCTTTCAGATTTTTTCGAAGTTGTCAATGCTTTATTTATACAATAGTAAATTTGGATTCATTTCTTTCTAGGATATTTTTGTAGAACCATAAAAAAGTTATTTCAATGAATGAATCCATTTCATATTTCGAATCTTCTCCTCTACAACGACTGCTTAAAACTTTATCTACGATTTTTCGGCTGTTTTATATTTTGAACACAAAAATTAGGCTGAAGTTTGGCTGATAAAAATGAATGTATTGCGAAGTATGTAATCCTTCCGAATCAATGAGAAGATCGATATCGATCGGACCGCAGTGACGACAAATCAACGTCTGTGGGCAGACATTAAGATCTCCAAGTTTCTTGAGGAAAGTCAGCCATCGATCATCATCCGTGGCGACCCGGCATTTATCGGCAAGACAAGTGGCCGTTCATAAACAATCGGGGACCTCCCCCCAATTAGTCAGCGAGATAAATCGAAAGCGGTCCCCGTGGGTATCCGAACCGGCGATTTCATCTGTAGGGGAGACAGGGAGGAAAGGAGAAAAAGGTGTACGCGTACCGGAATCCCGATATCGTCGCGAATACAAATCGGAACGGTGCGCCTCGAGTCCAGGTTAGCCGGAGAAAGTCGTAAATTTAGAACCGGAGAGCAGGCGGGTGATTTAAACTGACGCTTAGCGAGGCCAGCGCCGACATCCGAGCAACGATTATAGTCGTTACATCAATCAGCCCGAGCGAATGGACGTATAATCTCGGTAATAAGGATCGTTCCTCGGATAGAATCGGTACGATTCCGCGGCGGTTTCACGATCTCGGTCCGCGATCACCAGTCGTGTATCCACCTTCCCGTGGATCGTTTTGCTTGCGAGCAGGAAAAACTGTTCCGGAGAAGATGTTTATATTTCTCCGGCCGTGATACGCGCCGGAGAAGGTAGATTGCTCGTTAGAAGCTAGTAAAAGCGACCGCGAACCGCTTTCAAGGCTAACCCATTCCGTCTGGAAACCTCGTTGCGTTTAATTCGTCACGGACAATTAAGAGCCGAGTTACGTGGCTCGCCCGTCAGTCTCTCTGTTCAAAAATTGGCAAATCGAACAGGAAACATCGCTCTTTCCGACATTTGTTAAGCCCATCCCCTAATACTCGCTTCAAAGGCAACGCAAACTGTAAGAAAATCGAGGCAATTCATAAAATCGCTAATTAAGTTGTTCGCTCACTTTTTCAAGTGAAAACTTCTTCGGTCGACCAATGTACACAATTACTAGAAAGTGAACGAGTCCGATCCGTGACGCTCCGAGGTGAAACGCTGTTAAAAACTCTGTCTTTCGAAATTCTCTTAACCTCTACGCTTCTCTAAATTATACTTACCCTTTATTGTTCCAAATGCATAAAGTCTGCCATCTACTGATAATAAAATGAAAATCCGACATTACAGAAACTTCAACTTTTGAAGCATTATAATTAACATGCAAAATGAGCCTCTATTAAAAGATAGTTCTATTTTTGTCGCGACATGTAGAGACTCTTGTCGATCATTTCAATCGAGACATTCTGCAATTCTGTCGTTCACGTAACATTCGTAAAGGCTGTCATGCCGAGTTGACAACGACTTCCTATATGACATAAACCGGGCCGCGATTATGTTTCCTTTATCGCGGAGGGGAAGAAGGATTGGTAAAAATGATCGGCCGGTATCCTGTAATTACAAGGTGCAATTGCTCGTATATCGTTAGGCGTACCGGTCGACGACGCTTTCTCGAGGAAATTAAATCGCTTCTAAGTAATCAGCGGGGCAGTAAAGCGAATAAGACCCCATAAAACGTCGACGGTGTTACAACCGATCCGACGTGTGTAAATCAATTGAACTCGAAATAAGTTAATCGGGCAATGAGAGAGCAATCGAGTGAAGCGTTACGGCGCGGCGATATGATAATTAAATCGGCGTAAACGTGAAATCTTCGAATTAGATAACCGGGTGTAGATCGGGAGGAAAAACGATCGGTAGTGTTGTCGAAACTGGGCCAGCGCGCGGAGCAAATCGAATTCTACTGGATACGTTGCGAGGTGTAACGGGAGAATCCAGTTGAACGTGAAATAAGTTAATTGGATAATCGAGTAGCGATGGGAAGAGCCAAGCACGCGTGACATGAAAGTGTTAATGAATCGGGTTACGTAAGAAGACGCGGCCCGCCGCGGCGACCAGAAAGCCCGCGGAGTCTCCGAGACGAGTGGGTGGACAAGATAAGGAAGTTCCTGTCGGCGCTTTCTCCACCCGCCGACACTTTCGGTTCGAAAGGATGCCCGTGTCTTCATTATACTCTAACCGCTGAAACAACGCGATTAAACCTATCAAACAGGTACGCTCTTGCGGTTATCGCGATTGTTCGCCGAGTTACCTGCAACGGCCTGCAATCTCAATCGGCAATTTTCATTAACCCATTGCAGCGATCTCCATTGTTCCGTTTGCGTCTTTCTTCGAGCAAATCGGACCTGATGCTCGTTAGTGTTCAAGCTGTGGATGGAATTATAAATGTTAACCACTTGCCCTACGATTTAGTTTATGATTTCAATGATAAATTGAACCTTGAAACATTATCAGATCGTAGAACAGTTTCCGACCAGAGCTTCATCTGTAATTTGATAAACAATAATATCGATTGTCCCGCACTCCTGAGGCAAATCAATTTCTATGTACCTGAACGTATTTTGAGAACGAGAGCAAGATTTCAAACAATGAAATCCAAATTCTTATATGGAGTAATAAATCCATTAAATCGCATTATTGCTAGCTCTAACATATTTTATAAGAATATTGATTTCTTTAATGGCACGTTATACAGGCATTCAAAACAAAATTGCGCAGTACTATTCGTTAATAGTACCTGTATTTGCTTAGTTTTGTACGGTCCATACGTATGTTAATTCTAGATTCAGAGTTAAAATTAAGGTTTTTTTCTATTTATTAGTTATACTGTATAAACTGTATACAATTGTATAAAAGGACATCAGTCCGTATAAAATAAATAATAATAATAAATACTTTTTTGTAATCCTTAATTTCTTAAGAAAGGAGCAACTTTATACTTAATGTGCATCTATATGTTCTCCGATGGCCGTACAGTAACAAAACCAAAATATAATTTTGTTTCGATTTAAATGAAATAAGCAGCATACATATTTAATAGACTCTGTTCAGAATCTTCATCCCGAGTCTATGTCGATATCATAAGGCAAGGGGTTAAGAACCACAATACAAACGACAGTCAATCAATGAATTTTTATTTCCTTGATGCATTATGGTTCTTTTGCTTCAGACATTGGAAAAAAAATTACACTTTGTAGTTGATATAACTTGAAAACAATCTATGGCTTTAAAAGACAGAAAAAGATAGGAAAGTGAGGAGAAAACTATTTTATTTATTCATTATTGTTTACGTGGATTGGAATGAATTATTTCGTGGTCGTAACGAGCTATCGAATGAGCGACCTCAAACTTGCGGTGAGCGAGGCATCGATCAGTTTCATAGGCGTGTGTAACAACCTAGCAGCCGTTGAAGTTCCTCAAGTTCAGGCGTATTGTTTTTCGGAGGAATTCCCGATACTTAGCGGCCCCGTGTGACTTTCTAAATATGCGTGGCAACTTATTGAGCAATGGGAATGTGAAAATCCTGGCGAGAATTTAACCTTTTCACCGAGCGTGAATCGTTGATCTTCAATCGCTCGCTCTTGTTCGCGAAAAATAGTCGAAGATTAATAACTTCGTACGCATAGTAACAACATAGTAGACATCCGTATAAATAAGAATGGACAATATTTATTAGGTCATTGTCTTGGTCTTTTATAATCGACTCAATAAGTCGAAAATAATACACCAATATACTTCAATTCTTCTGTCTTTACATGTTTGTCATAGATAAACCACTACTATGTGAACTACTAGTAATCCAATTACAAAACTTCTCCAGTTTTCATTATTTCTTATTTGCACCAACTTATTTATCTAAATATAATACAACTGGAACCACAGGATCTAAGAAACAGTACAGTCCCGAGTTTTTTCTTAGATCAAGGTCTTATTTATAGTGCAAACTATAATAATAGCCGATTATCTACAAGTTTGAGTAAACGATCACACAAAACAGTCTTTATGCGTCGGACAAAAGGTAATTCTCACTAAAACGGGGTCACAAACTTCACATTTCTCAATGAACTTGATAAACTCAATATTTCATTGCCTATGTACGAATCAATAAGAATGGCAAACAAGTAAAAAATTCATTTTAGAAACAGATGTGCGCAACTAGAAGAAGATCAGAATGATGCAATTAAAATCTGTGCGGTGCATGAACGGAGAGGGTTCCAGCACCATCGGTAATCGATGAAGTTCCCAGAATGAGGGAATTTCACCAACTTTAGTCCCGTTCGATGCAGAATCCGTGCTACGTGGACTGGCTTCTAACCCAAATGATAAACAGCGCATTGCGAGGAGGCCCGCTGACATTTTCAAATGTCAGTGACTACCTACACGGGTTCTACACGTAGGCTCGTGCCCGTTGCCATTGTATCGGTGGATCGGCGCCGACAATGGTAGAAGGACACCATTGTCCCAGCAGTCTGTATTACTCAGGCACCAGTCTTTCGATCGCTCCTTGGTCTGATTCGTTGTTGACTGAAGGACGGGCAACGCGAAACTTGGCCACGGGTCTCTGTGGTATTAGGCTGGAAAGCATCCAGGGGCACCGGAAGTGCTGTTGTAGCAATCCTACTTACGGACGCCGAGGCAGGTTCCAAGCTGTTTTATAGGTCACGCTAATTAACTTCTTCAAGGATGCATACGCTTACGTTTATCCTTTTCATGAAAATCATTCCGAGTAGAGCGAAATGAAAATTTCTTGAAGAACAACACTATTTTTCTAGAAATTATACGATACACGTTTCTGAAGGTGATTCGTTGAATCATGACCGAAATTACCATCACTATTGAATAATTTTTAACATTCTTCGAACCACATTCATAGTATCTAACACTGTTTCACTACTGTACATTATTTTTTTCATTAAAATTATTGCACGTAAAGCGAAATCTAAACTTGTTGAAAAACAAGAAAATCATTACAGAATTGGCTGAACTTCAGAACCCCCTTCCTTTCGACATGTGACATACGTCATTCTATTCCTTTTGACATGCTCAACACAAAATGTATGTGTTATTTTTGGCTGAAATTAATAGTTTTCGAGATATTCGTGAAAAACTGCAGTTACTATCATTGAATTTTGTGTATACGTGCACGTCCGTGACTGTTTCTACAAATATATTGTACAGATAAATTACTAAGTTCGTTGAACGGTCTATATGTATACCACGAAAACTTTTTAAAACGTACGATAATGAAGAGTGAATCTTGAATGTGAATCAGAGAATGAATCTTTCAAGCCTACAGTCTGCGTGTTCTAAATTTTCATTTCGTTTCTGTTTTTGTTTACAGTCGACGAGCGGTCGCATCGCGCTGACGCACACGCACATCAAGGACGTGCTCGTATACACAAAATTCAATGTATAGTAACTGCAGTTTTTCACGAATATCTCGTAAACTATTCATTTCAGCCAAAAATGACACGTACATTTTGTGTTCAGCAAGTCAAAACGAATAGAATGTTTCTGAAGTCTTACCACGTTCAGAAATTTTCATAAAATTTATGGCTTATTCGAGAGAATCAAGTCAGTTGAAGTGCCTTGTCCATAAAATTACAATTCCCTATTATGTATCGACTATCCTACCCGGTGCCGTGTAAATCAGTGATGCTCTAAAACTTGGTCAACATCTTGCTGATGGGTTGGCTGATTTCGCAGTGGCAAGATGAAGGCAGAAGACGACGAGCGTTCCCACAGAGCTAACGCGAGCACAAAGGCAAAGGGGTCCCGGTTACATCCAACCTAGGCATCGGCGTGGAGGACGTAATCCCGGAATGGACAATCGGCGTAATACAGAACGGAGCACGCAGAAAGTAATGATAGCTCGGTGGAGGAGCTGCTCCGCTCGAAAATCCTCTTAAAGCAGCCTTAACGAGTGAACGACCGCGAGCTAGAGGCGGTTTAATTGGAGCCGCGATGATGAATGGCGGGGTATGCAGGGAGAGCCTCGAGCGGCAGCTATCTCCGACCTTAAACGACGTATCATCCGGAAATTAGAATGAAACCAAGGCCTACCGGTCGCGCGTTTGTTGCCGAGCCTTCGGGCCCTGTAATTCGCGGGGCCGTTGGACCTCGGCTGCGGAAGAGTTACGACGTCGCCGGATCCACTCGGAGAATCTTCGGCCTATCACGGGGATTATTAACGATCCCACCGCCGTCTTAATTAGACCAGAATAGCGGCCCTTGTTAATGACCGCTACGATTCCGCGTCTCCACATGGCGTTCGCGGATCGCGATTGCCTCTCCGCGGGTACTCGACAAGCAGATATCGAACGAGATAATGGCAGGAATCCGGAAACGTTTCTCCACCGATGGCATTGAATCGAATACGCCGCGTTTGATCGCGTGATCTACATCTTTCTCTTGCTGTACAATTGAAATCGCTGCTTCGCGATTTTCTGTTCAGCACCGTAAACGTCTCCATCAATGAACATGGAAAACTGTTCGATCAAAAGCTTCCACACAATTGCCGATTTTCTACGAAATTATATTCAAATTCATTAAAGGCTGGAATTACTCCTTAAAGTGGGGATTGAAGAAATGATAATTACTAGAATTTTAACAGCAATTATAGTGTATAATAGCTGAAAATATTTCTATCAATACTTTCTGCACGCTGCAGGTTTTTCGTGAAAAATATATCGGTACGAGCAGTAGGGCCCAAGTATTAATTTCGGTTTGCAGGTTTAAGAGCAGAAATTATCCTTTAAAAAATGAGTAGATGCGATTTAAGACAGTTAATGTATTGTAAGTATTTCAAAATACTGGTATACGATTTCCAAAAAATTTCGATTTGACTCCAGTTTGGTTCAGGATATTTGTAATTCAGATAGAAAATTTTTATTTCCCATAAAGATCTGCTTGACTAGCGATACGTCACTTTGACACTGTAGAATTTTTCGGATAGTTCGGCAATCAACGAGTTAATTACTATTTCAGTGGGCAAACGATACGAAATGGATTGCGCAACGAATATCCGTCGGTGAAAATCGCAACATCCGTTTAGGGAAGGAAACGGCCGAGGCTTTCGCTGTCCGCAACCACGGTCGCTTACCAATGATCGTATTGTTACACGACCGCATTGTTCCCTTAACAGTCGTCGCTGTAATTCGTTTATGCGATCCATGACAACACGGCTACGTGGTAATGCGGTGTCAAGCCGAGGGGAATATGACGAAAGCTTCCGTTCCAGGGCGGCGAATATGGGCGACTGTAAACGTCAATTGACTTTAACATCGGAGTAGAGGGGTGAGGGCAACGAGTTACAATTTACAATGACTATTTCGACGATCGCGAGAACATCAAAGAGAGGATAAGCAACGTTGACGGAAATGTGAGACGAGCAGGCTGCCGCGTCTAGTATTCTGAAACAGTCTGTATACACGGTGGAGCTGTATTAACAATAAAGACATCCTCGACGCGACACGCTTACGAGAGGAAACACGTGTTACGTGGCGGCTATCCTAAATATTTAGAGAACGTCTTTCCAACGACTCCTGTAAGCGTGTTGGTAGCTACCATGAGAAAACGTCCCTGAACCGTCGTCTATTTACATATTAGAGATACCCAGTTCACGTGTATTCAAACGTGTACACGTGTAATTAATATTAGGTCGTTGCATAAAACTTTGACTTATAAAGCTAATCCTTAACACTAAATACCGAGCCTCAAAAGTAACTGGAATATGCTCCCTTATAAAAATGACAAGCTTAATTTGATGTAGATTTTGTGCAGCTCCTATTGTAATATGTGCTCTATTAACCCCTTAACCTACGATTTACGTTCCAACGTCCTGGGTCGTGATAATCAGTTTTGGCCCGAATACAAGATACACGTGTCTCACACGTACTCGTAGGTTAAGGGGTTAAACACACCTATACAATAATTTCTTAACAAATAATTGTTATTATTTCAATAAGTGTAAAATAAAAGATCTGGAACTGGTCATTTCGACCGGTGGTGGTAGGTTTAGTGTTAACACTAGCCATGATACTGAATATCGTACGTGTACGAAGTTAGCTGTTATTAACAGTCAAATGTTGACTTGCGCAAAAACATTACTTTCCGATCTGCCTAGTATAATTAGTATACGTGAACACAGGAATACGTGTATCCTCAATACACGTCCAAAACCGTGATCTCTACTATTTATCTGTTCCCGAGTTCGTGTATCTTTTTCGGGACTGTTCTTTTCCGGAGGTTGTGCACGGCCGTGCGTGCTATTGTCTCATTGCTGGCCCTTAAACTTCGATGAGCCTGGGGGGGGACTGACGTCAGAGTCATCGGAAACGGGTAATAATGTTCGCGCCCTTGTCGCTGACGCCGCGACGCTCTTTGTCTCGATCCTTTTGTTTCGGACAGAGGTGCTCATTGCTTCGACCCTACACGTCGAAATTGGGGGAGTGTTTTGACATGCATATTATCTGCATATTTATTTCGAACCGCATACGGAGCCCTTTTTTTATGAAGAGCCTGACGGGTGCGTAGGAGGTCCTGTTTTATTATTCATCGAATTTATTCCTCGTATTGACGGAAAGCTCGTCGAAAATTTCATATCCGATTATTCGCATTATTATTCAGATGCTGTGCACAGATGAATGTAGAAAAATAGCAACATTCGGTGAATTAGTGTAAATCTCGTTAGTAGCACAAGGTTTCAGTCTTTTGATTAACAACGAATAACTCGAAATCATAACTACAATATCGATGAATAAAATAATCTTACGTGTGTCTAAACAATTTCATTCGAAACTGAGGGTATAATTAATAGACAGCGGATCTTCATGCAAAATAAAACTTTGTATCTGAATTGCAACAAACTGAAGCCAAGTGGAATAGATTGAAAATATTATAATAATATTTTTAAATTTTTTTAATGGTGTTGCTTTTTTAAATTACATCTACTCATTTTTCTCATATTTCCGCTGTCTAAAAATATTGTCGCCAACGCAGACGAGTGGAGAAGCAACGTTGCCAGTCTCGGTCTAGTCTTCAGGATCGATGGATCCCCACTCGGAGAGGTCCCTCG
Source organism: Lasioglossum zephyrum (assembly GCA_028455615.1). Classification (NCBI taxonomy): domain Eukaryota; kingdom Metazoa; phylum Arthropoda; class Insecta; order Hymenoptera; family Halictidae; genus Lasioglossum; species Lasioglossum zephyrum. Next base: position 10,353,103 of record CM052329.1, read on the forward strand.
GAAGATTTTGACCACCCAGAAACCCCTTTGCTCATCCCCAACTACCCAAAGTATCCTGTAGCTATCTTCGACTATTGTCTTGCCACCCTTTGAACCGTCTTTGATTATTCTCCCTCGCCCCTCTTTTTCTATCCAGCATCGACCCCCCTTCAACTCCCCGACAGCCTTCGACGGCCCTCCCAAAGTCTTCGTAACCATGCATGGACACCTAAGCACACCGTAAGCATTCCCGCAGCATCTTCGACTATTCACTTCCAACCCCTCTGTCCATTCGCAGCCATCCTCTCTCATCTCCCTCGGACACCCCCATCTGCCATTTTCACCCCTTGGATATCTTCACTCACCCATCTAAAACCCCTTTGGCCACTGCTCCGCTTTCCCCTTTAATGGCCATTGACTTTTAGACACGGAGGACTCTGTCCGTCATATTAGACTTTTAGTAGCTCCTCGAGGAGACTTTTATAGTTCTGGTTATTGCAAAAATCTTGCAGACTTTCCGAGACCTCTGCGAGCACGCCGCTCACGCGTCTCTAACATGTAATGAAAATAATAACAGCTGTAGGATTTTATTAAGGACTCGTAACCTCCAATTTTCCAATCAACTCTTCCAGAGGAAAACCCCTAGGACCAGTTTACGAGTCTATACTCTATAGTTATACAAATATGGCCACCAGGCTAGCGAGTCTCTGCGCAGCGCCGAGTAAAGGTCGACTAACTCGACCTTAACTCGGACCAAGCATTGAAACGTATTTCATCTAAAATTGATCGAGGTGATCATTTCTTTTTTTTTTTATTGAGCCACTGAAACCTATTATAGGTTTATTTCGGCTTTAACAATATATTTTTTTAAACAGTAGTCTTACAGTTAGTGTACAATGACAGAATTAATAATCTCTAGATATGAAGATTGCAGTCGCATAAAAACTGAAAAATATATTCACAGGCTTTAACATTAGGTTTAGCAAAGAAAATGTCCGCTTTTAATGGTAGAAAAAACTTAATTTTACGCAACTTATTAACTAATTTAATTCTTTGAGAATCATAAAGACGACACTGCCATAAAACACGATCTAAGTCCTCGGAGCTATAACCACACTTACGACTAGGATCACTGACAATGTTTATTCGATGCAGAGAGGCAGCGAGATTGTAATGATTGGCCCTGATACGGTTTACTGTTGTTATAGGTGATCATTTCATTCGATTATAAGAAGATGTAAGAAGGGCGTGTACAGAATCATCGAGACAGAAAAGCGAGTTCGCGCTCCGGGTTCTCGTACGAAATAAGATCGCGGAGCGAGAAGAAGGGAAATTGGGTCGGCCGAGGATCGATTAAAAACAACAATAAATTTCGTGCACGACCCGCAGCTGCACGCAGGATGCAACCGGCGCGGCGCGGCATCTCGGAACGGTGAGCAAGCGTTCAATAACACGCCACGCTATTGCAGCACGCGTGTGTCCAATTCGAAGTACAGTTAGGTATGCGTTTGATAGCGCGTTCGACTGCGCGATCGTAAAGACCAGTAAAAATCGTAATAAGCGCGCCGCGGACCGTGTATATTTCTCCACGGTATCGCCATCGTAATTCCCTCTTCCCATCAGCTACCGTGCGCTGAAAGTTACATTAAAACCTGGGAACACTGCCCTCGGCGGCCACATGGAAAAACGAGGATCGAAAAAGCCCGAAGGCTCCCGCCGCTCTTCATCTTCGCCGGCGGACACCTTGAGCAATTTAGGGGATGCACCTTTATCGTTCGAAAGAATACTTTTTTACATTTTATTATTACCTAACGGGCGCGGAAAGATGGCATACGGATTCCTCGGATCTCAAATTACTCAGAACAAGAATATACAAGGATATATAAGAATTGACAAGAATAAATAAGAATATACAAGAAGGTTTAAAAATATAGGAGAATATACAATAATATTCAAGAATATGCAAGAATAGATAAGAATATACAAGAATACATAAGATTATACAAGAATATACAAGAATATACAAGAATGTACAAGAATGTACAAGAATATAAAAGAATATACAAGAATATACAAGAATATACAAGAATATACAAGAATATACAAGCATATTCTCGAATATATAAGAATATACAAGAATATACAAGAATATACTTGAAAATACGAGAATATACACGAATATACAAGAATATACAATATACTGCAAGAATATTCAAGAATATACAAGAATATACAAGAATATACTAGAAGCTTCATACAGAGTCCGTTTACTTAGGGTGCGGTTAGGACACCGATCGTAATTATTCAATTTCATCTGATGAATCTAGAGCAAAAATAGTCAATGCTCATCATTAGACAGCGGATCTTTCTAGAAAATGCAGTTGTTTTATGCGAATTACAACAAACTGGAAAGAAATAGAAATAAATAGGTTGAAAATAATGCGACAATATTTTGAAATTCTTCAAATGATTTATGTCGATCGTACGAAATTCGATATACATAATCGTGGCACGAATGAATATGACACGAATCTGTAAAATATGTTTCGAATAATATTGAACGTTTGCCACCAAATAGGACTGAAGAGGACGACGATTAAGTACAATTGTTAGGTGACCTTGAGGTATTAGGCAAGGTTAAGAGTACTAGACACAGATTCAGGTCTTTGGATGCAAGAGGTTCTACACCTGTCATAGGATCGACAAACGAACCGCGATGAAATTCATAGCGATATATGCGGCTAGTCTCCAGCAATAGCAGGAGCTTTTACAGCAAGGACATGGTTTCATTCGCCATGGTTTTCTCGATTTGATTGTCGGTATCTTTACGGAGGGACGGAAGAATAACTGCGGACATAATGTTCTCGACCGAATGAGCCTTTGAAGACGCGGTCGATCTATTCTGCGGGCTATTGGCGACGCGACAACACCGGAGGGGCTTCCCTTAGTCCTGGCCGAAGGAGCCAGGACGAGTCAATAACTATCAGGCGATAAACCGGTGCCTTCTAATCAACGTCTGGCCGACCATTCGTTAGCGAAACTACACGATAAAATCGATAGGCCTGCATCCCGACAAGAGTAGAGAGAAAGAAAGAAACAGAGAGAGAGCGAGAGAGAGAACGCCATGTGGGCTATCGGGAACAGCTGTCAGCTCCCTGCGCGAGTATATCGCGCGCCCTTAAGCCCCGCTCACAACGGCCCGGCTCTCTTGCCTCTCTATTACCCTATTATCGCCGTGAACGTTGTCCTGGAGGCGGCGTGAAATTCTATCCTTATTGATGAATATTCAACGAACGCGATACCGTCATGTTACACCGGGTGTTTCGCAAAACACGATCTCCCCAGTTGCATAAATGGAAGTGATCTCGGTCGCTCCACCTTTCTTCTGTTGGATAACTTCTCGGGCAAAGTTCTTCGAGGAAATATAGCTGAAGTCATAGTAGCTGTCCGTTTCAGTCGTATGTTACAGGCCTCGAGTAATAGGAGTGGGCGGGACTCCAGTTATGACCTTCATATTCTTTCAGGAAACACTCTGTGCTTTGTTAATCGTATTAATAATTCAGTGTCACGAAAAGTATTTAACCTTTATGTAAAATATAGGGGATGACGAAGCCTCATATTTATGCTAAATAATTATTTATTTTATTATGCTAATAATATTTTTAATTTAATTTATTATGCTAAATAATTAATTATTTGTGTACTACGTTTCTATCCACCGTTTCGATAGAGACGAATATTGAATATAATATTAACTATTTTTCAATTGAATCATTGCGTTTCAAAAAAGGAGTACGTTCCCACTTAAAATAACAAGTAATCTAATAAGTTATTATTAAAAAGGATGCAATAACCACCCGTCTGTGATTTGTTAAGAGAAAGTTTTAATCTGGCGACACTGATATATGTGTGTACGATAAATTATGCTGTGTATTTCATGTATTTTTGACGAACGTGAATAGACGAAACATAAAACAGTAGAAAAGCGTGTGTAGGTGTGCAGTGTTTCCGCGTTATTGGATCCGTGCTGGCGAGTGGTGTATCTGGTGTGCGATAATCCCGTGATTCATTCATGTCGGATATCGACCGCGAGGTGGTGAGCTCACGTGCTACGTTTTCACGTGACTCGTGGCGACCGTGTGGACGCGGCAGTAGGATGGACCGGTGCACAATGGCTCGAGTGTTCTCTTTTTGAGTGAGTCAGGAGGCCCCCGGACGACGACAACGACGACGACGTCTGCCAAAATATTGTACGTATGCTCGCGCACGGCTCGCAGCTCTGAAGGAGGCGAGACAATGACGTCATTCACTGGAAAGGGACGATAAGGAGACCGGAGGCGGCCCGGAGGTGGGACATTAAAGTCCCGATCCGTGACACCCAGCGACACAAAAAGATGAAAACGTCGCAGCTGCTGCTTGATAAACAAGAATTCTCCTCCGCTCGAGGACAACATTTTTTCTCGGGTGGAATCTGATAAAAATTTCGACGGGAATCCTAAATCGAGCCTCTAATGGGGGCGTATATTAATCCTATGAGCGGCTCGCATTTCCGAAAGTTGTTCAACCTTCTGTTCGACGTGAGTCAGCAAAGTGCTCGACCGATAAGTTTCCTCCAATAGTTATTTTCTAAAAGTATTACTCACAGCCGGTGTCGTTGACCCTGCATCCCGGGGCCGAAGGTCGTCCACGCCCTACGGTTTAGCTTACAATTAGTTCGCGTCATAGACTCGGAGACTAAACACGCGGAACGGACCAGAAACTGATACTTCAACATCTCCGGAGCTCAGCCAACCGCTGGATAATAATTCGTTAGGCGGATGCCGACTGATATTGCTCGACAAAAAAATGGAGCCTATCGGCATACAAGGTTATCAATACTTGGGGACAAGAAGAAACGTATTAATCCACTCGTAATTGTTAGAAATAAATTATTCACTTTCCCACAAAACTGTGATTGAGATGGCGCTAGTCGCAGGAACAAATATTAACAATTATGCATTCGATGAATTGTTACAAATAATTGTTGTAAAATCCTTTTTGTAATGAAATGTCGGGATACGTTAAAGCAGACTTCTGAGGTGTGGCGACAAATGGCACTGGAAGATGGAAAAAATATTTGGATAATTTAACAAAGTATGCCTTTGCTTGTAATATAAAAACGTGAAGACTTTTCTGGTGCACTATACATAATAGTTCTACGATTGCATTCCTACTGAAGATTATTATGTAGATAGCTGCTTCAATCCTCCTAACCTCAATTCTAATTGTAGTAGGCAATTTCTACCGATGTCACTGTAAATCAAGAATGTTCAGGTTCTATGCTAGATTTTTATTCTCTCCGCGCGACTTCCAACGGGTTTCCTGTGTTCCACCTCCGTTTCTCTTTTGAGCGAGACGCGGAGAGTACACTAGTCCCGGCTAATCTTTTCAACAAACACGGCTGGGTGTGAAAAGACCGTGTGCAGACCTCTCGAGACGAAACAATGACTCCCGTGAATACGGAATCAATAACAAGGCGCTCGACATCTCGAGTTGCACTCGCAACAACCCTGTCGCTGCGACAACACCGACCCGCGGGGATTGTTTCCGGAATTCTCATCTGTTCTCAACATTCTAACACGATTTTTCGCCGAGAAACGGAGAGTACTCCGATCCGACCTATTCCCTGAAAACCGTCTTCGCTTTGCTTCGTCGAGCACGACCCACCTTCCCCGTGGGCTTCTTCCTCCTCCCTTGGAATCCCGACTGAACTTTCTTGGAAAGGTTGAACGCGTCCCTTTTATGGGACGTTCATTTGGCCGCGCTGCCACTTCACCAGACCAACCGGCAACCCTTGTTAGGAGAAACCGGCATCAAGGACACCGCTGGTCTCGCCTCTTACTCCGTTCGAACCGGCGATGCTACTCACCTTCGCATAAAGATGTCCTCCCCACTTTCATCCTCGCGAAAATGATCGTTCACAAGTTCTAGAAGGCTTTCTCCAAATGTACCTATCACTGTGAGAATGTCAGACTGGTTGATAATCATTTGTTCGGTATTGTACAACTTTAATGACTCGTTCTCCTTTTTTTTAATATATCGATATAATAAACTCTTATAAATTTGTCTTTGCTGTTCCCCATCACAATGTAATCATTGACCGTAAGAAATGAAAGTTTTTCTCGATCGAAATTGTAATAAATATTAAATTTGTGATTTCAGCGCAAGGTTTATTTTAATGATCGAACCTCGCGCCGAAATCACAAATTTAATATTTATTAATCGTAACCCTCTCCACAAGTAACATTTAAGATACATTCACTAGCTGTTAATGTGATCATATTAAAATAAACCATACATAAATAAATAACTTTAATAACTCACATATAGTAGTACGAAACTGGTCTCGCACCTTCCACTCTGACGTCTCTGACCAATCAGCTCCGCATTACTGTCACGGGACTTCTTCTGAGACACGCAAAATGCAAACGGTAAAAGACAACCACGTATTCATTTATTTGTTTCTATTTAATAATGACTCTATTCGTGAGCACATCTGAACGTGATCTTGGAAAAGGGTAAAATTAAAGTCTAATTAGTATTTTTCTTACTTTGAAAATTGTACGAATTAATTAATTGATTAAGCTTAAATGTGGTTACTCGAGATTATGTTTCTTGCGTTTAATATTTTTGTATAAAGGCAACGATGTAATTATATCCTTAATAGTTCTGTATAAAAGCATCGTTGTAATTTATTCTTAATATTTTTGCATAAAGGCGCCGTTAATATTTCAATGAATTTTGGAAAGAATTTGGAAGCTCATTAAATAATGAAGGCAGAATGCGTTCACCTTTTACCAGGAAAACGGATCGAAAGGATCAATGAACCTGCTTACTTTCTACCGTTCCTCAATTATCCCGTTGAGCTGCTTCCATTGTAGCATTTTAATTTTTATTAATAACTTTTCATTTCCATGCTCATTTCTCCGTTTCGATTAGCATCACAAAGCGCGCGTGGATAATTAGTTGCAACGCACTTATCCAACAAAGCGTTTCCACGGTAGTCGCAATCGAACCGGCGGGTGAAACTCTCGATTTGAATTCAGTTACGCCTTTCATTAAGTCCGCCGCGCCGAGCGAAAGTGTCGGAAGCTTTCCGAACATATTCTTCTGTTAGACGTTCGCGTCTAATCAACCTTTCATAATTAAAAAGAACGTCGAAAGTGAGAATACGCTCTACGAATTCTGCGTGCACAACTTGGTTATGCCTGTCTCACACGCATTGACCTTAAACAGAGTGCATAAAATTGTTGAAATAGCTGGTCAACAAGCATATACATCAACAGTGCAATGACTAGGCCGTTGTATAACAGTCAGGTTTACAGAAGATGTCATTGCATTCTTGAGTCGTGAAATCATAGTGTCGGGTTTTTCCCGTTTCGAAACGCGTACCTCCAATAACAAATTTTTCCTGCGTGTATAAAAAAAATTATTAGGTAAAGTTTACATCAGTGAAACGATTATATTCTATTCACTGGAACTATTAAATAAAGAGAAACATGTCCATCGCGAATTATAAAGGGAATTAAGAAAATGTATTTCAGTTGTCATTTGAAATCAGTTTTTTCGGAGGTCCACAATGTAGCTATTACTAATAATTAAATGTTTTAAACATAATAGAATAATAGAATAAACATAATAGACAAACTTCGCGTTTGAAGGTGCGGATGAGTTGACCCTTTGCATTCGGAATTATTTTAACACGAAAACGAAACATTTCTTCTAACCTAGAATACAATACTCAAATGTTTAGTAATCTATTTGATATAAAATTAATGATGCCTCAAAGTCGTCATACGAGTGTTAAAACTAAATTTGTGATTTCGGCGCAAGGTTCGACATTAAAGCAGCAAGTTTGCAAATTAATTTAACTCAACGTTTCGATCCCTGTATGGATCTTTTTCAGGAGATACATTTTTGCGTCTGAAAAATTAATACGTTCAAAAAAGTAGAAACAAAAAGAGAGTTTGCAACACAGCTGTGGAAAACATGTATGAAACAAAAATTAAGAACAATTTTGTTAAAGGTTAACTTTTGGAGAAATGGACAGGAAAAAAATACTGGAAAAGATGAAAAGCAAATTTTCAGAGGAGAACGTGACAAAAAGAGCTGATCCTTTTAGCGTCGAAATTGGAGTATCCCTTTGGATCGAAAGGCGTCTGGACGCAGTCACTGTCCCGTTCGTCGACGAAATCACGACCGTCACGGCTCCTGTCCCTAATTGCCGTCAATTGCTGGCAATTGTCGGGCTTGACCCTCCTGTGACCGGCTGCAATTTGCAGCTAGGTCGCGCGTCATCGTCGTGCAAAATAGTTGTGCACGCGCTGTGTTCTCTCACTCCTCTCTCACTTTCTCTCTCCTCGTCTCTTCCTCTTTCTCTACGCTCGCATATATAATTACCGTCGCGGCGGTTCGCGTGCGAGTGCACGCTTTGTAATAAACTTTGGCGGTTTCCTTTCGCCGCAACGCGGCCACCAGCGGAACGCGTCGATCGAGACGCTCTGAAAATATCGCAATTTCTGCGTTCCTCTCTGCAATTTGCCGTTTCACAGACCCGGGAATGTCTGATTGCGTACTCGCCGAAGAAAGAAATCATTTAGGAAGCCGATTAACAATTTTCCAGATTAACAATTTCTCCGCTTGAGAAACGTCCGCGCACGACTGCTAGCAACGCGAAATTATGTTACAGTGAAGCACAGTCAGATTTTAGACAGCTTTGTTCAATACAATTCTCAAGAACCAATTTTCAGAGCTTCCCTTAAAGGGTCGTATATCTAATTGTACCTAAAATTGAGGAGTATTCAGGATTCAATTACAAAGTGAATGCTACATATAATTGAATGATAAATGTACCTTGAAACTGTCCAAGGCAAAAGTGATTCTTCAAGAACAGTAGACTTTGACTAAGCACGTCGAAATAATAAAAGAAGTTTCAAAAGATTTCCAACGAACCTGAAAACTTTTGTCGCTAAAATAAAATTTCACAGCACAACGCAAACTGGAAGTCTCTTCCAGAAGAGTACAACAATTGGGAAACGTCCAGCAGATTGCACCCTTGGGAGGGAATGCTTGGGAAAGCAGTCGGGTAGATCGATTTTTCGAAACCGGACCGGAGGAACGACCCTTTAAGAAGGAATAGGAGGCAGTGTGCCCTTAAGAATTAATTCTCGGTGCCTGGATCGATTATTATTCCATCCTACATCGGAGTGGAGCGTGTCGTAACACCTCTCGGCGGCACGCAATCCCTCGCAGCCTGAAAACAATGCCACGAAATCGATCCGGAGAGGCATGCATCAACGCCTATGCATTATGCATCTCCCGGAACCGCCCTAATCGCTCCGACATCGCCGCCCTCGGCGTTCCTTTCCCGGGCCCGAGTATCCGAGTACACGCATCCACCACCGGGTCGGGTCTGTCCGCAGCAGCCCGTGCGTGTACGCACTCTCGCCACGCTCTGTTTACCATTTTCGAGGTACGAACCTGTAGCGAGGAAGAAAGCTCGCTCGTGGCTGAAATTCAGCCGAACGAGAGGCGAGCCGTGAGGAAAAAACGAGACGGGAAAAAAGGGAGGCACGTACGACGCCGAGGGCTCACGAGAGAAAAAGAAAGGAAACGGGAGCAAGGGGGAAAGACGACAGCGTCGGCGGCTGCTGTTCGAAATGTGTATGGGCTCGTACGATGGTGGGGCTCGTATGGGGCAGATGTTTGGTCCATGGCACGAGGGCTCCCAGTCCCCTATGGGGTGCCGCACCATAAACTACCCTCCTGCCCGGCCGATTCTTTACCGTGTAGGCAGTAGCCCGGGCCAGGCCCGACGCGACGCGCCGGCCTCTAGACGCTCGGCTCTTCTGCCCCCCTGTGAACCGGGCTTAAGAGCCACGTGACACGCGGGAATACGCATTTCCACGCAGACACGCGTGCCCGAGGACGCACACAAAGCTCTCGCAGAATTCGCCAGAGACCGCTTCGGGCCGTGTCGCGTCGTGCTATACCACGTGGTGGAACGCTTCAAGAGTTGTTCTCTTTCTGTTTCTCCCGTTTCTCGATCCCTCTTGGATCTAGGATCGTCCGTTTAAGTGAATCATCGTGGTGCGTCTTGTTGACGAGGATCAGCGCGTGTGCCTGTGTCTGTGGTGTCCTCTTCGTGCAACTAGTCACGTCGATTGTCAAAGGTGTACGCGAGTGAGAAGCCCGCGGAAGATCCCTCTTCAGGATTCGGGTTAAATTTGTCGAAGAGGGTGAGCCTTCAACCGAGCGCATTCTTGCGCACACCCCCTCGTTACGGTTCGGAGCCGGCCGGGGATGTCGTTCAAGGCGAACCACCACGATACAGCAAGCATCGAGAGGACGTTGAACGTCAGCTGCCTCGGCGAAATCGATGTCCGGCTGTCAGATGAGAACGGCCTCCACCAGCCGACTCCACAGGGCCAACCCCGCTGACCCGTAAGTGCGAAACGCCTTTTGTCGGCTATTTTCTAATGTAGACGATACGCAGCGACAATTGCCACGAGGATGCGACCCGCTGCCGGATGTCTGAATATTGGAGATGATTAGGCGATCATACGCCCCAACGGCCCCCACCGGCTCCATCTCCCAGTCACAACAGACACCCGTCGAGGTAACCCCGCTCACGATTCCTTTCCGTGAATTTTCTTCTTCTACCTCCTCTTCGATGCTCTGGGATAATCGTTCTGGGTTAGGCTTCTCCAGATTTTTGGGAAGAGGACAAGTTTCTTCATGGACGGTGAAAGCAATTCGATACGAGTCCTTCTTTTATTTATTTTTAACCGACTTCGAAGAAGGAGCAGGTTACTCAATTCGATCTGTATGTGCCTTTTTTCATAACAGTGAGCACCCGTTAAATGTAATTGGAAAATTGGGGTTGTTATTCGAAGGAGTTGTTATTCAGGGTGAAAAAGTAAAAATATTCTTAATTATATATTATATATAATTAAGTTCCGGTTGTTAACCGAATTTAAACATTTCTTCCGACCGAAAATAATTCCATTCTATTATGTACATGATTTTTTTCATTTGATGGATAAGAAATTGATGCAATACTTAAATGTTTAGTGATTGATTAGATCCGAACATATTTAATAATGTAAAGAATAGTTTGAGTAATGGTGCAACAATTCTTAGTGGTGACTCTGAATCACAATATCTTTGTACCGATTGTTTGATGTTAATCGGAAGTAATTCTCTCATTAGTATCCTCGGAAAAACATCTTTTCTCGGACTTCGTCAAGAATCGATTTAACGCGTATTATTCTTTTTATTTGTAAATATAGATACAGTGTACGGTTACAGTTTCAATTTAGTACGAATCATAAATTTAATAATTATTGTAAAATTTATTTGTATCAGGAGCAGTTCGAAATGTTTCTAACACAGTAAATAAAATATTATAAATTACTAGATAGATAACGTACATAGAGTGAGGCAGTTAATACTGCCACGTGAAATAACTCATTATTCATCGACCTTATCAAAAAAACGTTTGAGACACAATTTATTGTATTTTCTTCGAGAAGGTTCATTAGAAAAGTTTATATTTTCTGAGAAAGCAAGATGAATTTATTTTGTTTCTACATAATTCAACGACGTATAACAAGGGTACGTACCTTCTATCGACCTTGGCCCTCAAAACTCATGTAACTTCGTTGCTCAGTTTCAATATTTCACTGAACTGGATAAAAAAAACAACGTAACTTTGTTTCTGACGCTGACCAGGCAAGAAAGCCATAGTCATCCGCACAGGTATTATTACGTGAAAAGTGACGAAGCGCGTCACGCAGGTTCCACGGCACAACTATGCCCCTTCGTTTAAATAAAAATCCTTGACGTAACCTGAAGTGAGTGCGCAAAATTCCATCTGTTCGAAAAATGTCACACGGTCCGATTACAAAAACATCCGGAAATAGCAGTCGCCACGAAACAACAAAAAGAAAACCAAGGGACGAAGCCTTGAAACGGAAGGTGGTCCACGTGTTCGCCAGCAGACGAAAACAGTCACGTTCGAAGCTGAAGGGAATCGGATTTGTCCGGAAACGTTGTCACCGATCGGTGTCCGCCCATCGTCATCGAGTTTCACGGTGCAGTCGCGTCGGGAAATACCGCAAGTCAGACACGATACGTCGCGGGACGCGTCATTTCGGTGCACTCCGGCAGAGTATATAGAGAGAGATTGTAGCACGGAGAGATCCTCTCTCATCGAGGATCATCGACGCCTCGTCGAGCCGTAGACACACGTGACACGCGTGTAACGTGGAATACCGTTCCGGTGTCGCGTCTCCGGGCCACTTCTCGCGTTACATAAAGCCGAGAAGATGCAGGAAGGTGACGAGCCCGTGGTGTTGCATTAATTAACTACTTAAGATATCAGCCCAGCGCGCCAATAGAACGAGGATCGGACACCACGCGGGAAGTGGTCTGCCGATAAAGTCTTCATCGATTCGGTTCTTTTTCGTTCCCTACCCCTACGCTGCTGCACGGTTAATTTTAAATCGATTCTTCTGTGGTTCGTTCTCGCGTACAGAGTATTTATCTTTATATTTATCTTCATAATTGTAGTGTCAATGCATAACTGAAGCACTCCCGATTAAAACGAGCCCAAACACGATGCCAATCAGACCGTTTTTGGCGATTTCAGTACATTATCGAAATGCAAAATTACTATCGAAATGAACATACACAAACATAATCGGTAAAATTGGTGCGATTTATTTCGTGTTTGGACTCGTTTGAATCGGAAGGATCCCAGCAATCTGTTGGTGCCAAGACGACAAATATTGAAAATAAAATTGTTCTAATCAAAATTATCATACGTAAAGACGTAATTGGTAAAATTGATGCAATTTACGTCGTGTTTGGACTCATTCTAATCGGAAGACTCTGGCCATCCAGTTGGTGCCCAGACGAAAGATATTGAAAAAATAAAGTTTCTCGTTCCCACGTTTATTTTTTTCCTGGCATTGCATACCAGACTCCCATCGCATCGTTTCACCTGGTTTTCGCTTGTTGTGAAACTCGTTTTCGGGCCGAGCTAGGATGCGGTCGTCGTTCAAGGAACGTGAGCATTCCGAACGGATACGGGAAGAAAACGGCCGATAAAATAGAATCAGTAATTAGGCTAATCGCAATCAGGCCCGATTGAAACAGCGTCCTCAATCGCCGCCAATGAAGGCTCTCGGCGACTTCCTGCAATGTTTGCGCAATCGAATGCGAGACGAATACAAGTTTCTTCCCTGTCGAAGGTTTGTAGAACATTTCCAGAGAGATGTCGCGATTAGTGCGATGACGTTCTAACATTCCCGTTTTTTTCTGGTGCGTTGATCTCGTAGAAAATCTGTCAAGTGTGTGTGCTCACTTTCTATCAGCTGACCGATCATCGTCCGAGGACTAGCGTCTATTAGGGATACGTACCTGTTACAAGGGAATCGGCATGGAAAGTACAAGTAGCCGTCGTCCAAACCACTTTCTCACCTGTTCGCGGTGGCAAGGTTAGGTGAACGGATATTTAATACGAATCTGTTCGATCCTAGCGGATCGATCTCGCCGAAACTGGTTCTCATTAACGGGTCCCGGAGTCGCCGGTCATTTCCATCAACGTCGGAAATTAGAGAAAGGTTTCGTTACAGTTCCCGATCAATTTCGCCGATTAGATCTTCCCGTGGATCGCCGTTTCCAGGCTAATGCCCGGCCTGGAAACGATCGCAGCGGGTTATCGGCGAAAAACGAAATCGTTGAGAAACGAGCTAATGAAGAATCATGCACTGCCTGCATGGGAATGGTGGCAAAAGTCAAATATATTAACTCGTTACCCGACTCTCGCGGTTAAACTTATCTGAACTATTTCCGATGTAGTCGTGTGGAACGTTTCTGGGCCATTTCTGCTCGTGTAAATCCTGTTGCGAACTGTATAGACGGTTGTGCAGGACGTTTTGCGTACTACGGCTTGAAAGTTTCGAATGATTTAAGAATTGCTGTTCCCACTTAATGAATTATCCTATTGATGTAGGTGCGATTCGCGCGGTGCACAACAAATCGTTGTAGTGATTAGAATTGCTTCAATTACTTTAGAAATAATACTGACAGCACTGTATACATTTCATTGAATAGAGTGTTTCTATTTGTAATTTTTATGCAACGTTTTTTATAAAATAATTAACGTAATAAATATTAGAGACGATTACGAAGAATTTCGTGTAGTAAGTAAATCATTAAATTGCGAATATCTGCAAGTGAAAATGTTATTTCAACTCGAACTGGAATACAAATTTTTTAAGTTTGAATATTTAAAGACGTGAAAACCTAGAATCAGTAATCAGTAATTACTTTAGAAATAATACTGGCAGCAGTGTATACATTTCATTGAATAGAGTGTTTCTATTTGTAATTTTTATGCGACGTTTTTATAAAATAATTAACGTAGCTCTAAATAATAAATATTAGAGAGTGTAATAAAACATTATAAATATTAGAAAATGTTATTTCAATTCGAACTGAAATACAAAATTTTTAAGTTTGAATATTTAAAGACCTGAAAACCTGGAATCAGAGAATTGAGAAATATGAATGTTTAAATGTCTAAAAAAAACGTGACATAGGACAGTTAATTATGAAACTTAGAAACATGAAATTGAAAAGAAAATCTAAATGAAGTTTCGACTCGAAGTCGCATTGGTTCTCATTAAAATGTTATTGGCGTCACATCTTGAAGTCGCAATTTGGAAATGCTATTTAGATATAGGATTCGCCGAAGGTAAATAGTAAAGGCGAAGCAACTTCTTAGCGTAAATGTTCCGTATCATCGACTGACAAGAAGGGGCCGAGCTGGAAAGTCACGAGAACGTGACGATCGTAAACATTTGCCTGCTCGTGTTACAATTAAACGGTGCGATGCTCGGAACACGGAAGCGTTACTTTCCAATATAAACCGGCGGGATAGCCGCGATAATGACCAGTCACTAACGAAGTTCTCGTTGCTTTTGCGAACGAACGAAACGCCGCTCCACGCCGGAGACTCGCTAACGGTAAACTTATTTCTAATTCGCTGATCCTTGGACTGTTGTCGTAAATATCGTGGCAAACCACTGTGACCACGCCCGTTCTCGTTTCCAGAATTTCATTGTTTCTTCGCTGGAACGTGGGAGGTTACCATCCGGGCTAACCAATTTAGGGGAGATAGACCTGTCTCTCTTATTCAGACAGCTGTGAACTAATTGCGAAAGTATACGCTTCTGGGCTTTGGATTCGTCCATTAATTCTGAGCTTTTCCGCACTTTCTTTTTTTCCTTTCATTTCAAACGTGCTGGTTTACTGTTCCAAATAGCTGTAGTATGTTAATATATGTTTTTGTACGCAAAATAATTCCTTCGCTTTACGATGTAACGTTCATTTCATCAAAAGAGAATTGAATATCGTAATGAAAGTGCAGTACCATTTTCAAGACGTCGAATCGAGATTTCTTTCGTATCGTTCTCGAGTTACAGTGATATATATATTTTATCATTGATAAAGAATATATAAATTGAGCATTTATAGAACAAGTCGTGAGCAAAGTTTACAGTTTAAACTCGAATAAAAAAATGTTAGGTTCCCTTTTTAAAAACATTCTAATGAGACAGTAATATTTTAAAATTGTTTAACGCATAAAATCCGCTGTCTGATTATAATAGAGAATTGTGGCGATCGAAAGGTGACTTTCCAAGCGGAAAGGAACACATGTTCGCACTTGAAAATGAAAATATTCACAGTGGAAGCCGATGAGGCATTGGAATATCGGAGCGGAGGAATTCGTACGAAAGTATCGGAGGTCAGGCAAAATATCGGGATATCGGAGAAACACTTTTCCAAGTGTGAAGTACCGGAAAAACCGTGGAGCAACGACCATAAAGAAGAAACATAAAATCTTCTGCAGAGAATATAAGTGTCGAATCGCGAAGCTCCTCCCATAAATCGAGCAACGAAACCAAGAAGCTGACAAACTTTCTAACCGATACTCTGCCGGCCTGACGATATTTATGAGCGGAGAACGCGTAAACGCTGATCGATAATTATTTCGAACCATATTCAGACAAATCTCCGAGGAGGGTCCGGGAATCAGATAAGGAGAGATTTATAGGCGACGGGTCCCCTCATTTTAATAAGAAATCCACGCAGACATAATTTCTCGGGCGGCGATCACGGGAAAGAATCTATCGGGATTTCTGCCGTTTCCTCGGATTCCCCATCGACGAAGAAGAAGCCACCAAGCAGCCGAGATCTTGGCACTGGTTCAAGCATTCGTTATTCTTCGCACGCTCCGCGGCCGACCCTCTTCATCCCGCTCTCTTTTTCGCGTGGCTGCACCCGCAGCCAGAGACCGTCTTTCCTTCGGCTATTCGCGATTTTAGGAGAGAGTCCGAGACGCGACAGGGGACAGGGACGAGCCCAGAAAACCCGGTTACATCGTATGTACAACTTACTGCCATTTGCATCTGAATCGACCGCGCAGTGGTCCTCTCGGTCGATCTAGCAGATCATTTGGTAAACAAGCACTGGTCTCATATCGATAATTAATCCTTTCCATTCGGAGTTATTTTAAT
>CM052329.1:10369809-10389386 GCA_028455615.1 Lasioglossum zephyrum
GTTATTATTATATTAATATATTATATATTTAATATTATTATATTATTATTATATTAATATATTAATAATAATATTAATATATAATAATATATATAATATTATATATTATATAATAATTCAACTACCTCGTAACTGAATTACATACTTGAAACTTTTCAATTACTGATTATTTTAATCAGACGTGTAATCGAAATACAATATTTGAATTTCTGAAAAACCTTATCGTTTGCATTATCGAGAAATGAGAAGGCGTAACCCACAACCCGTTAAAAAAGAACCGTATACGGTCTTAGGGATTTATAATTGTGGTACCGAGCGACTCGCATGACTACGGCGAAGTGTCTGCTTTATCAGCCTCGGCAAGCTCCTAATCTCGCGGTGTTCTACGATAGAAGTTCTATCATCGTTTTTTTGCGGTCAGAGAGAGACAGTAGCCGGGGAAAAACGGGCGAAGGTTTCGCCGATCGCGCGAGCGAGTGCCCCGATGCGTGAAATTTCCATTCGCGAAACGATGGGAGAATGTAACGAGGGGACAGGTGAAAAATCGGCCGGTTCAGATAGGCGGGTTTATCGCGGCTGGTTAGCGGCCGGTAAAAATGGCGGCCCACTGACCCACTCGGCCAGATAACAGGAGGAGAGAGAGAGAGGAAGAACAGAGAGACCACCGGTTCGTTCGCGGATTGCGCTGCACAGCGAAACGGACCACTCCTATCCCATGATTGCCATGTCGTGCGTCTTGTTTCCCTCGTACAGATACGATTAGCCCATTCACGCGGCGTCGTTCCCCCTTGCACCCGGCCCAGCCACTTTCTTCGATCCTCGATCCTCGATCTGGTCTAGATTTGGTTAACAGCCAGCCAGCTCGTGTCAGGGAACCACTTGTCCGACGATTCGTCACGATAACCGAGAAGGTAATAGGCTGCCGGGGTGAGGTTCATGTTAACGTGTTCCGATTTCTTTTTTCGGCGAGATCGAGGCCATAGTTGGGGCACTGGCAATTCGCTGCAACAACTTGCTGCCGGAGTCCGCCTGCGACTCACCGATGCACTCGGCGACTCCAGCTACTGCTGCAAATTGGCAAGGCTTGCGCAAAAGGTCTTCTGGGGAGCGGGTCTAGTTAAAGATCTAAAAACAATGTGATTTTTAAGCATTCCTTTTGTGCAATCTTTTTATGAAGGAACCACTTCTTTCTTACAAACAGTTGCTTAATTAAAAGCACATATGTTGTTGAACCTGTAGTAGTTTTAATAGTGCAGAGTCTTGGAAAATGCTTGAACAAAAATCTGAAGGAATTGTGATATTTAAAAATTTCATTGTGAAGAGTCAATGCACTTGTTTCTTTCAACCAATGGTTTATTTAAAAGCATATATGTTGTTCATCCTGTAGTACTCTTAATAGTGCAGAGTCTTGGAAAATGCTTGAACAATCTGCAGGAATTGTGATATTTAAAAATTTCATTCTGAAGAGTCAATGCACTTGTTTCCTTCAACCAATAGCTTATTTAAAAGCACATATTTATAACCAACAATCTAAAAGAAATGTGATTTTTAGGAATTTTTTCTGGAGAAGTCAATGTACAATTCTTTCTTTTATCAAGAATCTTATATATAATTATTGTTCAACATGTAGCAATTTTAATATTGCAGTATTCTAGAAAATGCTCTTAAAACAATCTTTTTTTTTAAAACATATTTAATTTTTCAACTTGTATAAACTTTCTTATTGCAGAACTTTAAAAAAATACTCAAGTTTCTATATTAGAAATTGTTCTTCATCTAACAATAAGAATGTTTTTTTGAAGATGCTGTTGGTATTACGATTTGCTAACGGACAAACCTAATTATAAATGAAATTTTTTTTAAAGAAAATTGTAATAAAGATTAAATTTGTGATTTCGACGCAAGGTTCGATCATTAAAATTTTAAATCACAAAATTAAACCTAATTATGTTTGAGGAGTTTGATTTCTATACAAAATGACGGTGGCTCAACGGAATTGCTCTTCGAATTTGCTCTTGAAATTCGCGAATCCGGGAGGTACGTTCCGAATTCACGTGGAACACACTTCGATTTACGTGCCACGGAATCGTAATTAACTGGCCTCCGTAGACGCTCGATCGCGCGTCACGTAAACAATGCCGGGTGACGCAGCGATCACGTAGATCCTCGTAGATCGACCTTTGGGCACGCCTATCGAATCGTGAATGAATCCCTCCCGGGTATTGGAACCGGGCACCGTTAACGACTGAGGTGTCCACTAAATTTATTCTAAAACCGAACTCTCGGGTCAGTGTGTCACGACTTTTGTCGAGCAACAGGTCTACAAACATCCGTGACTTCTCGAAAGGCTGGTTATGGTCTTCCTAAAAACTCGAACTCGTCGATTTTTAATCGGAAACCCGTCGAATTCGAAAACGAAATTAAATTAACCATTTGTAAACATACTCTCGCGTATAAAAAATTACGGAAAATAACAGTACTGTTTGGACGTTCAAATTGATTACAGAAGATCCATTAACGCAAACATTTATATACCTATTAACACGTTCAACTACACACTAATTGTCATAAAATTAATTCCACCGAATATCAATTTATCAATGGTGAAATTGACTGATTTATAGTGTAAGATGGTAACCTTGAAACAAAATGTATAAATCAATTTCGAGCATAACTTTCAAGATCAAATTATTTTTCTACAGTATCGTTTAGCATTTGTCACGAGGAACAACTAACTTTTTCACAATGAAAATAATGCTCGATGTCACTTTTGCGGCTACTTTTTCAAACAAATCTGTAAGATGTTGTTGTTTCGCTCTATACAGTTAGTACAAAAAGGAACGTCTTCGAAATAGTTTCTGGTCTACGAAACAGTTGCAACGAATCGATCTTAAATTCCTGTCTTCGAGTGAACAACAATTGTAGAACAAATATTGACATGTTTATAGCAAAACCTAATATTAAGGCTTGTGTTTGTATTCACAATTATCTTACAGATTATAAACTATCAATATAAATAAATCTTATGTTATATATATATCTTCAACTGGTAACTTTGTAAAACCAAATTGTAAAGCGAAATGGATCCAACTAAGGGTCTAAAGAGCTTCAATAAAAAAAAACAATTGTAGAACGTTTGATCGGTCGTTTGCTTTCTACAGTGTGTCGCGGTCACGTTCGTGATTTACAGGGTGTACATGGTCGATGGATTTGCACGTTGCCGATTTTAGAGCATCCTGGAGCCGATCGGAACGTAAATAGGCTCGTTCCGAGCAGGGATCGATATGTCGGACAAAAAAGTCGAGGACGTGCGAGAAATGTCTAATGCCGAGGGAACGGCCTCGGAGATCGCGACCCGAATATCTCGGAATCACGAACGGCCTCCACGCGTTCTCTCAGCAGCGCGGCGGCGTTTCCTGTGCCCCGCTATCGCGCTTATTATAGCGATTCGCTTCCGAGTTGCCAACCACAATTTGCCCGTCAATAATTTATGACCGGTGTCCTCGAGTGTTCTTGAACCTCGGCTCGAGCGCGAGCACGCCGCGTGCCGGTTCCCCGTTTACGGAATCGATATTTTATATCGGTCACGAGGCTCCGGCTAGAAGTAAAAGGTGGCGGCGTGTATTCTTGCACCCGTCATAACGCCGCATGGATGCACCGGCCATAAATTACGACAGGTTTTGCAATAGCTCGTAAAACCGTCGATCAATCCCCGTTCGTTAAATTAACAATCCGACACCAGCCTCGGTTGACAAGATTGCGATCTTTGTATGTTCCATTACCAGTGCAATTACGATTATATGACGATGATCATTAGATTTTATGTGTTTATGAGAGAACTTAGAAGCTGTGACTCGAAGAAGGGGAACTAAATAAACGATTCGTATTTTGCGTAAAGTCCGCTGTCCAATTATCATCTTTTTAAAGGGAATCTCGCATTTTTTAAAATTTCAGTTTGAACATATTTTAGGTGGCCTATTTGTTGCAATTCAGGTCAAACATTCTTATTTTGCATAAAGATCCGCAGTCTATTAATTATATATTGTTTTTACATCAACATTTTAATTGGACAGGGTGTTCGCATCTTGACTATAGCCTGTATTTTTTTAAGAAAAGTAATGAAAGAGGTATTGTAATTGCATATTTCTGTTAGAAATGAGGATGACCTTCAATTTTTTCAACGAAATGCTATGCATTTATTTATATCGTAGAAGGCGTGTGTTAAAACGAATTCATTCGTGTACGACATATTGACCTTCAAGATGGCTCAATAAATAATGTAACTACAGGATCTAGGAAAGAGCACGGTCCCCCGACGTGTTTTTCTTAGTTGTGTTTGTTGATTATCGATCGTAGTGTAGTTTATAACAAGGAGTCTAGATGTTATCGGCGCAAAGGTTCGATCAGTATTATTTAAAATAGGTTTGTGTTGGACCAGTCCTTTAGGAGTCTTCTGATTTCAGAGCCAAAACTCTTGGATAGAGACGCAAAAAAATTTTGTGTGTTGAGTTCGCCATCCATTATAATTGTGTTTGTTGATTATCGATCAGATGTTTTTCTTAGATCCAGTTTTCACTGTAAATGGTAGACCCGACAGTTTGGAACCTGAGAATTAAATTGTAGGGAAAGACCGACTGATTTTTCTAGGGCAAAGCGACCCGGTTTCCCCGACCCTCATATCGGCATGTACTTGGCGATTCAAAGTCGCGGTCTAGAAACCGTTTTCCCGTGAAAGATTTGCAACACGAAACCGCGTTAACGGTCGTCGCTGAAACTGTCCGTGAACGATGACACGCGTAAATCCATAGTATCTTATCCGGGAAGCATCGTGTCGTACAAAAGGCACCCGGGACGTGCAGGAAATCAGTAACAGCCGGGAAAAGCCTCGAAGGCGGCGCGGCGCGGCCAGCAGGCTCGGTGTCCGCAAAATCAGCACAAACGAGAGTGGAATAACGAAACGACGCGACGTTGAATGAGCCTACGCGGCGGTCTACACGCCCACGCTACTCCCAACAGGGTCTCTCAATCCGTCGTAAAACTCCGGACCGTACTCTAGATCATTCGGTGATTTTAGTGCGCATTATTCCACCCACGACCTTGCTCTTTGTGTTATTAAATTAGCGGCGAGGAGATGAATTATCGGCTCTTCCGTATCGGCAATCACAACTAGAAAGTAGCAATTTTCACAAAATGAAGTTTATCGATCTGGAACAGTGCTCGGCAAACTGTGCATGTCACCTTACCCTTGTATAGCCAACCAAAATGTAGAAATTATTTAAATTCTTAGCACTCGAGTGGTAATTCGGAGACGCCACTGAAAATTGCTCTACCATTATTTAAAATATCGTTTATATCGTTAGATAAGTTGATATCTAATCAATTACCAAACTGTGCATGTCACCTTAACCCTTGTATAGCCAACCAAAATGTAGAAATTATTTAAATTCTTAGCGCTCGAGTGGTAATTCGGAGACGCCACTGAAAATTGCTCTACCATTATTTAAAATATCGTTTACATCGTTAGATAAGTTGGTGTCTAATCAATTACCAAACGTATGAATATTCTGTGAGGTATTCTATCCACTTTATATCGACCAAAAAGAATCTTAGGTTTGGTAATCAATTACTAAACGTTTAGATATTGTATGAGGTATTCTATCAATTTCATATCCACCAAAATTGAAAAAAAAATAAACAGAGAATGGAAATATTCTGGGTCGGAAGAAGTGTTTAATTTTCGAGTTAAAATAGCTTCGAGTGCAAAGGGTTAACACAGGACATTCAGAAAAATTTTGCAATATTTTTAGAGGAACATGAACAAGTGGAAAGAAACGTCGAAAGAGGTTATCCGGCCATACAAGGGTTAATGGAAAAGAAAGGGAAAGAATAGGAGTAGAGAAAGAATCGATTTTTCGCAGTCGATTCTGATTTAAACGGCACGATAATGCAGCACGTCGAGGCGCGCGGTGTCCGGCGTTCTAAAAGCCAAAAGTCGGAGAGAGACGGCTGTCCGCGGGAGGGAAAGGGAGATCCAACTTAACGGGTCTTTCTCAGTAGGTCGATACGTGCAGTAGTTGACACCGATTAGGACCTCGAAATACGCACGTATCGTTTCCGTACGATCCGCGTCGATCGCGGCCAACTGCAACGCGAACCCTAGACGTGTCTGTCCGGACCCTCGAATCCCAGTTCTCCCGTAAACAGTCTGAGAAACTTCGCCGGCGATAAACTGTATCTGCACACCGGAGGGAGTCTGCATTACCAAAGAGCGTTTACCGTTCCTGAAATTTCCGGCACGTATCGCGAGCGTCCCGAGAGAGCCCTTCTTCTATAAATAAATTCCAGGCGATCGGCGTTACTCGCGCGCGGGCGAGCCGCTTTCGAAAATACGGCGTTACACATTCCGCTCGGCGATCGTCTTATCCGAAATGGTAGCCGCCTTCCATCCGCGCGAAGTGCATCACTTAAAGGGCCACGCATGCTCGAGATTATGTTCGAAGGCCTCACGGCACACACGAGCTTCCGGCGGGTGGTCTTCACCGTCAGATCGTCGAGGAAAGACGAACGGTAGTTTACGATACCAGTCGATTAGTCTGGTCGACGTTGAAACACAACTTTATGGTCGAAACGGTCGGAACCATTTCGATTAAAACCTCCCGTTGCGACGTTTCGACCCGATTTACCCTCCCTTCCCCTCTCCTGCGCGCCACGTCGTCGTAGCATTAACGATCCACAGCTAAAGGAGGTACGTACTTGCACGGCCAACTTTATTTCTGGCCTTCCAGTTGCTGAACAGGTCCCTATCTACTGATACACGGTGCCAGTGATCCGACATTTTCACGCGGAATGGCTCTGCTGATCTCACCCTTAAATCCTACCATGTTTACTGGGATTGGTATTTTATAAAATTCTGTAGCAATGTTCGTTTTTATTAACCCTTCACTGCATGATTTTTTTAAATTGTGATGAAAGAAGATCAGTTTTTGTGTTTTATTTAGGGGAAAAATATTTTAGAAAGTTAAAACAACATTTTCAGAAAAATAAGTATCAATAAACATAGTAAGAAAACACATTCTTAATTTACTAGTTGTATACCAGATTTCTTAACTGTATCAGATATGATGCACTATGCAGCAAAGAGTTAAACTATAAAACCCCACATGGGATTATTAGCACATGACTGTGCATGTGCTAATATTACAAGGATAACTTATAGTCTACAATTGACAATACGATGAACATTTTCGAATACAATTCTAAAGGTACAAATAGTGAAACTTAAGAAATTTATGTATATAAAATAGGGGACAACGAGAGGGTCCGCACAAAAAGAAAGTAAACTTTGTTGCAAAGTTTGTGAATCAGAGCATCTCTATTATTATCATAGATTGGACATTGCCATAGCACATGATTAGGATCCTGTACCGGACAACCGCATTGACAACTTGTGTCAGCAGCAGAAGGGAGGCCTTTATTTGATAGCGTCCAGAATGAAGTCTGTTAACCCAACAAATGAATTTAGGGAGCCTGAGGTGAGCAAACCAAGGTTCAGGGCCAGAGTGGTAAAAGGATTTGAAAAATTGTATGCCCTTGAACTCTGCTTCATCAAGAATATAATTGTTTGTTAGTGTCCTAGATTGTTTCCTAAAACTATGGGCAAAATCAGAGTAGGGAACTAAGATCCTGTAATTTACTGGAGTTGCTTTAAGTACTGACAGGGGAGGTTACCTTACCACGCTGATTTTAATGAAATTTTTACGTTATTCCTGCTTTCCACAATCGATGTGTAATAGTTTGTGATTAGACTGCAGATCTTTATGCATGTATAAAGAAATTCGATGGGAGAAATATAAAACAATACAGGATTAGAAAAATTCAAGAATATCGCAACGTTGTTTTTAATGAAACACAATCATTAAGGGAAGTAATCAATTTTTATTTTACTCTTGCTGCTCACAATTAATGCAGAACATTATTACTTTGCATAAAGATCCGTAGTCTACTAATTAGTCTGATACTTTTTAATAAATCATTTAAACTGTAACCTTTCTCTGGTGGTTTCTCCGATTTATGGTGGGACAGGACTAGCACGAGCTTAATGGTGTTGCCACTAATCGATCGGGTCGGCTCGTTTCGCTGCGTTATCGTAGGAATGCGCGTAAAGGTGCGGGCAGGTACGATGTTCCTGGCATTACCGGTGAAAACGAGCCGGAGAAACCTTCCGCTCTTCCTCGATCTACGTTTCCGCGAGCAATCGCGCTCTCCCAGTCGGCTACAAGGACGGTAGTTTACGAGGCGAGTCTCTTTAACGTTTCATGCTCGCGATCGTTCTTTTATTTCTCTTCCGTTCTTTTTCCACTCGAAGCGGGAAATTAGTCCCGCATGAGACGCGGAGAACGCAGATTAATTCTAGCCCTGATCGCACCGTTAAAACTTCCTCGACCCCAAACGACCCTAAAAACACCGAAATATTTGCCATTAAACATTTACGCCCTGTCCTCGATTCCTCAAGGATCGTGGTTATTTTTCGTTAGGATAATCACGCGAGGAAGAACACTATAATTCATATTTAATCCGTTTCATAATTCGTATTCAATCTTATTATTATTGATAAATATTATTAATAATTTAAGTAGACGCTGCAAGACAGCTATGGATTAGGGGCAGTGTTTTTCGTTTGAAATAAAATCGGTGAGGGATGAATAATTTGATAACGTAGACAGAAGAATAATATGTAATTGTAGTATTTAATTCAACTTATTCAATTTCTCTTCTGAACATTTTTGTATTTTTCTTCAGAAATAAAATTCGTCAGAAAGAGTAACAATATTTAATATTCTAGTATTATTTAATTCTATAATTAAGTTCCATAATTTAATTTTTTTAATTTTTTCAACACTTAGTTATTGTCTTAAGGGTAGTATCCTTCTCCTGAACTGACACCAGTCTATCCATCACTTGATCATGATTGATCATTATTGCCCGCGCCATTCTACTCGCCAAAAGCAACTCGCCATTTGTCCGATGCTCGAATGCGAGTTGCATGCGCATGGTAATTACATTTAATAGCCACTTAGCAGTGAATTTTCCGGCCTTTTAACTCGTTCAATTCTGCGAGCAAAAAGATTAGATAAGGTGAGAGAAATTTCTTTGGTTAAACAAAAACTGATAGCGTTAAAGTTCACAACATGAATTATTCGTACACTATCTGCCAGTGGAAAAGCGAATTTTTTCAGTCTGGTTAAACAATTCCGTCGCACGAGTACGAGTGACACAGTCAACGTGTTAATTAATTCACCAGCGAAGGATCAATATGTGTCGGTAACAGTAAACACACTTGATAATATTCATAGTCGCGCGAATGACTGTCTAGCAATTCCATTACGGAGAACTAGGCAAGCGCTAGAGTATTGTTCCCGAACAAGGCCAAACTACAGCTCATTTCAAATTCATCGAGGATGGAATGATCGAAGCGAGGTCGGGTCGAGCATAGACGAAGAACGAAGTTGAAGAAGTAAACCGCGTCGAACGGTTTCTAAATGGCTGCCGTTAAAAACCGTATACGAAAGTACCGGTTCGCTTGCTTGCGCAGGTCATCGTGCTCGAAGGACACGAAGGGACCAGTCATCATCCGCGAAGTCTTCTTCGCAACCTTGAGCGCGAACCATAATGCTACGACTCACCTATGTATTCAGGAAAACGATCTCGGTCTCACGTAATAATCGTGAAAAACGTTTACATCCTGGAAGAAAGCCAGACCGATGTTTCAACGATTTTTTTCAGCATCCTAGGTCCGAGAACGAGAATTCCGAGAATCTGGAATTTCTTTTTTTTCCTTCGTCATTTATAATTAGACATCTGGACATTGTATGCGAAATAAAAATGTTCTACCTGCGTTGTAACAAACCGGAGTGAAACAGAAATGTATTTTCTTTCAAAATAAATTTAATAAGTTGGAAACCATATTACACTTATAGAAGACTAGCTTTTCCCCGTGGCTTCGCTCGCACAGGAAACTGTTTAATGCCCTCGAAAATTGATATTGTTTCTCAATAAAACCTTTTAACCCCCCATTCACCCCATTCAGATTGTATCAACGATTATTAACACCAAGTTTCAAGCAAATCTAACCAGAAATAAAATATTCCTCGCACAAAAGTTTCAACCTCTTTTCAACCTCTTAGGGGTTGAAATCTGTAAAATGCCGAAATAGGTGTTCGAATAATTATATCAAAGAGCATTAAGACTAAGTTGCAAGCAAATCCGATCACGAACAAAATATTCCTCATACAAACATTGCAACCCCTTTTCACCCCCTTAGGAGTTGAATTTCGAAATATCCTTCCTTATCTCTTGTATAGATCATAAAGTAAACCTCCGTGCAAAATTTTAGCCTTCTAGGACCAAGGGTTTAGCCTGGGCGTTGATGAGTGAGTCAGTCAGGACTTCGTTTTTATATACATATATAGATTGAAATTCTTCTAATGCTTTTAATTGTTTTAAATTACATTCTACTCGTTAGTGCAATAATTTCGTAAAATTCGCTGTCTATTAATAATGTATGTAAATAACGTGCTATAAATGATTCTAATTAAATATTTCACAGTAACGAAATACTATTAAATCAGTCTTTATTCGTAAGTGTAAATTCGTTCGTAAAGAACGCTTATAATATATAAATAAAACGATTGTTTAAGAAAAAGATATGTTCTGGACAGAATTATAGGCCCACCTGGTAACACAGATAAAAGGAGAGTGCCATAATTTCTCGCGGGGTTGAACAAAGAAGGTAGCGGTGGCTCTGGACAATGAAAACGAAATAAAATGATTGTTTAAGAAAAAGATAGGTCTGTTCACCGGCGACGGGTGAACGGGACAGACTACCAGGTAGCGAGCGTCAAGTTCGAAGGGGTGAAGGCGGTTTCGCTCGATTGAAACGTCGCGAGGATCGCCAGGACCACCTTAACGAAGAATGTCTTCAAGGTCGGTGATCGAGCGGCGTAGGAACGCCAATGATCCCCCCGCCCCCGCGTCACTGCGGGGTAAAAAAGAAGAAAAAAGTACGGTGAGGCTCGTGCATCTCGTTTTTCCGCTGAAAAACCAGTCGTCCAGCGGGGCAAGAAGAGACAAGAGCGCATTCCTGCGCAAGGCTGCTGCCCGCTGGACAAACAAGGACGTTTCCTTTCCACTTTGTGTCCGTCAGCCTCTCCGAATCGTACCTTCTGAAATCGGATTGGACCTGGGATATCCTGCGGAAAGGGTTTCGAGGGCAAGCGGCACGCGACGCTCGCTCCCACACGCTCTCGCACACGCTCGAATCCGCGCCGGGCGAGACTGGCTGGCCGCTTTTTATTCCTGCTCGCCTGTTCGCGCTCGGTGCAACCGAGTGCAGTCCGTTTAAGTGCATCGCGCACGCAATCGCTCCTTAAACGCCCGTGTACGAAAAGCCCACGGAAGAGAAGCCGTGATTCCGGGAGAAAATGCTCGGTATTTTCGTGCCTCTCTTTCTCTCTCATTCTTTCAAGCCAGACCCGGATTCTCCGTTTCCCTTCTTCCACGTTTTTTCCTTCCTCTTTCCGAACGAGGTTTCTCTCCATGCCCCCACCCCGGACGTATTTGTTTTCTGTTTTGGAATCGTTTTCGAAAGTTCCATGCGATCTATCTTTAGAGGAACGTTGAGTAACCTCGACTGGGATTTCGCGAGAGTGCGTTTCCGAATCGCAAAATTGCTATTGTTCCCCGAGCGTATTGTGTGCGTCTACGAGGAAGCATTTTGCTCGACAGTGCGTTGAATTTTCGGCTCTCGCTGCTTCTCGAGGGGAACGAAATGCGTGCTCACTTCGCCGATCTACATTTTCGACTTGCGATTCAATATCTTCGTCCTTTGTTCCAAGTTACTAGGTAGTTTTTTCAATTTTAGTTTGTCCTGAACAATTTTTTGGCGAACCTGCTGTTGATCAATTTGTACAAATACAATAGATGCAAATACATCTATTAATAAGGTTTATTAAATCCTTAAGTTAGCGGTATATAAAGTCCTAGGAAATTCGTATTTTTTAAAATAAATAAATTTAAACGTATTTAGGCTAGGGTATACCTTATTCGAAGGTTTTTTTAGAATAGGGAACATATGTGTAAGGCGTGCGAGAGACACTAAGACTACAGTTGACGTTATAAGTGTGTATATTGACAGTTTGATTTGGGATTTCTAAATAAAAGAATATATGCAAATACAATACAATAGATGCGACGGTCAACGCGTTAATATTAAATAATAAACATAAATGTAGCAACAGATTTAAAAGATTCGAACTCGAGATTCCTTATGAAAAAATTTGCGTAGAAAAAATATTTGGACTTGGCAGTTCGGTGTATCACCTTGAAAGAATGAACGTTATGTTATAAAGGATGTGCTAGATTCTAAAAAACTTTCCAGGCGTTTTTCGTTTCTCGGAAGCAGGTCCACGGTCAAAATTACGCATTCTTCCCTCGCACGGCTTTCCTCTCGCGTGGATTCGTTTTGCGCGAAGCTCGCTGGCCCGATTTCCCCTGGCCTCCGGCGGATATGTCGCCGAAAAGTACCTACGTCTCGTGCAACGACACGTAGGATTGTTCCAGTTAATTAAAAAAAACCTGCACAAAGTTCATCAATAATATCGAAGATGTTCAAGAAAACGATTTTATGAGCATTTTATTAATTATTTTAATGTTTAACGTCCCCACCTTCGCACAGATTTTTTAAAAAATTAATCGGACCAATCATGGGGCTGTAAAAAAATGTTCTGATTCGAAATGAACGAGAAAATGTTACTTATTCGACATTTTTTAATTTTTTTTAAAATTCATTTATTTAATGTTGCTTTAACATCAAAGGTCATTAGCAACATGGTACATTTTCTTATAATATGTTGTACATCTTAGTATCTTTAAAGATCCAGGCAGCTTAGCATTTTTCCTTTCATTTTCATATTTTTTGCATTCCAGTTTAAGGTGATTTATATTAACTGGTACTTTACATATATCGCAGATCATATTTTCTTTTTTACTTAACAAAAATGAATGGGTTACTTCTGAGTGCTCAATCCTGATTCTAGAAATTGACGTTTGAATTTGACGATCTATTGGACTTGGAAACTTTTGCCACTCAAAATCCGCTCCTTCGTTATGGTACTTTTGTTTCATCATTTTCTAGAATTGAAATTGTCCAATGCGACAGACAAAAGATTTAAACTTGACACGGTTATAAAATATTTTATTAATTCCTTGTATTACGATACATTTTATGGTTACAGTGATTAGAACATCCTTTTAAGTTTATATATATTGTATGTAATTCTCCAATGTCCATATCACAACGGCAACAATAAAATAGAATTTTATTTTGGTTTAAAAGAAGAATAGAAAGATTCGTCAGAATCTACAACCGAGAATAGACGACTCAGTGCACGTTGAAACATTGCCGTTTGCACTACGATCGAAAAACGTTGGCAAAATCTGACGGCCGCAGAATTTGGGTCGCCATATCCCGACCGACTTGATCTTACAGAACCCGAGCTCCTTTTCTCCCCTCCTCTTCTCTCCGAGCACATCGTACATCAGGCTTTCGCGGACTTTTTGAACTGTGAAATCTGCCCGAAGCACATAACGCGCCTGTAATCGGAGTAGAAACTCAAATTCGATGAGTCATTAGATTCGCTTTTTATTACAAATTTGATACACCTCTGCGCGGAGCAATCGATTTGCTTTGTGGTTGCGAACCGAAGAAACGGGATTTATATTTGTAAAAAGAGCTGCCTTTCACGTTGTACAAACTACGATAATTATCTTTCCAAGCTGTCCGATAGGTCTTCATAATTACCAGCGATTCGACGCAGTACTGCACTTTTAATTGTTTAGTGTTTGCTCGAAAACATCGAGCTTTCACCGTTGATCGACAAGAAGTGCACTTGCTTTGTTTATTTACCCGCTGTCGCTTGAACGAAAGCACTTCACGGTTTCACATAGATTCGAAACGTCTCGAAGAATTCAGTACAATTTTTCAGAACTGCTTCATCGATTTATTTTACAACTTCAACTTTATTAATGCATAAAATTTCACGAATTTCTGAATTTTAACGGCCCCACTCGCTTCAAGATGGTTAGGATCTTTGACAAGAATTAATACTTTCAATGAAATAATTATAAGAAACAAGAACTCGCAAGAGTCAGGTTTTTTCCGCTTTCTCACTTTTTTTCGAATTCCATTCATGCAAATTTGCATAAACTTCCGTAGCCTGAACACGTTAACCCCGTCGTTCGACGTGACCCGAAATGGAATTTTAATTCTCATACTAAACTTCCAATAAGAATAAACAAATGTGAACTACGAACTTTCATATTCTGAGAACCAAGGACAAAAATGTCTAACAAGAAAACAATTTATCAAACGTCTGAAATGAAATGAATGTGTTCCTTTAATATTGCTAAATAAATTCAAACAATGGGATAATTTTTATATTAATGTTTTAGAAAGACAACAATGTCTAACAAGAAAACAATTTATCGAACGTCTGAAATGAAATGAATGTGTTCATTTAATATTGCTAATTAAATTCAAGAAATGGGATAATCTTTATATTAATGTTTTAAAAAGACAAAAATGTCTAACAAGAAAACAATTTATCAAACGTCTGAAATGAAATGAATGTGTTCCTTTAATATTGCTAAATAAATTCAAACAATGGGATAATCTTTATGTTAATGTTTTAGAAAGACAAAAATGTCTAACATCAAGACAATTAATCAAACGTCTGAAATGAAATGAAATTAACGTGTTCCATTAACATTGCTAAATAAATTCAAACAATGGGATAATCTGTTTGTTAATGTTCTGAAATTCAATAGTTAATAAAGTGTATTTATTAATTCAATATTACTAATTTAATAGTTCAATAAAGTTGACAAGTATTTCTACCGAAAGTTTGTTTTGCAATGTGTTCCTTTAATATTGCTAAATAAATTCAAACATGTTTAAATTCATGTTTTAGTACTTCCTAACGATGAGTTTGCATTACGTTCATGAATCGAAAACAAACTTTTGGGACAAGCTGATAGTTCAGGTATCCGATGATCACTGTAATCAGGTCAGCAAAACAGGGCTGAAGGATGACACAAGAGGGATTATGCGAAACTTTAGTCCGAGTAATCGATGAGCAGCGTGTCATTACTGATTTATCGGCATAATTGGCGTTCAACCGTGCGTCGCTGGCAGTCTCCTTTTATTCCCGCAGCAATATCCGAAACCAGTTCGCTTCCGGCGATGTTTCCTCGTGAGCATTAAACGGCAACCGATATTCGTCGGATGAACACGAAAAGATTAAGGTATCCGTGTTGAACAGTCCCCCCCGAGTACAAGTAGGCCCCCCTTCCTACCACGGGGCCCGTCGGGAGGCCTCTGTGTGCACCTGTGCAGGTTGAGAGGTGTTGTGTTTTCACCTGGCAGTTCAACCTACAATCGCGAGCAAGAAGGTTCCGTAGCCGCGATCCTCTCGCGTTCCACGACCGGCTCGCGATCCATCGTACCGTGTGCACGATCTTCTTTGTCCTTCGACACCTGTGTAACCTTTGACCATCGTCCACAACAATTCTCAAAATAAAATATGGTCGAATTTGATTTGAATCGGGAACGAACGTCGGATTGTGAATAATGTGACAAGAAGAGAGACAACACTTCAGAATTACTTGTTTAACAGAGACAGGTTGAAAACGATGAGAAAAGTTTACCGGAGAGAGAATGTGCGACACCATGAGGGTCTGATTTGAAAGATGGGACCGTCTCCCATGGAACCGTGGAGCAACAATTTCGCCGTCGAATGAAATCGAAGCGACCAGTGTGATCCTCGCAAGGACTGTGGCATGGAGTAGCCCGCGGATCCAGGAGAATCATTGATTTCGGAGAAAGATCGATTGCGAATCTCAGGAGGACAGTGAGCGTCGTTGGTGCGCCGATAGATTCTTGTTTTCCCCGCAGACCTCGATCATCCAACATGGACACCGTGCTGGAGAAGATGGGCAAGCTGAATCTGGTAATGTCGAACGATCGAACAGATGTACCGTTCCCGACGGGATTACGCGGGCGTAATTGCCACGACTAACGAGCTACGCCTCGTATCGCGATTCCGGCCCGTAGGAAAAAATAAATACACGAGCGCGCCGCCGCGCATTGTGCGAACGCGTAACGAACGCGCGGCGCCACGTGCGTGCGATGGAATCATTAATACCGCGCGGCTAATTCCACCCGGTACCGTTTTTAAGAAGAATATCGCGGACCGTTTTCAGAAATGCTTCGCGCCGCCGACGGACCGCGGCACACCGAGCCCGTTGTCCAGACTAATGGCACCTACAACCTCGAATCAGTACGACTTCCTTCCTTATTGCCATCTGAAAGAGAACGAAAACTCGTCGAGGCTGT
Organism: Lasioglossum zephyrum; assembly: GCA_028455615.1. Taxonomy (NCBI): domain Eukaryota; kingdom Metazoa; phylum Arthropoda; class Insecta; order Hymenoptera; family Halictidae; genus Lasioglossum; species Lasioglossum zephyrum. The sequence goes on from CM052329.1 coordinate 10,386,260, forward strand.
ACATACATAATTACTCCTGCTCCCAGCCAATATAAATTATTTTTTATATCGGCTTTCCTTCTGTAAAGTGACATGTAGTTGTTTCCGCAGGCTCTTAGAGCATAGTTACAGACCTTGAGGACATTGTGGAAATTCATCTAGTACCATTTTTCAGTTTTACATACATAAATAGTGTTCCTTCTATGAAGGAAACTGTTTCCCCATTCTGTGATTTTACATTTTTGTTAAAATCTTAGAGAAATTGTGGAATTCCATCTAGTACCATTTTCCAGTTCCACGTCACGAATCTTCGTTTCTTCAATTGTCTTGGGAAAGAAGAGTTATCAAATCTATAACTGTTTATGCTTCTAGCAATTGTTTTAATTTCTGTTGAAACCCTGGAGAAATAGTGGGAATTCATCTAGTACCATTTTTCAGTTTTTTAATAGGTAGTCTTCTTTCTATATACTCTGCTGGGTACCATTTTCAAATGAAATATCGCCAGTCCTTCTCGCAGTGTTCTGATAAATAACGAAAGGTTATTGAACACATGTTTCTGCATCCAGCAATTGTATATTTTTGTTGCAATCTTGGAAATAAAAGGAACTCCAGTTTGTAGCATTTTTGTGTTCAGAAAAAGAACAGAAAATTGTAGCGAATGTAGTGATCGTCTATTCCACCAATGACTGTGATTGAAGCCGCGGAGAAAATTGTGCATTTCCGGTCGGGATCATTTTCAGGTTCTTACCGAGACTTCCTTCCTCATTTGGAAAAAGGACGAACTGTTATTGAGCGTGTAATCGTTTACTAGTACGCAATTGTAAATTTTCTTGGAGTAAAAAAGTCTTGGAGAGAACGATGGTCGTCTAATCCACTAGAGGTTTGATTTTCTCCAGGGAAGCTGCTGTTTCGACAGAAAGTGTTCGATTCTTCTCGAAGGGTATCCTTGTCTATCGTAGAATCTATTTCATACACTTAATATGATCGTATCTTGTTGGATGAATGAAACTTCGGAGCGTATCGTGTTCATTATACACTTGTACTTTCGTTGCTCGTGGACGCTTCATCATTTTGTTAGAACTGGCAACCGGATATTATACACGCCTCATCTTCCTCGCTTTCAAGAGCGGTGATCGTTTTCTTTTTCGCGAATCGCGTGACTTATGGGTAATGCGCTTCGTGAAGTCAGTTCTCGCGTTCAGAAGCTGGCTGGGTGAAGTCTAGATTTTGCAATTGGTCAAGTATTTAATAGAAATAATTAGACTGCGGGTGCATTTATGCAGAAATTGTCTAAAATTAAAAAATATTGTCATGTTCTTTTCAATGCAACAAAATCATTAAGGGATGAGATCAATTGTTATTTTGCTCCTGCATCCCACAATCAATGTAGAACATTTCTATTTCTAACCAAGATCCGCTCTCTCATAATATAATATATTTTCAATTAAATACTATATACAATATTATTTGAGGTTAATATTAAATTTTTATATAAAATTTATATTATTTGAAATTATGTTTTTTATAAAAAATTTAAGGTATGTTTGTATATATTATATGATATAATGTATTTTCAATTAAATACTATACGTTATATAATATGATAATAACAATAATAATATTGAAGATTAATGATATTGAGTGCTAAAAATGCGTGCGAAAGAAAGTTGTAATTTAGATAACGGACGATTGAGCAGCATTTAACTGTCATCGAAGAGTGAGCTTAATGTCTATTTCCGTCGTTTAAACGGCACCCGTTTCGCCGCGGAGAGCAGTCGATAATTCCATTCCGGTCGATTAATAAACAGTCTCAGGAATCACTGTATCATCGGTGCGAGCCCCACGACTGTTTATTTTCCATCGGGATAAAAACGGACGTAGCCTATAATCCTAAACGCGCGTACATCTCTGGTTCGCAAGACCGCGCACGTAGACGATCGAGTTTTCTGCGTTTTTCCAAGCCGCATCGTTGCGTTGGATGCAACTCGGCCCGATGTTTAACGATTATCTCGTTACGATCGACTGGTTTCAGCTCGATTCGATCGTTTTTGCGAGCTGAATCGCCGCCGGCAGGCTCTGTCGGTTGCATATTCGAGCCTGTGGTCCCTACAACGACCGGTCAGCCACCTGCCGCCAGGCTAGACCGCGCTGAATTGTCCTGGCAAAAGTCCTGCACCTTGCAACGCTGTCCTCAGGTGCAAGCTCTCCTCGCTTCGTCTCGAAAGCCAACCTTAATGAGCCAGGGAATATTGAAAAACACGATCGACCGCTATCGTGCACTACACAGCTGGTCCAATAATATCTTAAAGGCGGTCTTGATCGTAGGCGACCCTTTCTAGATCCATTCAGATCTCATTTTGCAAATTTGATCAACCCTCGGAGCTATTTTATCTACAAAATTAAACATTTCTTCCAACCTAGAATATCAAATTGCTATAATATCTCAAGCAATACTTAAATGTTTAGTAAATGCTTAGATATCAACATGTTTAAAAATTAGACTGCGTAGACAGATTTGAAGAAAGTGGAACCAAATAGAATCCAATTTTGATTGGCAATAGGTTTTGTGGGTCGACAAGAAATAAAAATGGTACTAAATTCTGTGAGTAGAAAAAAAAATAGAATAATGAATAGAGATTGCCTAAAGATTCGCAGTCTACATGTTAACACAGCTGGTCCATTAATATCTTAAAGACGGTCTTGATCGTAGGCGACCATGTTTAGATCCATTCAGATCTCATTTTGAAAATTTGATCAACCCTCGGAGCTATTTTATCTACAAAATTAAACATTTCTTCCAACCTAGAATATCAAATTGCTATAATACCTCATGAAATACTTAAATGTTTAGTAAATGTTTAGATATCAACATATTTAAAAATTAGACTGCGTAGACAGATTTGAAGAAAGTGGAACCAAATAGAATCCAATTTTGATTGGAAATAGGTTTTATGGATCGACAAGAAATAAAAATGGTACTAAATTCTGTCAACAGAAAATAATAGAATAATTAATAGAGATTGCATAAAGATTCGCAGTCTACATGTTAATAATGTTGAGGAATTTTTGTTGAACAAGTCAGCGGAACTCGAGGTACGCGTTCGATCGGATATTTGTAGGAACGCAACATTTCCGAGTACATACGGAG
>CM052329.1:10389486-10456645 GCA_028455615.1 Lasioglossum zephyrum
CTCTGGTCTCCCGAACTAATTGGATTTCCCCTTCCAGTTGTGCTCGTTTATCAATTTACGCGCGGCGGCGTGACGATATGCATACGCTTCGCGATAGCTCGCGCGAGCAGAAATTACCGGCACTCTTTACCGCACCTTCTCGCGGGCCGGTGATAAGAAATTCGTCGAGCACGATAAGGAGGAGGATTGTCGGGGAGACGACCTCGTTGTCAGTTCCGAGTCTCTTCGGCATTTCAAAGAACACAGTGTCCGATGTCGGAGCGCGCGCGCACGCACGCTCGCTCGCTCGAGACGTGCAAAAGTGAAATTCGCGGGTAATTGCTGGAACGATTACGATCGTTCGGGATCGTGCCGGCGCCTCGGGCCACTCTTTCACCGTGTCGGCCAAGAAAAAACCCATCGAATCGGCGTTATGTCTTCCACCGGTCATCACGAGGACATCGAGTCTTGTCCGGAACCCCAGAAGACGTTCTTCAGTGTAGGTGATATCCTCCGCAACCTGTTTCCGTTTCCGCTTGATCACCATTCATTACCGGTGTCTCCACTTCTTGTAATCGGACGATCACGCGGCGTTTAATCACTCTGATGCAGATGCTCCATAATGGTACCAAACAGAACCGAGGTCTTTCGTTCGGAGAAAGTACGCAAGCTATTTCATTCATTTTTTGGATCTTCACAGTTCGTCGACTATCTTCAACCATGTGTACGAACCTTTATCTTAATCTTCCTCAAATTTTTTCTATCTTCTGCTCGCGTTACGTCATTCGATATGACCAGTCAATTCGTCAATGTTTATTTTTTTGTCAAAGTGCTACAATGACTGTTTTATTTGCTTTGAGTCTCCCCAAATGTTTGTTAGTCAATAATTTTGCACTTTTTTCTTACTCCAACGAACAATTTTTTTTTACATTGGTTTCATAGTTGTGACGTTCGCATAAACTATATCTACGTTGATTTCTGACAAATTTCTGTGATGACAATTTTATTCGAATTTAGCCTCCCTGAGTGTTCATGATTTTTAACTCGGTGAAAAAGTTATAAAAAATAGACGAGTTCAATCGATCACTCTTTTAGTCAAATCATTCTTAGTAGAAGATTGAAAATTCTTCCTGAAGTAATTGAAGGTCAAGGGCTGATTGTAACTATATGGAAAGGATGATTGTGGCGAATTTTCATTAAAATATAACGGAGCTAAAATTGCAAATATTACATATACACAGTCTTTTTTGAACGTTCACTTACTTTCATCATATTTTCTCATCAAATTGTAGAAAAGTTGAAAATTGTTGGTCCCACGAGTGAATGTTTAACCAAAAATATCTGTCAATCAAATAGCTTGTATGTAAAAAATGCAGGCTGTTACAATTGCAGAATAAACCATCCAGACTATCAGAAAATTGACGTGAATATCCGAGAGAAAGTGAGCCACTACATTTTTTCGATCGGAGGCTGATTTTCTTGACACATGTTTGTTTGGAGAGAGACACGTGTGAGACAATCACTGACAAGACAGCGTCTAGAAAGAAGTGGCTCTTTATCGAGATAATGAAGAAGCCACTAACAATCAGTGTTCTTATAACGTTGATCGTGGCTTACGCTTGCACTAGTGTACGATAAGATTGTTTGACGTGATAATTGGAGCGAACAATTCGTGGAAGCACTGTGTACAAGCATAATTTCGCAGACAACAACGGCGTTCACCGAACGATGCGTGTTTCGCAAAACTTTCATTGACCGTCGTTGACACACAGTTCGGTCGAACAGCGATCTAAATATGTCCAGGCGACGACGTTAAGAAGATTCATGGATTCCATGAACGCCAGACGGTCATTCCTTAATTAAGAATTTCGCTGGAAGAACGGTTTACCTCGTAAAACATTCTCTACCATAACTTTGCACGAAATTGTATCCCATAAAAAGCCGGGTTCACGCTGTCCAATTCGTCGGCACGCGAAATTAAAAGAAAAAAGTTATTAGCCTAATGAATATCGTTCCCATCTGTCTCGTTCGGGGTTCCTTTTTTGGTACCACTATTATTCCATCGTGTGCGAGTGAGGATTTTTATGGACAGTAGTGTTGCTAGACTACGGATCTTCATAAAAAAAACATTTTCCAAATCAATTGCAAGAAGTAGGAGCTATATAAATATTTATTCTTTCTTTTAATCGTTTTATTATGCCACGAGAAATATAATTTTACGACTGAAATGAGTAACTAGGTGAAACAAACCAGTAACAACTGACGATTTGAAAAATTCGATTATTTTTCGGGGATTACATTGTGAGTGGGGAAATAAATATATTAATGATAGTTAATATAGGGGAAAGGTCAGGTCCGGTCGGGTTCCTGAAAATTTCGAGATTCCCGCGATTTTCAGACAAAAATATCATTGTTATATTTATTCAAAACACTCACTTATTTAACAATCTCATAATACTTGTTGGAAAATTTAAAAAAAACTGAAGCTCGAGATAGGACTTCAAGATCAGCTTCGTCCTTTGCAATAACAAATGAATAACTCTGCAGACTGTAATGCAACGTCTTGACGAAAATCGTTCATAATATTTGCATTTTAAATTCATGCAATTAAATTCATAAGCAACGTTCTAATATGCAGAGAATATTTTTTGCAAAGAAGAAAGTTACTTGAAATGATCTGAGGAAGTCGGTACAACAATTTCTGGGACACGCACAATAAACTATACATAATTTATCGAATACCAGTATTACTGAACTCGGAACACAAACGGCAGGTTCGTTTACAATATGTCGGAGCTGTCGCGAGATATCTCGTCCTCCATCTTGAACGGCGCGTGAGCAATTGATTATGCGATTCGCGTCTGAATTCAACGTTATATTTAAATGTTTATGACATCATCAATTTTCCTGCGTCTAAGAGGCAACAGTGGCTTACGCCTGTATCGAACGCATCGATCAACGTCGTTTCAAAAACGACAGCCGAATGAATCATCCGCGAATTTGCCCGATTAATAAATTGAATGGCGCTCGTTTATTTTTCCGATGATCCGCTGCGGGTACTCGAAATTAATCACGGACTCGTTTAAACGGCTGATAAATTGCGGCTGTCGGAGGGAACGTTAGACCGGAAGTCATCCACGTCGCGTTCCATCGTGGAAACTCGAGTATATCGGAGAGGAAAAAGCCGCGTCTCGGCTTTCACTGCTCTTTGTCTGGCGCAAGTTCTTACGTCGGACAGTTGTTAAAGTAACAGGTAGGATAAGTTGTTACGAAGCCTCGGATGTAATGCAGCTTTTACGCGACAGTGTCGTAACGCCGCCGACTGCTCTGTCATCCGTTCAGAGTAAGTTCAATGTCCTTCTCTAACGGATGTACCAGTGGCCTATGAAAAAATGTCCTCCCCAAATTTCTCCGCAAATCATACCTAGATTTACAGACATGTTTCTATACCTATCTTTACGAACATCCGTCAAATTCACGGATAAAGGAAACCACGCATTTTCTTTAAAAAAGCGATTAATTTCATTTAAAATCAATTACAATCTTAGTAGACTTTATATATGTTAATTAAATCTAAATCCACACATTTGTTGTGTAGAAAAATGATTGAACCTTTGCGCCGAGAATAAAAATTCATAATATCCTAAAGATAAATTACGATCGATAACTAATTACTTATTTAATTAAATCTGTTGGGTTTGAATAAATAAACAAACTTTCACTGTTCATACATTTATTCCGCAAATTTTTTGCAGACATTAATAATATCCCTAGCGAAATTTAATGTGACAAACTATTCTGGAAAATAAAGAAAGTGAACGACGGAATGATTCAATTTTTATCATAATACGATAAAGGTATTTGCCATTCATCGGCAGAATATGTTGATTAGGTTCTGTCTGAATTTTCTGATACCGGGGATGGTGGATTGATTGGAAGGGTTTTGTTCTGGTTAAGCGTATAGTTCATTATGGGTGTCGCAGTAATTAATTTTTGTATTGTTTAATGTTGCAGAGGATTCCGACCTGTCCTGTGAAGAGTCCACAGCCCCTGAAGGAATTCGTGGGACGCTGCCAGACGATGCCATCGCGAGTGAAGAAGTCCTTCTGCGGTTGCCTCCAGGTAAGAACGAGAATTATCTTAATAACGCGTCCCCTCTAAATAAGCGAGACTCTAAAGTAATTAGAAGTTACCGTATAATTTGCTCGGCGTTACCTTCACGCTTATCAGCGGGTTGTGTATGGAATTACACGTGTTTCGTTAATGTTAATTCCCTTCCTTACCGAATCACCATGCCAGATAAGAGGTTAGCTCTTACAATCAGAAAACATTCTCAGCGAGACTAATTCAATTGAATAATAAAACGAACCCACCAACGTCTGTCCCGTTAGAAAGACAAAAATTACATGGCAACGTGTGCTAAATATTTAATAACGTTGCTACTTCACTTTTGTGAGCAGGCTACTTTTCGAACTGGTTTTACAATCTTACGGCTAGATTCTAAAACGGCTAAAATTCTCTAATGTAACTAGTGGACTGCAGATGTTTATGTGATTTTTAATTTCTGAAATAATAGATCCGCGAAATATGTAAAAATTGTTTTAAATTCTGCGGAATTTCATATTCTAGCATTTTTTAAATATTTTTAGTCTAGCGTTTCAATCCTAATAAAACTAGGTGCGTTATCCAATTCACGGTCCTTCTTTAATAAACAGAATAATTTGTTCCATCTTATGCTCTATATTTTTTTTTATTTCACAATTTAACATTCGATATTACAACTTCTTACTTTTACTATTTTGCGTTCCATTATTTTTATCTTGAATGTATGAAATCTGCAGTTTGCTCATTGCCTGAAATAATACGTACTTTCAACCGGAAGCGTGCGAAAAATTCTCGATCCCACCTGGCACATCCTAACTCGCTCCAAGGGCAGTTTCAACCCTTCCATCTCGCTAAACTCTCCGCGTCTCGGTTCCCGAGAAGGTGCTAATATTCGGACCTTACGAGCAACGAAAGGATTAGAGGCTCGGCAGTCGTCGGAGTATATAAAGTAGCTCGTAAACACCAGCTAGCCGGCATTACGACAAAATGGATTGTCGGCAGAAAGTGACCAATTAGTCGCCGCGCCGCAAGCCGCGAAAATCGATTCCGGTTTTCTGCCGGAGATTCCGCATTCCTTCTGTCGAATTCGCAAGCGCCGCGGACGAACAAAAGATCGATCTCGCGAACTTCCACGAAGTCGATTGTCTTTAGGAAGTCGTTACTCTCGAGTGAAGGTAGCGCGGATGGAAGGGGAGGGAAATTGAGTCGGCAGTTTCCGAGCGAGCCGAAAATGAACATTTAAAAATCAACACTTTATGAACACCAGTATGGACTATCGTTTATTCGAACACTGAACATGATTTCTCAGACAGTCCGATAATGATACAAAAAATGTTTTTAAGTATGTTACTTCTATAAAAAAATCAAGGCCGTGTTTAATATTTAAAGATCAATATATATTTCTGACTTGATATTGTAGCTGATACGAAAACGTATTCAACGACCTGTATTTTTGTACCCTTACATAGAGATCGTAGTTTTGTACGTGTATTAACGTACGTGTACACGTTGTACTATTTCACGTATGTATATTTGAACACACGTGTATTAATGGATCCTCATTTTAATTGGTATAATTTTTCGAACATTGATATTAATTTATGTATATCCCTATTTTACTTTCGAAAATTAGTAACTGTATCCTAAAAATTAAAACGAATTGAAATATGGATACGTTAATACACGTGTATTTAAATATACGTGAAATAGTACACGTGTATTTATATATATGTGAAATAGTACACGTGTATTTGAATACACCTGAAATGGGGATCCCTACCCTTAACCCTTCGAGTGCTGTGTCGAAGTTATTTTTGATCGGGAACATCCAAATCGTCATTTAACCCTCATACGTTGCTCAAGGTGAAAATTCACCAATTTACTATTTTTACATACTGAAAGAAGATTGGTCCCTTTTTATCTGTGTTGTGAGACGTGTTTCTCTAAAATGTGACGTCATAGATGAAGCAAAGTTTATTAGTTTAAAAGAGTGAAGCAAAAATGCAACTAATTCTGAAAAGCGTATGAGGGTTCAGTACTCAATTTGTGGCAATTAAACCAACTGAATAGTTGTTTCATTGATATCATATCAAAATACTGATGTATCTACACGAGGTATCATGAAAATTAAGTTTTTAAAAATTATTAATTAGACCTATGAACGGTCCTAAGCATTGCCGATTATATATCTATAAAAATCGTCTGTTGTCCGAGGGTTAAACTTCGAAATAGTTCTAAAATCTTCACGAACTGCTGACTGGGCGCCGGGACCACTGTACGGCGCGGCCGAAGAGATCGCTCGCGTTCTTCGCGTCTCGAAAGGGATGACGGAGCATTAAAAGCAGCTCTCTGCCCGGAACACACCCATAAATGCAAGGCATTCTTGCGTTGCGTCCGCGTTGCACTCGCTCGAGTGACATCTGCAATGCAAAGCGATTCGTGTGCAGCGTCGCGTCGCGTCGGCCCCGACTGACTTCGCCGGGATTACATTGAGTCGTTTGACAGCCACAGACAGATACGTGGAAAGGGGATAAGTGGATAAGGAAAAGTCCCGGAGAATGGAATGCGATTTATGGTAAATCGCGCGGAAAGACTAGACGACGGATTTGTTGATTGCGTGAAACACGATCGAAAATTACGTCCATCGACGTAAACAACACTCCTAATGGATTCCGTAATTCCGCGGCACGTACTAAGTGAATGCGCAGATAACCGACAGACACACACACACATTAACAGTTTTCTTTTATGCTACATCAATTGCAAAAGAAAGCTTCGTTAGATTGTGCTGCTTGCGAAGAATAATAATCATCTGCGAAACATTGCTCCGTAAATCAATAATCTGACTCTGAAGAGATGTCGATGAAGAAGACAGGACTGAAGAAGAAAATGTTAAATACATTAAATGATTGCATAAGTTCGTGTCCGATTGTCTTAGATGTAGCATTCTCTAATAAAAGAATAGTGACTATACATATAATTGATAAATAAAGTATTCTTTAAAATTTAAGCATTGAATTTTATTTTCAAATTGGCCATAAACTTATGCAATGTAACTTAAACTACTAAATTCTGTAATTCAAACTATGTAAAATAATGCGATTTAGGTTCAGCTGTATAGACCCCATTTTTGGGGCCTGGGTAAGCTTAATAAAAAAAAAGAAAAAAAACTTATGCAATCGTCTGATACGTTTCAACCATTTTTATTTGCAACTAGACGGCGGCTTTTATACATTTATAACAAAAATGGATGAGTGACAAAACATTAAACAAGTTTAAGAAAGTTGTTACATTATTTTCGACGTGTAAAAATTATTGAGAAAAGAGATGCATTCTTATCCAGTTCCCATGACTTACAATCGAATTGGAAGCATGTTATTTTGCATAAAAATCCGCAGTCTATTTATAACTTACACCAAGCTGACGTGTTTCATTGATACGGTATCGAAACGAGGGGTCGATTCGATACTCGAAGAGAGAAAGGCGAGTACGACTTGAATCGAAAGTGAGGATTGAGTCATTAATCGAGCTTCTGCCCGCGTTCGCAATTATGCCATGCGAGCGGATTATAAATCAGTCCCGGTATCTCCTGAACCAGAAACCCGGCGGAAGTGGCGCTAGGATTTAAGCGCTGGAACGATTCCACGCGTTGAACTCGTGCCCATCTTCTTGCATTCAAATCAGGGTCTCTAACTATTGGATGACGTTATTGAGGGTGACTTGTTGGTTCTAGTGCTGGGTCAATTCAAATGAAAAGTATTGAAAATACAGTAATTACAATACTTTTATCCGAATAAAGTAGTATTTCAGCATTTATTTTATTACTTAGTTCTACACAGAAAAATAGTTGAAATATCTATTTATTGCACATGTATTAAAGCTGTTAATTGAAGTAATATTTGCTGTGCGATGTTTTAGAAATAATTATTTGAAATAATAGTTTTCGTAGAATGTATTAGGAATAAATATTTGAAATAATATTTTTTCTGTGTGGAAACGGTTCTGTTGCGGATTTCAACTGTTTATTAATTCTAGAATGTATAAGCATAGTTATGAATGTCTAGATATATCCATAATTTATTTCGGTGAAAGACAGAAATATTTATTTGGGAGATTTAAATATTTAAATATTTATTTACTTGAGTGATTCAATAAATATTTCAAATAATATTTCCACTAATACAAAAATAAATAAATATTTCAAATTATTCAAAATAATATAGTTTTGGAAATAATCTCTGCAAATATTTTTATTTCAAATACTATTTTACCCAGACCTGGTTGGTTCACAATGAAAATTGCTGTTGCTGTTGAAGATAGATTTTTCGAAATTATGCCGTAATCATCGGTCGGTAATGTGTTCATTATTTTAAAACATTGAAAAATAAGTGTTTGAATCGATCTTTCACCCCTGCGGTAATTGGACACCGAGAGACAGGTTCATGCGTGAAATGAGGGGTGGATGAGGGTCAATCATGACCGAGTTCTCTGAGACAGAGATGTCCTCTTCGTCTCCGAAGGTCGAAGCTCTGAAATTGCCTAGCTCCGATGTACCCAGCTCGGTTCCGGTCTGTGGGAGTCGATGGCTGCTATCGAGGGGTGGTAGGATCGATAAAATGCGAACCGAAGAATCCAAAATGGATTCTTAGGACGCGGAGGTATGCAAACCCGGAGCAGGAGGACGATCTCGGTAGGAAAAAGCCGGCAGTTTCCACTGGTTCTTGCTCGCTTCCGATAACATGGCTGCCGGGGGCAGTTAGCTTGGCTGAGACAGGGGATAGGAGGGCGGGAGGCAGCGTATATAAATTCCAGCATCGTCGATAATTGAAAGCGTCGCCGCGAAGCATCGAAAAGAACGGCGTGTACCGTGAGTCACACGCGATACCGATCGTTTCGAGGCTTTCCAGCTCGTGGCTCGCTGCCTTCTACGGTACATTCCATCGGTGAATCTCCTCGTCGGACGGATCGTCTTTAAAATAAAAAAAATAATAAAATAGATTGAAAGAAAGTATAAAAAACGACGGTAGAATTCCCGCGGATACTGGAAATACGATTATGCCTTCCCTTTACCTCGGAGGACACGCCCTGCGCAGCGGCGAGCCGGTGTTGACCAGGGTTGATCGGTATAATGGAATCCACGGGTCACAGGATCCACTCAAGGACGACTGGCTGGGAACCAAAGCCGAGTTCCTCCGGGAAGGCTTTCTTTTTTCTCCGGCTCTTTCAACTCTATTCCGGCGAAACGACGAGACGTCGCGTTCCTTTCGACTTTCTGCGAAATGGAAAAAACTTGCGTCCCCCAAGGTGGGCAGATAAGGAGAAATGGCTGGCCGGAGACGCGCAGTAATGTGCGCTGCGCAATGTGTGCTCGACATCGGCGGGGATGCTTGCGCTCGTTGCGCACATATTCTTCTCGTTGCTCGTAGAGGCCACCAGTTCCAGCGGGAGACAAAGGTTTTGCAGGAGATGCTAGCCGAGTAGCCTACTCTGATCGTAAAAGCGCGTTTTCTGAAATGTCATTATTGAACTCCGGTTTAGAAGCATTTATAACGAGAATGAGCAAGTGCAATTTAAGAACAGTGAAAATATTAACCCTTCGCTGCATGATGTTTTTAATTGGGATAAAAAAAATTGAAATAAGGTCAGTTTTTGTGTTGTATTTAAGGGAAAATTATTTTAAAAAATTAAAACAACATGTTCATAAAAATAAACATAATTACACATAATTACACATAACATAAACATAAGAAAACACATTCTTAGTTTACTGTATACCAGATTTTTTTAACCATATTAAAATGAAGAATATAAATTTATGATGAGCTCCACATTAATTTTCACATGTATTTGGTTCTTCTTTTATTTATTTAATTTCTTTTTTTCAGTAAGAAACGAGTATAACTTCCACAAATATAAATTACAAGAAAGTTTGAGAGCTACATTTAACGTAATTACTAAACAAAATTGTTTAGAATAAGTAGCAGTCAAGGAATTGTTCCTTGTAGTCAAATGAAACACTTCAAATAGTAGAGAGTTTTTGGCAATAAAATTGAAAAATAATTCGAAGTGCTAAGGTTTAAGACGCTGTAGACGCATCTATACTTTGTCAAACGAGAGTAGAGAAGCACTTTCATTCTGGTTCTTCTTCCGCGCCACTGCTGTCACGTTTGCACGATCCGAAATCGGGATCTCTATACATATAGAAGTATGTTCGATCGAATCGTTGGATGGTTACTAATCGAACGTTGTATAGTTCCGAGTCAACAAAACTCAAGCGTCTCAACCTACATACATCAATGCCGTGGCCATTAGTTTTGTCACCGTTATTAATGCTGTGTTCTCATTACTACGACTTCGACAGTAGAAATCGCACTTTAATGTGCCAGCTTATTGACGTTCCCCAATCAAGAGATCATCGACGCTGATAAAAAGACTGGTATCGACCGTCAACGATCATCAATCTCTCGACTATTTTTCACTGTCGCCGGTCCAATTTGCCCCTCCATTGCTTCCACGAGGATAACTCATGGGAAACTAATACTCCGCGGGAGTGTCGGGTTATTTTTCAAGGTCCGGAGCGTCGCCTCTTCTACGTGCGACTCATCTATCTTCCTCCGTTAGGTTTCTCGCGAAGAGATCATCCACGCGACTGAATCTCGATCGAGGGATCGCAGAGTTATCATCGCGATCGCCCGGAGCCGCGACATCCACTGACGTTTGGCATCTTACGATCGCGTGTAAGCTTCTTCGCGCACTCGCAATTAACGGAAGAATGAACACGTTTCGATGGAGCAGATCCTGTCGAACGCCTCGACGTTTTCTTATTTATTCACAGTCCCTCGTAATTTATGGTTCGGACGCCGGATGCGTATAGTGTCATCCCTTGTTGGTACTCTCGGACGCGACTGCAGTCGATTGTGAACAGTCGCGTCGTTAACACTAGGTACAGTGCCCGAAATTTTTATAAATGATTTCTTTTATTAATACTATCGTGTATCAAATTCTCATTACTACGACATAATTATAAGATTTCACCAAAAAATCAGGTGGCTTTATAGAAATAAATAAATTTGGTAATTAGTTCCGTAAAAAAGCATCTTTAGAATCTTAATAACCATAAATTAATAATATTAGAACTCATCATTTGGCCGATAAACTTAGTGTTTGAATCGCGTCGTACCACTGTGTGATATTTCGATCTTCATTTAAGGGCATTAAATTCTTAATGATATTGTTTCTTTTTTTCATCGCATATTTTGTTAAAACTACTCCAAATATGATGATTTCTAATCACTTTAACATGACTTTCATTATATTGACCGAAAATACGTATTTTAACTCTTGCGAATTACTGTTTGAAAGGGTATTTAATTTAAATGCTTTTAATTTAGATATATCTGCATTTTCATATGTCCGTAAAATGAAATGTGAACACCAAATTGAACACCAAATGTCGAATAAAATTAAAAATCGAATTATATTCCCCTAAATGATCGAAATGTCACACTGTGTGCACAATGCACAGCGCGACGGTAGTCTGGCGCATAATGCGATCATTAGACGGATTCTATAAACTTGCCGAGGTCCCTTGGAGTAGCGCAAGACGATCATTAGTAGGACCATTCGGGGTCGTAAACAGGCTCGTAAACAGGGTCCCGTAGGACATCGTATTTCCCGCGGCTGTCCCCGGGCCCAAGGCTTCCATAAATCTACGTAATCACGTGTGAATGGCGCGCACAGAATTTCGTCCAAAGTTGAGAGGTATCCCGAATCTCTTCGATTTCTTTCTGCGGGATATTTCCCTCTCTGTCTCTTTTTTTTACTTTATGTAACTTCGCTTTTTGAATTCTTCTATGAGAATTATTTCGCGACGGGACCTACAGTTTAGTTTACAGGTGGGTTCCGAACCATCTTGGGCACCACAGTATGTGTGTGTGTGAGATGGCACATGAAATATTTCCAGAGGTGCCGGTGTTACGTTGAAATCGGAGACTTCGTGAAGATCGACGTATTACACTTTCGCGAATCACTACTTAAACGTTTCAGAAACGCAAAGTAACTTTATTTAATGGTTGAATCGGCGTGACGTGTCATAGCAGAGGTAACAGACGACTCACTTGATACAAGATTTTTTTGGGGTCTTATATGTTAACGAATAATCCTTATTTGGGGTACAAAGGTTTTGTTAGTTATGGACTTGGGCCTGGTGATATGTACTGAGGGTCTTATCGGGTCGTGGCACCGGCGGCGGTATCGAACAGAGTTAACAGTCGACTCACTCGATACAGGATTTTTGGGGCCTTATATACTTAAATCCTTATTTGGGGTACAAAGGTTTTGGGACTGTTTCATGGTTCAAAGTATTAAGTGCTGAGTTAGTTGTGGACTTGGGCCTGGTGATATGTACTGAGGGTCTTATCGGGCTCTGACACGGTGTCCGCAGTCGCGCGCTCTAACCACTGAGCCACTGCGCGCCCTATATCTCTCTCTGTCTCTCTTGGTCTCTTTCTCCCAAACTTGTTTCTCTTTCCTCGCGTTATTCATGCGAGGTATTCGTCACGACGGATAGACTTTCGTCCTCCGAGGAACGTGGACCGGCCACGCAAAACGTCGCCGCGAGCCCGGCCTCGAACAGGCTGACCTCATTCGCCATTTTTTTCGCGAAACCGCTCACGTGCGTGTACACCGACCGGCCGTGTCGCGTGTCACGCTTTATCGCGTCGCCGCACTGCCGCCTGATTCGAAATCACGTGCTGTACCTCGCGCGACCGTCGATCCTTTCGAGGTTGATCGCCTCAAACTGGAATTTCATTTTTTTGTACACTCCACGCGAATATCAGGTGGCCGATCGCGGCGACGCGTTCGCGGAAATACAAGGTCGGTCGCGGTTATGCAACCAGGCGAACGTGTCAGACTGCGACAGCGGCTTTAACATTCGTCAGGAATTAAACAGGTTATCAATTATTATAAATTGTAATATTTCCGATTGAGGAGGAATACTAAAAGAAAGAAAGTGTAGATATACTTTCCGAAATTGGAGTAACTTCAAGAGTTACTACAGAAATGTAGCTGCTGCGGATGTTATGCGTTTATGCGAAAAATAAGTGGGTGTACCTTTAAAACAGGGACTAAAGGAAGATATTTGGACCTATTAAAGAGAATAATAAATTCCAGTGAATTGATGAAAACATTTTATAAGTCGCAGATTCAAAGAATAAAAATCTTTATTTCACCTAAACAATATAATTGAAACAAGCATTTGAAAATGAACATTTTCTGAATATGATTTTCGATCATAGTTTCGAAGTGCAAAATGTAAATTTATTTTTTTATTTATTATTTTATGACGCTTTCAGCTCTTTTGGTAAAATGGAGGTGTTTTTTTTTAAATCGTCCACAGCGAGAATTGTGTAGCGAGAGTAGTTCTTTGTAGTTTCTCTGGAACGAGAGCTCACAGGAGCTTAGAGATAGTGTTATCACTATTTTCGACACGGTTCGACATAGTTCCCTCGTAAAAATCGAACGGTATCGACGGTCGCGCGTGGCGCGTCACGCAACGTGCTGGTTACGTCGCCGCCGACAAAATAAATACTTTTGAGGTACGCACTCGGAGGTGTAGGATGACGTCTGCAAAGTATAAATCGGCTGGCCGGTACGCGAATAGGTAATTTTCTAGTCACGTGTGAAAGTACCTTAGGAATCCAGTGCCTAAGCCGGTCCCCTGACCTTTGCTGCCGTTGGTTCCCGACTGCTCGGCCGAGTCGGCCGAGAGAGTCACGAGAATGGTACAGCGAGCGATCCCTAATGGCTCTCGCGGATCGTGAACGCGGGACGAGGCACTGGCATTACTGTAATTTCAAATTTCAATGTAACTTAATAGATTTGAGGGATGCAACTTTGTGTATACGAGCAGCTCTTAACCTTTGACCCGAGCGTCCCCTCGGAGTGTCCGTGCGTACGTCCTTGAAACGTCTTTTCAATTTGGAATACGGAATACAGTTCGAGTCAGTGGTGCACCTAGGATTTAATCTTGTGGAGGGAGGGGAGAACGAGTTGAACAAAATGACCTTTTTTTTAGCAAAGTATCTGTCAACGGTAGCCACACATATTTACTTCATAAGTATTGACATTGAAGCATTTTGTACTGGGTCACAGAATGATTTTTAATGCACATTAAATAAAATCGATTAAGATGATTATATAAATTTATTTACAGAAAAAAATCTAGTGTTTTGTTTCCTTTTTCTTGGGGGGACTTGGAAAATTGCAAATTTGATTTTTGTTCACACCAATCGATAAGGCTCCTGATAATACGTGGACGAATATAGAAATTTATTGAATAATTTCTAATGGAAGCATCTTTTTAATTTCAATAATTAAGAAATAAACAATGTAAAAGAGGTCTTTTGACCGGTTGCGGTACGGTTAGTGTTAATCAATAGTCCAGACATAACTTGAAACAATTTTAAACGTATAACTTCGGTACGTGACCATCGATTCCACACAATATACACGCACGTAAAGTCGGTTCACCGGCAGCGACTCCACGATTTAATGCCGAGGCTCGTCTTCAATAAGGTCAAGACCTGGTTACATACCCTCGATCGTCTTCGTTCTCAATCGGTTTTCACAGAAAGTCGAGAACACCGGTGGTGCACACAGTAACCGAGTAAATGCAATTCATCGATCCGTTTGCATCTCCTTATTGCGTTTGCACAGTTAATCACCCGGAGCCTCTTTGCACTTCAATTGAGAATGCAGTCTTTTCGATACGTTTCTTCATTCTCTTTAAATCATTAATACACGGAGAAAATTCTCCGTTCGATTCTCTGGAAAATTAAAGAGAAACCATCTTTCACATAATGGAACTGTAATTTCGATTCTAGCATTTGTAGGACTCGTGTCCATTTCGATCGATCATGCTGAACTTTTATTATTTGTTTTTCGCATTGAGAAACAGGAATTGACAGGCAATTTGTAAGATGGCAACGAGTTGTTACAAATAATGGAAATTATATCATCGAATGGAATTAAATATATTCTCATGAATTGAGAATATTAATATCCTTAATATCTTGCGTTCTATTTAAAAGAGAAGACTAAAAAGTGGAAAATAAAAAAATATATAAACAAAACTTTTTAAAAATCACGCTTATATTATACTGCAATAAAAAGGATAAAAATAATTTTTTTAAAGATATTAATAACTATAAATAAAAGCGTGGAGCGCTCATGAAAATTACGTTAATATAGTTTAGCGCTCCCCGCTTGTATTTATAGTCAGTAATATCTAAAAAAATTATTTTCTCTTTTTTAGCGCATGTTAATATAATCGTGGTTTTCAAAGTTTTGTTTATTTATGTTGCACAAAGATCCGCAGTCTACTGATCAGCGTGCGAATACTTTTTATATCCAGTGTGGTTGCACCGTGTGCCGAGGAGAATTTAAATACGCCGACAAATGACCCGAATTACGTTTCCGCAGCCTACATCGGCGGGTCAGTTGCCTCTGGTATGATCGCGAACCATTACCATCATTATGGCGCGGCTCGGTGTACCCTGGCAAAAACCGACCACCGCGAAGGTTGTAGCGAGTGGCCGGTAGTACCAAGTAACAAGTAGCAACGCAGCAATCCGAAGACGTTAACCTTGTTGTTTTTCTTTTGCACGCAGGATGACGAGCCGCCGGAAATCACGTATTGCGTTGTGGAGCACACGGGCACGCTCACGCTTCAAGCTATGACGCCGACCCTGCCGATGCCTGCCGAGGAGGAGCTGAACAAGATGTTCCTCGAATTGGTTGACGAGCTGGACCTGACCCAGGCCAACCGGCAGGCGGTTCTGGCACTTTCAGCGAACAAAAAGTGGCAGATATACTGTTCCAGAAAAGGAAACGGGACGCTCGAGAATGGCGGCTTGAGGACCACGGATCTCAGCGGTGATCCTGAGGACTATATCAATAGGCTAAGGGCGGTGGCCAGTGTGAGTGTCGCGACATTAATCTCGGCTCTCTTTGATCTCTACACTGAGGACCTTTATCAAACACCTATTTCGGCATTTTGAAAAATTCGACTTCTAAGGGGGTGAAAAGGGGTTGCAACTTTTGTATGAGGAATATTTTGTTCGTGGTTGGATATCCTTGAAACTTGGTCTTAATGCTCTTTGATGTAATTAATTAAACCCCTATTTCGGAATTTTACAAATTTCAACCCCTAATTGGGTGAAAAGGGGTTTGTATGAGGGATATATTGTTCGTGGTCTGATTTACATCATACTTGGTCTTAATGCTCATTGATACAATCTGAATGGTGTGAATGGGTGGTTAAAAGATTTGATGGAGAAACATATCAAGTTTCGAGGGCAATTAAACAGTTTTCTGTACGAGCGAAGCCGCGGGGAAAAGCTAGTGCTAAATAAAAATGTTGTACATCAATTGACGGGGTTCCTTGTTAGAGGGAGCTACGCCGCAGTAGTAATTCGATAGGTAGCAATGTTAGGCACACATTCAGTATAACTCCCTCCTGTACAGAAGTTACAACACATAGGAAGGACAATGATTTATGTAGCTACATAATAACAGTGGAGACAAGAATTTCGGTAGATACTAGGTATGAATTGGTGAAGCTAGACAGTGGGAGGTAGCAGAATTAACAGAAATCGCATATTTTAATAGAATAGGAATGTACGAAGTATGAAGTGTGGAATCATAGCTAGGCATTAGGAACTAGGAAGCAGAATGGGAATGTACCTACACAATCATAGTAGATGCAAGCATTTTGGTAGATAGGTATCAATTGTGAACTAATAGCTAGTCTCACTAGGACGTAGCAGGATTAACAAAAATCTCATGTTTTAATATTTTAAATAGAATGTGAATGTACCTCAACATTCATGTATCTCCACAGTTATGCACCTACACAAACATTGTAGAATCAAGAACTAAACACACACCTTGTAACATTTTAAATCGAATCGGAATGTTAACTAACCGATGACGCATTTCAGAACCCCTTTCCCGAGGACGGGGACGAGGTATCGAATCAGATGCGACAGGTGGAGGCCCTGAAGACAGCCCTGAGGACGCAGCCGCATAGTTTCGTGCTCAGATTCATAGAGCTGGATGGATTGAACACGTTGCTGCAGGTCCTCGGGACCATGGACGCGGGAACGGCGAACAGCAACCTGCACACGAGCGTGATAGGTTGTTTGAAGGCGTTGATGAACAACTCGGTGAGCAAAACAAGAACGACTCTCTTCGAGATTGTTGTTCGATTCGTTCAGAAACAAGGAATGAAATGTTACAGAATGGAAGGGCACACGTTCTCGCGCATCCGACCGCGATCAACACGATATCCCAGTCGCTGGCGACTGAAAATATCAAAACGAAGATCTCGGTTCTGGAGATCCTGGGGGCGGTATGCTTGGTCCCGGGCGGTCATCGGAAGGTCCTCGAGGCGATGTTGCACTTCCAGCAGTATCATTCCGAGCGGACGCGTTTCCAAAGTATTATCAACGACCTGGACAAGAACTTCGGCATCTACAAGGACAACCTGTCCCTGAAGACGGCGATCATGTCGTTCATCAACGCTGTGCTGAATTATGGCCCCGGTCAGGTCACTTTAGAGTTCAGGCTGCACCTCAGATACGAGTTGCTGATGCTCGGCATACAACCGATCATCGAGAAGCTCCGCAAGTATGAGAACGAGACGTTGGACAGGCATCTCGACTTCTTCGACATGGTCAGGAACGAGGACGAGAAGGAGCTGGCCAGGAAGTTCGAGAAGGAGCACGTGGACACGAAGAGCGCCACCGCCATGTTCGATCTGCTCAGGAGGAAGCTCAGCCATACCGCTGCTTATCCTCATTTGCTCAGTCTTCTCGAGCATTGTCTTCTTTTGCCACGTGAGTCTTCAGTGTTTTCCCAGGAACCCTCTAATGGCTTAATTCGCTGAGAAAAACTGTCGAGTTTATGACAGTTATATTCGTTTAATTAGTTCGGTCGTGAACGGCATGTATTTTCAGCAGTCGTCTTCATGGTTGTAATTAGACTACGGATCTTTACAGGTTTTGCGAGTCAAGTACACCCTTTTGCAAATTAATTTCACCCATTGAGAATATTTAAAATTAATTATTTATTTGGATTAAATTACCTACTCATTTCGATTAAAATATACATTTACTTAAACACATTTGAACTAAATTTTCTTTTCTCTTCTACATTTTTGGGGATAAAGACGCCTTGATCACTGCAACTGTAAGTAAAATGATGCGGCAAGGGGTTAATTCTTCCCTTAATAATTTTAATAGATGTAAAACTATATATTGACATCTTTAATTTTGAAAGATTCCTACAATTTTGAATTTTATCTATGAACGCGCAAAGGTCCGCAGTCTAGCGATGACGAAGTCCAACGACGAATTAACTCGTAATCCCCAATTAAAATTAAGATAATCGTAGAACAAAGACCTGATATGCAATGTACAGGATGAATTAAAGATTCTCTCCTTGTTCGCAGTGGATTATGGATCTCATCCGCAGCACTGGCTCCTCTTCGATCGAATCGTGCAGCAGATAGTCCTCCAGTCCGAGGGGAACGGGACCGGTACTATCAGGAATCCCGATGTAGCGCCGATCGAGATCAACGTGAAGGAAATCGTTCATTTACTCGCTAAGGAAGAGGAACTGGTCGCGGCCAGGAAGAAGGCCGAGGAGTTGGAGCGAGAAAACTCGGACATGTCGACGAGATTGGCCAAGAAGGAACAAGAGCTCGACTTGAGGACTCAGGAGAAAGTAATTTGAAACGAATCGACAAAATGAGACTCCACGATCCTCTGTCTCTGTCCATTCGCGACTTCCGCGCTGGGAAAAATCAACGTTGGCGGCGCCGTTTCAATTACACAACAAATACTAAATTGAATAATCACGAAAACAGTCGTCGTATCGCTTTCTAATTTATATAATATCTACAATATCAATGATGGAGAGTCTTGATCAATTTTAAGATGTTCACACTGGAACATTGCCTTTTAATAATAACAAAATTGCATTTATTTAGATTTCGTACTAGTTTCGTTTAAATATGTACTCCAATAGAGAAGTTCACTAAAACAATTTCTCAGAAAAACATATTTATAATGTTAATATTTCTAAAAGAACAAATCAGAAGCAAGTTATTTTGACTCATTTGCTAGTTTCAGTGTTAAATCATATGTATGACATATTGTTTAAAGCAGACGACCGTTGGAAATTTATTGTCCAATTTTGACATTTGTTGGAAAAGAGATTATCAATTGTACAGAGGCAGAATGTAATCGAATCTAATTTTATTTGGTAGACTGCGGATCTTTGTGCAATTATAAAGAAATTAGTTGGGTGAGATATAATGTTGTTTTCAACGTAACAAAGTGATTAAAAAAGGATGAAATGAATGAAATTTTGCATAATGATCCGCAGTGTAGTCGAGTTGGATTGCTTTCGAAGCAACGGAAAATACGTGAACGATGATGTTCTTGTAGGAAGACATGGAGGCCAGCCTGGCAAGGGTCAAGGAACGTTTGGAAAAGGAGACCTCGATGCACATCGAGACGAAACAGAGAATCTCCGAGTTACAAGATAACGTGGAGGCTCTATCGCGGCAGATAAACAACGAGAAATCCGAGAGAAAGCGGCTCGAACAATTGGTGGCTTCCGGGAGTTTATCGGACGATGCGAAAGCGTCGATCAAACTCGTCGAGGATGAGGTCCTCGAGAAGGTTGAAGCGAAACCGATGCCGCCGCCACCTCCTCCTCCACCTCTAGCTCCTCCACCACCTCCTTGTTTAATGCCTGCCGCACCGCCTCCTATGAAGGTAGCAATTACTTTGAATTGTTAAAACGTTTCATTCTAAGAAGATAATCGCATTTTCAAAAATTTTTTCTAATAGCATCATGAAAGCTGCACAAACGTTTCTTACGTACAAAAATTCCTTTGACTCTCAACTACAACAGTGTACATTTTTATGAAACGTTTGTACTGCACACAATTATATAATTTCACGAGTATTCTTTGCAATTATAAATATAAATGTATTCTGCTTTGCAATTACTATCTTTCTTTAATTATTTTAATTAGTTGGGGAAGTGTTCTTCCTGTGTATTAAGTAGGAAGGATAGTAATTTTGTCGTTGGTAAATAGAAATTGACCAGTTGTATGATAATAGTAAATATATATTATTATAAATTGATTTAAATGCATTCTTCTAAATATGACAGAACTTTCTCTCCAACGTAATAAACGATACCTACTCGTTTTTATTATAGATACACAATATCCGCAGTTTATTAAAGGAAAATTTTAAATATTCATTGTTCAGAGTAATTTTGAGAAGCTAAATGATCAAAATTCCTGCAGATGGAGATCATCAAAAACGTTCCCCAACCCAGCAATCCCCTGAAATCGTTCAACTGGTCGAAGATCCCCGAGCAGAAGTTGCAGGGAACGATATGGTCGGAGCTCGACGACACGAAGCTCTATAACGTGATGGATCTAGAATCGATCGACAAGATTTTCTGCGCTTATCAGAAGAACGGCGTGTCGACGGAGGGATCGATCGAGGATCTTCGAACTCTGGGGAAGAACAAGAAGACTATGTCGGTGATCGACTCGAGGAGGGCGCAGAACTGCACGATACTGCTGTCGAAGTTGAAAATGTCCGACAACGAGATCACGAGAACGATTCTGTCTATGGATCAGCAGAACATTCTGCATATAGACATGGTCGAACAGTTGCTGAAGTATATTCCGTCGTCGGAAGAGGCAGCCCTCTTGGACATCCATCAGAAAGACTTGCAGAGCAGGGCCGATTGTTTCTTGTACCAAATATCCAAGTATGTAGTTTAATAACTTCTTATTTATTGTCAGTGATAGAATAAGGTGAAATAGGACGATGACAAATATTTTATCAATTATATAAATTGATAAAAACACAATTCAACCGTGTATTCTGTGGTTGCAAAGAATGTAGCCGATCACAGTTGTCGTTTTGCCGGTTTTGAAGTTAATACACGAATAGGTATTTCAATCGGATAAATATTGATCAAGTTCGTGAAAAATATTGGAGTTATGAGGACAGTTGTTTCAAACCGCTACTGTGTCTTTATCAAACAAGCCTTAGGTATTGTAAACCCTGTTTGAAAATATTCTGAATATTTTTCCCCAGCCCTCTACAAACTGCGTCATATCAACGCCCTCGATTTTCTTCTCAGATAACCGCGTCCATGTTTATCGACGGTCTGCAAATATTGGTTTCGGCTGATAGAATATCTTGTTTTATGTATTGTTAACATCCGACTCGAATAGTCTGCGGAAAGTTCATTTAGATCTCTCAACTTTAGTGCGTTGAATTGTAGTTTCTTTTAGTGTGTGCTTGAAGAAATGAATTTGTGTGCCAATTTTCGGTGTAATTTTAATGGCTGTAAAATTTTAAACCAGCCATTTCGACTGATCTGATAGTTGTAGCGTTGATAGATTGATTTTATTACATTAAAATTAAATTATGTCAGTAAAAATGACTATCTGAATTACTAAAGAAATTGAGAATCTTGTTACATTCCTATTAACTTTGATTCAGGAAAGAAACGCGTTTTAATTTGACCTCTGTTTCAATTGAAGTAGATCATTTTACATAAATGTCCGCAGTTGTAAGAATTACGTGATACATACTGTGTGACATGTGTCTGTAAGTATTTAATGTTTTGTTTCAGAGTACCACACTACGAGCAAAGGCTGCGATCGCTCCACTACAAAAAGAAGTTCGCAGCAAGCATCGCAGAATTGACGCCGAGAATGCGCGCGGTTCTCGAAGCTAGTCGACAGGTGGCCAGATCGCGGCGGCTGAGGAAGCTCTTGGAATTGGTGTTAGCTCTAGGAAATTACGTAAATCGCGGAAACGCTCGTGGCAATGCTTGCGGGTTCCGTCTAGCCTCTTTGAACCGTCTAGTCGACACGAAATCTTCTTGCTCGAAAGGCACCACCTTGCTGCACTATTTGGTCCAAATCTTGGAGTCCAGATTCAGGGAGGTGTTGGATATCGAAGAGGACATGCCTCACGTTCGAACCGCAGCTAGGGTCAGCATGGCTGACTTGCAGAGGGAAGTGGCTAACTTGAAGAACGGTCTTCAGGACGTTCAGAGAGAAATAGGTGGGTCGAGTTGATCCAGCTTCTTCGTTAAACTTCTCGATTTATCGTTAATGATCGAACGGTGAATGAATTCTTACCAAGTAGTTTACAACGAACGCTAATTCACTGGAAATTTCACAGTATTTTTACAGGCAGTTTTACACTTTTAGTGCGAGTGAAAGAAATGAATATCTTTTGTATGATTTTAGTTAGAGACGAATTTAATTTGGAGCAGACTTTTTGTTAAACAAATTTAAGTTAGAGCAGATTTAATATATTGAACTCCTTGCACTACGATTTTATTCTACGGTTACTGTGATCAAAATTTTTTTATCGATCATGATCTGCTAGAAAAAGGAGAATATCTACAGATATATCTATTGTATGCCTATATGTTTTTTTAATTACTATATATTCACAACAATAAAATAGAATTGTCTATAGAGCAAAAGTATAGATCAAACAGATATAATATAATTCTTAGCTATGCTGTTCGATTCGAAACTAATTCAAGTGTTCGCTTTCAGAATTCCACCGTGGGCAGTCTCAGGTACTTCAGGGCGATATGTTCCTACCCGCGATGAGGGATTTCCAGGCGCAGGCCACGTGTAGGTTGGCCGAAGCAGAAGATCTGTTCCAAGACATGAAAACCAGGGTGAGATACTAACTAGATAAAGTAAATTACGAAGTTGAATTACCAGATTCAGCAAGAACACGAATTTCGAATCTCACCGTCAAACTTTATTTAAACAGTTCGACCGAGCAGTCAGACTGTTCGGCGAAGATTCAGCAGGAGTGCAGCCGGACGAATTCTTTGGCATCTTCGAGAACTTCCTTCAAGCTCTAGCGGAGGCGCGGCAGGACGTCGAGAACATGAGGAAGAAAATAGAGGAGGAGGAGCGCAGAGCGAAACAGGAACAGGAGGTACATAGAAAATATTCAAATAATTTATAACAAAAATGACTAACATAAAAAATAGTTACATAAAAGAACCCAGTTTTACGCTTTAAATAAAATAACAAAATTGTATTTCATTTACAATTTCACAAATAACACGAACAAAACAAAAATAGAATGTTTTCAACATGTAAGAATACATAACAGGTAATTTTTCATCGTGAGAAAGTTCGTATGCAGACTAACGAAATTTATTCGTTACGAAGAATTATGAACAACGAGTTAATATAAATTGTATGCTTGATTAACCGCTTATGGAACAATGCAGCTTCGCAAGAGGACAATGGAGAGGAAGAACTCCCGCGAAGGGATCCTGAACAGCATCTCGCTGAGCAAGAAGAACGAAGCGAACAGCAACGGACAGAACGACAACAAGGGTGAATTCGACGATCTGATATCAGCTCTCCGAACCGGTGACGTGTTTGGGGAGGACATTGCGAAGTTCAAGAGATCGAAACGTAGACCTGTCACGCCGAGCGGACAAGAATCGCGCAGACACAGCGCGCACAGAGAAGACTCGAGGGAACGGCATTGAAATCTCCACCGTTGCTCGGAGACTTCAACGCTATGCTACCTGCACAGGCGAGCACGGTTGCAGCTCGCTCTGTCGGTAACTTAAACAACATTGTGTGATAGGGAAGAGGCGAGGACGTTTCACAGTCGGCCAAAAAGCTCTCTATACCGTTTAACAAAGAATATCTTCCTTAAAACAAAAAAAGACAAAAAAAATTGATAAAATAACAAGTCAAACAGTTACTTATCGATGTTTTTTTTTTCATTCAAATTGAGTCACCAAGTTTCGGACTTTACTTACAAATAACAGAACAGTATAACTTATATCGGGAAATCTGTGTCAAATTGACACCAGGGACGAATGAGGATTAAAACTCGTATTTGTTTATAATAATACGATAATAATAATTGAATATTATTTATCCAGGTTTCGCGTACAATTTTTACAGTGCAGTAGAACTTCTGTTATCCGAAACATTTGTAAGGGTTTTCACCTGACATGTACGTGTACAAAACGTATATTTTTATTATGTTGTCAGGTAAAAAAATTACATTTACTTTTTCCCTTGCATTTTGTGTAGATTATGATTTCCTTAGAAGTTGTTTACACATCGCGTACTAAACTTGCTTTTCAGTTCGTGAAGAAACTGAAATGATTCGATGTATAGAGACTTTTTTGATAGGCTGTGTTCGACAAGCAGAACTTCTTCGAATAAGGTGTTATGTCTCGGTTAGGACGAATAAAAAATTAGAATAGAGCCTACCTGCTTGTACTGGTTTCAGTTCGGGACATTGAGGGTTTTTGGGAATGAATCTGAAAGATTTTTAGGGGGCAAGATTAATTTTATAGAAATATTAAATGCAAGAACAAAACGATCTAATCGAACTGACACGGGGTATCACTATTATTATTACGATAAATCTGAATGGGGTGGGGGGATTATTGTGTAGGTAGGCTAATCTACAGATTGAAATTGAAATCAGGTTACAGAATTAAATTTGTACGGATAACCGGACGTGACAAAGGAAAGAGACGAGAATTGAAGTAGAGCATAGATAAAGTAGGAAACCGTGTAAATAGACGTGTCGAAAACAAACATAACAATACCGCGATTTTGTTCATCGATTTCGATTGGTTGTTCTTGAAGCAGTCTTCCTCCACCTTCGCTTACTACTTGTCTGACAAATCCCGTTTCAAGAACACGATCGAACTCTGATTCGGCTAAATTCTATATTATCGAGTCGTGCGTTCTTCTCGGAATGACTTGTGTAATTAATTTCTGCAGAGTAGTTCTTTTCTGTGGATGTAGATTGTCGAAGTGTCGGGATTATTTATAGTAAATGCAAACAATTGCGCTGGAACTTGTTGCCCGCGTAATATTCAAATTTAGGGAGTCAAAGTGTCTTAGAGATTAGCGACGTTACTAAGCGCATCGGAAATATCAATTTTCAATTTTCAACTCTGTCCGAGTGAATTGCAGGGCTGTGCGAGAACTCGAAATATAAAGAAACGGGTTTCCCAAAAATTTCAAGACTCCCGAAAATTTCGAGATTTCCGAAAGAATCGGGCTTGCCAAAAATTTCGAGAAGATGTGACACTTTTGAAAAGAATTTAGAAATATATAAAGAATAAATTTTGTCGAGAATCCGAAAAAATTTGGTGTTCACGACCCGATATTTTTGGGTTCTCGCACACCCCTGGAGAATTGAGACGTTTCCAGACAATATCGGAATTCGAGCGGGAGAGCATGAGCGTATATCAATCTGTACATTATCGAAAGCGTTGAGTTAGGTAAGGATTACGCCGCGATCATTTGTTGTATATAGTCATTATCCTATTGTTTCGTTCACTTCGCCCACGTTCAGGGGGCAGATTATTCGCAAAACTTCGACGTGAGTATTTCGCCAACAATCGGACCAAGATGAAATTGACTGTGGAAAACCGCGTGTCAGGATTACGAGGTATTTCACGACTGAACTCGATTCTCGTAGACCGGGCAGGCTTTTTTTGTACGGAAGAACTTTCTTATTGTTCGTAAGAATTCTTCTTTTTTACATTATCGACAAAATATAGCAGAAGGGCCTAGAGGCGCGATTCCACTTCGCGCCCCATGAAACCTACAAGTCTGATTTTGTATTTTAGAGAGCGACGAACGCGTAACGAATCATCGATTAGAATAATTAAGGGCTCGTTGACGGTTGCCAAGTCATTAATGGAAAAAATTCGTGTTAGTTCTCAATGTGTAGAGGGATAATATGGAAAGGCGAAACGATTCTAGACAGGAGTTTGTTGTATAGTAGTCGATGTTTTGTAAGCTTTTGTATTTTTGTAAATATTCAGTATTGATGTCTCGTTCTTGTAGAGAGCTTACCGAGCTCGACAAGAATTCATGTCCAGTTAATATATTACTGCGTCATTAATCTCACATGTATTAATATATGAAGAAATATACCGAATAAATACGAAATTTAAATCATGAAACACTCTTCTATTTTATTTATTCTCCACTTACCATAGTGATTCAATTATGATTATTTTAATTTTTTTGATTCCACCTGTAATACAGATCATATCACAGGAACGGTACTGGAACAACGTCAACGCATTAATTCCTATCTGATGAAGGAAGGAGGTCAAAAAACTTCTACTCATCTCTTACCATGACACATGTTAATATTGTCATATTTTTTTGTGAGAAATAAAGAATTTTTGTTACAACAGTTAATGAGTTCTTTTTACCAACCCATTTTCGATCGTCTGACTTGTTGTTGGCTTGCACTACTGAATTTCGTGCCACCTCCTTCGATATCATGTTCTCCTAATACAAAGTTAAATTTTTGAAATTTTCGGCCGTCTGACTTGTACTACTGAAACTCAATTTTCGAAAATTTTCGGGAATTTTTGGGTTTCAATGGTTGACTAGTACTACTGCAACTCGATTTTTGGGTTTCAGTAGTACAAGTCAACGACATGTCAGAAAATTTAGGAAAATCTCGAAAACTGAACTTTGTATTAGGACTACCTGATATCAAAGGAGGTGATGCGAAATTTACACAGATGTGCCTTTTGATTACATTGTCTTTATTTATTCATGGCAGATTCATACATAAAATGTTTGAAATGTATACGTACATACAACCTTACATTCTAACCATTCATAACAAGAATGTTTGCTGGGTCAGAGAGACTGACAGTGTGACAATATTGTAATATCTAGCTCCCTCAAACCCTTACAGTTTCTTACCGACGGAAATTGCGTTGCACTTTCTTGTAGTTCACTAGCTGATCGTTTGATTTCAATGGAGAACTTGTAGCGTTGTTGGTAGATCACTGTAGGTTCTATGATATCTCTGGGTCAGCCTGGTCCCCCTTTAGGAACCGCTGAATAGAACTGAGTCTTCAAGAGCATCTCATCGGAGCTTGCAGTCTGTAACATAAAGGGAAAAGCTCATCTTAATGCAATGTCCGTGCTGCAAGGGCTTTGATCCACGTTAAACTTGGATCCTGCTTTTCATCATTTTGATAAAAGCGTGCAATAACGATGTGAACTTCTATAAATAATAGAAGAATATACAGAAATATACAAATATACAAGAATATACATGAGCATACAATAATTTACAAGAATCTGCAAGAATATACAAGAATATACAAGAACATACAAGAATATACAAGAATATACAAGAATATACAAGAATATACAAGAATATACAAGAATATACAAGAATATACAAGAATATACAAGAATATACAAGAATATACAAGAATATACAAAAATATACAAGAATATACAAGAATATACAAGAATATACAAGAATATACAAGAATATACAAGAATATACAAGAATATGCAAGAATATACAAGAACATACAAAAATATACATAAGCATACAAGAATATAGAAGAATATACATGAGCATACAATAATTTACAAGAATATACAAGAATATACAAGAACATGCAAGAATATACAAGAATATAGAAGAATATACAAGAACATACAAGTTTGTCGAAAGTTGCAGTTGCATAACCGAAGTTCTCGTGGCAAGTCTTCACACGATTCGTACTTACAATTCGCAGCCAACTTCAATAAAGTTTATCTGTATTTCGAAACATCATGTCCATTACCTAAAAATTTCCGAAAAAATGTAGCAACTTTTACCGATATCGCTTTCTTAAAGTAGACTATAATACGCGGGTGAAGCAATGGTGAAGCCGCCGAAGAAAAAGGTAGGACCGAAAAGACGGAAGCCGAAAGTTAAAGACCCGGAGAAAGAGGAAGAAACTAGGAAGAGGGTTGCAGCGATCGAAGAAAAGAGACAAAAGGTTATAGAAGCAGTTA
The DNA here is from genome assembly GCA_028455615.1 of Lasioglossum zephyrum. Classification (NCBI taxonomy): domain Eukaryota; kingdom Metazoa; phylum Arthropoda; class Insecta; order Hymenoptera; family Halictidae; genus Lasioglossum; species Lasioglossum zephyrum. The sequence continues at coordinate 10,417,541 of CM052329.1, forward strand.
GACGTTCATTGTATCAAAGAAGAATGGACAAAATTGCGGTAGAAAAAGGCCGTCTCGAGAAGGAGGAAAAATTTCGCGAGAAGGATAAAAGAGATGCCGCGAAAGAAGGGAGTGAAAAACTAATGTTGGAGGTCTCCGAACCAAACTACACATTCTAACAATATACTGTCATTCTCCACGACACTTTTACACTAAACCTACCACTGCCGGTTAAATGACCTAACCCAGATTGGTCTTGAATTTTGAATTTTATCATTATTGAAATTATGACACGTTGCTTACATGGAAATTGATTCGATAAACACAATCCGGGCATAAATAGAGCCTTGCCATTTTTATCAGCAAAAACATTTTAATCGCATCCAGTGCTCGGATAGTTTAAGTGCTAATGATTTATCGATTTCCAAGTTTACTTTACTTAGACATGTAGAGACAACTTTTATCACTAGATTAAATTTGAAATAATGTTTCACCTTTGATTTAGCAACATGTTAATTGAGAGGTCCGCTGCACAAGGAGGTGCTATGCCACAAAATGTTAAAAAATTAAATTTTTCATAAGTCCGATATTAATTAGCTTGCATGATAAATCTGTAGGTCCAATTGTAAGCTGTCTACTGAAATACAACTATTTGCGGGAGTCTTAACCCTTAGTAGTTGAGAGGTGACTCGGTGGCAACACTAAAAATTTCTGAACCTTTATTCACGATATTCTTCATTATTATTAAATATCCTGGTGTCCAATCAATTACACATTGAAGTATAGACATAAAATAAAAAAGGTCATATACAATGAAATTATTATAGGTCGAAAGAAACGTTCAATTGTCAAGCTAAAATAGCTGCGGCTGCAAAGGGGAATATCTAACAACGAAACGAGCGTTGTGGCATGGCTTCTTCTTGCAGCGGATCCCTAAATTGTCTATTACACTAATCCTTGGTGTTATCATACTTTCTCATGGAGGTAGATCCGCGAGGATCTGAGCAGAGCCGTGGAGAGGGGAATAAAGTGCGTGTACACGTCGGTGATACTGCCGCAGAAAGTGAAGTTCGACGGGAAGTCGGTGCTGTCGATTAAGGGGGTGAAATACAAGGTGAAGAAAAACTTGCATCTAGTGGGATGGGGTAAGGAAGCAATCACGATGAGCGCCGCGTTCGAGCGAATCGTCGGCAGACAATTGAAAAAAGGATGGGTGATCGTGCCTCGTAAATCGCTTTTCCGGATGTGGAGCTACCCGGAAGCGTTTCCGAGGTTGGACAGTGCCATTTCATACGTCGAAGCCGGGTCGAACGGGCTTCCGGACGAGAAATCCGTCACGGCTACTAAGAGAATCGTCAATTATTGCAAGAAATTGAAAAGGAAGGATCTGTTAATCGTGATGCTGTCGCACGGGATCGACGATTTACTCTGTTGCCCGCGAGAAGAAATTGCGCTCAGAGATAAACTTAGAGCAATAAACAGGCTGAAAGCAGCTGACGCAACTCCCGAGGAGATTAACACAGTTAGGAACAAGCTGTCTGCTATCAGAGGTGAAACATTAGAACTTTCCATTCAAGTACACCGTGTTTTATGATCGATCGATTATACCACAACCATCACCAGAACGTATTTATGGTACAGGAGATGCTTATTTCGCAGGAAAAGAAACAAACTGGGTTCCAAATAATTTCATATGCACTTTCTATGCAAATCAATTTTAAATAGCGATGATTCTTAGGTATCTGCTGACATAGTACCGATAATAAAATAATACTGGTTCCACATCTATGTTTATAAATATTTGGCAAATTTTAATTATTATGATTATAGTAAAACCGAAAAAATTACTGATACGTGTACCGGGGGTAAAATTTCTGGTTACTCAAGATCAAGTCAGTCTATACCTATTTTCATACATAGTAGATGTCCCTGATTTGCACCTAGGTGGGGACCTAGCGCGGATGGCGTTCCCGGCGAGAGTGATCGTCCTGATCACGTCGGACGTGTCCGCGGAGCCAATGTCGCAGCTTTCGGGCGGGCCTTGCGTGTACGACCCGAAGGACGACTCGGCCTTGAAGATCTTTGAGAAGTACCGGCTGCTGGAGAGAATGTCTCAAAGCGTGAGGGAGCTGGTGGAGGAGACGATACCGTGGACAATGGCGGCGGACAAGCAGGTGACGGAGCAGAAAAAGTACAAGTTCGTCCAGGAGTACGTGATAGCTTGCAACGCGGACGCGATGGAGTGTATCGCCGAGGAGGTGTTCAAAGCAGGCTTGTTCCCGGTGAAACTGAACTCTGTTTGTACCGGGACGGTTCAAGAGTTCGCCCAGGAATACGTGAGAATCACCTCGCTGATGATCCTGGCGGTCGAAGGTAAGATCAATCAACTGGACATGTTCCTGGAGATGAGGGAGAGCCCTATCTGCCCGTTGACCGACAAGAAAGTGCACGAGATATTCCCGGCGAAAGACAAATGGGGCTTGGGACTGTGTCTTTTGTTAGGGGGTCGGCAAACTGTCGAACTTTGCGAGGAGCCTGGCACCGGAGGACCCAATCAGGAGCTAGCTCTATATTTTTCATTATATTGGTATCTGCGTACCGAGCAACATCCAATTTTGAGGGAGTACACTGTCTGGTTCCTCGGCGGGAGCTCCACAGGAACGGACGGCAATACCAACGCAGCTGGCGCTTTCGGCTATAAGAGCCTGGCTACTGATATTTATCCAGAATACGAAAAAGCCCTCGGCGCGTACAGCACCGCTCACGCACACTGGTGGAAACTTAAGGAGGATAAATGCAACCCGTACGCCATCGAGGTAAAACAACACTGTTTTCATGCGCTCTGCGCCGCTAGAATTGATCACGTTTCGTTCACGTGCTTCCTCCTATCAGGCCGGTCAAAGTCAACCCTTCGAACTCGAAGCAATTTTAATCATTTTCAGTCGGAGCAATTTTAACGCTGGAACTACTGGAACAGTCAATATGACTGGTGATATAACTTTTTCTTCGATTAGAAATATTAAACATATAAATATGTTTTTCTCAGAAATTATTTTAGCGAACTTCTTTATTCAAGTACGTATTTCGATAAAACTTGTACGAAATCCAAATAAATGCAATATTGTTGTTGTTGTTATGAGGCAATGTATGCCAACTACGTTTTTAGTGCTCGGTAGTTCTAGTGTTAAATAGAATCATATATATTCTTTACACATTAGTTGATGTAGGTCGACATTTTCTATAACAATATATTTGCAACGAGTTACAACGTGCTCCTTACAATTACAACGTGTTGGTTTCGTTTAGTTTCAACCTTTTTACAGCATGATATGATAAATACGTATTCGTATACGTAATATAAGATACGATTTTTATATATTTTTTAAACATTAGTTGATGCAGCTCAACATTTTCTATAACTAGACTGCGGATTTTATGCATTCATGACGAAAATGGTCACTTATAATTTAAAGTAGTGGACGAATTAAAAAGATTTAAGAACATCATATAGCTTAATAAGACAATAAAAAGAAGAAAGAAATTTCTATTTGCCTCCTATGTCTTGCAATCAATCCAAATATTTTTTTATTTTGCATAAAGATCCGCAGTCTATCTATAACAATGTATTTGCAACGAATTACAACGTGCTTCTTACAATTACAACGTGTTAGTTTCGTTTAGTTTCAACCTTTTTACAACATAATATGATAAATACATTTTCGTATACGTATGGAATACACAATATATAAGATACAATTTTTAAAAATGACATATCATAAGCATCCATCGATGACAGTCTCTGGTGTTAATTTCACATAAACATTTGACGTTTCCGTTTGAAATTCAACAAGTTCCCTACACGAATAAATCCGCACGGGAAAATGCGGTGGGAATAGTTCGTTATTCTGATGTTTTATGGTTAGTTAACAAAATTTCACGAGGATTATTTCAAAATGAGTTACCGTCATTAGCTTTTTAACTGTCTCCGCTCCAGTGGCCATTAAATGAGCGGAACAAGCGCACCGCGCGTGCACAGTGATCGATTAAAAATTACATCCGTTATTAGCTCCTCGTTACACCATTAACGCTTTGTTAAACTTTTTACTTTCTCGTTAACACGTTTCTATATTTGCGCGACGACAAATATACATGTTAAATATACATATACTGATGAATGTTAAATTTTTACGAATTAGTAGATCTAATTATTCGGTTTGAACATATTTCTTAATCTTTCTTTTCATCCGGTTCCAACGCTTCGAGAGTTCGTTCTACATGTTTAATTAATTAAGAGGATTTCACCGGAATAAATGATACCTCCCTTTCACATTCAGTAAATGTAAAAATATCGTTAAAGACGGTTCTCAGTGTGCGAGTGTGGCGCAATTGAATCTCATTGTACAATGTTTCATGCTCGAGGGATGAAATGAGAAGCATCTTCTTATAAAAACTGAATAATGTGGGGAAAAGTTCTGTTCTTCAGTTATCTCGGTCATCCGAGCGAGCTTCCTTTGATTATTATTTTCTATGGACATATTACATGGAACTGCATCGTTCGTGTAACGTCGAGTACACCGACTGACCGTGTCGTTATTCTTTCAGCGTCGACCTTTCATCGGAAATTAAAAACGTTTTTGATATCCTCTCTAATGAAGCATTTATACTACAGCGCTCTGCATAGAATTTTAAACTCCCAATCGATTTGGCTGCTATGAAATATTACAAAAATCGAAAATTCACTCGAGAGATACAATCAATTTTTATGTTACGTGGGTACAGACCACCCGGTATCGATTCACGCGTTGACTGCACCGCTTTTGCTTGGCATCTGCAAAATGCAAAAAGGTTAAAAGGGTACTTGGTATCATAGGTTGTCTCGAAACTTTCTTTCATCACGTGTATGTTTAATATTGTTAACACGAGCGTATATAAACAACGCGATCATCTGTTCGTTAACATGAAAATTTATTACTTCCTTATATAACTAGCAGAGCTTTTGGAAAATAGTATTGTAAATAGTAAATAATAAATAATCTTATTTATTTATTTCTACATACGTATTTTCTGAAATACAATATAAAATAACATCATATAAGCAACAATATATACACTGTTATTTTCTGTGTATTAATCAAAAACGAAACAAATTGTTAACAGTGGAACTGTGTTTGTTTTTTTTCCAGCGAGCCCACAGAGAAATGCTCGATCTGAAAACTACTAAAGATCAGTTCGCTGCTATAATGCCCGGAAGAGTTTTGACGCACAACGATACCAATATCATGTTTTTGAGCATCAACGACGAAGACGAAGTGCTCCTGCTGAAGACCGGAAATTATTACACTTTCACGGACGTTGGAGACCTCCACGTTATACGAATCGTTCGCTACCAGTGTTATTGCAACGGCGTTTGTCAAGGAACGGGAGACAAGCTATGCCTTGATAAGGAATGCCCTATCAATATATCAGTGCCTGATCGCTCTAAATTACAATACTGTTGTCAACTTGGCCAAAAGAAAGAAGAAACTGATTTGTAAAAACGAAGCACGACCCATTCATTTCTCCAATGTACTTGTACCAGACTAAATATTAAGAATAACAGTAATAATCATTTTGTATTGTCGCATCTTTCAGTTTGAAATTAATTGAACTCTCCACATGTATCAAAGAATAAAGAGTACAGATCAAATTCGAACGTCAACTTATTTGCTGAAATTTTCCAGAAGCAATTTTCCAAGTGAGAAGTTAATTAAAATGAAGTTAATTAAAAAGAAGCTTCAATATCCAAATGTACGATGAGTTTCTATGATTCAGTCAAGAAAATATTTTGTTTCAATTTTTAAAAAAATGCCCCTCGATCGTAAAGAGATTATGGAGTAAAATGAGCGATGGATTACGAAGCTGGCGAAAAATTCTTCACTAGAAATTGAGTTACGAAATGATCGGAGTTAAAATATAGTGAACTTCTCGAGTATTTCTCGTGCTGAAATAGTTCTTGGATTCAGTGTATTTCTTCGGGTAAGAAAAAAAGCCATTAATTTCCGTTTCCGAGGATCTTTCTTTTCGGCGAGACAGATCCGCGTGAATTATATAGACTTCTCGATGCGAGGAGTTTCAATCAGGGCAATCTGTTGAACGGATACTTCAAGTTTCATCGTTTAAACTTGTCGATACGCCCGGGGCGAAATGATGTCTATTGAACGTTCGGTTTTTCGAGGAGGAATGAATGGAATGAAAATCCCGAGAAGCTCATTTCGCTCTTTCTTAACGTAATAGAGATCTTCTAAGGCAGCATGTCCCATGGGTTCGCTACCAATATTGTTCAACAAAGCCGCGGGAATGGACTGGACTAGCTCAATGACACCTTCCCGGCTGCAGACCGGCTTCTCGCTATCTTCTTTTTAGCATTCCTTTCTGTCTAAAGTGAAAATATCCCTCGGGTAACATCCACTTTAGCGCGTCCGACGAAATCAAAATTTTCCGTCGACAAGTTGCACCTATCGAAAACGAGATTTAAATCTTTTCATGTTATCTGATATCGAACCGTGTTCGTGCACGAACTGGAAAAACTACTGAATAGCACGCTCTGTTATTTTCATGAATGTTTCAAATACAAGTAGGAAACATGTTTGTTTACAATACCGAGCACCAACCGCGAGGCTATACCAGAATGTACCACAATGTTCTACAATGTACGATAAATGTACGACAACGTACGACAACGTACCAAAACGTACGAAAATGTACCATAATTTTCCACAATGTCCCACAATGTACCAGAGTATACCAGAATGTATTAGAATATACAAAAATATTACACTGGTATTGAGAAATATACCAAAATGTACTAATAAAATATTATGAAAAGGCACATACATATCGAATCGAGTAACCTCCTCCTTTTTCGAAGTCAGTCAATAAAAGCACAGTAAAGCCTTGATCTACGAAAAACTCTGAGGTCTGCGTTGTCTCTGAAATCAGGTGAAAACTTATTCCTTACCGTCATTTAAACCATTAAATATACACAGTTCAAATAATGTTGTGTTTAGTGTCATTTTAATCAGAAAAATGTTACAAATAAATTAATGCAGATCCCATAAAAAAATAATGATAAATAAAGAAAAATTGTCATTGGATTAGTAGTGGTTCACACCGATATCGACACCGTTCATACTTTACACTTTACTTTTTGTGGCAGGTCAAGATTGTGTGGTCATCACGGGATAGTGGAGGGGATACTCGTTTTTCTTAGATCGTACAGTTTCCGCTTTCTTAGAGCAAGGTTTTACTGCATTTCGCGACAGTATAGGGCCACAAAAACAATCTGATATAATTTCGTGCGATAAATGTCAAGCCGCCGAGTAATAAAACCGCTATGAATTAAGGCGCTTCAACACGAAATCGTGTAACACCGTCGAAAGGACGTAGTGCGTGTAAGCACGGTAGAAACCCGTGGAGGTTCACCGACGGGTGCGTGGTGGTTGGTTGAGTAACGAGCGGTGCATATTTAGTCGCGGCTTCTGCAGAGAGACATGCAAATCTACGATGATACCTCCTCTCGGTTGCCTTGCACCCCGAGAGCCGCATGAAATATACCTTGCTTTATGCTTAATCAAGATTTCGTGGATCATTATACACCTCGTGCTTCATACACTCTTACAGTCAGAAACGTTTCTTCCTTCGGCACGATAATTCGCAGAGTCCCCCGATCTTATCGTTTGATTGATGGTTAACTCTGCGTTTTCGCCGTGACTGGTGCAACACCCGTTATAGTCTCGTCTGAAAATGTACTCTGAAATAAATCGAAGCTTTCCGTTTAACAAATACTTGGAATACTTTTGAAACAACAGATATTTTTCTATCGACAATCTTCAATGTTCAAGGTTAAGTGTCCTCTTCAACCCCTTGTACTGTGACGTTTTTTTTTCCAAAAATTTTTATTTGCTTAATATTTGCAATCTATACAAGGAGGTGCAAATAAAAATACTAAAAACTACCTTATAATATCGGGGTTATAATAAACTCGTCGCTTTATTCCTATATGTATATATTACATCTTAGTTATTTTAAGAGAGTTTCGACGCTTATCTTGTACTGTGACCTCGAGTCAGACTCGTGATGAATATTTCTACCAAGTCAGCTTAAATCTTTAAACATTTGTGACTTCTGAATATTTTTAAAAAATGCTAGAACATAAAATTCCAGAGAAAATTTACTTTAAAATTAAAAAGACTACTGACCACTGGAAATAAGATTTTGCACAATTCCACTCTGTTAAAATTTGTTTAGAAAAAAGAAACTTGTATAGACATCCGCAGTAATAATGATGACAGAATTGAGATACAGTAGCCTAATCCTCGTGGTGATTCAGCCATCGATTTGTACCCTCCGAGTTCCATCGATATTAGTCTGGCCGGTTGACCCGAGTTAAGCGAGACGCAATTGTTCGAACCTAGATCAGCAGTTTCGGATGTCCTGGATTGCTTAAACTCTTGAGAAAACAAACGGAACCTTCGTTTCCGTAGGGTGGGTTTCAGATGTCCCACTCTGCGTAATCTTAGTACATATCACACGATTTACGACTTCCGTTTCAACAATTACCTCTTCCGTCTGTTCGAAAAGATTCTTTCGCAATCTTGGAACAATTCATTCAAGTTTAAATGCGCTTAATATTATTTAACAATTCCAAAGTAATTCTATATTGTAGCTCCTATAAAATAATGTTTGAAAAGTGTCTGAAAAAAGTATAATAAAATTGATTGTATTTATATATTGATTTTATGTTGTATGTCCTAGAAAATGATTACCAGAATGATAAGTATAAATTCCATCGGTACGAAGCGATTTATTTTGTTGTCTGTCCTGTGATACGACTACTCGAAAATTAATCATAAATAATTAATTAGTTATCGATCGTAATTTATCTTTAGGATATTATGAATACTACAAAAATAGTTATTTGTTGTGTAGAAAAATGATCGAACCTTTGCGCTGAGAATAAATATTCATAGTAATCATAAAATCGATCAAAATGAAGGAATATCTATGTCGAATCAAAAGTGCACATAGAAGTAGAAAATGTAAAGCTAAAAAATATAGAATTAGAAAAAATCTAGAGCCAGTAAATATAGAACTAGAAAAAAAGGAACTTGAAATAATATAGAGCTAGAAAATACAGTGGCGGCTCAAGTCAAGTGGAGACCCAGGCGGTAAAAATTTTGGATCCCTGAAACTTAAGCTAGAAATAGAAAGTTACAAGGAAACTCTCCTTCACTTATTAACAAAAGAGAAAAGTAATGAAAAATTTTATACCGTTACACATTAAATAAATTTTTTTGAAATTCGGGGCCTCATGGTATTCCGGGACCCTACGCGGTCGCTTAGTCCGCTTATCATTTGGTCCACCACTAAGAAAATATAGAACTAGAAAACATAAAGATATAGAGCTAAAAGAGAGATATAGAACTAGAATATATAGAGCTAGAAAAAATACATAGCTAAAGCAAGCAAATATCAAGCTAGAAATTGTAGAACTAAAAGATATAAAGCTACAAAATGTAATGCTAGAGTTAGAAAATATGATAATAGAATATGATAATATAAATATATGATAATATAAATAGATGATAAAGATATTTGTCAAATCATTCGTTACAAAACAGCATCTTTACAACTTCAATAATTGCAAAATAAAAAATCTAGAACCGGTTATTTAACCGTTTAGTGTTAAAGACGAGAGAGATCTTCTGCAGTAGGGCTATTATTTCTGACAATTGATGTCGATAATTTTTATTTTGCACAAAGATCCATTGTCTACCGACGAGATTGAAGTGGTAGATCGGTTACGATAGGTAGATCGTTGGACGCTGTCGATACGAATCGAATATCGACTGGCGAAAAGAGTTTGAAACGTTCGAGCGTATCCAGATTTTGAGGTAACACAGAGAGGCTAACTGCGGCACGCATCTGAGTAGTCGATTCGGGACGCGCTATTCAATATTGACGCACCCGGATAAAACAATGGAAATATGTTGCGCGGGGCAGGGACGTCGAGGAGATGCGTAAATATTGAGTAAATTAGCATTAATCTGTTAGCGTTCGCGTCGGCGTTACTCAACGGCCTATCCGTTATAAACGCATCGAAAATCACGTCGGCTTTTCGACAGAGCGCGTCATCATTTCGTATTTGTCGTTCGCTCGAAAGTACTGGAACGCGATACCTATCCCAATTGCCTATCACTTTTACCGATTGTGCCGAGAACAGTGGGGTGGAACACGAAATCGTCGGCCGGACCGGTTATACCAATATTTCATCCTAGCTGCGACTGAATTTCCACGAGTAAAACTGGAAAGCCTGAATTCCGTTAGCCGGAAAAGTTCTATTCCGACGGTATCACGTTATTTTTCATTCCTGAACGGCCGCGCGCACGTTTTCATGTATATTTCGAGAATAATCGGGCGTGTCTCGGTTCGTTAAATTTTATCATTAAGTCTTTAATATCGCGTGGGACAGTGCGTATATGCGTTTAATGCAATCGATTAACGCAATTAACGTGTTGACTGTCTGGCCGCCGCGCGTAGCCGCGTCGCACAGCGCATTTCTATGGCAACGAATCCGAAGAACCAACACCAAGGAAGCTTTGCAAAAATATTTTCATCCTACCACGCTCAAAATTCTGTCCCTCTTGCGAGGTTCTTCAGAAACATTCGTAGGATCAATCTTACAATTCGCGTTCAGGCAATTTGCTAATATAATATATAGTAGACAGTGCATTTTATGTATTTTGAAGAAAAATCAGTAGATGTAATTTAAAACAGTAACAACATTAGAGGAATTCGAAAATACTGTTATATTATTTTCAACCTATTAAACAGATTAAGAAAGAATATTATTTTGCAGAAAGATCGGATGTCTAATAATATTATAATAATATTACGTACATAAAATTATGATATAGTAATAAATTCATATTTAATAAACTCGTTGAATTTCAAACTTTTTTTCTTTCCCAAAAAATTGCAATAGGTTGGAACTACAGAGAAAATACTAAGATTCTTGTTGCAACATATCTATATGGGCATATATATTTAAAATTGAATAGAGATTGAACTTTTAAAAAAAATTTCCAAGTCATACGGTTCAATATTAAAAAAGCTATGACTGTTTTAAAAGTGTTGAGATATTACTGTGACTCGCTGCACATGTACGAATAAACATCGAGTTATTTCACCAACAAATACTAGAACAGGAGTAGGTAACGAACGCGTGTAAATGCTTCGGAACCGCTTTTGAATGCGTCAGCCGAACAGATTCGATATGGCCGATTGATAATTTGGTTTGTCAGTGTAATTGATAAACGTCGAAGAAATTTCCAAGGGAAACGGTGTGTGACGTTAAACGAACGTAAACGACGTCGCTGTCGGATCGGTGATACGATCTTTTACTCTCTTACCGTGAAGCCCCTTTCATTCCTGAAGCATTAAACACGCGTTGCCAGCCATAGATCTCGTTTCCAACAGTGGTGCACGAGAAATTAGAGGGCTGTCCACGCTGATCACGTACAGTGGCCAGGACAATCTGCTCGTTCTCTTGCCGTCACGTTTGACGGTTTGTGTCAGCCGCGTCATGTGTCTACGCGTGTTCTTCGCCCCCAACTTCGGCAACGTGTCAATCATACTTGCTCTCCAGAGATTCGTTTCCCGACTCGAAATCGTTCGACCGAATATGTCCCTGCTATTATCATTCCGTGAGACGTAATTAATTCGTTCTTCGCGAGATATCTTCAGGATATATGTATATTCCGACGCGTGGTATATCGCAGATAAAAATATTAGAGGAAACTGGATTATATAAAGGGAGCAAGAAATAAATCGATTTATTTCTTCCCTTCTACAACAACAATTTTAATATTTTCTCTGTAATTTTTTTATATTTATTTTACGTCACTCTCAACTCTTTGCTAATAATATTTCGCGACGGGACCTACAGTTTATTAAAGTGGGTTCCGAACCAATTATTTTTACCACGTTTTTATTATTTTAATAAGCTTATATTAGCTTGCCGAGTTGTTGTTGTATGCGTCCAATCTTGAAATCGAATTTTAAACCACTTCCAGATGAGCTAGAGACTTGAAACTTTAACAATATTTAAAAAATTTTTAATACCTGTGCGTTTAGGAGATAAAAAAGATCTCAGCAAAGTATCTCAGCGGGAATCGAACCCGGGCCTTACTAAACCCGCTCGGTAGTAAAGACTAAAAAGTAGAAAATAAAAAAATATATAAAAACACTTTTTAAAAACCACGCTTATATTAAAATGCACTAAAAAGGAGAAAATAATATTTTTAGATATTAGTGACTATAAATAAAATCGTAGCGCCCACGAAGATTATGTTAATATAGTTTAGCGCTCCGCGCTTTTATTTATGGTCAATAATATTTAAAAATATTATTTTCTTCTTTTTACTGCATTCTAATATAATCGTGGTTTTTAAAAAGTTTTTTATATATTTTTTTATTCTTTGTAATTCAATTTTTATTTAATTTAATTTAATTATACAATTTGTTTTCGTTTCTTATAGCGAAGGCAGAGGAATTAGTTTACAAAATGTATTTTAGAAAACTTGAAACATAATTTTACTACAGTGTTTTCTCTAAATTCTGACCAATTGCAATTTCAATCAAAATTTTTTTTCGCCTTGAATAGTGAAATTAGAATTTAGAGAAAATAGTGAAATTGTAGTTACAACATTTTATTGTGGGCCCATATTGAAAATTTGAAAAATATATTTTGCCGATCCGTGTCGCTTACACATATTCCGAAAATGTCATCAAACAGTGTTAATTCAATTCGATGATCGAAATTCATTGAGTATCATTGATTTTACATTAAAATTATATGTCGAGAGGGTTAATGATTTTTCCGAATTTTAGAATAACAACGCTCACAAGATTAGGATCAGAAACAGATTAATTACCTTATCAATAATTTATGATGATAACAAGTAATTTATGATCACGATCATGACCGATGGTTCAGCGGTGCATTAATGCTTTAAACGCACCATGATTTTCTACAGAAAGGACATTTTAAGTAGAGTCATTCTACAATGGAGTAGCTCCAGGCAGTAAAGCAGAATTAATGACTTAGTTATCTGCCACGTATTCCACGCAAATGCAGCTGGATATGAAAATGAATAAATTTACTGTGAAAAGTAGCGTTAGAACAGTTGAGCTATCGCCGGACACAAATGAGAACCAGCGGAGTTTTACAAATTATGACGGGCGAGTAGTGGATGTATTCGACAAAAACATTTTCCAAAAAATTGAACTCTGCGGAGAAATGGAAAAAATTTTTCGTTCAACCTAGAAAACTTTGAACAACATTCTGGTTCACCAAAGATGAATTGGTTCAAAAGATTGTGTTCTTGGATGAGAAATTAAATTATATAAACAAAATTATTCAAATCCATTCGTGGTTATAATAATTTGTAAAACTGACTTAAATCTTTCTGTGGCTTTAATTTGTAGAATTCACTCAAATCTTACTGTGTCTCTAATAATTTTGAGGAATGGACTGAATTATTAAATCGTAGAAACAGGTTTACGAAAACTCATCAGACATTTTGCAGGACCCCTGTATAGTAAATTGAATATTCGGGTGTGTGTGGAAAATGCAATCGCAAAATAATAGTAATTCCTTATTGTAAAATTTAAATATGGGATATGAATGTGTATTCTGGCCCCGAAAAAATTTTTAACCGGGCCCCGCAAAAGACAACAAAAGAATACAGTGCAGCTTTCGTTTAAAAATTGATTATAAATTTATGGGAACGCTACTAATAATATTTTTACCACCCATTGCACACATTTCCAAGTGTCAATCCAAAATACAAAAATACGTAGCTAGACTTTCATTGAAAAATTGATCGTTTCAATGTAAAATCGTCGATGCCTTTGGTTCTAATATTTCATCGTGTCTCTAAGTAAGATGCGACTGTTTAACGTCCCGTCGCGTAAAGAGTGTTGTTAGCACGCGAAACACGAGCAGTGTTTTTTCCGTATTTGCGTAAAAGTGAACATTGCGCGTCATAAAATGTTCATTTTGTCATCAGTTTGTCGGTCCGTGTTTGCAAGCATTTACGGAACAATCGGGCCGGGTTTCCTGTGTGCGTGTCGCGCGGTCTTCTGGGGAATTAGCTCTCTCGCTCTCTCTCTCTTCCTCTCTTTCTAGGTTTCCAGCAACAAAATACAGTGGTAACACGCGGATCGATGCGAAACGGAATAAAGTATCCTGCGGTCCCGCGGTATTCCCAAGGAAACTTATTACCGTACAATCGCGCGACTGTGGATACAATTCATACAATATCCTTCCGCGGCAGAACACACATGCTGCTAACGTACGCTTCGCTTCGTGCATGCCTTGTTTCCGCATAAAAGCACGCGCATGAATGCACATCATGCGGGGTAGGACTAACTAACATACCAACAATGCCCGGCACAACAGCAGCGAACGTTAAACGATCGTCCGTATAGACTTTATCGCGAATAATATGTTCGTTGCTCATCTTTCAAAACGGTAACAAATAAATTAGGGAGAGCGATCGTTGAATGCATCCTGTGCGGTTTCAATGCGTCTTACAATCTCAATACACGAACACTGTGTTCGCTCGTAATCTTCGTTACTTCGCTTCAAGTTTAACGTCTTTGTTATCAATGCAGCTTACATGCAGGAATTTCAAAGATCACCGAACGCATCGTACAGTTTCAATGCATCTTGTTCCTCGATTATTCATTCCATGTACTTCCTTGAAAGGATTCCTCAAGTCATTTCAAGAAACTTTCATTTGCGAAAATGTTCTACACCGTTTAGTTCAGGAGTTATTAACGAAAAACACGGACCAATCGCAAGGCTACGCTCAGCAGGGCGTGTCGCCGTTAAAGACCATTTAAATAATAAACCAGATAAAAATGGATGACAATACAATATTATAATTTTTTTTTAACTGTGCGTTTAGGAGATAAAAAATCTCAGCGGGAATCGAAAATGCACTAAAAAGGAGAAAATAATTTTTTTTAGATATTAGTGACTATATATAAGTAAAAGCGTGGAGCGCTAAACTATGTTAACGTAATCTTCGTGGGCGCTCCTCGCTTTCATTTATAGTCATAATATAAAAAGAAATTATTTTCTCCTTTTTAGTGCATTTTAATATAAGCGTGATTTTTAAAAAGTTTTTTACGTATATATATTTTTTTTTGGACAAATCCTCATATTATTACTAATGTTTTGGTCTCACAGGATCACCCGAGAGAAAGTTATTACATCTGAATAAAGAAGATCGATTCGAGAATTTTCGAGAGCCGATTTATTTGAACGGAATCGACTGATTCGCAAAAAGACATAACGTATAATACGTAAGAACTGCAGGTTCTCTGGTGTCGATTTTATGGCGCATGGAAGATGTAAGGTGCGCCATAATTTTGTCCGGCGTTGTACATAAATTGAGGGACACGTCGAGAGAACGTTAGATTCTCCTCTTCTCTTATTCGGTCTCTCTCTCTTTCTTTCTCTTATTCCCCCCTATTTGTCTTTGACTCCGCCTTGTTTCCACGACAAGAATACTTTTGCAACACATTTGCGAATAAACAAAACGACGGTAATCCATGCGAACCGTTCGCGCGTGTATTCTCCTTTGTCGTTGGAACGCCGTTTACCCGTTTCAATATCAGACCGTAAACGAGATCCCAAAGGATCCTAGAGGTCTCACAGATTTTTTCAAAGCCGTTTGCCAGATTCCACGAGAAAACGACACACGTGGAGCATGTTCCTTTCTCCCTTCTGCCACGTGATCGTTAAAAGTGTATTTTCGAATGACGGGTAAAATTTCAAAGTCTCATTCGTTAAAGAAACAGATGCTTCGCTTAGTCTCGTTATTCATACAAAAAGATTATCGAGAGCCACTCAGCCTTTCCATGTTTATTTTTCTTTGCTTGATCTCCTTCGCCTTACTGCAACGTCGCTCTCCTGCCTATGCCGGGGTCATTTCTAACCCAGGCCGATATTTTACTGGTACATATTAACGAACACCCGAGACCATCCCCACATTTTCAACTTTTTATATTTCAACAGTAAACCTACCACGGTTAAGTAATCGGTTTTATATTTTCCAATTATCGAAATGATAAAAATCCATATATTGAAAATAATGGAATTTTCCTTGTCCAAGGATCTATTATATCGCAAAATTACAGACCATCTCAATAAATTCAGTAAAGAATGGTTAATGCTTTCGGAGCAGGTTCGATCCTTTATTTATTACTTCTTATAAAGCACTCTTGCAAATTATCGACGTTTCGATCTGTGTTTAGATCATTTTCAGCATTCATTTGAATTGCGTCCGTAAAACACATATAGTATACAATTTAACTAGATAATTTGTAAAAGTGCTGTATAAGAAGTAATAAACGATCGAACCGTACGCCGAAAGCATTAATCATTATTAATTAACAACAAATACGATCGATAGAAGAAATATATCAATAAATTTATCGTTGCCATTTTTATAAGGCAATATTTACTTTTAATGCTTGTTAGGTTTCGTGTCAAATTGTCAAATTTTCCATTTTCAATGTAAATGTACAATTACTTCCACAATGTTAATATATGTAGAATAGAAAAACGAAGGCAATGCGTATAATTCAACGCGCGATGAGTCGATCGATACATTAGTTGTAACCCGATTGCAGATTTTTACAATTTAACCAAATCTCGCGTAACAGCAAAACTCAATAAATTACAGAGGTAGGGTTCTCCGAAATAGTAATAATTAGCTTAATTCATTGATCTTTCGTCATTCTTGAAAACGCTGTACGTTCGTAGACGTAGCAGACTGTCAGAATTGAGTGGTTCGACAGCCGATATCGATTTCTGATAATCAAACGCATTTCACGCGCAAAACGATTGTCAGTCGTACTGATCGATTGGTCACATACGTAGACGTCCCTCCGATTAGATTGTTAAATTTGCTTTCAAGTGGACTGTATATCGACGAAGCTATTTAACACTAGGTTTACGGGACCAGTCAAAATAGTGAGTTCTAATGTTCTTAGATTTACAAATATTGAGATTGTAAAGACAAGTCTATCTAATGTTATCACCGTTTTTAATTACACCTACTCATTTTTGTTATAAATGCATAAAATAGGCATGACTGACCTGGTAGTGGCAGAGAGATTTTTATTTAAATAAAAATTTCAATGACAAGTTATTTGTTATTTGAATATTCAAATGAAAAGCAAAAAGAATTAATTATTATTTGAGCAAGTCCAAATGAATTATTCAAAATGTTAATTGTTATATTTAAATTTTAAATTATATATTATATATAAATTTTTGTTAATTGAATTCCAGTGATCGATGGCGCGCAAATTGTGAATTTCATGCTTCCAAACGAAAATAATTGTTCTTCCAATCGAAAGAGGAGAAAATAGTCTTTGAAAATTATAATGGCATCGAAAAACTTTTCTTGTGGTTTGTACAATTTGGAAAATTGTCTGAATTATTCAATCGTACAGAAACAATCAGAATAAAGTGTAGCTTTCGTTAAAAAATTGATTGTAAGTTTATGCAAGTAATTTGAAACAACAAATTGACTCAAATCTTTTTGTGGATCCAATAATTCGGGGAATAGATTCGATGCATTTTAGAAAATTATTTAAATAAAAATAAATTTTTAAAAAACGGACTATAAAGTATAAAATAATCTTGCCAAGTCCCATACAGGTTCCTAACCCTATACAGATAGTCCTGAAAATTTGCGATTGTGAATTTTGAAAATCGTGGAGCGCACATAGTAAGGAGTGTATCATATCATTTGCAGTGCAATAAAATTGTTAGTCATTTAGGGGAACTATTCATCCATGAATTATCTATTGCATACGCCCCCCGTTTTTCGTTTAAATAATAATAAAAATGTGGTAATGTAAATTACTCGTAAAATATTGTTGTATTTTCCTCAACTTGAAAATGATGGTTTCTTCAACCGAAAGAAGATCAAATGAATTTTGTGAAAATGATGATGGCATCGAAAAACTTCTAATTGTATATCACGATTTTATTATCGAAGTCGAAAGAAAGATGTTCGTGGAGAAAGGCGGACTTCGATGCGGCAATAATCCGGACGGAAAACATGTCGGATCCAAGCCAGAGAAAACACACAATGGCAAAGAAAACACGATCAAAACTTTCACCGAAATACTTCAAATTCGTAATATCACGTGGAGTTTTCCGGGTCATTGCCAAGTTTATAGAGGAGCATTCTTGAGCTTCCAAGTGGAGAAGAGAAGTATCGAGACGTCGCCATCTTCCCTTTTTACGTTGCCGGCGCGCCTCTACGAGTCGAAAACTTCCGTATAAAATCCTACTATGAACTTGCCGAATAAACATAGCTTTTACTCGGCCGGGGAATGGTATCGTAAAGACTCCGTGAAATTAACAAATTTCCTCAAAACTTCGTCGCATCCACGTGGATGGATAAATTGTTGAAAAACTTTCAAGATTAATCGTATGTCTCTGCCTAGAATTTATTTAGCTCATATACTTTTTATTTTTATTCTGCAATTTATAATCGCTGGAACTACACAAACTTTACAGATTTACGTACTGTATTTTTTTTAAGCCTTGACAAAATATTGTTTACATTATTAAACATCTTCATGTCTGATTAGACACTAAATAAATTAGACTTACATTACTAAATATTTAAGTATTACACTATTATTCTAACAATAAGTCGAACAAATGTTTAATTTTCCAGTTAAATCTCTAATTACTTTCTAATTAATAAGTCGGTATGTAATCAATTACTCCACATTTAAGTATCGTTTGAGATATATCAATTTTCCATGAAAAAAGATCATTCGCCAAGGATTAAGAAAATTACTACAATTTGTTGATTTAGAATGTAAAACAAAACTGTGTGAGATATTATCGTACTGCAACAATTCTGAGGAGCTTATGAGGGTTAAATTAAAAATATTGAAAATTTTTTCTGTTGTTATAACTGAGATGCAATTTGTCGATAGTAAATTAAATCAATATTGCATTGTTCTCTTAAAGCTTTGCAGATGAAACGAGTACGCTAAGAATACTGTGTAATACATTAAAAATACTTCCGAACACTTTGATACTTTCGACAAATTGATAGTCATATAATGTTGTTGGTAACTGGTTTTCTAGAGAGACACAGTGCGCATTGTTTCCAAGTTGCAATTCTTAAGTTTGACTCGCGGCCCGAGTGCTTTCCACATTTTTCCTAGTGCCGATTTAAAATTGAATAGAAATTTTTCCGTTTGCAAGAACGCGGGCGAAACTTCAAACGCTTTGTAGACCGGCAAGAAAATATCTGGTTCCTTGAACAATTTATAAGTTTACCGAAGAATCGTAAAAGTCTGTGTTGACCATTGTTGAACCGAGGTTATTGGTTACCGGAATTTTCTCGATTTCCTTTTCAACCTAAGAGTAAGTTTCCTCAAAATACCACTTCAAAGAAAAGCTTGCCTCCAAATCTTGGAGCCGGCTTCCAAAGAAGTTTATTCTGTAACGCAACAGTTACCCAATCAGAAGTAGCGGAGAGATTTCTACATTGTACGTGTAATACATTTCCGAGGAAAACGCGAGCTCGTAAACCTGCTCAACTGAGTTCAGCAAATTCAGATTCCCTTGGATTTCGTCTGTATCTTTCCTGCATACCGTTACCTCTATTGTGTTGTTTACAAAGCGATAAAGCGACATGAGAAATCTCGCGTACGCAAAGCGCAAATCTTCAAAGCACTATTTGCGAAATTTTACGATTTATTTTTAACAGTAGGTATCGTCGCTCGTATAGAACGTTATCGACAACATTTTCATTTCGACCAGAAATGCATAAAAAGTAACGACAGACATTTGCGAACGAAACTTGGTCGAAACATTACAGTCACTGGCAATTTTCAATCTTTTCGTATTTCTAGTCAAGTTTTAAATTCCCAGCAACATTTCTATGGTTGCGAGGAAAAAAGCCACATGTCACAATCTCAAAAAATTCGAGTTTACGCATTGATCGAGCTTCATAGTACAAGATTTATTTTATTTTCCAGAGAAAAGTCACGGGAACAAAGAAATTTATGTTTTAAAAAATCGAGAAAATTCTGGAATCCGTATGGAAGTCTCTATTTTAATTATCCATTACACAAGGTGTATAAAAAGTTATTGAAGTTGCAAAATATGAAAATTTTTCTGGGTGAATTTCGGTGGGGAAATGCAGCGTTTGTTAATTGGGCGCGGTTGAGTCGGAAGGACTTTATAAGAAATTCCTTTTTGTATTGTCTTCGGTCGTCAATGGCGTGATTTATGAATGTTGTCCATCTGTCGGGGTGAAGTTGTCGGAGCGCGGTGATTGTAAAATCATCGGTTTTTCGCTTGCTATAACGTACTTTTCAAGTACATCGCCAGTAGTCGAACCTTTGTGTCTACAACAATAGTACGAAGAAGCGGTACGCGACGAAACACAGTGTTTCTCGAAAAATCAATATCTCCTTGGAAAGGACTTCTTTTGTTTCAATCGATCAGACTTGATCGAATACATATTGTATGCTGGGAGTTTCGAACTTTTTCTCGACGAGTGGAGGGTGTTGATTTGAAAACAAACTTTAACAACAATCCTTACATATCTTTTAAATATGTCCATCGATTCAGAGATGTAGATTTTGTCCCAAGACGGGCATGAACCGTTTATAATTCTTTTTACACTCTGTACATTTTAGAAAATTTCTCAGAATAGGTATCATTGTAATTATATACGGGTGTACTGGGAAATTGGAGGTGTATGACTCTCCTATCATCGCAAAGACGTCTCTGTGTCTAATTATTTGGTCCAGTACGCGCTGTAAACTAATTTAAGTAATTATCGGTATTTAGCTGGCAGAAATAGAGGGGAAGTTCCCACCTTAATCCTCGACAGGTGCGAGTTAACTTCACTAACTTTGGGTGGATACATAAACTGTGTTAGTTTGCAAGAAACTTAGGCATTCTTCCAATAATACTTAACGCATTAATTTTCCATGGAAATTTTGAGATACTGTTGATTTGTGATTACATGATTTCGAGAATTCGCTCGATTTATATAACTTTGTCTACATAAATATTATAAAAACTCTATATACAACCTCGGACACACTTCAGCTTATTTTTAAATGATTAATTAGAATCTGTATAGAACAGTATACGATAAAATATAAAGTTAAGATTGTCTCGAGAGAAAACTTCATATAGCCTTTCGAAACGCATTTACAAACATTTCAAACACGATTACCACTTCGCAGCTTTCCACTTTTCTATAATTTCAAACAGCGGAAAGAAGATTGCGCTCGTTATCGTTAAATTCAGCGAGAACCGCGAGAATGAGTATCTTGAATTTGCACGGATCGAGGATGGTCGTTTTTACAGGGAGACATAATTCTTTTAGAGTTAATGAAATACGGTCGACATGTGAATCTTTCATACGGACACGCGACCGACTTTTAAACTAAACGCGATTCAAATGCTGCTTCAATAAAACCTGATTGCAGCTGTTCTAGCTCGTACCTACTTCATAAATTTCTTGAATGAAATTAGAGTTTACTACGCACGGTTCTAATTAATGCGCCATTCATTTTATCTTGCAAATTGTGCATGTCTGGGCAGATCTGCAACGTGTTTTATTTCTGTAGAGCGCAAATGTTTCGTACACACGGTTTTTCGATCTGATTCCCTGTATAATCTCAAATATACAATGTAAACAGATTGAATGTACGTGTATCATCTCCATGCATAATCTCTAATTAATACATATAATATATATGATCTCTACGTATATAATCTATATAAATAAAAATTAAATGCTGTTCGTTGGTAAGCGCATCACTTGAGAACGGCTGGACCGATTTGGCTAATTTTTTTTTTAAATTAAAGGAAAAAAGAAGGAAAAAGAAAAGAAAAGGAAAAGAAAAAAGAAAAGAAAAATTCTTTTTTCTATGGGAGTTTTGTATGAGCTCAAGACCATAACTCACGATTCGAACGATGGATATGCGTAATTAAAAGGATCACAAACTTTATTGACGGACAACGTCTGCCGGGTCAGCAAAACACATTAAATTTTCATATAAAAAAATTATATATTGATTTTTTATAGAAAATTTAATATTTTTAAAAAATTTATATTAAATTTTCATATAAAAAAAATTATATATTGATTTTTTTTAAAGAAAATTTTATATTATTTGAAATATATATTGAATAAATATAATATATATGATCTCGATGTACAATCTCCAAATTCGAAATAATTCGTGTAATAAAAGACAGCAAACGTGCAGAAACGAATTCAATGTCGTCACGATTGTATGCACGTGCAAGCTAAGCTTTAATGCTTAACAAAACTCCTATGACATTAATATTTAAATTTTTCTCTGCGTTTGGACGATCTCTGCAGCATCCAACGTCCTCGTACGACCTCTGCCGAAAACACTTTGCGGAAAATCGACTCGGGAAACGTTACGGACGGGCATGTCCACAATTTATATTCAGGAAGTACTGTTTATGGAAACGTGTGTTATTTTCCGGGAGAACGCGTTCCAATAGAAACTGTTTGCTCGAAGGTAAACGGCGGCGCCGCGAGGTAAGAAGTGGAGACACGAGTAATAAGTTTATTGTCCTAGAGTTTAGCTCGGACGACAGTGTACCTCTATGGCAACGATAATGACTCAAATTTACGCAGAAACATTAAACCAACCCGGAAGTTCGTACAAGCAGGATCGTTTAGTACATGTATTAACGGTGTTTTAATGGAATTTCGTATTGATCACTTTAACGACAGGAAGCTGATTTAATATTATTCCTCGACATTTTTTAACGGGTACGCTTATTACCGGTCCACAGGTAGTTATTTGTTACCGAGGGTAACGCGTCAATGATAGAATAACTCTCGTTGAATTCGAGTACAGTGTAATTTGTACATCGAGGAAAGACAAAAATTAATTAAAAAGCTCCGTTTAATCAACTTTCATCTACCAATGGACGTTTCATTGATAAATAACCAAACCTGTATAATATCAGGGCTTGTCATTTCTTAATAGCTGCTGCATATAATTTTATTATACGTATATGATAATACATAATAATTGATATAATGATACATAATAATATTATAAAAATAATAGCTAATGTTTTACTTTTTATACTTGCTGCTGCACTCCTCTGCACCTCACTATGTCCTACTATGCTACAAAACGAAACATGAAAAAATGTTATAATTTCTAGACAAAATAAAGTTCGAAAAATAAGCTCTAAAATAAATTCACTGAGTGCAGCTTATTTTGAAAAATTATTTTTACAATTGTTTAGACACTGAGCAAACTTCTTTTTTCAAGCTTATTAATCAACTTTTCAACACAATATAAAACAATGTAAAAACAATATAAAAATGTCTACTATAAATTGAAAAATCGTAGCCGCAACAATCACGTCCAATCACGTGATATGCTGCGATCGTGGTGCCATCTAAAATAAGTCCTTCAAAAGCGAACTAAAGCGGGCCAAGGTCATACATAAGAGTTTATCCTGGTCTATACTGTGTCTTGTTATTGTTGCATAGTGTAATCGATCCCTATGTTACTAACTGAGATGTATGTGTGAGGTGATGTGTGTGGGAGCGGTATGGTCGGACAGTTCTTTCGCATTCGTACGATGAAGCACATATGGCTATGTAAAACAAAGAGTATATATTTATGATCTTCAGTGGGAATAATTATTTATCCAATATATATTCAACAGTTATCATATTTCAATTATAATGTTTTTGCACTTTCAATTTTCTGATCTGTAAATATTTTCATCAGTTTGTACCTTTCGTATTGTATTCTTTATCATGTTGAAATAAATCTGATATGAGATTTTCTACAATAAAAACAAAAATCTGGTACAATCCATTAATATGTAATGATACAGTCATTGTACAGGTAGTGATAAGTACATTGTCCACCTTGTACATTCCCGTCACTCGTAATAACATTCAAAATGAAATTTCAAGTTTACCTGCCTTTCTTTAAATCCACGTATCAAATTCCCACGTAAAAATGTCCTTAATAATCATCTCCAATGGCAATCATTATGAATCCAGTGACTATAATTATTCGAGGACATTCAGAAGTGAGTCAGAGGACCAAGTGAAATGATTGTAGTTCCACTGTTTATGGGATTGATCTTTTTCTGCATAGGCCGAAACTGGGCGCGTTATCATAAAAGGGCTGGTATGCAATCGGAAGCATAAATCGAAGGACAAACCGGACCCGACGAAGCGATCGTTTCAGCGTTTTCTTATTCTTTTTGACGCAGCGGTCGTTAAACCGTCACGGTACGAAACACTCGAGGAAGTAGCGTCTTGTGGAAGAACAGGCACCGCGTACGTTGCTGGTCTACATCTTTCTGCCGATGCTCCACCAGTCTCTCGTCTCCCTGAATAAGATCACGAAATTTACGGCCTACTTCCTCGAACGTAGCAGGCCACCCTGACATCCGTGGACGTCGATCCGATTGCTTCCTACGTCCGGCTCGTCCGATATCCTGTATCTCCATTCGGGGATCATTCGAACCCCTTAATGGCACGCCAACTATTTCACGGCACGGCGGAACAACCTCCAACTATGCAACCGAACTTTGTCCTTGCGCGGCACGTTTATTTGCAACGTGCTCCACAAGCCTAGTTTACAGCCTCCATCGCAGTAAATAAACTACCGGAACTTTATACACCCGCTATTCATCCAATTTGCATTAACTCTTTGCTGCTCGTCGCTTCTATGTAGCCCTTTTAACCTTCGTGCATTGTTTACGTACGTTTTACCCTACTTTTCTTCTCGCAAAAATTAGTTTAATGTTCATTATATCATACCAGTATAGTACACGTTGAAAAATTAGCGGTTGGCTTATTTCTGGAGGTATGCCGAGGTACTTATATATCACTAATTTATTTATTTATGTATTTATGGTTTATTTTAATGTTGTCATTTCTTAGGCTATTTAGATTATTTCTGGAGGTATGCTATATATGGTATGCTATAAGCTTAGCTTATTTCTGGAGGTATGCCGAGGTACTTACATTTCACTAATTTATTTATTTATGTATTTATGGTTTATTTTAATGTTGTCACATTAACAGCTTGATCATTAGTTACGGCTAATGACTAATTTAATTTTACCACTTGATCCTGAAGGACTTCCAGGATAAAAACATATTTTTAACTTTCTATGCGTTCTGTGTTTCGGAAATTTGTGTCTCGTAATATCAAAATACTAATGACATCCTATTTTAAAAAAATACAAAGTGTTATAGTAAAAACATAAAAATGTTTCTTGTCGGAATAACGTTCTACATAGAAAATGATGATGGAAGTTTACATGAAACTGTATATAACTGAGCATATAACTATTTTATCGTAGAAACGTAAGACGCGGTTGTTGTTTCAGACCGTCAATCCCGGAAGTAAAGAGAGAGAGAGAGAGAGAGAACTTTCTAGGCACGGTGTTATAAGACGGAAGGTCTTTTCGCGGTAACTCTGTTAAAGACTCGTGATTAAAGTTTTGGTTAAAGGGTTAGGCACTCTTCGCGTGGTTGTCACGCGGTGGTTTTATTGAAAAAGTTCACACCCGACTCTATAAACCAGTAATACCGGGACTTAGCGAGATGAAGATCGGTGGTTTCGTCTCTCTGGAATTATTTTGGGCGGGTCCACAGTGGTTTGGGAGGTAGATCCATTAGTTCGTGAAGATTTTAACAATAAAACTACCGAGCACTGAAAACGGTTTACCCCTTTGCTGCATAATGTATCATATCTAATATCATATCATAGCGTTTATTTTTCTGAAAATGTTTACTTTTTTTCCAATATTTTCCCTCAAATAAAACACAAAAACTGATATTCTTTCAATTGTTTCGTTAAAAAAAATCATGCAGTGAAGGGTTAAATGTTTTAGCCGATAGAAATGACAAGGCTCTATTTATTTAGAACTCGTGCAATTTTCATTGAAATATGTGCTTGGATAAAGAAATTTGCCGAATCAATTTCTATGTAAGCAACGTCATCATTTCAATAATTATACAATTAAAAATGTAAAAGCGGTAGGTTTAGTGTTAATACTGTTTGAAAGTTTAAGAATATAACATGTAATAAATGTATTTCGTTGGGTTCGTTTTCACGTCGGCTACAATGTTACCAAGTCAAAAATATACACATTTTTGATCTTTAAAAATTAAAGGTGATTCCTGAGTCATGTTCAGTCAGGATAAAATCGTGATTTTTCAATAATTCGACAATTTCGAATGAATATTATTAATCTAATGTAAAATATAATCAAAATAATAAAAACATAGTCGATGAACATGAATATTCACTGACGTATAAAAGTATCGACGTAACTTCGACAATTTTGTTAGTGCGTTAAGAATTACTTATTTAATAAATCACAAACTGCTACTCTAAATTTGTAAAAGAATGCTCTTCATGTGAACAAAAAATAAATGTTCTAGAAATGTTAAATAGGTTCTGCAGAGTTCGCTAAAGGAGATCAGTAATTTTTCTAAATTGGAAATCATATTCACAGAATGTTCATTTTTAAATTCTCAATGTCTTCGGCATTGTTAAACATTTAGAAGTAATAAGAATGCATTAAATACCGATATGAGATAATGTTTTACCAAATGAACTGGTAGATCGTCCAGCCGTACCATGGAGCCGTCAGATTTAGGGCATTTTATCCGAGCCGCAAGTTTTCCATTATATCAGTCAGCGTTTCGTTATCGTACACGCGTATACACGTTTCACATTACCGAGCCAGTGAGTTGCAAATTTCGTTCACTAGCCAGAGAACTTCGTTGTGTTTCAGTAACATCTAAATATTGTATGTATACCTCTCTGTATTTATATATTACATACACATATCTGTGTACATAAATGTATTCCGCATATGCGAACTAAAGTCAAAATTTGAGTGAGGCGATCTAAAATTCCCTTTTCATTAGAACGTTTCAGCATGTAAATGAGAGCGGGAGAATGTGGAAGTGAACGTATCAAATAAATTATTAACGCACCGTGATCTACAGTAATTCTATTAGTAACACATCGTTATTCTACGAGTATTATAGTTCGAAGCTGACGTGGATATCAAGTGTACGGTGTGTTTAGTTTCCGACAGTGCAATGCTGTAGCAACAGCGTATTGTGAAACAACGTGAAAATAATACGGTTATACTGCTTCGCGGATAATAGTATCAGTTAGGGATCAATTTCGATAGAAAAACCATGATTTTGAACCATGCAGAAACACTGATAACACTGTCCAACAAATATCAACTTTTTTCATGTTTCCAAATAAATAATTATTAATAACGATAACTAATTAATTAATTAATTATTTTCCAAATAACTGTTGAGTAGATCTTGTAGATCTGCCCTTAATTTTTCTCCTACACGCACCGTATTTGAGAAACATGACTTTGAAAAAAAACACGTATTTTTCAACTTGAAACAAATATTGTGATGTTATTATAAAAGATGATTTTGAACCATGCAGAAACACTGATAACACTGTCCAACAAATATCAAATTTTTTCATGTTTCCAAATAACTAATTAATAATAATAATAATAACGATAACTAATTATTTTCCAAATAACTGTTGAGCAGATCTTGTAGATCTGCCCTTAATTTTTCTCCTACACGTACCGTGTTTGGGAAACATGACTTTGAAAAAAAACACGTATTTTTCAACTGGAAACAAATATTGCGATGTTATTATAAAAGATTGAATTGTTCATTTCAGCAAAAGATTCTGTAGACTTTCCCGAATACGGCGGAACAGTTCGAGAAACAAAGTCTGAAAAAGCAAATACAGAAGAAGAATAGCTTGAGAAAGTCGACGAGGAGTGTGGTCGTTCGACTGCTCTCTCCCTAATCCGCCATTTGTAATGAAAACTGCGGACGTTCAAGTAGCAATGACTAAAATGAAAAGTGTCCGAACATTTAATAAAACGGAAGAAATCTTTCAGTTGCAATCCTTTGTACGATTGCACCAATTAAGACGTTTGTTTACTATCCGATCAATAAAATGGCCGAGCTTTAGATCCGAATCTATCGTATTTAATATAAATCTTCGTTATGTTCAGTTCGAATGTATAGCAAAAACGTAACCATCTATCAAAATTGGAAACTCGATTGAAGAGTGCTGCAACGAAACCGACACGGTAGAAAATTGCAACCTGTCTTTTCGCTGCAATTTCAAATCCAGCAGACAGTCGAAATTTTTCTAAAATGTTCGCTAAATACGACGGAAATGAAGCCGACGCGGTAAAGTTGCGCTTACAATTGTTTTATAAATTGCGTTTGCTCATTAAAATAAATTGTATTTCAACGAGAAAATACAATTAGCTGTTGTTTTGCTTTGGCGGCGTTTTCGTAAAAATGGACAGAAATTCTAAAGCTCGCCCATTTACCTTATAAAGCATTTATGACTGTCATACATTTTTTAATTATCTGTTCAACGTAAAAATTTCATTTTGTTCCAATTTCAGATTGTTAGGAAAGTTGAAATGTCACTGCAATCGGTTTAATTCGTCTAACTAATTAAATCAGATTCGATTTGACACTACTTAACTCTACAAGATAAATTAAACAATGCTAAAAAATAACGTTATTTTATAAAGTGACAATAAAGACTTATTTGATGCAATAAAAGAAACGAGGAAGCATTTTAAATGATATTCTATCGAAATAAAATGTCAGTGGATAATAATAATTTCATAAAACATTTTACACGACTATATTATTGTTCGTAGTGGAAAACGGTTTAAGAGGAAACCAAATTCGTGCTAAATATTAATAATCGTCGAAGACGATGGCTTCTAAAATTTTTTAGAAAATTATAGAACACAAAGTTCCACGTAATCTAGTAGAATTTTTATTTGTTTCAGATTTACAAAGGCCACTGCCAATGAAAATAAAATTGCAAATTGCATAAACAACCGCAGTTTAATTATAACACAGTGTGGTTGTATGGTTATATCAATGGCCATATAATATTATGATCGCATAATGGTTTCTCCTCTAAAAGGACTGGCTGGCGGATAAGCTTTATAAATATATGTATACATATATACAAGGTTTTTTTCGTTGCTGTAGATCCACCGAGAAAGCACGATTTAATCGCGTAAGTATTTTAATCGGTGCAGTCGGCAAGTAGACAAATAGTAGCCACGGGCTATTGGCGAGCGGGCTTGCGGCAAAGCTCCAATATAACTCAGACCATCTGATAGTTTCATTACTCCAGTAAATTCGCTGCCCGTGGCGAGCTTCTTATACATCCTCCTTCATCTGTACGTGTGTAGCGGTTACCTTCCTAGGTGGGATCCTGCATGTGCACATAATATATTTGAAAAAAACCGGGGGAGAAAAACGAGATCGGTCGGGATTGGTGGATGATCTGGGAGGGTGGAGAAAACCGCAGCATTTGTCCTGGAATTACCGAAGCGATATTATACGGGTTTAAAAGCATTAACATCGGACGATTTTATTTTCAACGGTCTTTGAAATGTTTCCTACCTTCTTCGTCGATTGTATTTCTTCGTTTATTTCGCGAATATAATTAATCTGCATAATACAATCTATAACAATCTTGAAGTATACTTTTTCCTTTTATATAGACTGTCCCAAAAATGTTGTACTTCCTTGATACATCCCTGAGATTTCCCTTCATTCGAAGCAACTATTCCCTTTGCGAGAATCTTGTCTGCGCCTTCGTTTAGGTGTTATTAACGAAAAACACGAGCCAATCAAAGCGCTGGGACTGTTGATAACTTTTTCACAAGGCAGCGGAGAGCATTTTCACAAGAAGAAAAAGTTATTTTAAATCGTGTCGGCAATCATCCCTTTCAAACAATTCTAAGTACGTTAATTTTACGAATTCCGATCAAGGAAACTGCGAGAGGCGGAAAATCGATTTTTCGAAAATGGAAGGTCCAGTTTCTGGCGGCGCGAACGTTGAATTTCGCGCAGTCACCGCGAGAGAAAATAAAGTTGCCCGAGGCGAGGAAATGTTTGAAATTTTTACAGAATCTCGAAATACTTGTCAAAGTGCCGCGCCGTATAAAACGACATTTCTAGTTGGCTATGGTGGGGCGAGGGAGGAAGGGAGGGGGTAATATCGCGTAGTGAATCTTGTTTTGATCTGGCGTTCGTGAAATTCGGTTTGGCCCTCTCCCGGTTGCCTATTGTCGGCTTTTAAAATCCTTGAATGTTTCGCGGCGGGCCGGGTCGGGCCGCGTCAGCGTATATTTTCTGTCGGTACATATTTTATTTAACAGAGACCGCGGATGTAAATAGGCGGCTTTTAAAGTATGCTTCTCCCGTCCACAACGAGGCGTAAATATGCCAGATGGTGGCAGGCGTTTTCTGTAGAAAACTTTATGGAAATGTGAATGGTCAGGGTTTATTTTTATTAGAAGTCCTTCTTTCATGTGGTGTACGCGTGATCCCCTTGCAAGCCCTCGCGAGCAGAAAGGTGCGCTTTTCCATCAGAAAATATTCCACCTTTTGATGTTCGAAGGCACTTCGCTTGGGGAACAACATTACGGGAATAGGGGTTATACTCGAACCAGGAGTACATCGTTTACCACCTTCAACCCTGTATATTGAAGTGGTTTGTTTGTATACGAGGCTACCTTCTTGTGGGTCGCCGATCTGTCATGAAACGGCATATGCGCTTCCAATAGATTCCTATCCCTCATTGCTCCACGACTCCTCTCTCTCTCAATTTTCCAAATTCCCTTTTGATCTCACTTTACATTCGAAACCCTAATGCGAAGTTTCGGCCGTCCCGCCAACCCCTGCCACCCACCGGTGCCCGTCACGTCCCGCGTCGGGGAGATCTCGCGCTCATCAAAATTCCGGTTTCCAGTTATTTTACCTCCTTTATTTTCAATCCAACTTTTTGACACTTTACCCACCAGTATGAATAGGGTCTTCAACAATTCCACCATTTTTTTTAAAGGAGCCTCGTCATTTTCTCCTGAACTGAATTTGGAATTTGTGTATTCCCAATTTCAATGTGGAAATGATGTATTCCCATTTTCCTTGTGAAAATATTTTTTTAGGGAATGTTTGTCGTAGTACACAGTATTTTATCCATAAATGTCCCAAAAGTCTGACCTGTAAATGTCCCACATCTATCCCCACTACTGCGGGGGTGACCCCCCTTCAGGGGCCTCGAAACTCAAGAGGCCTCGGTCGACGAGAAGTATGACATCACGCGGCTCGGGTATATCGGTGATATCACCTAATCCGAATTCCCAACTTCTTTATTTTTCATTATTATTTTATGGAACTTTCACCAACATATCCGTGGAATTTTTCTAATGCAAAACGATACCAAATATGATATAAGTCCGATGACATTTACTTGTGTAATAGACAATTAAAGTTTCGGGCGCAAGGAAGGAGGAAGTTCTTTCCCATAAGCTATCCTTCCTCGCGTCCGAAACTTTAGTTGTCTATTACACAAGTAAATATCATCGGAATTGTATCATATTTGGTATGATTTTAATTAGAAAAATGCCACAAATATAATTATCGAAGTCCCATCCAAAAATAATGAAAAATAATAACGTTGGAAATTTGAATTAGCTGTTTACATTTCTCGGCGACCGAGGCCATTCGAGCTCGGCTGTCTTTCTCTACGTTCAGCGAAAGTCAAAGAATAATGTCCCTGGCGCGTAAATGTCCCCCGACAGACCCGTGCTGGAGACTTATATGGATAAAATATTGTATTTAGTTTTTTTTATAATTTTCCCTCAAGAAATTACACTATGTTGTACGAGATAAGTGGCTGGTTCATAAACAAAATTTATTAATTGGTCATCTTTAATTTTTACAAACGTATGAAGTCATCAGTGGTTTTCCTAAGAAAAATTCTGAAGTGTGGCCAGTGATGTTAAAAAGGGTATGTTGTAATGATTAATATTATTTCATCGTTTAAGGCGTGTTCCCATAAAAACTTCTGTATATCCGCACGTAATCCGGATATTCTGTTATACGAACCGAGTTTTCGAGGTTTTCACGACCCGACGTCATACAATTCTCACTATAAAGCCGGCTGCGGTCCTCGGCTGCGCGATACATTTCGAGTAATGTTGAGAAACGAGGGACATATATCTTAGTAAACAATTTCCTTACACTTCTCGGAATATAACGCGGTTTTTCCTAACATTTCGCGAGATCGCGATAATGTTACAGAAAAATAAAGACATTGTTGCTCTTTTCTGCCTTGGGGAAATTAAAGAACCGAAATTACCAGACATAATGAACATAAGTGACAAAATTACTTACAGTTAGCAGCTTCGCGTTCCCTGGTTTTCCTGCAATTTTTGTTGCCAACAGTCCATGCCAGTTGTGGAAACCCCTGACAGAGTACTGTTTAGTTTTGCCAATAATATTTTAAATTGTTCAAATACAGGGTGTCCCACGTGAAAATGACTATTTTGCACGAACAAATTTTTGCAATAAAATGTATAAAATACTCTGTTTAAGGGACGGAATAACAAAATTTCGTGTTCCCGACCCGATCTAATATTTCGGGTTCTCTCGCTCTCTGGACTTTATCTATCTTTCAGATGATTTTCACACATTTTGTCGAGTTCCAGATTCATAGCTAACGAAAACAGTTCCGCCGGGCCGCGTTAGAGGTGAATTTATTTTAAACGGAGCGGTACGAAGTGCTCTCCCCGGTACGCGGAATAATTTTTACAGTGAAAAGCCAGGCATTGGTCTTGTCAGCATTTATATGCTGTGATATAAAAACTGCCGCGTTCGCTGCAACAACTTTCGTGTCACACGCCAAATTAATCTTGTGTGACTAGTAAAAATTTGTGACGAGAGAGAGAGAGGGAGAGAGTGTGTTCATGCCGTGAAATTTGAAAATAGTCGAGCGTCCGCTACCGAGAGAATTCTTCAAAAATTATACACTACATTTAAATCAACGTTGAACCAACCATAGATCCAATACATATCTTAAATAACAATTACGATGTCTCTTCGATCACCATTTTACAATATTTGGAAAAATATTGACAGGTGATTGTAGAACTATTTGTGTCGCTTCATTTGCATTTATCGGTCAATGTTCAATGTTACATTAATCATTAGGTCGATCGGAAAGTGCTGCAAATTTTCATATCAAAAAGAATTTCTGTATCTCGTCCGATCGTTTCAATCGGTTATAAATAGCTTTAACTTTGCCTGTCTCTGTGTTGCAAATTCATTTCCATGTTCAATAGCAACGATTCCCGGTATAAATAAATAATTTAAAAAGTTGAAGCAGCAATAATTATTATAGTTGATGTGAAGCACCGATTACCAATAAATCCTGAAACTCCAATTGCAAATGTACATATAGATCATCGGATCATTATGCAAAATAAACATTCTCCACCTAATGTGTTTAATAGGTTGAATATAATATAACAACATTTTAAAAATGTTCATAAATTATTTTGAAATTTCCAGAGACTTCTGGAAAGTAGAGTTTGTTGGTTTTTAAAAAAACGGTTCATTTTTGTGCTTTTGTATATGTATGATTTTCTTTTTTGTATTATAAATAAAAATAATTAAAAACTTCTATTTTAAGTGGTAAATATGTCTTGCTTTTATCTGTAAAAATTCGAAACCGCTTCAAACCGGTTCCATGGAAAAGTTAAAATCCGAAAACCGGTTTTTTAAAAAGTTGGGTAAACTCTACTGGAAAGGGACGCCGCGCATTCTTATGGATCATGCTACGATAGCGAGTCGAGGGTTGCGCCGGAAGAAGTATCTTGGTTATTAGCAGCGGACAATGGCGGAGTTGGTTTCCATGTGTTCGATTGCCAACGCGCTGATGGAAGTTCGCAGTAATTCGCACCTTCTTCCCGTAAAGCCGGGCAGCACTATTTCATAAAGATTTTAATGAGAGTACGTAATAAACGTCTGTGAAATGCTCCGGACGGCCCTCGGCACCGGCGAGATTTATTTTATGGCTCTACTTTTCGACAACGACGTTAAATTCATTACCGCGAACACTTGAAGCCGGTGCGCGAATACGGCCATTTGCCGGGATTATTAGCGAAATTTCGTGTAATGTAGCAAGCTCAAAAACGATGCGAGCACGTGCTATCTCTCAGCAGTGCACCTACGCCGCAACGATTTCCGATACGTTCTCCCCCCAAAATCTTCTCTTTCCCGTAAATAACGACGTTACGATCGCGCACACGATTTTTACGTCAACCTCCATTTCGGTCCCATTATCCGAATCATTTCGATTTTGCGAGATTCCGGAACGTGTTCCTGCAGCCATCACAAGCGTGTCTCCGATCACTCATACTCGAACCGATCTGAAAGTTTATGGGACGTTCCATTGTGCGGTCCTGCCAACGCCAATTCATATAAATAACAGACTTTGTAATTTCTGTGGGAACACAAATGTGATTTTTGAGAATTCATGTTGAAATGTCTGCTAAATTAATAATTTTTTGACATTCGTAAGTCAATAGTGTTTTCTAATGTTCAATTTTACAAGCTCAATCTTAAATAATGAATTCTGAAATTTCTCATTGTGCACCTACCTGGCCTGAAAAGCTTTTGTTAATAAAGTTTTCCAATTTCTCCAAACGATAACAGAAATATTCCAATTTTTACAGAACCACTGTTAATTTGTTCTTGGACTAAATCTAGCCACTTGCTGGTCCGCGAAAGAATAAATAGAACTTCGCAGGATCATTCCAACCAATCAACATCATTGTTGATTGTGCGAAATGGATGCAACATTAAAAACCAATAAAGATAAATAATCGAATAAAGTCGAGAACTGAGGGAAAAATGTGTCAAGTTGACAGGGGCAACGAACGAGGATTAATCAGTACGAGGATCTACTTTCTAAATAAACATTGGACAAATCAACAATTTCCCGGTTTTATTGATAGAAACAAATTTATTTTGGTGAACTGGAAACGCGGCACCAGGGACACGCGAGAGATAAAAGAGACGGAACGTTGATTTATGAGTTCAGGAATCATTTGTCTCTAACGTAGCACGCGAAATTGATATTGTTAGTTGGGTTTGTCGGCAAGTTCCACGGCCGATGGTTTTACGCATTTTCTACGGATATCTGCGATACGGTTATAACGTGTCATGACAGCTGACGCGGAATTTTTGACAGCCCCGGGGAAGTTCCATGGCTTGGGGAAGAAAGTTCAGTGAAACTCCTTCGCGTAGTCTACGGGCTAGGACGCTAGATACCTGGAATCATAATGGTAATTAAAACCAAGTTTATGGTGTAATCAAAGTTCAAATAAGCTATAGTGACAGCTGTGACATCGAATGTACGTCTTCCCAGAACTGCGCAGACTTCGAACGACGGGCACGAGCTCCATCCATCCTTAATTTCACCGGCGAATCAGCCGGTTACAGTTCCCTGTACCAGTGTTGGCGTTAGTTTACCGGATCCAACAAAAAATATGTTAATGCGCTCCCTACTGTTATACATTCGTTTAGAACAATTCTTGGATAATAAAGAATTGTTAATGTTTTTGGCGCACGGTTCGATCGTTTATTACTTCTCATTTTTGCACTTTTGCAAATGATTATCAAGTTAAATCGACGTTTCGATCTTTGTTTAGATCATTTTCAGGATTTATTTGAATTGCGTCTATAAAACACATATAATATACAATTTTCAAAACCTTTTGTAAACTTAATTATGATTATAATTTAGTAACTATAGTTATAGTAACTACAAGTAAATATAATTAAAAGGAATGCTGTTTAGAACAATTACTCACTTGCTTTCTGGTAAATTTAATCGTTTGAATACTGTGTGGCACGTGTGAAGCACATGCCGGTTATCGAGACACTGAGGTAGAGAGTAAATAATTGGCAAGAACGGATCAAAACGATCGAGGTTATATCAATCGATATAAGGCCGTAAATTTGAAATACTAAATCATAATTATGTCTTTAAATCCACTTACACTGAATGAAAATCTCTTATCAGTTTAATTATATTATCATATTATATTAATTATATTATGTACTCTAATTATATGTATCGCTACTCCTGGCAAAAATTCTTCGATCAAACGCTCCAATCAGATTTTCATTTTTTTTTCAATGTAGGAAATATTTCATACATAAAGAAAATATTAATATAAAATGAACATGTTTTATCAAGTGAGTTATTAAAAAAATATTTGAACGCTTCGTCATTGAATTTAAATCACTTTATAGTGGTTTAATTACCTTGAAATATGTTATCAAGGCCATGATTCATCATCAAGAACCATAGATTCTAATTAATTACTAGTTTAAAATTTCACCCACACATTTCTGTCATAAACACATAAGTCTGTAGTTTGTTTATAATTCATTGTAGATGAACATAACTCACTGGTTCATTTCAGTAACGAAACAATTTACATGACTATGAACATTATTAACAAAGGCAAAAGAAGGTACTTGAACATACCCGAACATATTTATATTACGATCCAATAAACGTTCCACTACTTGTGAGTGTTGTTTTCACGATTTCACGGATGGTATGAATCAAATTTTAACTGTACGACAACACGATATTCGTTCTTGGTTTGGAATTGCATTAAAATTATTGTTGGGCTGTTTATCAACACGTGTACCGTGCAAACTGTGCATGCTGTGCAGCGATGAACAAATAGCAGAATATTGACTAATTATTTCGACCGACGAATCGTTATAGTCGTTACATCGCATTCATTAAACAGCAACCGAATGCATTTTCTTTCTGAAATAAAAAATTGTCATTGTAAACAGGAATCATCGATCTTCAAATCTGCGGTGGTTTCACTCTCGGAAAAAACGTTTCAAACTGTTGGTAGACGTTCGACAATCTTCAGTTTTTTTGCCTGGTATATTGTGAAAGTGATCCTGGAGTAAAATGCGATTATGAAGCTAGAAGCTTCTGGGTTTCGATCATTTTTGACAAAGGTATCACATTTTTCGGGGATAGTAAATACAGTGTAATGTATTTACAGAAAAATAAATGGACAAATCGACGCGTATGTATATTCTATTGTATAATTGCGCACGTGTATGGGCACTTACTTTCCAGCAAACCAATTCTCTCGTGTGCATATCAACGCGGAAACCGTTTGTTTAGTTGAGTCGTCACATACGTACAAAATCAAACAGAACGGCATCATTCGGTCTCCGCATTTCGCCACAAATAATTTCCGCTGATTTCGCATGCAAGTAAATAGCATTACCGTCAAGAGAAAAAATATTGCGGCGCAACTGCAACGTTCATGATCGATATCGATCTAATTGCGAAATTCATTAAACGTCTTTAAAAGATATAAAGCGATTCGTGTTCCCACGCTTTGTACAGTTGTTCGGCAGCATTATTGCGAAAACACTCGTTCGATTACCATCGATTGCGTTTTGTCAAAATATACTTTGCCGTCGACAAATTGAAATATTTTTAGCACACCTTCCTCTAAATAAACCCACCAGAATCATTTCACGCCGCTATCCACTTTGTAGCTTATCGTAGTTAAAATTCATTTAAAAAATAATTATTCCTATATTTATAAATAAAATAATTATTCCTATACAAAAATATTATTCCTATATAAATTATAAAAATAATTATTCCTATATTCCTATATTCCTATATTCCTATATTCCTATATTCCTATATTCCTATATTCCCATATTTCTATATTTATAAATAATATAATTGTTCCTATATAAAAATATAATTCCTATATAAATTATAAAAATAATTATTCCTATATTCCTATATTTATTAATAATTATTCCTATATTCACTGATAATTATCGTACTAATTTAGATAATTTAGATCCCGAACCAAAGGAATTAATAATTAATAATTAAATAAATGAGAAAGTATCATTGACATTTTCCTGTTATAATAGTACCGATGCAAAGGGTTAAAGCGGTTCTTTAATTGTTTAAAAATTTGTTAGAAAAATGGAGATTAAATCAGTTTATTGCACAGTTTCAACGAGACTGAAAATTCATGCGATTTTATTAATGAGTACTTGAAACGATATTCTATTCGCTTCGGAAACGATTGATTAAAGCCGTCCGGTTTCCGCGCGTTACAACGACAATTAAAATGCATAAAAGAACATTAATATTACCGATGACGTACGCGCGCGAGTAAATGAAGACGAAAAGTGCGCGGAGGTGTTGTCCGAAAAATCGGACGGAATATTTGCATTTAATTAAAAATTAGCCGAATTTATGCGATTTCATAAATGTTGAAATTAATGCTGTCCGACAATGAACAGGCGGCGGAGTTTCTCCTCCTAATTTACATGCTGAACAAATGAATACAAAATACACGGAGATGAGCGTGTTAAATGATTTCGCGCGTCGTGCCGCGAATCGTACTGTGCCGAAACTCTTTTCGGTGGATATTATAAATACGTTCACTTATATTCAGCATACAAATTGGAAACAAGATCCGTCCGCGCCGCAAAGCGAAAAGAGCGTTCCTGTTCGGTCGTCTTTGTACAGATATCTCGGTAATTAAACTCATTCGCCAGCAGCGAGCCCGTGAAAAGTCATTTCAATTCGAGACAAACATTTGACAGGGCTGGGACACGGAACAGTCGCATATTTACAGATTTTTAATTGGACACGAACCTCGGCTATAACGGAAAATGCGATAATTTTGCACGGGAACGACGCGCGCGCACACAAAAGGCAGAAAACAAGCCTCGGAAGTGCACAGTCCAACCCACGACCACGTTCTGGTTTCTTTTTTCGTTCTGCTAGATGCTGATACGATACGTACCTACAGCGCCGAAATAATTTAGCGAATGCTGTGCTCGCCTTACTTCGTTTGATTTACAATCGACCGTCTTCTTTCCTGCATACCGATGCACTTTACTTTTATCCTCCCTGCTCGCTAATTTTGCTGCTGTGGCTTTCTGCTGCGACCTTTTAATGCGAAGGAGTATGCTGATTTACTTGATA
>CM052329.1:10456745-10487570 GCA_028455615.1 Lasioglossum zephyrum
CTTACACTCAAGGCGAAGTGGCTAAGGATATTAGGCCAAATGACGCAAATAAAGGTAAATCAAAAGTCAAAAGTGAGTACAGTACAGTTAAAGTAGGATTTTGGAATATAGCTGGTCTAACAAATAAAGATAAGAATTTTTGGGATTTTGTTAAGCAATGGGATTTTATTGGATTAATAGAGACATGGATAGAAGAAAAACAATGGAAAAAAATAAAAGGAATCTTACCACATGAATTTAATTGGAACTGTAAATACGCAACCAGAGAAAACAAGAAAGGCAGAGCGAGCGGAGGAATTATTACCGGCCTAAGGAAAGGCATACAAGAAGAGGAATCAGGAAAAGAATTAAACTTTGGAGAAGAAAGAAGAATAAGGATGGATGACGAAAGATGGAGAATAATAACAGTATATAATAAAGATATGGGAAGCACAAAGGAAGAAATACAACAGGCAATAAAGGAAACAGAGGAAGGAAAATTGATAGTAGGAGGTGATTTCAACGCAAGAACAGGCCGGGAAGGCAATATCTATCAATCTGAAGAAAAAAACAAGTCAAGGAAATCCAAAGATAAAATAATAAATTCGGAAGGCAAATTATTACTAGAACTAACGGAGGAGAGAGGGTGGAGCATACTAAATGGTAACACAGAAGGAGATGAAGCAGGAGAATTCACGTATATCGGCCCAAGAGGAAACACGGTGATAGATTACATAATAGTGAACGCAGAAACGACCGAAAATATCAAGAAACTAACAATAGAAGAAAGAATAGAGTCGGACCATATGCCCGTTATAGTAGAACTGTACAAGAAAATGGAAAGACAAAAAGAGCAAAACGAAAAAAGTCATAGAATAAAGAGTGTCTGGACAGAAAACAGCAAACGGGAGTTTCAAGAGGAACTAGAAAAAAAAAACTTTAATAAGTCAAACATCGATGACATGGTAGAAGAATTAACAGACAGCATAAATAAAGCAGTGCAGAGAAAAGTAATTCAAATAAAAAAATGGAGAATAGGAAGCTTTAGATGGTGGAACGCGGAATGTACAAATAAAAAAAGGGAGGCGAGAAAAGCCCTGAGAAAATGGAGGAAAGGTAAGGGTGAAAAAGAAAATTACCAGGCAAAGAAAAAGGAATTCAAGAAGGTATGTGAAGAAAGAAAAAGAGAACTACAGGAGAACTTGGAGAAAGAGATAAGTCAGATTAAAGACGAGAACCAAGTCTGGAATTTCATTAATAAAGAAAGAAGTAAGAGAATAGGAATTACAGAAAAAATAGGAATGGCTGAATGGAAAGAATACTTTAAAGAGCTATTAGAAGGGGAAGATGACTATAACAAAAAAACAAAGGAGGAAGAAGAAATCGAGGAGGGTAGAGAGGAGGAAATAACAGAACTAGAAGTAAGGAATCAAATAAAGAGATTGAAAAAGAAAAAGGCAGCCGGAGAGGATGGAATTGAAAACGAAGCCTGGATCTATGGAAATGCAAAAATAATAAGAAGGCTAACAGAAATTTTCAATGAGGTATGGAAAGGTAAAGGGTTTCCAGAGAGATGGAAAGAGGGGGTGATTTCACCCATTTTTAAGAAGGATGATAGAGAGAAAATAAGTAATTATCGAGGAATAACAATTCTCAACACTGCCTACAAGATATACGCAACGGTCTTAGAAAAACGACTGAAGGATGAACTAGAAAGGAAGAAAATAATCCCCGACACCCAAGCAGGCTTTAGAAATGGCAGATCGACAATAGACAATATCTTTATTCTAAATTACTTAACAAACAGAGAGTTGCAGACAAAAGGAGGGAAATTGTATACATGTTTTATAGACCTGAGTGCAGCTTTCGATAAAATAAATAGACAAAAATTAATGAAAACCATGGAAAAACAAGACATTAGTAGACGGCTAAGGACAAGAATCGGAGAAATATATGAGGAAACAAGGAACATAGTAAGAATTAACGGACAGACGACATCGAAATTCTGGACAACAAAGGGATTAAGACAAGGATGCCCACTGAGCCCGACTCTATTTAATCTATACATAGCGGACTTAGAAGAGACGATGAGAAAAAACCAAGCGGGAGGTATAGTAATAGGGAGAGAAAAAATTTGGACGTTAGCGTATGCAGACGATATGGCATTACTAGCAAAAGACCCTCAAGATCTGAAAGACATGATAAAAAGAGTTTCAAAATACTTTGATGACAAAGAATTACAGATGAATACGGATAAAACCAAAATTATGATATTCCATAAAGGGAGGGGGAAGAAGAAAAAAGAGGAATGGAAATACCAAGGACAAAAATTAGAGGTAGTGAAAGAATTTAAGTACCTAGGATATCATTTCCAGAAAAACGGAAGCAGTAAAGCTCATATAAGAGAAACAACGAGAAAAGCAAGAATAGCAATGGCACAAATATGGGGAATAGGTCAAAGAAAGTTCAGAAACAACTATGAGAGACGAATGATGATGTTTAACAGCCTAGTCAAAAGTATTTTGCTATACTCTTCAGAGATATGGGGATGGATGGAGTCTGAGAAAATGGAAAAACTACAGGAGAAATATATACGCTGGACCCTAGGACTAGATTTTAACACACCAGCATATCTAATATTAGAAGAAACAAAAACGGACAAAATAAGAATAGAAGCGGGAAGAAGAGCATTAAGATACGAGGAAAAAACAAAAAGTCAGAGCAGCAACGTAATTCTAAGGGAAATTTGGAAAGAGATAGACAGGAAACAAGAAAAAAGGAAGTCAAAATGGGAAAAAATAAGAGATTCATATTACACTACCAAAGGAATAGACATGGAAATAATGGAAGCGGAAAGAAGAGAAGGTAAAGAGTACGAAGAAGCTCTGATACTAACAGATAGAGCGGAACAATTACAATGGCAATATGACAAAATAATAGAAAGCAGGTACAACAAACAGTATAGAGAAATTAGGGAAGCTCAGATGGCAGGATACCTATGCAAATCATACGAGGGCAGAGACCAAAAAATGATTGCAAGATTCAGGTGCGGGAACGAGGAACTAAATAACAAATACTGGACTAAGGAGAAGGATAGAGTCTGCAGACTATGTAAAGAGAAACCAGAGACACTAAGCCACATGGTAAGAGAATGCAAAGAGCTCGAAAGAATAAACATAGAAGTGAGAGGAATTCTGAAAGGAGACCAAGAGGGCACAGAGTGGATGAGGGGAGTCATAGAAAAAAGGAAGAGTAATAAAGATAATATTTAAATATTCATATAATATACACTGACACAATCACACTTGTATCCCCCATTTTAAGGCCGAAAGGCAAATAAAATAAATCTATTTACTACTAGTTTCGTTTATAGCGTTGCATTCGCTGTAATTATAAATTCTTTCGATAAAGAAGCTGCGACTAATAGCGTATATGACGTTTTTGAGAGGCAATAAATTTTTCTTATACACGTTTAAGAATTCAAGAATGACGAGAATCCGACAATAAAAATTACTCGAAAGGAAAAGCAGGCAATATTGTTGTACTCGTGTTGACAATGTTAGTAACACATTGCTCAAAAAGTAATATGGGGTTACTTATGAGATTTTAGAATTCCCTTCGAATCGCGTGCATAGCAGATGCACTATGGGGAGTCGTTTTATTGCGTATATAGGATGGTCTAACTAAATTACTTCCCACATAACCACTGGAGTGGTATGGCATGGCCGCATAGTTCTCGGATCAAAGGTTTTCCCCGAACGTTCTCTGCCTTTCATGTCCCGGCGACTCTTTTCGTCAGTCAGGATAATTTTATAACCACCTGGCAAAATCATCGATTCCAGTTTGCAACATTTATTCGGATCAGTTTGAAATTTTGTGCGAACTGCTAGGTTTTAGAAACATCGTTGTCACCTTCGTCGCCTTACACTAAAAAACCTATCTTATATTAATTACATAATAATTTTATATATTAAATGTACATTATACAGTGGGTGCACAAAGTGATCGTACACCTTTTAAAATAGAATAACTTTTCATAATTGTACCAAACGACTGATTTTCTATAATAAATTAGAAGCATTGGTTTATGTGGTTTATTTTCAGCATGTGTATAACTATCACACATTTACAAAACATGTATTTTAAATTTTCATTAAAGGCCCAGCTATAAAAGTTTTAAAAAGTGCTTTTTTTATTTTTGCATGTAACCTTATAAAATATAATCTTTTGGAAAATCTTTTCTGCATATCATTTCATAAACCAATGCTTCTAATTGATTATAAAAAAGCCAGATCGTTTGGTACAATTGTAAAAAAGTTATTCTATCTCAGAAGGTGTACGAACACTTTCTACACCCACTGTATATATATTCAATTTAATAATATATATTTAATTTAAAAAATGTCTCTTTATACTTTTGAGAATTACAGCTTGTCATTCTATAATACAGCTAAACAAGTAAATTTTCAAATACTGTCCAGAATAACTATATTTTCTACATCATTCTCGTTCACAACATAAAAGGAACGATCAAAATAATTATTAAAATATCTTTGTATCTCTAATGACCACATTCTATTTTGTAATTATTATATTCTGTTTTGTATGTGGTGTATTTCGTTTTTTTTTTGTAATTATGTTGAAATAAATCTCATATGAGATTTTGTAATAAAAAAAAACGATCATCACACGATAATTTAAATAATATTAAAGATAATAACATGAGAATTACTAATGGGTCATTCTGGAATACATCCAAAAAAGTAAGCGAAATTTGGAAACACTGGTCCCAGAATAACTCAACCATTTTCGATCTGATAAACGGTCTAAACTGATAAAATGGTAATATCTATGTGCGCACGTTATTAACCATGCTGCGAAACAAGTGCCGTGCAAATACACGTAATTGTACTTCTGGAATTTTTCCTTGAAACAAGTGCGAAAAACGTCGAATCGTTTGAAATCTAACACGCGTTCCACCGACGCGACAAACAATACGAAACGCATATGAGTCACTTATAATGGGTCGCTTTTAATCAAACAATACTCCCTACGGGTGGAGAGAGGTTCATGATGATCAAAACGAAAGCTCGTCATGCGCACGCGAATTCTCGTTGCCCGGCTCGCCGGAAGCATTCGAACAAATTTGTATTTGTCGCGTGCGTTAATGCACTCATGTTCGAAACCAAATAAATATTCCACTGAAAATGCATTATGCTCTTCTACAATGTCTAAAAGCTGTGAACAAATTGCTAAACTAATGTTACGTTCGAAAAACTGAATTTCTATTATTAAGGTCCAATTAGATCAAATTCAATCATCGTCGATTTTCTTATCTTGTTAATTAAAGCATCTATTGTAAGCATTTAAGTAATCTGAAACTGTATCTTGATAATAAACATTCACTACTCGATTAATTTAACTAAAATTATA
Organism: Lasioglossum zephyrum; assembly: GCA_028455615.1. NCBI lineage: Eukaryota > Metazoa > Arthropoda > Insecta > Hymenoptera > Halictidae > Lasioglossum > Lasioglossum zephyrum. The sequence goes on from CM052329.1 coordinate 10,462,158, forward strand.
TCTTACGATTACGCTGCGGACTTTATGCGTTTATGGCAATAATTAGTAGATCAAGTACGAAACTGAAAAGACACTTTATAGAATTTATTGTTGCATTATTTTTGACTTTTTGAGACGATTAAAAAAGAAAATACGTTTTTATTAATCTTTGATTTCTTGTAACTCACTTGGGAAATTGTTGTGTTGCATAAAGGTCCTCTTTATAAAAATTTAATAAGAACATTCGAGCAGTTTAAAAATACTATTGTATTGTTTCAAACTGGTTAAAATGCGTAAGAAAATAAACGAATGCCTGTGCGGCTTCCATATCTTGCAACTGACGCGAACATTTTGAAATTGCATAAAAATTCGCAGACTAATAATTCAACAAAAAGTGGACTGTCTTTGAAACTGTCCATAGAACTAATCCCACTTGTAGATAAAGTTCTTGTATTGAAATCTGCCTGTCTATTTTGAAACTGTTACGGCGGCTGCCCTATCTAGCGGATGACAGTGATAAATAGATAGCGGACAAGGCCACCTGCTCGTATGTGAATTAGGTAGGCGAACCCGTGGAGTCTGTATCGTCAAAAATTTAAATACACTCTACCATAGTCCCGGCTAGTTTTCGTAAATTTTGCGCGTCGGTGAATGCAACGCCGATAAATTTAAATCGTGTCAATAACTCCTTTCCATGTTGATTAATTTTAGCAGAGTTTTGCGAGGAGAACCGATCCACTTCATTTCGTTAGAAGAGCCAGAACACAAATATATTGCTCTCCAAACGTGAAATTAGGGACGCTGTGCACACACACAAAGGAAATTAATTTAATTGATTTAATTATAATAATACAAACTACTAAATAATGTTGAAACAGCGAATAAAATAAACTATCGTCATTCTGGAGTATTAGTAATTGAAATATTCGTGATCATTCAAATAATTACGATTTTACACGTGTTCCTCCATATTATTATTAATTTATTGTCAGTATTTCGTGCTGAATAGATTTTTCAAAGATATCTCAGCGTATGGTTCGTTTATTTTCATGGTAAATATACACCGCAGTATGAAATTGCACTATTTCCATCTCTGTGCAATGAATACGCCATTTTCCTAAGTATATTGTTTCACGCAACATGGCCAACGTGCCCTACTAATAATATTTGTGTACGATTGTATATTCAAGAGATGAGAAACAAATAAACGCTACAATGATTGGTTTTGCGAATCAGTTTGTTGTGCAAATAAACATTCATCTTCTTCTTCTACTTGCGTTTGAAAAATTGGAATTGCAACACGGTTCGTTCGGCACAGCTGGGTTTAAGTTAAAACTTGATTAGGTTTATATCTCGCTTTTTAATTAATATGTTCAGAAGGTTGAAAATGATATAAAAGTATTTTTAAATTTGTATAAAAATACAAATAAACAAATTTAAAAATACTTTTATATTATTTTCCTTCATCATTAATGAATAAAAACAATATTGTGAATAATGGCACATTATTCGTGGTACCTCTGAGTCGTCTGATCGGAAGCCGAGTTTAACAACAAATGAATTTCTTATCACTGATATTTTCAGTAAACAAGGTGTTTATACAGCATCGACCATCTAAATATTTATGGTCGAGCAATAGTTGACAAACCGACAGCCCCGATGGAAGAGGATAAACGCGTCCAATCGTCAACTGTAGCGACTGTGCTCTTCACTTAAATTAGTTCGCATTTAGATATGCGTCTCCCGACGTCTACATCCTCCGCGCAGAGGCGGCAAATCGTAAATTGCGCTTTGCCCGGGAACGACCTGACTGCAAAGCCTTATCGTAAGGTATATACACCTCATAAAACAAGAGAGAAATACACTAGTTTAGTGTACTGTAAACTATTACGCGACGAATTCGCCCGTACTACCAGGCCCCCGTGATTCCAGTCGTATAACAGGATTTTCCAATTTGCCTATTTCCGCATAATTTCTAGATTATATCCTCAGACGCTCGACAGCGTTGCGCTGCCGTTTTACAGCTGACTACGCGTGCCCGGTTTCGACGTTCTGCTGTCAGTCGACGAATGTCGTTACACCATTTTATTTACTGTCCTCGGCAGTCAAAAGCTAAGCAAAATTGCTCTGTTGATAGCTCTTGCGTCATTTCATTTTACTACTATACGTGTACACAGTCAGTCTCATAATTGATGGCACACATCTCAGTTTTCCTGCTAGATGGATTCAGTTAATAGATGATGTGTAATAAACATTTTTTAGCAAACTGCGTTTCGTCCGAGAAAGAAAAAAAACATTTAAATAATTATAATCTCAGATAGAATATTCGGTTGGAATATTTTTTAAACATATGCAGAAACCGAGGTATGTAACACAGAATATTTTTGAAAATATGAAACAATATGCAGGGTGGTTCATCGGAAGTTAGAACATTTCTATTGTTTTTAACAAGAGGAGTAAATATGTAATAGAATTATGATTCGTTTTGAGTGAATATTATATTTTCCAGAACTATAGAGTCGGAATATGGAACTTGTTCATAAAAATTCTTTTTCAGTGTTATATTTATGTTTTGAAGGAAGAATTCGTTTTTTGTTGGGTATTTTTCAACGAGGTCAGATACAATGGAAATATTCGAGTATTTCGGAGCAAGGTGGGCCACCCTGTACGACGAAGGACGGCTGTTAAAATATTCCTTGTTAAAACCACGAAGCATGATTGAGAAAGTTCGGATTCGTTTTATATTCCGCAAAGTGAACGATGCAAATTCCAATATACATATCTGGCTGGTTCAAAAGCTGTACGTTTTGCCAATTCTCTGTGAGCAGTAACGGATTTCGTAGGTATTTCTACTGCATTTTCAATACGTAAACATTGCAGTATTTTCAGCAGATCCGCGGGCAAACTTTTCACTTAAGTCGCTTCATTTAGTTGGCCATAGTGGTGTATACACTATATATATGTATATACATATATTGTATATATATATTCGTTCAGCAAGTTGCTAGTTGAACTTCCGGTCTTGCTGCAACGAGCCTCCCCTTGACCGTACTAAGGAGTTTCTATTTACTTACAGCCGAAAGGGGGTGTTCCACCCAGCCGCAGGAATATTTGCAGAACTCAACTTTCGCAACTTTCCCAGATTGTGCGTAACCGACGAAATTAAAATAGATTGATCTTTCGGCGAACTTTCAGAATCTCTGTACGTTTTCATATCCAGCTGGTTTTCGCACTTATTAAAGAATAAAAACTTTTCGAACTACTTATTAGATCCGCCCTGCTCACCGGAAACTTTCGGATCGTTTCCGATTCCCAGTAACGCCGTAACGTCAAACACAATTTTTGATAATAAGATAACCGCAAGCAAACTGCTGCAAGATAACCTCTACACATTCAAAAAGTCCGTTACCTCTGAACAGGTCAATTTGCTCGTGTTCCGTCTTGAGTTTTATTATACAATTTTTAAAAAAGGTAATTCTAAGACTACCCCTAGCCTGTTAAATTACGGTCCATACCTGACCGTCCCAGGGTCATAATTACAGGTATCATAAAAAAGGGACGAAAAAACAGGCAACTCCGAGAGGTGTCCCACAGCTGCGAAACACACGTTTTTCTATTGTTTTCTAAAATACCGTCACTCAGCTATATACTCTACCCCACCAGCAATAGACAACCAATAAGATTTTCACAACCCCCACTATTTGTCAACCCCCACCATTTGTGCAAGTTTTCCTTAAGCATTGCAGCGGAAAAAATAAAGAGATACATTTTGACCACACCCGAGGTGTTTTAACAAGTTCTTTCGATTTATCTCACCAAGGATCCGAGATCCCTTAACCTAAACTAAGTCCAACTCCAAGTCGTGAATTCTTTGAACGACCGAGCGACACCACAGCTCGCTTGATAAACTATTCCCTTCTTCCCGCTGTCCCATAACGAAATTACGTCAAGTAGAATAAGCAGGCAGTGGTCAGACACGCCAGCGAAGTCTGATCGGATGTTTCTGGAAAAAGATACATATAGTATACATTTTATCGTGTCAATCTAAATGACGTACAAGTTCACATTTATTTATTACAAAAATGTATGGATCAAATGTAAAACAGTAAACGCATTTAAAGAATTTTGAAGTTCTGTTCTATTGTTTTCAACTCGGCAATATTATTGAAAGAGCAAAGGAATGTGTAATGTCTCTTGCGTCTTGTGAGTAACACAGACAACTTTTATTTTATATAAAGATCCGCATTCCGGTAATTCCATATATTGTGAAAATAGTATTTCAACTTGTTGAAATTATTGAAAAAAAAATCGAAATTTGTATTTGCTGTCTGTTCCAGACGATGAAGGTTGCAAACATTTATTTTTCATAAACAATCCGACACTCTTAAGAAGACAATAACTTTTTTAATATTGTACCATACGATTTGAACTTTTTTGGGAAGTTAGAGCAATTAGTCTGCTACAGAATGTGAAAATTTTTTTGTCAAAATTGTAGAAAAAAAAATATGAAAAGTTGCATTTTACAACTTTTTTATTTGGGCCTATATTGAAAATTTCAAAACTACGTTTTGTACATCTGTGTCAGTTATATGCACTGTGAAAGTTTCATCGAAATCGGTTAATGCGAAAAAAACGACAGACATTGAAAGATGTAAGAATTTTTAGATTTATTGCAGCTATAAACCAAAAATTGTGAAAATCTGCAATTTTTACCGTTTTTAAACGTTTGTAGCTCACTGCAACGTTGGCTGATTTTGACGAAATTTTCAGAATATGTTTCGTTAACACAGATCTACAAAGCATAGTTTTTAAATTATCAATATACTCCCATATAAAAAAGTTGTAAAATGCAACTTCTAGTATCTTTTTCTACAATTCCGATCAATTGCAATTTTTGATCAAATTTTGCTTCACATTCTGTAGGAAACTAATTGTTCTAGCATCCAAAAAAAGTTATTGTCTTCTTAAGAGTATCTGAATATTAGTGAGAGTCACTATATCATGAAAGGTATACAGGGTGTCCCAAAATTCGTGTAACTCCTTGAAATGGGAGGTTCTTTGGGTCATTTGAAGCGATATTTTCCTGTACAAAAATGGCGTCCGTGGCTTTGTTTAGGAGTTATTAACGAAAAACACGAACCAATCAGAACGCGGCTATAGCGAACTGAATCCGACTCGGCGCCAGGTTCCGCTAAGCGTGGCATAGCCGTTGGCCGAGCCAGAATCAATCCGTTGTAACCGCGCTGTGATTGGTCCGTGTTTTTCGTTAATAACTCCTAAACAAAGCCGAGAACGCCATTTTTGTAAAGGAAAATGTCGCTTCAAATGACCCAAGGAACCTCCCATTTCGAGGAGTTACACGATTTTTGGGACACCCTGTATGTGAAAGTAACATTTCAACTAGCTGAAGTTGTTGAAACAAGATACTTCACGTCCTGTCTCGAGTAATCAAGTTAGCAAAAACTTTGCATAAAAATCCTCGTTCTAAAAATCACACTGTACAAAGAAATCTGCGGCCATCGAGCTTGCGCTGGGAACAAGTGTCCAGAGAGGAGGTCAAGGGGCATTCTACCGCAATCGATTTTGTGAAAATCGACATAAGGGGTTCTGGTAGACGGGTTGGTGGGATCTAGCGCGGCTAGCACTCGGGAGGTCGATCTTTTCGGATCGCGGACGCACGTTCCAGGACACAGTCCATAAAGCGGGGTAGCTCATGCAGATGCAAGGGTTCGATAACTGGCTGGCGACCATAAGCATGCCTAAAGCATAAGGGTGGACGCAAGAAATTGGTATCGTATGAACAGAGTGGCGTCATTTTCAGCGTCGGCCGACGGCGTTGCGCTGCCAAATCAGTAAGAGAAACTACGGGTAGCGATGGCGAGGCACGATGGAGTTAACGTTTCCGGTGGCGCGATTAAGGTGCGCCTATATCTCTTGCGGTTTTTCGTGTTGGCGTCGCGCCGAGGAGCAGCTGCAAGACAGAAGAATACTCGCGGAGCAATAGGATGAAAAGGAATAGGACGCGAGGTCGAGGACGAAGAGAAGAGAGCCACGAGAAGAAGCGGAGAGAGGAGCGCGAGGTGGTCGGAAACTGCTTCTCGCATGACCAGAAGGAAACGTCGCGTTTCATATCATTACGCATATTTATAGGCGGCTTGCAAAACTACCGCTATCCCGGCGTAGCCGCTGGGCCTCGGTAAATAACCGCTTTTGAGCCCGAACCTACGCGCCCAGTCGTCCCAGTTACCCCGCGACGCAGGAATAACAAATAAATACGTCGGCAAAAAGTAGTTGCAGCTAAGTTACGTGGCCCGCCTAGCCATAAATAAACAAAGTTGTGGCATTTATGGCCGCATACTTGTACGAACAACGTAGACCTATGCCTCACCCGATGCGTTGTCGGTGCTCCTGGGAGGTGTGCAAGCGGAACGCTTCCCTGAATCGTTCCCTCCCATCCACTATGGAGATTCTGTGGCCATTCGGGGAATGCCAATGGCCTTCCGGAGTATTTTGCACAGTTCCAAGGGGATTTAGCTGCGTAGCCTGTTCAAGACTGCGTCAAAGGTCTCGCCCGGTCGCCGAGCCGCGCCGCGCAGCTACACTCTGATCCTGTAGGACTCGCCAGATTGATTGAACGCCGTGCCGTCCAGGATCCCCCAACAGGTGCCCAGACCATCAACGTTTCAGACTCCAAAATCCTGCCAACCGCACCGAAACTTGTTCCGAGAAGACGACATTGTTGCTTCCATTAAATCACGTTTCTCTCGATTGGACCGTAAGGTTATATTCTATATTTTTCTTCATTCATTAACACAGTTCGACTTGCGCTCAATCAATTATATCATTTTCATTGTTATGCAGCGGATCTTATGTGTTTATGAGAAAAATAAATCGGTGTAATTTAAAATACCCAAAATATTCGAAACATTTAAGCACACTATTATATTATTCTCAACCTGCTACACATAATAACGAATACATTAATGTTATCGGAGCACTGGTTCGATATATTGTTATTTAAAAACACTTTTTCAAATTATTACATAATTTCAACGTTTCGATGTTGCTTTAGATAATGTTCAACACGTGTTGATGCCAAACCGGTACACAAGACACTGAGATTGCTACACATAATAGGGAACAAAATAAATTTCCATTTAACTCCTGATTCTTGCAATTTAGGTAAGAAATTTTTATTTTGTATAAAGATCTGCAATATGTTCATTATTATTCGTGACAGTTCTCCAATGAGTTCGTTGTTCTTTTGCAATACTTGCACTAATATATTCTAATATTGCGATTAGATTTCGAATTTGATGCGTTTCCGAGTAAAAAGTCATCAACGTAGTATCACGAGAGAGTGATGGAGAGAGATAATTATTTAAAATATCCGTGTGCCTCGTATTTCGCAATTAATCGTGTCCGTATTGTTTGCTTTCGCTAAAATACTTCTGTTCAATTCTGTTCTGTTGTTTTGCGACTCGTTGAAACGATTACGAGAAGAAATACAACATTTTGAAAGGACACTCGCCTCTCCGAGTCGACGAAGACAATTTTAATTGTACATCAGGGAGTATAGTAATTACAGAGGAACGGTTTTATTGGCCCGCTATTACAACTTCAAGAATAATCACCACTCGCCGGTTAAAAATAGCGTAATGTTTAGAGTGACGCGTGGAAAGCCTCGAGCGAATAAAAACCATTTAATGGGGATGATCAAGCAGAGAGAGAGAGAGAGTGTGAGAGAGAGTCTCTGAACTTCTGGTACGGAAGAACTTCCTCTCGACGAACTCTCCACACGCTTCCACACAGGGAGTAGCTACACTACAGCAATTTGTTTTGTAGATGTTCTTGAATCTCTTGATAACATGTCAAGTACCTGTTCTTCCGCTTCGAGTGTTCGGACAAAGTTGGTCCCGGCCACTATCGCCGATAACAGTTGAAAGGGATCCATTTCCCGTAAGACGTCTATAAATTGCCGCGAATGTAGATGTGCTCGAATAAGTCCGTGTAGAAAAGTTTCCCGATAAAGACCTCGGGTCTTCTCATTGTTATCGGTCATCCATCCGCGCTTAAAACGCGTGTCCGCTGATTGTCATTTCGGTCGCAGCTGTTCGCGTTCTACGGTTGTAAAACGAGCTCATTTTTCAGTCGTTTCCAGTGCAATAAAAAAAAGGTTACACAAAAGATTTTATCAGTATTTGGTGGTCTACGTGTTCGTACATTCTTATATCTCAAAAATGCTGATCACGTAAAAAACTGGGCGTGATATTGAATTTTTTAATATCGTATTTTGAATATATCATTGAATTTTTTAAATTGTCTCTCGGGTCACGAGAGACCACAGGATGTTTGCTCGTCCAAAGAAAATATAATTCATACACTTGTTTTCTAGAATTGTAATTCCTTCGTGGAAGTTTTGATTTGATTTTTATTTCCGCAGAAAATTTTATTCGGCATGGTCAAGACAGATGCGACAGCGGGTTAAATGAAAAAATATCGCATCGATTTCGGTGACACGATAAAATGGCACGTTGGATTGCAACAATTGATCGTAAAAGTGAAATAGTCTTGACGTTTACTATGTTGTTCCGCGTTGCAACATTTCGTGGAAAAAGATTTGGACAGCGCGCACGTCGCTCCTTTATTTTTTCGAATCCTTCATGCTCTCGATACGATTGAACAATACAGAACGTGAGAAGATTTTTGTCACTCTCTTTTTGCTCGTTTCGTTACAGATGACTGGTGTGGGTTGACAAAATTATTTTTTAGTACAAATTAATTATTTATTTGAACCGAGTGTTGGCTTCCACGACGTTCATTGGCCGATTACAAATGTTATTGGATTGTCTGATACGAAAATGAGAATATGCATCGAACTATTATTGTTATTCAATTTTACACAACGATCGCTTATTACATATTCCACGACGGTCCCCGTGTAATGTCAAGTGAGGTTATATATGCAACTTCTCGTGTGTATGCACGTGTAAACATTGCTGGGTGAGTATTTACCTTGTAAACTCCTTGTAAACTCTACAAGCACGTTTGCTGGGAATTGATACATTCCGAAATCTTTCCCCGTGCAAGTTTCTATCAAAATAACTAATACAGTTACCAGCGAGCAAGAAACTCTGGAAAGTTAGCGGCAACGGTTAATGAAATCGTTGATGAAAATAGCGGCAACAAATGTTCGAACAAATCATTCAGAAAACGATACCCATTACTCGAAATTTGCAACTGAATTGCAACAAGCTGTTGTGAAATAGAAATTTATTTTCGTTCTTAATATGTTTACTAGGTTGAAATTAATGTAACAGTAATTACACCTACCCATTTTTGCAATAGATGCATAAGTAGTTGTGACAATAACGAGTAGGTGAGCCATCAAGCACCAGAAAGATAAAAGGGTTGCAAATTACTAAAATGATTTTGATTTGCATCGAGTAGCTACGTTTTAAATGATGCAAACATTCTTTATTTCGCACAAAGATCAGAGCAGACTGAGTATAACACACAGGCTTCTGTGATACTCCTTAGAAGGGAGGTTCTGGTGGTTTGAATTTAGGGGTGTTTTCAGGAGAAATGCCCTGCCTGCTCTTAAAGGAAGTCACCCGTTGCCGGACCGAGATCTAATCAGCTTTGGGAAAGTGAAGATCGCTTTCGGAGCAATTAACCGTTCAAGCAAAGCTGAAAGCTTCTTCTAACGCAGTCTTTAGATTTGTTGCTTCCTCCGGGCGAAGAATAGAGAGAGCATATCGATGCGATGATCACAGTTGTAAAAGAAAATGAAGCTGGACATTTTTATGCTGTCTAGGCTTTCCGGATATCGTGGCCCGGAAAGATTGCAGTGATAACTCTAATCTTTGATGACTATCGCGGGCGAAACTTCGCTCCGCATACATTTTACTTTACTGCTACTAAAAAAAAGACTGCATATCGTTGACGGAAAAATGAAAATAAATTTTTCATTCGACTGATAACGTTTATAGCTTCATTTTCGACGTGTTTCCAGTCTAATAACCCCTGCTGTATAATAATTCAACAGCCGATACGATGCATTGAAAACTTTAGAAGAATTTGGAAGAATATTAGAAGAAAAATATTTAAAATGAAGAATTATATGCAAGAGTATAGCCTCAATTCGAATGAGAATATATACCCCTGCTGTATAATAATTAGACAGCCGATACGATGCATTGAAAACGTTAGACGAATTTGGAAGAACATTAGAAGAAAAATATTTAAAATGAAGAATTATATGCAAGAGTATAGCCTCAATTCGAACGAGACTATACTAGAACGTTATACAGCAGCGATTAACGAATTACAAAATCAATTTCAGAATATAATATATGATCAATGAGAAGGTATTATTTTCAAAGATGTACTCTAACATGAACCGGATTATTTCCATTGAAAATAGCGGTGGCGTGAATTTCCAGAGAAAATGTTTGATGAGAAATATCGGCCGGCGTTATTGCTAATACCGTCCGAAATGTTGCGTGGACGTTCGGCCGTTAATTTGCTTCACCTTCGCGACGCACCTTCGTTCGTCTAGTAATAACATGTTTATCGAATGATGACGCAACTATTAAGCCGAACGCACACCTCGGGTAATTATGCGGCAGCCTATCGGGAGGGAAGCACGGCTCGGTTAACATCATAGATATCGATGAACCGTGCCTCTTCCAGCTCGCCCTAGTGGTCTCTTACTCCTACTATATGCCATAGCGGATCTGGGCTACCCAATTACACGCTCATCTACGATCCGGGATCTAGGAGACGTACAAATTGATCTGTCTCGAAAGTACCACCGGGGCCAGACCTGCCAGCTTATAGTTATAGAGATCGAGAATATCAGGCTTTAACCGTCTCCTCTTCCCACCAGAAACCCCCCCTCACCACCGTTCCAGCACGAAGTTGCAACGTTTTATCACGCTTCAATGTTCGAGGGCAGACATTACGGGACACGGTAAGTTAACGCTTCGATTTAGCAATTAGAATTGTACAGGAAGCATTAATGAACCTGCGCAGACCGATAAATATCTTCTTCTGCTCCGTGAAATAATGGAACCGAGTCACGTGTATCGCGATACCACCGGGCAATGCGCTCTTCACAATAATCTGTTTGCACCTGGACGGTTGGCTCTTCGATAAAATTTGTCGACAACATTTAATGTTGCACGGTATACGTGGAGGACATTCGGTGTTTGTTTAACGTTAAATCTACCGAGCATCAACAGTGACTGATTTGTATAGTATTATAAAAATAACAAGATTAAATTTATTTATATTTTGTGCGATTTTTAGTATTATACATGCTGAAGTGAAAAAATATATTGAATAAATTGCCATGAAAACATCTTTACTATTTTAATAATTGTCAAGTAAAACATTCTAAAATTTGACCCCTCGTGGTAGTTTTACTTTTAATCCTTGGCACTCGAGTTTCTACTTTCGAGGACTCTCTCTCTCTCGTGACTTTTGATCAATTTTTAAATTCCACTTTATTCACTGACCCATTAAATTGACACGAATTGAATTGTCCACCATTACTCCAAAAAAATGACTTTCTCGTAAAATTGGATTTTCGTGTCCATTCCGACGCGATTTTTCGGGTTTTAGAAACGCAAATTTCATCAAACTTTTGATGGAGGTTTTCGGCAAGTTGCTGGAACTCGATTAATAACGTCTAAGGTAGAAAACGTGAACTACCATGAAATTTTGCATAATTTTTCACTGGGGAAACTATTAGAAAAAGTTTGCTGCCGTTAATGTTCCACCGTGTAATCAGGAATGTTGTTTCTAATGATTAAATCGATATTTCTACATTAGCATACTAAAAAAACGACGTATACAGTTTATAGAACAATCTTGATTTTTACGAATGGCTACTCGCGTAGAAAATTTTTGTAATTAATCTTCGTGTACCGTTTTCTACACCGACGATATTGTAGTTCAAATCACGTGCTCATTTAAACGAACATTTACATATTTTGTTTAAATGGCAATTTACCATTTCCCAGCGGCTTTGGCATAACTAGAAGCGACCTCGCCGCGCGGTCGGAGAATACCGCCTGGAGAAATTTTCATAAATCAGCGGAGCAGACGAGATCATAGTTACCGTTAAGTTTTATCAAATATTTTCAACTAACCGAGCAGCGAAAAGTAACACGCCTATTTTGCATTGCAGCGGAGGAGATAAACAAGATAGTCCGTGCAGCAAAATTACTGTTTCTACATGAAAATTTATACGACAACCGCTTTATCTTTACCCAAACTTCAGTTTGTCTGCAATTTCTCATCAAAAGCCAAAATATACTTCGGATAGGTTCGGATAATCGAGGTCTTACCGTATTTGCATTTTCTAAGAATACTTTAAAATTTATATACGAGGGGAGATTATTGATGAGCTAAGCAAATAGTTACTACAAAATGCAACTGATTTCCATTCCAGACCCTTCTACATATAACGAAATTATTTTCAAGTGCTTGATGGACAGGCTGAAATACGACATTAAGGTAGGGATCCTCAATATTTAGCATACCAAAGGATTTCTTATTTCATTCATTTATCGGGATGAAACGCTTTCGTAGTTCGAAACTTTGTTACAGCCCTTTACTCTTACTCGACAGAACCTTTCACTCTGAATTCCCCGACAAATTGGAAAAGTATTACGGCATTGATCATCGGCACCCCTCGATGAAGCACAGTTGGCACTCGTTGTTAGGCCCTGCAAGAAAATCCAATATCTCGGAAAATGAATTTTATTTACGCACAGCTCTTGGACAGTTTTCTTTCGGTAAGACTAAAATTCAGTCAATTAAGTTTGTCAAACAGTGAAACGACAGTGACAAGTCTAAATCTGATCGAACAAATTAAACGATTGACATACATGCATACACATTTGTGCCAGCGAAGTGAATTGAATTCAATCATTAAAGAAGACAGCATAAATCCGTGCCTGAAAATAAAAAATTCAGTGATTCAATTTTAAGTAGTCACTTTCCACCTCTTCCACAATTAAAAAAGAATGGTGACCATATAACTTATGCAATCATCTAATTATAAACATTGCGGTTTTCATTTATCACGTTCCCCGCGAAGGATTCCTCTGCCAAGAGTGAGGGTCAAAGTGGAGAAGCCTAAAATCGGCATTGGAGTAGAGCTCGGACTTTTACTCGGGTATATGAGATACCCGGGTACCCGAGTACTCACGAGATACTCGGGTAGAGCAAAACTACCCGGGTATCTCATAAGACAAAAAGTCATAAATGATTTTGTGCAATTTAAAACAATAATGAAATTAAAAGAACGTTGATATATTAATTGAAATTTATTAAAATCGTTCAAGAGAATAACTAATCGTAATATATCGTCTGCTTTTTCTTATTGATGCGAACGATCATTAAAGAAGACAGCATAAATCCGTGCCTGAAAATAAAAAATTCAGTGATTCAATTTTAAGTAGTCACTTTCCACCTCTTCCACAATTAAAAAAGAATGGTGACCATATAACTTATGCAATCATCTAATTATAAACATTTCGGTTTTCATTTATCGCGTTCCCCGCGAAGGATTCCTCTGCCAAGAGTGAGGGTCAAAGTGGAGAAGCCTAAAATCGGCATTGGAGTAGAGCTTGGACTTTTACTCGGGTATATGAGATACCCGGGTACCCGAGTACTCATAAGATACCCGGGTAGAGCAGAACTACCCGGGTATCTCATAAGACAGAAGTCATAAATGATTTTGTGCAATTTAAAACAATAATGAAATTAAAAGAACGTTGATATATTAATTGAAATTTATTAAAATCGTTCAAGAGAATAACTAATCGTAATATCTCGTCTGCTTTTTCTTATTGATGCGAACGATTTTTATTTTGCATGAAGATCCGCAGTGTTTTCACGAGATACCCGGGTACTCGGGTAATTTTTGTTTACCCGGGTATCTCACAAGTAACCCGGGTACCTGGGTATCTCATAAGTCACAGCTCTACATTGGAGCACGGTAGCTGGCAGACATCTGAGTTAGCTCAGGTCATGAATGAGAAGTAATCCGCGAGAGGTCGCAAGAGAAGATAGGGAGGCGGCGGGACGTAGAGGGGTAGAAAAATGCTAATGAATCAACACGGTACCTTGTTGTTGGACTATCGGATAGTCTGTTGGGGCTCGGACGACAGAACCGTGCCCACACCGAAGCGACTAACACGACCACTCAACGACACGCAACTTGTAACTGGAGTCTGCTAGGTGAAAAGGCAGGGAGCGCGTGCGAAACGATGCGACGCGACTTGGCTGTAGCTGTAACGCGGCCCTTGGAAGTTTCCCATTATAGTCTCCCTTTCTCCACCTTTGTGCCGGTGGCGTCCTTCTCGCTTAGCGGCGGGACCATAACTCATCCTCTCTGTTCTACTCGCGTGTGCACCCTCTCTCGGTCTTTCACGCATCCCTGTTTCCCCAAACTCCTTGCCCGGAAAGTAGAGAGGCGCACACGAATCCACTGGCGCACACAAACCCAAAACACAAACACAAACCCCTAGCTACGTCTATGGTGAACTATGAGCGGCGAACTATTCCGTCGTTACCGCTATAGGTTAGTTAAACGCGCCCTTTCCCCCGGCTCGATGCATCCGACCTCGTCTCACCTATCCGATCTAAGTCCACAGCATGCAAATTCAGGACGAATTTGCTCGATCTAACCAATCTTCGTTGTTCGACAAACTGCTCGCCCGGCAGAGCGGCGCAGGACACAGACCGTAGACCTCCCCCCCTGGTCGTAGACCGTTGTGGAGGCGGGTTCTTCTGGGGCGGTAGGGTGGGACGGAATCGTGTCAGGATCGACTTGGAATTTCGGGGGCGCGTCGGTGAATCAGGCGAATTCGATTAAATCGGATTCGTGTAAACAAGCAGGCGGCAGCCGCGAGGGGAAACTTTCGCGGTGGCGAGAACGTGGTCGAGAAAGAGGGAGCGAACGACGTGGATCCGAACGTGGAAGTTTCAGGTCAGAGATATGCCTGACTTCGATAAATTTGTGGCTGAACTTCGTTCTCTCTACCCCGGGTACATCTAATTAAGATTTCGGCTTAACGCCACGCGTACCCCACGCGAACCACCCCCCGAATCCTACCCACCTCCCGCCCGTCACACGCGTTCTGCCTAATTAGGAAATTAATTAGAAAGTTTCTCAAAGGCCCAGGGATTTCTCTTCTTTTCGTGGGAATCGTTGTTACCAATCGGTACTCGGGAAATCATCGCCGCTGGGCTTCACCGGGGACAACATTATTTAACTTCTGTTGAAGTCGGCTTTGTGTTTCAAAAAGTGTTGTGAAAAATTGACATTTTGATTCTGACTGAATAAAATAAGTTACATACAGCACCAACAATAATCATTTATAGGCGTAGTGAATAAGAAGCTGCATCGATTGGTGCACACATAAATATACAGTCCCATTTAAACAAAAAGTGGGCCAATGGATAACATACACGGTAAAAAGTAACAGCGAGATTTCGGATATTTATGCAAAATGAAAACTTGGGTGTATCTTCTTCCCTTAATAATTTTAATAGACGAGATATCATATGCACACATATGTATGCATATTCAAGTTTTCAAATTTTCCTACAATTATTCCATAAATGCATAAAGATCCGTAGTCTATTAATAATTCTATGCACAAACCTTGACACCATAACCTCCATCCTTTCCTCGCTACGTACAATAATAATGGCGTACCTCAATGCAGTAATGTCAGGCCCCAAGCTGTATACGTACATACGATGCGACACAAGCGAAAGCACTATACAAATTGAGGCAGTGTCGGTAGAAGGGTACATTCAACTGATGTTGTTGTCGGTTAACAACGTCGTCGGCTATTGTCGACGAAAACTGTCGCCGATTAAAGACGTTGTCAGCGAAACCTGTGTCGATGATTTCAATGGGACACCGTTACGAATAGGTCGACCATTTTATGGACACTTTAGCATAGTGAAAAATGAGTTAGATTTTGGAAAATGATCCGCACGATTACTGCATTTTTAAAGTCTCGAATCTGTCAGGGTCGATGCAAAAATTAACTCGTACACGAATTCCAAAATATATTTTGGATGTCAAGAAGAAATGTAATCAATTTATTCGGATCAACTCAAATAAGTATTCCATCAAATTCTTTTGGGTTCTATCCCATTCCGGGATTTAGGGCAATGAAGTAGCTCTGATGACCTAGCCAAAATTGCTAGCACTTTTATTTCCTCGTGTAAGGTGGTAGCAGCGTGCGGTAAGGAGCGACCACGCTGTTGGTAACGGAGACCGATCGTCACCTGTCTAAAACGACAGAGCAAAGACGACGGAGGCGCGATCGGCACTTTTTGTCAAACGTTTTAAGGAAAAATGGAAAGGAAAAATTTGTATAACCTCATGTTCGATAAGGTTACTCGTTATGTATACTTTATTTTTACATAGTATTTTATTATTATATATGTATTTAGATACATAGACATGTATCATTGTCTAATGTTGTAATAAATCTTTTCTAAGATTTCCTATTACAAAACAAATTTTATGGACACATCGTTACGAATAGGTTAACCATTTTATAGTGTTTCGATCTCGCGGCTGGATAAATAATGCCGGCGCTTATTCGCCGCCTCTCGTTATCTGTTTAATTACTTTCATTCGGCTACTGTTGGGAAAGAAAGGTGCGCCGAAGATTCGGCGATAGACAAGCGAGATTGTAAAAAGGAATTATGCACTCTGTCTACGCGATCATATCGGCGAACGTTTTTAATTAAATAAAGTTTCCGCCGGCGAGTGAGGTCCTCGGGACGGTATTATTCAGACGAGAAAAGCGAGAGGTCACTATAATGAGATAACTCCTTGAACAGGCTATTTTTCTCCTCCATTGCAGCCTTGGAAAGATGAAGATTGCCGCAAAGTACTCTTTTCCGCGTTCCGCACTGATCGATAGCTGCGGCGATGCCCGGGTCCACTCTGACCCGGAGCATTAAACACAAAGATAAAAACGTCACATGATAGTACAATTTCTAGAAAAAAACTGATTAAAACAAAAATGTCTTACCAGAAGATTAACATTATTATGTATAGTAGAATGTACACGATGTAACTGATACTTCGGACTCGAAGTTTCCACAAGTATCGAGGCTTTACTGTGTTTAATTTAAGTATAATTTAAGTAGTAATTAATTACTAGACGGAGGATTTTACGAATTTATGAAAAAAAAACGAGTAGATGCAGTTTAAAACAGCTTGACAATTGACAACAGACAAATTGATACAGCTTGTACAATTGGCTGTCAATTAATTGCCATGCAGGTAGACTCGAAAATTTGAGATTGTTCGAAGTTGAAACGGTTCGAAAGTGTCCTCGCCGTAACAGCGTCGATCGTGAGTGTGCAAATTGGAGTAAGTACATCAACAGCTTCGAAAGTTGCGTTAAAAGCGAGAATAGTTGAATGTCTGTTCCGAGTTGTGAATAAGGGAAATGGAGCAACTGGTCGGAAATAGTGGCAAGGACGTTTACGTAAGAAATGCATGAAGATGTAGAAGCCACGGATCGGAATCCCGTCGCGTCGATACTTTCGACCGGCACTGTACGCCCCTTATGCATATATAACCACGGTAAAATTATTTTAGAAAGATTTTTGACAGCCGAGTGGATGCGCGCGAAAAGGTTAAGAGGGCTCAGCTTACTTTATCTGGCGGTATCCAAGAGAGATCCTCAAATATACATGAGTAGACTTCGTATCGAATTTCCCTAGCGGACAGCAGAAGCGGTATCAGCGATGGAGGTCCGCATCAGGCGAATAAGAAGCCCCTTTGCAGACGTGTCTTGCAGGTACACCTACGTTTGTTCGACCCAAACGCGTGCTCTGCAAAACTACGGGTCGGCAAAAGGCAGCCAGAGAGGCAGGAATGATCCGCGCTACGTGATACAGGTCTCCAGCGTGTCTTCGAATTCACACGGATATAAAAATCTCCTGAAATTCAAATTGCGCTGGCATCGCTTCGCGAGAAATGCGACTCCCTTGTGAATGATGTTTTCGTCGGCGGAGGGCGACGCTACTTCAAATATGTGTGATTCAATAATTTAAACACGTTGACGTTCCAGCTTTTCCTCCCGTTTCCTTCTTTTTCGGCATACAAACAAGCTTGTTCGCCGAGTAATTGAAAAGAGAAAATGCCCCCGAACACACACATCCATCACGACACGGAAAGTGACACTCGACGACCCGACAAACGTCCGTGCAAATTAATACTGGCATTGTTCTCCGCTGCGACAGTCATTTTGACTTCTGAGTTGATATTCAAAGATTCTTCATCATTTCATCAACATTTATTGAACAGTATCCTGCACGAGCAGCTTTTATAAAATTTTAATCGTGCTATTTTCAAGTGCCGAGCTTTCAGCGATTTAAGAAACAAATTAATAAGTCAGGTAGTATTGATATATGTATTTTCTTCAATTATTATTTAACGTCGCTTTTTGAATTCTTATGTGAGAATTATTTCGAGACGGGACCTACAGTTTAGAATAAAGGTGGGTTCCGAACCACCTTGGGGATATATGTATTTGAAACGCAGTGCCGAATTAAGCCAGCGCGGTGCCCGTAACAAATATTACCAGGGGGTCCTAGATTTTGCACGATAATATAATAAAGCACGATGACTGATCTATTTTTTTTAATCAAAAATATCTGGGAACAGTATCCACCAAATTTTAGGTCAATTTTCTGCTGCAAGCGCGGGGCCCGTAGCATTTGCTATTCTTACTACGGGGCTTAATCCGGCACTGGTAAAACGTATGATACAGAAATTAATCTGTTCGGAGAACTATTGTTTCGATTTCAAATGTATCGACGAATTAACGAACTCGTTAGTTGAAGTCTAGCTTTAAAAACCTACAAATTTAGCTCAAAAACCAACAGGAAGTTTAATTGTAAAAAATGATATCATTGCACGAAAAATCAGTAGGATCTCTTTCGCGAGAAGACGAACGATTTCGCCTATGTTACTGACACACATAACTGACATAAACAGTTCAACGTTTCAATATAATATTGGCAACCGAAGCTATCGACATAGCCGCGGAGCGTTTTATTAAAAATCTATTAATACTCCCGCGAATGCTTGAAACGCTATGGAAACTTCTGCGTGCAGGTTAAACTGGAAAACTGTGCGTGACTCATTTGAAATGGCGCGCGTCGCCCGAAAGTATCACTTTGAGCACCGAAAATGTTCGTATTTTACGTACATACTGCGTAAACTGTCAGCGTGGCATATAGGTGTCGGGATATTTTCACTGGGCTTCGAGCGAAGCTCCTTTGAACAGTGGATAGCAGTGGGTGGCAGTTTCGGATGGGTATCGCCGCGCGAGACAAATTCGGATAAGCCCCGAATGATTCGCGGTTGCCGATAATGCCGGCAAAGGGTCCTCGCGTATCCCTTAGCTTGTAAAAACGATTCGCCATCTCTTTGCGAGTCTCTTTTCCCGTCGTCCCCGAGTTCCCGACGCGGTGGCCGCCCCCTCTCTTTCCGTGACTATTTCTGTCTTCCTTATCCCCACGGTTCCTGTCCGTCATCCGTATCCCTATGGGAAGTTCGGGAACCTTTCCCGTTCGCAAATCCCTTTCCGTGCCTCGGCGGAGCAAGAAATGCAACTCTCCTTAGGGAATTAATTGCGCCGTAAAACGTAGATTCAAATCTGCGCTTCAAAGGGGAACGAAGAAGCCGAGGAACAAAGAGGGGTGGGAGAAGGGGCCAAAGGTGTGGGTGCTCCTAGTATAGGTGTGGGTGGTTCGGCGGCCGAAGACGGAGGGAATAGAACGAAAGAAAGAAACGAGGAAAGAACTAGGAGAGGGACGTTCCTTTTCTTCAGTCGTCCGAAAGGTTTTCCCAAGATGGTTCTCATCTCGGCTGCAATCAGTGTCGTAAATTGCTTGCAATCGCCCCTGCAATTAATTCCGGCTCATCCTCCGGGGATTTATTATTCTCAATAATACCGTAATATTCTTGGCTGGAAGGACAACTCGGCGTCTTTTGCCACTGTGAGTTTCCTCACTGGGCCAACGTGATATCTCCAACCCCTTTCCACCATTGTCGCGGAAAAATGCGATTCAATATTTGGGATCGTTTGTGGGATTCATTATACCTTTCTCTTCTCTCCTTTCTTTCATTTTTCCCCTCTCCTTTTCTTTTTTATCACGTTACACGGTGAAATTAACTTCTTTCATTAATATTCCTCGTTGCCCCCCGCGGTCCGTCCAGAATGTTATAGTTATTGCGGTATTGTGCGTCTCTGTGCAAATTGGAATTTCTCGAGTGTATGTTAGAGGGGTGGTAAATATTATAAACTATTTCTTATGGGCTTGTTATACGGGTGGTAAATAGTCTAAACTATTTCTTATGGGCCACTGCAACATCTATAAAGTATTTTTTTTAAATCAGGACGCGACATTTACTGTTGGAGATCGAGTGTAATTACTGTATAAGCGTATAATATACATTCGCTTATATAAGCGAGAGTGCGCAGTTACATTCGTTAAACTTTACTTTAATACGTATTGGCTACACGAGGTACACATGGAGAAGAATACACGCACACACAGAGAGCGGAGCGCCATTATACACAGTACGCACGGAACAAACAACTTATTGTTGTGGGATTATAAAATAATCAGGTGTCAGAAGTGGGATATAACTATATAACTTTATTATATAATAAATAACTAACACAATATGACACATACACTAACCACGCTTGCTTACTCTTTTACTCTTACTCATTTACTCTTAATCAACGACTCGTCTATTTCCACGGCCTGACTAATTTACTCTTCTCTCTCTCTCACTCTCTCATACCATCACTCTAGGTCATTCACTCTAGTTTGTTGTGCTGTCTGTTTACTTGTCAGCGGCTCACCTTCGTCGCTGACAAGTAACGGGCGAACTGTTCCGAAAAACGCGTACAGTTTTTCGGATGCTCCAACCATCACGTCGGCTGTTTATAATAGCTTTAGCTCTTCTAACTCTTTATCCTACATTATAAACATTAGAGATGTCGCGATTAGTACGGCGTGAATACATCCACTTTCTTACGGTAATAGATTAATAATTAATTAATTGGTTATCGATCGTAATTTATCTTTAGGATATTACAAATTTTTATTCGCGGCGCAAAGGTTCGATCATTCACAACAAGAATTAACTATTTTTGTGGATACTAAACGCTGGATTCGGATTTAAATCGTCAGGTTTAGATTAATGTTAGATTAATTACACTAAATATACATACATTAACACTAAACGTACCGAGCTGTGAAAATAACAGGCACACTTTGCCTTCTAAAAACGACACTAAGAAAAACCAAATTCTTCTGCTGTTCGAAATAACGCGCACTGCGTACCGCTTTCGCGCTCACAACGGTTTTCCGATCAGGAGAGTGGTTCCGGCGTTATATCGCGGAGAGTAGAACAGCGGATTGTGTTATCTCCATTACCGATGCGTGAAGCTCGGTTCGAAGCACTGGTTTCACGAAGTTCCAGTGAAAAACTGATCCGCGTGTGTCTGTATCGCTGTATTATATCAGCCAGTTAAACGCGGAGTTTCTGTTCGCGCGCGAGTTACCCGGCAACAAACAATCAGGAACAGTTCGCGCGGAACTTCGTTTTCATGCAATTTACAGTCGCAATCCAAACACACAGCAGCGAAGCCTAAGTAATTTTCGACCCGGGGACAGGATATCAGGATACACGCGACCGATTCTCTTTCACTTCTCGTTTGCCGTAACCGGCGGTCTTGACTTTTATACGTTCCGGAGTAGTAGGAAGAATGGTCAAAAGAAAAGGAAGAGGGAAGAAATAAAACGAGAGAAGGAGCGAGGAGAGGGAGGGAGAGAGAAAGAGGACTGTGGACACTGTGTTCAGCGGCGGCAAGGAGGAGGGAAGGAGAAACTTGAAATACGAAGTGGCCGCGAAGAGTGTGGGGGCTCGTTCAAACTTTTGCATCAGGGAATTCTTTCTGGGTAGCCCCGGAATATCTGTGATAAAGTTATAAACTTTTCGGTGGGACTTGCCACCAGCATCGGCTAAATAACTGTTTGCCTTTCCCTCTACGTGACACTTAACGACCTAACTAAATTTTCTCTTACTTACCGAGAAAGGCGTGACTGTTCGGACAATTAATTTCCTCCCCGGTGGAACAGGGGTGGAGAAGGCCAACCGCCATGCCGAATCCTGATGGCGAGGCGAAAATCATTTTCTAAAGAAAAGCTCGGCCGGAACGCGAGGGCTGCGCGAAACGATCATAGACCTCCCCACCCGATTGTCTAACCACGGATTGTTTACACCGCTTTTGTTCGACTTTATTTCAATACGCGCGCCGCGACCGGTTAACGAATCCACTCCGATCGAAAGTTTATTCGTTTTCATGCAATACGCACGGCTGACGATTCTCTATAGATCCCGCGTTATGAAATTTTATCTTCATCCTGTAAGCAGACCGAGAGGATATGACGTTCCACCCGTTATACATTACCACGATAGATCGGATGAACGAAATTAATAGAGTCGATAAATTGAATGAGATTCGCTAAACTTGTTACGACACGCGTTACCCACCGGCTCCACCCCTTCCATTTTTCACCGAAATTTTGTAATGAGCGTATTGAAATATTTATAACCCGTGCGGTCAACGTTATTCCCCGAAACCGACCAGAATATCTACGCCGGTAAAACTGATTGAACCGAATTTATGTTATACACGTAATTCTATTCTGAACGACCGACAAAGTCATCGCATTAAATGCGTGTTCATGGATATTCAAATATTTCGGTGACCTGGTTACAGGCCGCCTTTTAATATTGCTGCAGTTTAAGAATATTATATAAATAATATATGAATGTTAGTATGTCTATCCTCAATTTAATTATAATTAAAACATGCATAATTAATTAAAATTAAAAGTTTATTTTGGAAACTAAAGATTAGTGGATCTTTACGCAAAATTTTCTAATTGAATTGCAACAAACTGGGGTAGAATAGAAATTTATTATCCTTCTTAATATGTTTAATACACATACAAAAATACACATACGTTATGCACAGTACGCGGTCGAATTGCGCGAGGAGTGTAATTATTTGTAACGGAACAATTGAGCTGGTATACAATTAGTCAATTACGTTACACGTGAACTAAGTTCTGTTGCATATTAGAGAACTGCAATATGCATGGTCCGATTGATCATTGGGCGGTAGTTAAGTTATTAGCAGCTCGGATGAATTAGTGGCTGCTAAAACCAATTAACCCATATTATTATTATTAGATTCACTTGACTATAAGGCCTGAATCAGTGATTTTTCAGCTAGACTGATAGAAGTATTTTAGTGTTTACTATTCCTATTCCATTTATAGTAAATATAATATTGTATTTTACGCGTTTTACTTCTTGTAGCTGTCTCTTAAAATTTACAATTAAATCCCGGCTAATTCCGGAGTGCTCACGACAAACATCGATTGAATTCGCTTCTGAAATCGGCCGCCACGTGAATCTCAATTTGTTTGTTTGTCCCAATGGACACGTAGTCTGTATGTATTCGGGTGTATTTACACTAGAAACCGAGAATACACACTCCACAATACTTGATTCGTTCTTGTAAGAGACCAATAAGGGAACAATTTGAAAACGCGACTTAACTCTATTTGCGAGTGTGCGATCTCGTAGCGAATAAACGTATCTAAATTTTGATACTTCATCTCGGGACATGTTTAAATGTTTCAGCATGCGAAAATCACAATGCTCTATTTATTGAAGCAACATCATAGTTTCAATAATTGCAATATGAAAAATATAAAACCGAATCTGTGTCTCTCGGTATCAAATTAAACCCTAGTAGCACAAAATATTGGATAAATTTCTTTTTCAAATATTGGAAAAATATTTTTTAAGCCACATTTTTTCATATGAGATAAATATTGGATCTAACTATTGCATGCATGTTTAAGTAATGTGAATTGAATGTTTAGAAAATATAAGCTAAATATTCAGAGAATATAAACTAGATATTTAAAAAATATAAAGTATATATTACAAAGAATGTGAAATCAATATTTGAAAAATATAAATCCAATATTTAAATAACATTCAATTAAAAAGAAGAAAAAGTTAGAAAAAAATATTTTTCTCCTAACATGAAATAGATATTTTCTGCCTGTTTAAAAGAAAAATTGTTACTTAATATAAAATAAATATTGTATGTACATTTTAATATTAAAAAAAGATTGAATCTCTTTTTAATATTATATGAATATGTATATAATATTTTGTGCTACTAGGGAACACAGCGGTAAAAGATCGATGAAATAACAAGCTACACAGTTATTTTTCGACGTTTTCTACTTCAAATTGATGAGTTGACATTTTAATCTTAGGTTGTTCGATTCTGTTTCGCGTTATAAATGTAAAAGTCACAATTACTTCTACAAATAACATTAGAGTATATCTTTTTTCGGGACAACTGTCAAATTGACAGAAGGGACGGATGAGAGTTAAATCGACACTGGAACGAATTGAATTGATAAAACTTCGAAAATGTCAGATCCTGTATATATTCAGAAGGCTCATAAAATACCCGTAAAAGTCTTAGAGGATTTTGCAAAATGATCGTGCATGATCGTTAATAGGGAGAAGTTTAAGAGATCAAATAAGAGCAGCATTATAGTTTCCCTACAAAATGGTAGCCGCGGAAAGAACGGTGCCAGCGTTGATTCGCTTCTGCGTCCCACACAGCTCTATTATTATGATTTAATCTCTGCTTAAACTGACTCAATTCCCGCGAGTCGCGAAGTTTTCACGATCTTCAGAATTCACAATAACTCTGTTCCATTTCTGCCGGTTTACTTTTTGTTTGTAACGGAATTGGCGTTATCATGGCACAAACGAAGTAGAGAGCGAGAGAGAGAGCGAGAGAGATGTCGGAATCCGCTCGTAAGCCTTAGAACTGGGTTGCGTCACGAAAGCTCCATCAACACGACATGGCTAATTAATCAAGCTTTTATGATCGACCGCCCAGTTGAACCACCGCACCGGGTTCGGCCCTCCTCTCTCTCCCTTATGTACACTGGTTGTCGACACACAATCCTACAAATTATTAGGTTGTTGCATATGAAATGTTCGATTTTAGAACGCGACTCTTATAAAACGTTTCGATCAAGAACTTTGGTGTATAAAATTTTAAGATACAAAGACATCTATGATTTAAATTGTCTGAAAAACTACCAAGTAACAAATGAACAATTTTCAATTGTATTTCAAGACAACAAAATTTAAAGAATTAACATCGAAACACAAAACCACGTTGATATTTCGATGCATACAATAATAAACAATTCGTTATCGCATTGCTTGCCTCGACC
>CM052329.1:10487670-10522911 GCA_028455615.1 Lasioglossum zephyrum
TGCTTGTTGAGAAATAGACACATTCGGATGCATTAACTGTCGATTCGTTTGAATGCGGGTAAAGAATATCGCGTCTAGCGGAATGGTGGAACGGCTCTCGTAAATAACAAGTTCGCGGGTCAACATAAAACTTGGCCGAATAGCTAACAGCTGAAGCTTAAGCCGGCGGTCGCTTACAAAAAGCTGTTGGGCATCGTTGGACGAGCGTTATGCGCGTATATCATCCGAGTTAACTGCCGATATAAAGTCCAAGCAAAAATTTAGATGTATGATCTACCGTGTTGGCCGTTTGCCGTTCCCATATTCGCAACAATGTAATTTAATGGCGGAACAGTCGGCGTATATCATTGCCACGATGCTCAAGTCCGGGCGAAAAACGTTTCCATTTCGTGTCATTAACACTTTTCTGCGTTTGTTGCTTCAGATTGCTCGTCTACACTCGTAACAATTAGCTTCCTTCTGCTACATTACGCGGTTCACCGAATTTCACAGCGAGTTACCACCACACGGTTCCATCCGTTTTCCTAACACTGCACAATGGTGTCACACGTTTTCCATACCTCTCACTTTGAAACGCGAACAACAATTTTAACTTTTAATTTTCGTAGGAACAGCGTGCTAAATTTTATAGAATTTTCGAAGAAATTAAATTGTTCACCATGTAATAGTCACGTATAGAATTTTCTAATCATAAACATTTAAATACTTAATTAATTACTTTATCAATCGTAATTTATCTTTCGAATATTATGAATTTTATTCTCGGCGCCACGGTTCGATCATTTTTCTACATAACAAATAGTTATTTTGTAGGAATACTAAACGCTGGATTCGGATAAACATTTAATCATAACTATAACATACTAATCATAACATATTAATCATATACGTATAAATGTATAAATAACATAACAACTAATCATAATCATAATCTCATAAACATTTAATTCTCGTCTTAATAATTTTAACAAATCAGAAATAATGTAAGAACAGTTTTGGATTCTAAATTTTACAAAATTATGGAAAAAATTAAATCGTTCACGATGTAGTAGTGACGCGTGTGAATCTGTATGAAATATAAACACTTTTTATATCCATTGTATAGAACATGAGTGAAACGATATTGTAATTCCTCTCTTAATAATGTTAACAAGTCTGTAATAAAACGTTGTTGATAATCATAAACATTTAATTCTCGTCTTAATAATTTCAACAAATCAGAAATAATGTAAGAACAGTTTTGGATTCTAAATTTTACAAAATTATGGAAAAAATTAAATCGTTCACGATGTAGTAGTGACGCGTGTGGATCTGTATGAAATATAAACACTTTATATATCGATTGTATAGAACATGAGTGAAACGACAAAGTAATTCTTCTCTTAGTAATGTTAACAAGTCTGTAATAAAACGTTGTTGAACTTTTGCAATGTCTCATTTGCGAACAAGGAAGAGTATCATCATGGTTCTCGTAACGTGTCTAATTAGAAACAGACTTTTGCGACCGACCGTGCAGGTTATTAAAAAGGAGAAGCTCGCCGCGATGCAGTACGACAACAAATTCGCGTGTTTATCCACAATAAAGGGTCTAGTAATTAATTCCAGCTATACACGGACGAGCTTCCTGCGATAATCTACATGCGTGAATTCGTATATAACTCAGACCAAAGTAGAAACTTTCGCTTTCTCCGGTGTAGCTTAAATACTGAGGGTGCTAATGATGCTTTGGAATCCGCGTAATTAAGCGAGGGTCTTGCGAATACATTTGCGCTGTCCATAAATCCTTCACGTTAGATAAATGTTTACAATTAGCTCCTACGTTGCACGCATTTCAACTTGCCGATGCCTCTTCCATTCCGGTAATAAAATAACGGCCGTGCCGACTACCCGCGTAATCAACGTTCATCTATTGTTAGCAACGTGTTTACTCGCGTTAATAATCATCTCTAATTTGCTCACGTCTCGCTGCACGAAATGAACATGACGGATACCTACCCGGCTGCACTTACACCGCGCCAACCTACGACCAACCAGTGCTAAGCCTATTCAAATGAAAAGTATTGGAAATACCCTAATTACAATACTTTTATCCAAATAAAGTAGTATTTCAGTATTTATTTTATTACTTAGTTCTACACAGAAAAATAGTTGAAATATCTATTTATTACACATGTATTGAAGCTGTTAATTGATGTAATATTTGCTGTGCGTTGTTTCAGAAATAATTATTGGAAATAATATTGTTTCTGTGTGGAAACGGTTCGATAGTGGATTTCAACCGATTAGTTACTCTATAATGTATAAGCATAGTTATGAATGTCTAGATATACATATAAAAGCTTATTTCGGTGAAAGTTAGTGGTGAAGTTTCGTTCGAGTAATAATGGAAGAAATATTTACTTGAAGTAACTATTTTAAGTTCGTGTTGGGAAACACATAATTGAAATACATATTTCATATACTTGAAAGATTCGATAAATATTTCAAATAGTATTTCCACTAATACAAAAATACATAGATCTTTCAAATTATTCAGAATCACATAGTTTTAGAAAACTGTTCGTAATAGTCCGAATAAGGTTTTTGAGGGAAATAAAAATTGTAAAAGTTGCCCGGAAAAATGGAAAATTCGGGAAACAATTAAAAGTGCTTTCTTCTATGGGATTATTTTATGAACTCAAGACCAAGACTTACGATTCGAACGATGGATATGAGTAATTCTTTTTTTGTTTTGTTCATTATGGTCCTGGAAAGGCGACAGGAAAAAAATTCGGAAAAACTGCAACAATCATAATTTTTGAAACGGTACAAATAGCGGGTTGACATGTTTGGCTGCGCATTATTGGTCACCAATGAGTTCGCCGTTGAGCACAACGTCGTATTTTTAGAAAGAATTCACGAAACGATCACAAACAAATTTATTGAAATTTAGGCGGGACAACTGTCTGTCCGTCAGCTAGTTATTATTAAAGAATAAACGGCAAGTAAGAAAACAATGGAATCGATACTCGTCAGTATGCCCGGTGCGTAGTCAACGCAAGGCTGAAATTCTGGTTGCGGAGATGCAGGGGTTTTCGAGTTGCGCCACGTGGAAACACAACCGGTCGTTTTATTGGTTGTTTTGATATTCTAACTACACCGTAGACGTGACGTCACAATGCTCGTAAACAATGCGACGCGTTTATACATGATCCAAGGTAAACCGATACAAAAGGCAGACGAATTTTCACTGAAAATGTATTTTTTCCAACAATAAATGTTTTGTATCGTGTGCAAACTGCTCGTATATCCAACGAAATTGTACCTAGAATATTCAGTGAACATAGTTAACATAGTTCGTTGATAACATTTTTTGTTATTACTTGTTACGTAGCGTACATCGACATTTGTTCAAGCTGATTCGGATAGTTAGCAATTATGGTGCAAATTCGGATGATTTACGATGTCTTCTGTGCATAGTGCGAATAATTTATCACCATGATTTGACGGTAAAGTGCGACGAAGAAGAAGTAGAAAACAAGTAGTGAGAACGTGAAGTTAGGTGATCAGACTTCTTCTTCCTTATAAATCGCTGACTTTGCTTCAACAGCTTTCTTTCGTCAAGGATAAAGATGAAGAAATCACGATGCTTTCGAAACGTCTATTAATTAATCTTTTCACGATTATATCTATGAACTTGAAATTGACTTCTGTTCAAACACAACATCTGTTCGAATGTTCCAGATTCTCTTCGAGACTCTCAAAATCTTTTAATATTTTCTTGCTCATTTTTCAGTTTTACATGCATCAAACTCGGAGTTTAGTTGTAATTAATTGTAGTTAATGCGAATACATTAAAACAAACTATAAATAAATAAATAACGTATGTTCCAAATAAAACGTGACCGAAAGATTACAAATTTCAACATCTGTGTTTTACAGAAATACATTTGTCAGCAACATGGTTCCATATTCGTGTTCACACGGCCGCGTTTTATACTAGTGCGCTTTTATTTCTTCTACGTGTACTGCGCACATCTCGTTTTTTTATGCAACAAATTGTCTAGGTACGCGCCGACACGGGAAAGCTATTTTAAAAATTTTTAATAAAATGTTTAATATTGCTTTTACGAGGGAGAATGTTGCGTATGAGAAAATTAAATTGACTGATTTGCAACTCTGTCGAGTATGTGCGCTCCTAAAACGTTTTGTAATAGCTTCGTAAAGCTAAAAATTCTTCGTAACGGAATAATTTTTTAATATCACCGAATCGATATGGCCGTGAAAATCTGGCGACGCGAGGGAAACGAGAGACAGGAGAAAGTCCGTGTAATAATGTAGCCGAAGAATATCAGGAGACAGTTACTGCCTCGAAAAGGTGACAATAGCTAACCGTGGCCAATTCATCACGCTTATTCCCATATGGGACATAGACGAAGTTTCGAGAACTGTCGATTGGCTGTCAAATAAGTCAAGAGTGTAAAGAATATACCTGCAGTAAGACTACTATCTAAGATCTAAAATAACCCTCTCTCTTTGCACTTGTTCAATTTGTATTCAATAAACTTATTTAAACGTATTTAATATTTGAATAAACTACTGAAAGTTTTTTACGAGGTATTATTTCAATTTTACACCGATCAAAATAAGAAAATTATACAAAATGGAAATATTGGGTCGCCGATAAAGTTATTTTTAGTAAAGAACTTGAATCAATGTAATATCAAACGAGACAATCAAGCTGGAAGTTTGTATTCTTTAATTGCTATTGTATTTTGTCGAAGATACGTTAGTGCCGGGTGATTTATTTAATGGAGTGTATGACGCGACGTTTGAAATAAAAATCGTGTTCTTTCGAGAATGCGATACTTTTAATGTCGGAGATAATTCTGTTCGCGTGTGGTCGGACGGCTCGAAAGCTTTGAGACATGAAAAAATTACAGTGGTGGATAATACTCTCGTGGTATACTCCCGAGGAAAACCGGGATTTTCCTACTCTACCGTTCCGTTGCCAAGGAGACCAAGACGCCAAGTATAACGCCATCCTCTGCCATCTATGCTAAACACGTGAATCCGACCTCTCTGTCTTTTACTATAACCGCTATCCTTTATTGCCAATTGTGACTGGAGGGAGTGTAAAACGTGTGAGGGACTCCGCTGTACAGGGTGATCCACGTAAATGGGACGGGTCATATCTCCAGTTTTATTGGGGATAGAAAAAGATTCTACGAGAAAGGTTGAAGGTCGTACCAAGGTTTAGCCTATTACTATTTTACCCTTTCCACGTGCATGGGAAAACTGCAGTTCATTAAAAATTGAATTACATGTGCTTTGCAACATTCTGTGCATAAAAATAGTACAGCTCAAATCTCGTATCATTAGCGACTAAATTCCGGAATCTTTTTCCAAGAAAATTTATTTTTAATGAGAGTCGTTGCTGTTCTCTTTCAATTACAAAAATATAATTATTATTGGACTGCGGGTTTCGTGCATCCAGGATGACAAAGTCAATATGTGCACACCCAAAGAATAGGAACGGTAAAGTAATTAAAAAAATAAATTTTTTAAAATACCACATTTTTAAAAATTTATTTTTATTTAAATAATTATTTTCTGCTTTTTAGTCTTGTGTTAGTTTGAATCACTCTTTATTAATACTTCGTATACTCAGTAAGCTTACTGTAAATTTTACTTGGTAAACAAAGCGATGATGCACTACCGGTGGCGATCGTCGCGCGATGATGTACTACACTACCGATGTTTCGCGCATCGGGGCGAAATGGGTCCGTGGAGTGGGGGCGAGTCAGAGTGCGCACGCATAGTAAAGTAGAGAGGGTTGTCGAGCGAAGTGGGGATCGCTAAACGCGATGGCGTAGTTCGCCGAGGAATGAAAAGGTAAATATTTAATTGTTATTTTCTCCGAAACGGTAAGACTTTAAAAAAAATTTTTTTTGAATAATGCATTGTCATCCAGTCTGAGCCATGTATCCAATTTCAAGTCTCTAGCTCATCGGGAAGTTAGTTTAAAATCAATTGCAAAATTTGTCACCGAACAGACAAACAAGAAAGCGAGCTAATAAAAACGTGATAAAAATATGAATTATATTCAGGGTCCAAGGAAATTTCTATTTGCAATTGGTGCAGAGAATTTTTCTTTTACATAAGAATCCGTTGTGTATTTGTTGCAGTGAGAAATCGATGCGAAACAGCAGCGTATACAAATTTTTTGGGAGCAAAGTTTATCGCTGTGCCAGAAATGCAATTTTCGTGCAGCACGAGGAAATGTTTATGAATCAATCGAGTGGTTAAGCAAGCTGTTCTGGAAGCTGCTTTTTACTACAAACTTCCCAGTTTCTGCTGACCACATATGCTCCTAGTGTCCCACCCGATGCGATGGTTTTCAATAGCGCGGGTGCCATCGTAAACTCGCCATGCGGTTCTTCGGCACAGCTAGCCCGCTATTTTTCTACAACAGACCTGCATCGGATCTTTCGCACAACAAGCTGTATCCATCGATTTCCGTAGTTATAGCTACTCTATCCGCGAGACGTGATCGTGTACGTGTCCCGGTGATTATGAAAATGGAGCCGGTTGAAATGTGCTTGGAAATTATCGATTTAAGATAGACTTAGATGTTTAAAAACTAAATTGGATGTGTCAAGAGCAATGATCTGACAACGAGACTAACACGACAATCCGTTCCCGAGGAATGGGAAATTGAGAGAAAAGGAGGAACGACAGATAACGAATCGGAAGAGGTGATTGGACAGGAAGAGTAGAACGCAATGAAAAGGAAATCTCGCGTTAAACGACAACTGCGCGGCCACGGTTGCCAGACAAACCGGTATTTATCGGTACAATCGGTTCTGGTTAATTTAATTTAGTCGATCCTAGCAACTAACGCCACTTGAATATCATTTACATAGGCAAACCCGTGGCAAGTCGAGATTCTTTAATATTCAATGATCCTATTAAACTTCGCTCGCTACAAATCTTTGTTTCCATCGCGTTTCACCGTTTTCGAGATTCGAGATAAGACGACTGGATAGAATGCAACCCTACTTCTTATGCAGTGATGCCTTATAGGCGAGGGTTATGCTTTATCGTAACCGGTGGACAATTATCACGACGCTTGGCTGTTATGTATTATTCGAATTAAAATGTCAAGACGACAGCTAACTGCTGGGGATTTAGTTGAGAAAGGTAGATTCAATTTCTGATTACGCCGCACGAACCGCTGCCGCGCCAGCGAGCGTTTCAATGCAAAATTTTGTAATTAAATCATATTGTGCATTTCAGAGAAGAAAATAGTTCTGACGTATTCATTGGACTGTGCCAAATATATATTTCTTCGAGAATTACGCTATTATCTGTAGAATAAAATGATCGGTAATTGAATTTAATCGTAAATATATAAATTATAGAATATTATGAATTTTTAAATAAAAATAAAAATTCATAATATTCTAAAGATAAATTACGATCGATAAAGTAATTAATTATTTAACTTAGATGACGGAAAAATTTACAGTTCCAGAAAGACATAGTTCTGACACCGTCCCCAAGGTGCACACAACCGTCGGAAAGACTTTCTTGCTAGTTACTGATCTGTCACCATTCAGCATAAATACTTTTCTCAAATTGCCTTCGAACATCTCGTGTATAAGGCAGGGCCCGCTAGATAGCCTTACTGATGAGTCCTCTAGCAGGACTAGGACGAAACACATCCTTTCTTTTCCTCACATTAAAACATTTTAATAGCTAACTTCAAATCCGAATCCAGCGTTTAGTATTCCTACAAAAATAGCTATTTGCTGTGTAGAAAAATGATCGAACCTTTGCGCCGAGAATAAACATTCATATTATCCTAAAGATAAATTACGATCGATAAACTAATTAATTATATGAATTATAGAATACGAAGAGAAGACAATACGAAGTGTCTTTTCCCCTGAATAAATTCCTGATCTGACGGAGAAGAATTGCATATTCACAAAAATTATTCATTTTCGATTCACAATCGCTGATTCTCGAATAAGACGTGCTCCTATTCGTAAAAGTACGGTATGGTGCGGCATGTACGAGACACAATAATGAACCGAAAATTGTCGTTAGGGAGAACAAGGGAATATTGCGAGCATTGAACGTGTAGGAGAATTTCGAAGGAGGCGTGCTCAAGTATGCTTTCAAATAAACGGCGCGACGGCGGCATCGAAAGTTGCTTGCAGACGCAACTAAGCATTAAATGGAGGAACAACGTAAACCAGATACTTTAGGCATTTCCTTTTTTTTACTATTATTCATTCTATTAAAAATTATTAACTATGTATATCAAAGCACGATTAATTTAGGAGTTATTTGAATTTAAATATTGCTAACAAGAGAATACATTCCTGCTGCATAAACTTTATTCTTCATAACAGGTTATTTCAATTGGAATAGATCCTAAATTAATCATTTTTAACATACGTGGGTTATACTTGTTTTAGAGAATAAAAACAAAGTTGACTTTAACAAGTCCTTGAAACCATTTGATCGAATTAAAGCGGTGATACATATACATATATTGCGATTGAGTATTACACGTTCTAAAACTCATAGCACCTGAAGCATTCGAAACGTTTTTAATTTTGAGGTCACCAAAAACGAACGAATACTTTTCGTTCATTCCCATTGTGAGAACTATTAAACATTTTCAGGTTTTATATAATATTAAAATGAAATTTGCCGAGCGCGAAAGTGCTTGTACGCTTTCAATACAATTATATTTCCATTTCCCTGATTTCTGTTCCGAGAATAATATTTCATTGTGTTACTTTAAACGATACCCGTTCTACTGCAATGTAGCAACTACATCATCCATATTTTCGAAATTTTGTATAAACGTTGTCTCGAGGCGAGTATTTTAAGCATTTTAAATTCCCTTTTAATCAATGTCAAAGTAAAATGGGAGTGGTTTGATTTCTCTTTAACAAAACGCTGCATTTTGCGAATGGCGATCAACGGAAGTTCGCTTTTAATGAATTTCAATGTAAAATCGAGAGTGGCTTGATTTTTCTATAACGAAGTGGCGTGCAGTAATGTGTTTTTTCATCCTTTGGTCTAAAATTTGAGAGTTTACATCATCGAGCGATTATTGTTTTTTAACATAACAATTTCTACTTATAACTGTATTGGATACGAGAAATATTCTTAGCAAAAATATTGAATAAAATATTTCAAGAAGAAATCCACACAAGTATGTTCAATATTCTTTAAAACTCATTTGAAAAGTTTTTTTTTATTAAGCTGTGAAATCCCACATGGGATTATTAGCAGCATGCACATGACTGTGCATGCTAACATTACAAGGATAACTTATGAACTATAAATTTGAAAAGTTATCGCATCGAATAAAATACTTCATTTTGAGAGTTGTGCGCGTACTTTAAAATAAATAGATTATTATCTTTAAAATACTGTGGCGAGTGGATGATAACGAGACGAATTACGAATGAGTGAAGGACCACCTATTTAAATGAAAAGGGTGGTCCTAAATACCTAAACAGTGTACGTTTCGTCGAGATTAAAATCTGACAGATTGGTTGACGTCATGATTGAGTAAGCGTGCATATCAAAGGTGTCACACGAAGGAAATCCATTGTCCGCGTCGTAATAATTTCCCGTGCTGCGGAAACGAGTTAATATATTGGCAGGTGACTCGCCTTTCGATCTCATCTCCGGCCCAAAAGCAAATTACTCGACCAAAGCGAGGAAATAGCGAGGGTTGCGTTGAGGGGGTCCTTCGTGTCCATGGCACGCGATGTCATATCACGTTATTGAGAGCTACTTGTCATTCTCTGCTTTGGCGTCACAGGATGTCCGTGTGGATCATTCAATTAATTCCACCTTTACTCACATAAATACCGATGATAATCACAGGAAAGTTCTGCGCGGCTAGCATTGCTCGTTATCGTTTGATCGCGATCTTATGTGCGAATTTTCGCGTACCAGTTCGGCACTGGCCAAATTTCAAACGCTTAATATCAACATTTCGCTCGTTACCATTCTTTATAATTCGATACAATCGAACCGTTCGAAGTGCATTTTAATACTGCAACGTCTACACGATTATTCACAATTTTTGGAAATAATCTTCCTCAAGATTATTAAGGTAAGAATTTATGTAGGCCTATGATGAAAATTTTAAATATACATTTTGCAAATCTGTGTCAATGATTAAATAAACCATCCGGTTTAAAGCATGAATAAATAAATGAATGTTCAGCTTTATTATCCAAGATTTAACCGTTAAGCGGACAATGTTATTTAATTTCGGATGAATATGTATAAAAATAATTTTGTGCGGATAATGTACGAGCCTCGCGAACGGATAAGGTGTTAAAAATTATTGCTCTAGTAAACCATGGACTATTTCTGTTAGACGTTCATTTATAAATGCCACAGGTATACCAAAGACTCTGATTGCGATGCTCGTAGATAATCATCGATAGTAACTCTCCTTCAGCCGAGCTTAATGTATTCTGGGTGTGTGCTTACCGCTCTATCTATCTAACAGGCTCGTTAAATTGTAAAAAAAAATTGCCACGATTACTCTGTACACGAAGTCGCATCAACGAAAAATGTTGTGATCATGCAACAAGTGAAATGACTCTTAGAAGTGAGTTGTAAAAGGTAAAGAAATATTCTAAAAAAAAACTTTCTTTGCATTTTGTTTGAAAAATAGGATTTCAAAAATGTTTTTTAAAAAAGATTTTCGATTATTCAACAGTATACTAATGAATTTTTACCACAAATGTTTTCAATGATTTTTTAAAAAATGAACTCAGTAATACGGAAATAATCATTCGAAACATAAACAGCAGCATGTTATCAAGTAGATCTTGATAAGTAACATTTACAATTTAAATGATAGCAACAAGATATAGCGATGACCAAATTAACTAGACAATAATTCAGAATGTTTACCAGTGATAAGATAAACAAGAGAGAAAGTGAAAAATCTTATCTGTAGAAAAACAACTCCGCCATTTCGTAATCCGTATAAAGTGATTAAAAAATTCACAATATACACATAATGAAAGTTTTAAAAAAGTTTGAAAGTCTATATAAGTTTGTATGCATTTGGTGTGGCAATAAATACACAATAATGAACAAAGAATTGTTTAAAAAGTCTCTAAATCTGCATAAATACAACAGTTTTAATTTTGCAAACTCGTACTGTAAAAGTTTACAGTACCTACCAGGATCCACAAAAGTTCAAGTATGATGCGCCGAACGCAGCATTCAAAATTGGTGCGGCCATTACGCGTAATTTCTAGTACATATATTTAAAAAAAAAAACAGTGAAACAAGTTGAATACATATTTCATTAAACATTTCCGAATAACGACAAGATACTTGTATAACAGTGGCTCGTCCGAACGGATTTCTAGATCGCAATATTCCGGTAAAAACTTCGACAGAATCTTTCGAAAAATGAAGCAAGTTTTCCGTAACGGTCACCATGGAGGAAGAGAAAGAATGAGAGTTAGATGGATAAAAAAAGTGGTAAAAAAAAGAAATAGCTTAGAGCTGTGGAGAAACAGCTCCGCCATTTCGTAAACAGTGTAATCTACTCCTGTCGAACCGTCGAAAAAGGACATGGGCGAGCGAGAGGAGAGTGAGAGAAGCGTAACGAGAAAGAGATAAAGAAGGACGAAGGACACGGCTGTTGCATCCTGGCGTAGGAGTGCATCAACAGGATCTCGCTGGTCCAAGTAGCTTCGGCTTGGTTCCATGGTGGGGCCATGGAGTGTAGGGTAAGGGTACGGGGGTGCGATGGTGGGGAGATCGGCGATCGGCTTCAGGGTGGGGGAACGACACGAAGAGGAGCCGAGTGGAACAGCTCCCTCTGGCGAAGACCTCGTGTCAGTCGAGCCGTGTGCCGCGTCGCGGTAGTGTTGTGTCGTGGGGCCGCGATTCGCGTGTCGCGTCATCCACCAGCGACGCTTTGTTTCCTGTGATTAGAAGCGATGTGAGTTCAGTGAAGCCCGAGTCCAACATCATCGTGATCATCGTTTGAATCGAATAAATCAGTGCACAAGAAAAAGAGAGATAGACCAGGCGGGACAGCCGTAAAACTATCGCACGCGAAAGTCGTTCCGTCGCCGTGCTCGGTGCGGACCGCGTGCTCCCTGCCGTGTGCTCGGTCCTCCGTTCTTTTCGGCAGGTTTGTTCAAGGTTAGCCGTGTTTGGTTGCCGCCGGCACGAACCGTACGATCCGATCCGGCTCGCTGCTTTCTGCCGGTTTTTTCCCTGTCACTCGCGAGCGGTCCTCGACCGAAAAGAAAAATCTCGTTTGAACAACGACTCTGACGTTGCTGGTTACTATCGCGTGTGTCTCAGATATCTACGTATACCGGTGAGAGTTAGTGGTTTATTTTCAACGCTGTGTTTCTCGTTTGTATCAGTGAAAAATCTCTGAATCGGTTTCGGGTTCATGCAAATGGATAAATAGTGTCGGGACGGAGCGGGTTGCGCGGCGACAGGAATCCTCAAGGTCACGGGAGAACGAGCCGGGAGAGACCGTAATAAGTCGGGATCATAATAGCAACACCGGTCAGCGGAGAGAGACAGAGGTGGACCTCTAACGATCAATTTCGAAGTCGTGAAACTAGAGAAAATAGAGAGAAACACGTTCGGTACCTTGTGCTCTAGTGTGTGAAAGAGAGAGGTAGAAAGATGGATGCATAGAGAAAGAAAGATAGAGGAGCGAGCAAGTTGTTTACTCGTGGGATAAAACGCGGACCGATTAAACGAGACTGAAACGAATCGCGCGAAGTCAGTGTCCCTTTGTCTGGTGGACCCGGTGGCCGTTGACCCTGGTGCGAGAGGCCGCTGAATGTTTCTGCAGCGCGTAAAAAGCAAGGACAACCGAAGTGACGGAGGACGACACGGTCCATACATAAAAAATTAATTTCTCGTCGCCGCGGTCACGCCGGCGTTACGTTCTCTCTCCGCGCTGCTGATAAAACTTTCAGTTGTAATTTGCAGGTCGCCCGGTGTGGCAATTCCCCTAACCTCCCCCCAGGTCCTCCCTTCGTCCCTCCCCGACTACACCAGGAAGTACCGATGCTGGTTTCTCCCGTGTGCTTCGAACGGGACACGTGTACCAGCGCCGGTTTCGATTTTCGGTTGAAATGATTGGCCTCTCGCTGTCTGCTGGAGCGACCGCGGTTCGTGAAAACGGACCCAGAGATTAACTGCGTTCCGCGTCTTTTAATTCGCACCTATACTTCTAGAGAGAAAAACAGAGAGAGAGATAGATACGTGCAAGCTTTCCTCTCTTTTCCGTGCACATGTGTGTGCACGTACACAGTCGGAGCAGAGCGTTCGAGCGAATCAGCCCGGTGGCTTTGTAGAAGCGTTCGAGAGGAGATCGTATCGATACATTGGACCAGTTGGACGGTCCGCGCCTCGTAATGAGCTAGAGCAGTGTACGTTGGGGGATCGAACGTGACCGGTGCAGTAGCCTCCCCGCATCCTCTATCCGGTATCCTCGAAGGAGCCGTTAATCGAGGTGCCGCCCATTACACGAAAAACCAATCGGCCCTGGGATCGTCTCTCGCCC
The DNA here is from genome assembly GCA_028455615.1 of Lasioglossum zephyrum. Taxonomy (NCBI): domain Eukaryota; kingdom Metazoa; phylum Arthropoda; class Insecta; order Hymenoptera; family Halictidae; genus Lasioglossum; species Lasioglossum zephyrum. The sequence goes on from CM052329.1 coordinate 10,501,262, forward strand.
TCGGAGGGAATCGGTCCACCCGATTGAATCGCGAATATTATACGTGATTTCTTCGGTAGAGCGTCGTCGTCGCCGTCGCCGTTTTCCCGACGAGAACCGGGAACGTGGTCTCGGTACTGGGATCTTCTCTCCTCTCCCTCCTCCTCCTCTCTCTCACGTTCTGTCTCTTATTCTCGCGTTCGATCGAAGATGTCGCGGTGTGCAGCAACGACGGCAGTAGCACCACCAGCAGCAGCATCATCATCCGGAGAAAGCGTCGCGTAAGGGTTGTGAACCGGCGACAGAGAGGGAGGTGAGGGAGAGAGAGAGAGACACGCAGCACGAGGGTGATCAGAGAAAGGGAGGCAGGCCTAGCTTAGGCGAACTTTGAGGAAGAGAGAGACTCGAAGACCGTTTTCACGGTCGTCAAACCGGACAGAGAAGATGACGATGGCCAGCAACATCGTGGTGGAGTGGCTGAGGTCCCTCCACCTCGGTCAATACTCCGAGTCGTTCATCGACAACGGTTACGACGACCTTGAGATCTGCAAGCAGATCGGCGATCCCGATCTAGACGCGATCGGGGTCTTCAACCAGTCTCATCGCGCCCGGCTGCTCCAGTCCGTGAAAACCCTCCGGGAGGAGGGCGCCGCGAGCGTTTACTTCACGCTGGAAGAGAGCAACGACTGCCTCTGCGACAATGTCAGCTCCAAGTCCTCGAGGACGTCCTCCGAGAGACCACCCAGTGATAAAGAGGCGCAGAGAGCCTCGCCGACCGCCAGTTCTTCTAGCGGCGGTCAGGAATTAACCAAGTTCGCGGACGAGTACGAAGAGGGGAAGGCGGAGCTCGTCAGAATCCCGGGGATGCAGCTCAGGATGCTGCTGCAGGAGAAGCTCAGACACGACGGCATCAGGCTCGCCTGTCAACCTTACACAACACCGGTGAGCATCAGGCCTGTCATTGTTTATTCGTAATTTCAGAGCCGCGGCGAGTTCTCTTCTTCGTAGCTGCCGGTACGCTTCCCAGGAACCGGTCATTCATCTTCCTAAGTAAGACACTCGCGAAAGAATCCAAACGGGAGGGGGGGAAGTTATGCCGCGAGGACATTTCCGGATGTTCATTAGCCCACGAAATGTTTTCTTCATTTTTCATACTCCCCTTCCGGAATACGCTGCTCCAGGTAGCTAGGCTGAGGCGCGCTCAGGTCTTTGAGATTAAACTTTACTCGCATGAGGTCGTCGCAATTTCGATGTCCTCGCAAACGCGTAATTCTACCGAATTAAGGTCGCTGCCCATTTAACAGCACAATGCCCGAACTGTTTCCTACCAACATGCTCGCATTATTTTCACGTATTTCACAGCGTTCGCTGCGACCTTCGCCGTCGAACTTCTCCACGATGCTCTCCTGGCTGACCGGCTGTGATAAAAATGCGTGGAACTCGTTAACAATTTTGTTTATAATTTTACGAACGCGATTAATATTGGAATTAAGATTTCACATCAACTTCTTCAAGTCCTTTGTCTTGATTTCCTTAATTGTCTTATTTTTTAGTTGAAAACATATGTAAGTTAAATAAGATAATAGATAATAGATAAAATATTTTTATCTTTAGTAACTCTTTGTAAACTGAAATATACATGTAAATAGAATTTATTTTTGTTAATAAATTAATTTTGTTAATAAAAGTAGACAGCACAACATCGATACTCCTCTTTTTTCCTTCTCTTGGTGATAAGAGTGAACACGTTGACTTTGGTATGACGTCGTTCAGGTGTCGTGCTGTTAAATGGAAGACGACATTTATTCTCGGGATGCAGCGGTGCCCGAGAAGAAAAAACAAAAGACCATGTCCGTATACCGGTAATGGCTGACCCCGTGCGACTAGAATTGTGTGGACAAATCGGGCTTGCGAGTATCTAAACGGGTTACGCTTGCTGGGGTTGTGGAATGGAACAGATATCGTTCTTAATTATAGATGTTTCATGGACATTCTGCTGCTTAAAGAGAGAATTTGTTTGAATAAAGACGGTCCGGTTACATTGCGAATTGAAAAAGTAATAGGCTACACGTAGGACAAGTGTAATACGTGACCTTAGTTGGTCTAAGTTATCTTGGTTACTGTAATCTTTGACAAGTTACAGATATAATACACCTTTAGTTTATAAAAATGTTTCCTATCGGTTGAAGATCTTTATCAGTGGTAAAGCACCTTCAATAGAGAAAACTTAATTCTTCGTTTCTTATTAATATTTAGTTCCAACGTACAAATAGATGTAGAGATTTGCACGTGGAAAATTCATAACCACACAATGTCGAACTTGAATATTAATAGGTTTTCCAGAACTTGATTTTTTGCATCGCTATAGATTTCAAAGGTAATGTTTTTATAGTTGCGTAAAATGATGGTAGAAAAATTACCTTGAAAGTAAGAATGGCTAGTTGTTGGATTAAATAGACTGGCACGAGGATGTTGACACCTCAATTCGCGTCGCATCCGGATTCAAACGCAATAAACATGTTGAATAAATATATTGCTGCTATAATGGAATATGCTAGAACGAACTAATTGGTTCTAAAACCACATTCATTATGGAATCTGTTGGTTCTAGTGTACACACGCCGGATCACTGTATATTTAAAGGTAATCCGTTTCCAATTCACAGTATCCAAAAATATAACTACTCCATCCAATTTAAACGGATAATGGAAACCATACGTCTCTAGCTAACATAAAATTAACCTGATGATTTAGAAAATTTGAAAAACATACATTCTTCACGGACAGATAAATTACAATGACGCGTGTAAAGTAACAATTACACCTTGGAGGAGAGGTAGGCCACCATAAATGTCACGTCAGTCAAACGATGATCTAGGCGAAAAAATTCGACACTGCTCCGATTTAACGCTGAAGTGTCAAGTAGACATTCCCGAACAATTTTAAAGGAAGACGGGGGATTTGAAAGTTTCCCTAATGACCGCGCGTTAATTAATATATTGTACTCTCTATGCAATACCATTTGTTTTGATAAACTTGAAACTTTCCCCTAAATTAAATACGAGAATCAATCATTTCAATTATTAAATTCGAATTACAAACAATTAATATATACGTCGCATATGTGCAAATAGATCCTTCGCAGTAATCCTTGGACGGGTAAAGCTATGGCGTACATTGAGCACGTATACTCTACACGTGAATAAATCAGCAATTTATATATTCAATTAATATACTGTATATGCAAATTATTTATGTAACGCCGTGCCAACGCTAAATATTGAACGTGTCCGACCGGACCAGTTTGTCGTTACAGATACTCAAATCAACTTGTTAGGTAGTTAGAGTTGATATCGTTTCAGAAGAGAAGATGCAGAAAAGTTGTAAGCCTCGTGAGACACGGCCAGGGCGCGGATAATCCCGTGATTCATTGTTTCGTTATACTACACATCACTTCGGACAAGATAAACCGCGCTATCAAATTCTAATGCTCTTCTTATGTGCATTGAGAGCAAGTATCGCGGTGCAATTAACGAGCGGATCGCTAATTGTAAATATGTATACTCCTCCTTCATCATCTTATTATATGCCTTACGCACTCGTCGTTCCGTCAAATTTTTTACAATTTTCTCCCGAAACCACAGCCAAGAGACTATCAAATTTTAATTGCTCGCATGTAGCATTTACAATCTAGAAAATGTACTATTCAGAATTTTCGCATGTGGCTTTATGTCAATGTACAATCTATGAGAATTATTTCTTATTATCTTATATATAATATTATTATATATTTCTAAAATATATAATATATATATATATATATAATAACGAAATATTTCTCGAGTATAACAATCTTCTGGAAAATGATTAAATATGAGAATGTTCTTCCGAGAAATATCAAAAATGTCCCTGGACCTAATTATTCTGACGAAAGAATTTATTCAGTCGTGTATGCGAAAATGCTACAAAAACTCGAACAGATGATTCAACGACTACGTTTATTTTGTATAATAATCGGCAGACTAGTCATTAGTAGACTTTTCAATTTAAAATTGAAAAATACTGTTGTATTATTTTCAACCTATTAAACATATTAAGAAAGAGAATCAATTTCTATTACGTCCCGGTTTGTTGCAATTCCTGCAGAAAATTTTTATTTTGCAGAAGAATCCGCACTCTAGTCATTAGGCTTCGGTATTTCCAGTAACGAAGTGGATGACGCGTGCGTGGACTCTCGCAACAGTTTGTACAGGGAAGAACAATTATTCTCCTCGACCTGCACTCCTCGATACACGACTTATTACGAGCCGGGAGGGTGTAAACGTGTAACGTGACTGATAATGAAGAGCCGAGTAAGGCAAATGGAATTCGAATTAAGTGAAATACGAATTACAGAGACTCGTCATTGTCGCTGGTACGTTCGCCGGGAGTGGTGCACGTATGCACGCGCGTGTATACGTGTCTGTGTATGTCGTCGTCGTCGTATCGTTATCACGAATGTAAAGCCTGGTCGCTTTATCGACTTCGAAACAACTGTAAGGTTCAGCTTCGTCGCTAATGATTCACACAGCCCGACAACGTCTTTCCCGTATCTGCGTGCGTTAATTAGCGAGCGGCGAGCTGAATGCAGATGGAAAGATAGACGCCTTATATTGGGAAGCCTGGGTGGTTTTATCGCGAGGATAAGTCTCGGCTGTTATTTACATTCGTGCCGCGACATTATGACCTCCGCGTTTACGTCGGAGGCTCTTATTTCACCGGTTTATGGTCACGGCTGCTTAGCTTATTGGGCAAGGTGGCGCTTATACAAATCGCGGACGGTCTCGCCGTCTCTCCCCGTCGAATTTAAATGACAAAAGCCCCACGTGAAAATTACAAGGCTTCGATACCAAATTGACCTTTCTTCATACCAATCGATAGCAACCCCAAAGAAAACCCTGCGCTGCAAGTTTCGAGACGGTACCTCCACCACAAGGCTAGTTACAGGATTACCGCGGTTTAATCAATTATTTCTTCTGTTCTACTTGACAAAAAATTTGTGGACATTTTAGCCAATAGCTCACACCACTGTGAATTTTTTCCGAAATTTTAATTCTCTCTCAATTGCGGTAACAGTTATTATTAGACTATAGGGTGAATACGGTTAATTCAATTATTTCTTCTCTTCTACTTGACAAGAAATTTCGAAAAAATTTGTGGACATTTTACCCAATAGCTCACACCACTGTGAATTTTTTCCGAAATTTTAATTCTCTCTCGATTGCGGTAATAGTTATTATTAGACTGTAGGGTGAATACGGTTCAATCAATTATTTCTTCTCTTCTACTTGACAAAAAATTTCGCAAAAATTTGTGGACATTCTACCCAGTAGTACACACGACCGTGAATTTTTTCAGAACTTTTTACTCGGAAATCTGTGTCTGGAAAGCTACGAAAACTAAAAATTGTGCGACGTTATCCAACGACCACGTTCATATGTTTATGGTTCCTTTCTTTATTTTTTTCATTGGTGTCATATTTTATTTTTTTGGATTGTAGTTTGGTTATAGAACAGCAGAGACTCCGAGTGCCTGTTCCCCATAGAAAATTGTAAATTACGCGGGAATTACGATTGGTGACCGGCCGTCGGGAATTTACGGTCGCGTTTGATACATTTCCGCGGTCGGCACCCGGGCCCTGTTAGTTTCTAAATTTTCATTCGATCGCGTCGCAACGCATTAAACGCCGCTGCCTCGCCGATGATTAATATCGAATTTATGAATGCCACGCGAAGAAAATTTGAAAATTTTACGGGGCTCGTTTTTACGAGCCGCGGCCATGAAAAACAGTGTTTAACGCTAGGCTATTAATGAAATTGCGAACTCGTATAATTCACCGGGCTTACGGTGCCGTGGCTGATCGATAAACCGGCTGGCAAAAGAGAAAATTAAAATGCGGGGAAGTCTAGGAATTAGCGGGTTAAGGGTGATTATCTGCAGAGCGTTCGCGGTCCTCCCGCGCCGGATAGAGCTTTTTTTTGTAAGTAATAGCTGCATGGAAAAAAATCCTTACCCTTCCACGGTCTCGTTACTTTTTATGAAGAATGTTAGCCTGGTTAAATTAATTCTCGCGGTTTATATTACATCTCGAAGTATTAAAGCGTTTCGGGTTCCGTTTAAACGTCACTGAATTTATCCTCAAAGCTGGCCGAGAACGAATTTCCGCGACGCGCGGCTTTCAATCCTGCAACACGCTGCTGTTTAATTGCTGCCGCACTGTTGGAAAGTCGGGTTGTTTTTTTTTATTTCGGAAATCAGAATATATAGACGGACATCCCAAAAATATGCATGCACAATTTCTCGCGGTAGTGTTCGGACAGTTTCAAACGGACGATCACTTTTCAAGATAGAATTTTTGTCAGAATTAATAACAAATAAACGTTTTTACATAATCTTGTATGTGGGGTTACATTGGAAATTGAAATGTACGTTCTGTAGATCTGTATTAATTATAATTGGTTGTGATTGATTTTCTTTATCGGCAGAAATGTCCTAGAAGAGGAAAGAAAATATTTTTTGTATGGCCAAATTTATTTTAATGATTAACTAATCGATTGCAAACGAATCAAATTTTATTTCTTCTAAAGAAGCGTAATTTTCATATTTGTTAGATTTTGTTAAGATGTTCATCGTTAAAAATTCTATCTTTAAGGCAAGGGGTTGAAGCACCTGTAACGTAATCGTCGTTCGAGATACTGTAATCTTTTAGCAATTAAGATTGGACAGCGTGTAAATACGGGCTAATAAAATGCCTTGGGGGGAGTAGTGTTTAAAGAGGGAGGAAATTGGTTTAATTTGTTTGGAATATTTATTAGCCGACGATAAAGAGGACAGGGTTCGGTATGAAAGTTTATAACGGCGCGGCGATCGACGTCGAATCTCATATTTTTCAATGCGTTTCGGGCCACTTTGTGCACAACGGTTTTTCACTGTGGATACTCGCATACTCGCACGCAAATGACTGCGCGGCAAGAAAAAGGCAATAAAAATGTCTGTTCTCTCTCAGAGCACGGTGGTCCGGCCGTCACTTGCTCCTTTTTACCCTACCACGGCACGGCGCGATACGTGCCAACCTGTGTGGGAACGCGTGTGTGCTAGAGATCACGGTTTTCGACGTGTATTGAGGATACACGTATTCACGTGTTCACGTCTACTAATATCCACTCCCGCTCATAAGTCTTAGGGCTACACTGCGGATCTTTATGCAAAATAAAAAATGTTTGTATCGATTGCAAGGCACAGGAACCAAATAAAAATTTTACGGCTAGTCTCCTTGAATCTTTTTAACATGTCCATTGTTTTAAATTGTACGTATCCATTTTTAAAGTAAAATCCGCAGTCTACTTTTAGGACAGTGATTTGTACCTCAACGATTTATATTAGGTTATCCTAAACGTTTCTTTCGCTACGTGCACATTCCATATTGTTAGATAACACCGACAACAACATAATAAATGAAATAAACAACACAATAAAAATAGTTAGTTTATTTTTATGTGGACTGACAAATTTTTTTTATGTGTCGCTATATATAAAATTTATATTTATTTTTATGTGGAATAACAACACAATATTCTGTACGTTAATGTTTTATCATTCCCTAAGCTTCCCCTTTCTCAATGCCAATTGTTTTCTTTCGAACGAACTTTTGGGACAACCTGATACAATAAATGTATAGACTATAATAGAATTTCTTGCTCGAAACGTTTTCTAAGAATTTCATTCTGAAATGGAACTTTTCATGTGCAACAACTTAATATTAAATACACGTGTATTTTCGATACACATGAAACGCGCGCGCGTGGAAGATTCCAGAGCCCGCGAACGCTCATCGACCTCCGTCAAAATGATACTTACCACCTCCGGGCTCTCTCGGATGCATACTTTCGTATTTATTGGTTCAATCCGGAAGGTCCGATTTGTACGGCGCCTCTCGGCCACGTATCTGGCCAATCAACATTCCAGGCATAGGGACCACGTAGCCAATTACGGTATCCGCGATACAATCAGCACCACTATGCGCCTATTTATTTGTTCAGCTGCTCGTTTATGGCGCAAAGAGTAAACACGTCGTGAATATTGCAACGGGGAACCGGGGCAACGTTTTCCGAAAAGAAAGAACAACTTGTTTCGCGAAACGGAATCACAGTTATCCAAGCAAAGCGGGAACGTCCCCGCGGGTCTTAAACGGCACCGGAATATCTTACGGCGAATAAATAAAAGCGGAGACGGTTCCACGAGCGCATTATTAAAAAGTTACAAGAAAAATACGAACGCCGGCTATGCTCGCTAATTAAGGTCATCCGAAGAGTTCGCCCTGCGGAGTTCCCTTAATGCATTCAAATGAAAGAGATCAAGGAGGAATTCCCGATGTAATAGATTCGGCTTTTTAACGTCGCTAACTCGATCCTCGTCTTTTTACGCGGATATTTTGCGAGGGGAATTTCGAATACCCTTTAGGCGCGCCTTAGGCTCGGTTGAAACACGTTCATCAGAAATTGTTACAGCCTAGAATAATTTTGGGAAGAGTAATATTCAATGACAAGGCTCTATTTGTTTGTATTTTGTGCAATTTTTCCAATTAATTCTCACGTAAGCATCTTCGTAATTCCAATACATAATTATATCGTATATTTTATAATTATATTTATATATTTGTATATATAAATATATTTGTATAATTTTTCCAATTAATTCTCACGTAAGCATCTTCATAATTTCAATAGATAATTATATCGTATATTTTGTAATTATATTTATATATTTGTATATATAAATATATTTGTATAATTTTTCCAATTAATTCTCACGTAAGCATCTTCATAATTTCAATAGATAATTATATCGTATATTTTGTAATTATATTTATATATTTGTATAATTTTTCCAATTAATTCTCACGTAAGCATCTTCATAATGTCTATACATAATTATACGATGAAAAATATAAAACCGGTCATTCGACTGGCAATGAAATGATTTTATTGAACATTCTTAAAAATCCCCAGTTGAAAGGTTGATGAAAAATGAATGAGGATTGGTAAGAATTGAAATTTGAAAATCCGTTAACGATTCACGTCGGAATGAAAATAGGGAGGGGGAGTGTGTTCGTTATTTGCGGCCGCATGTTCGAAACCGTTTATTCCGGGATCGAATCTGTCGAATTTGTATCGCGAACTGCGAGAGCGAGTTTAGGATACACGGAGTGAGATGATGTTTAAGGAACGAAAAAGAGAGTCGAAGCGCGCGGGCCAACGCGGATTTTTAACGTGCGTTCTCCACCCATGTAGCGAGGGAGAGAAAACAGCCAGAGGCAGCAGCCGCCAACGTTGTTTAGTTATAATTTTTCGCGAAGCTTGTCCGTCAGGCTTGAAAAACACCGCACGGCTTGAAAATAGTTTTGGGGCAGCAGCGCTCTAAATGCTCACTTGAACGCTCGCTATATGCATCCTGGCTTTCGTTCAGTTTCGATAAAAGAACCGTTCTCTACCTCCCACGTGGCTGTCTTGCGGCTCCGATTCTTCGTGACAATTTATAGCCGCACGCATACGCTCCGACCCTGAAACGTTCCGTACTAAACATCATGACCAGGCTGGAGAGTTATACAAATTCATAAGTTCACGCATTCGTTTATTTCGAAGGGAATCGACCGAACCTTCTTTCGTCCATTCAAGTTTCTGCTTTGTTCGAATTCTTGAATGCATTTCGAAAGTTGGGAAATTTCGTGTCCGCATTTTCTGAACGATATTTGGTACGTATTCTTGTTATACGTTTTTATTTATTTTCTTTAAACAACAATTTTGTTGTAACGTCGAATCATCCCTATTTTCAGTGGAGTAGCGTTTGAATTTTGGTTTAGCAATAAAGCGGTAGACGCGCGTCGTACGCCGATAAAATAACAAAAAGGGAGGAATGTAAAGTTTTACTGTTCCTTCTGTCGGATTTTAAGCTGGAAAAGGTTTCCAGGCGAAAGTAAGGGTAAACGGATAGGGTAAGGGTTAGGGCGAGCCTGTTACAGTGTGCGTGTATCAGAATACGCTGATGTAGGGTTCGTGTGATACGAAGCTCAGGTAACATAGGCTTTAGCGAACACTGGTTGGAAATACATGTAAGGGATTGGTAAATTGCAGCTTCAATATCCATCGTTTTCTATGAACGTACACCGTTTATTTGCGGCTTGTCGGTGGAACGTCATTTTATATTTAATTTTTGTAACGTATTATAACCATCCAATTCGAAAAACCTTCGTCTCTTATGAGAATTCTTGCGGGATGTTACAGCGTCTGAAGACTATACGTATATCCATCATGTTTTATTTAAATTCAATTTGAAAATCGAATCCAATTTGAAAAACCTTCGTTTCTTTTTCAACGTTGAAATTTTTACGGGACGTGCAAAGTGACCGAGGACTATATATCTTTTGATTGTTATTAAAATTGATACCCCATCGGAAAAAACATTTTGACTATCGGAAAATAGTAACTTTGTACCAATTAAAAAGGAAAGTTAAACCGTTTCGGAGGGCCGCGCAGCCAGCAATAACAAATAAAATTCAATTGGTTTTTTCTGAAGTTTCATTACTATTTTTGTACAAACACGCGAAATGAATGCATTTTTATAACATACACGGGCTATTTCTCTTACGTATTTTGTTGGATCCGCAAACTCCATTTGCGCGGTTTTCATTCGTGTAAAAAGAACCATGCGAAACGAAAATTCCGCGAAAAACGAGGAACAAGATTGTCTAATCATTCCACTATCGTCTCTATTTCCTGTTCTACTTCCCAAAAAACTTATCAGCCCTTAGTTGGCGTCGTTGGGACTCTCTAGACCCGTAACCGACGAAATTATTCACATTTTGGGATAATGTACTATATATTGATAATTATGTATCTAAACATTTTTGTTACAAATTTAATGTATAACCACCTTCTAATTTTAGAGGTCATCCAATTTTATTTGAAATATAATTTTCAATATTTGTAGGTAAATTTTAAGAAAATGGAATTAAATGAAATCTTATTTTCAGCGGTAGTATAAAGTCTATTGAATTTTCCAGTTCAGCATTTTTTGAAAATTTTCAGATGCCACAAATATTTGAAAATCCGCAATCTACTTGTAACAATCTTCGTAAGTCAACGTTACTTGAAAACTGTATTATGAATCCAAGTTTCTTTGAATCTAAATATGGCTCGTTACAGTTTAAATAATAATAATAAGACACAAATAACCGGATAAAAATTTCATTATTTTTGTAACAATATTAGGCTACATTCCTCCAACATGCCAAGTATTTCCAAACATTTCGAAGAGAAAGAAAATCGCAGGGGATCAGTTTGGACAACCGGGGTAATGTTTTTGCTTATCTTGATTTTTGATCCCATAAATATGTGCCCGGCGCAAACAGTGAGCCCCCGTCTCGACAGTGGTTTTGGTCGATCCCAATCATGCTTAGTAAGTGATCGATCAGGTGAGTTTCTGATATTCCAGGGGAGAGGGACCAGTACAGCGACTAAGTTCTTCGTGTGGTACAGCTACACGCAGACCGGCGGTAATAGCGTTTAAATATTTGAACGAATGTTCAATCGATATCCCTTAGCCATCCCCGTCACAGCTCTTTCTGAACCGCTCGTTCTCTTCTCCGTTCCTTTCGAACTCGTTCTATCTTGCAGGCGGCTGGCCGAGCACGTTTCAATGAAATATCAAACGCGGCGAATGAGATTCTCTTATTCCGGAACGCAGAATGGGACCCTGGAGGAAGAGAGCGTGGAACAGAAAACGTTATACATTATACGACGACAACACTCTGTAATTGATCGGAGATAGCCGACGGAATCGACTGACTACGATAATGAACTTGATATTTTCCATTAACTGGAACTCGATCCTGTTATCAAATAATTTTTCCCTGTGTTTCTTTTCATACTTTGATTACCGAGCTGATAATAGTAATATAAAGGAACACGGTGCATTTCTCCAAGAGTTGTATTCAATATTTGTTTGAATAATTAATTAGTTTTATCGACCTTAATTTATCTTAATTTATCTTCAGGATATTATGAATGTTTATTCTCGGCGCAAAGGTTCGATCATTTTTCTACACAACAAATAGCTATTTTGCTGGATTCGGATTTGAATCTTCTGGTTCAAGAACCACGTTAGCTATTAAAATGTTTTAACACGAGGAAAAGAAAGGAGGTGTTTCGTGAATTTAGTATTCCTATAAAAATAGCTATTTGTTGTGTAGAAAAATGATCGAACCTTTGCACCGAGAATAAAAATTCATTTGTTTTAATATACAGGAAAAAAATCAGTAAACTGGCGGAATTTCTTGCCAAGATATTTCTTAAAACCTTACCACACTATACGAAATTTTAACAAAAAAGTCGGCGAAGTTTAAACAATGCGATACTGCAGTTTCGCGAGTGTTCTCTGCATCGCAAATGTGTATTTGAAGAAATTTCTGCAGAATTTTTAAAGAGATCCCACTGTGACTTTCTGCAGTCCAAGGAAACTCGGATATTTCGCAGGATTAATTAAGCGCGGATGTTTCTCACAGCTGCGTGACCTATTCAAAAAATTCAAGATACGGTCGACGGGGTTTTTTTTTGCTTCTATTTGAAACGAAGATGTCTTGGAAACCAGATGAGCTGAAGATGCATCTGCGGGAATAATTGAAAAAAATTCAAAATGCTGTTGACGAAGAAGTTTATATCAGTAATTTTGATCCTGTTCCAAACAAAGATATTTGCAGTTGCGTGAGTTATTAAAAAATTTTTCTTCAATTTGAAAAAAAGATAAATGAAAGTTTCTCTCGATCAAAATTGTAATAAATATTAAATTTGTGATTTCGGCGCAAGGTTCGATCATTAAAAACAACAGCAAGTAAGTGTTTTTTATTTTTTGTTCTTATATGTTTTTTGACAGCTGTGTTGCAAATCCTCTTTTTCTTTCTAGTTTTATTAAGTATTAATTTTTTCAGACGCAGAAATGTAGCTCTCGAAAAAGATCCACACAGGCATCGAAACGTTGAGTTAAATTAATTTGCAAACTTGCTGTTGTTTTTAATGATCGAACCTTGCGCCGAAATCACAAATTTAATATTTGAAACAAAGATACTTCGAAAAATAGATGAGTCGAAGATATGGCTGCGTGAGTTATTAAAAAATTTAAGATGCAGTTGAGGAAGAAGTTTATATCAGTAATTTTGATCCTGTTCCAAACAAAGATATTTCGAAATATTGATGAGTTGAAGTTGCAGCTGCGTGAGTTGTTAAAAAAAAATTAAGATGCAGTTGACAAAGTTGAGCTATCTACTATTTTCTTCAATTTGAAACAAAGATACTTCGAAAATTAGATGAGTCGAAGATATGGCTGCGTGAGTTATTAAAAAAATTCAAGATGCAGTTGAGGAAGAAGTTTATCAGTAATTAGCCCCAATTGGAAACAAAGATATTTTGAAGAAATAGATGAATACGACTTTGTTCTCGTTTTAGGTTTAAATCAAGGTTGGAACGCGAGAGATGGAATTGTTTCGGTTGATCGGTCGGTCGAGTGTTTAATTCGTTCGGATAGGGGAAAATGACGTGGTATTGGTTTACTTAAGTCGATCGAGTGGACCAGATGGAGCTGGGACGGTTGGTTGAAAGCAAGACTTGTGAGCGGGTCGGTGGAATCGCCAAGATGGACATCGACCACACTCGAGCGAAAAACAAACGGACGAGGAAAGGGAGATGGGTAAAACGAGAGGAACAACGAAGAGCAAGTTCCCCTCACCGTACTTTTACTCTCATCACGGGTATTCAGATATATCTGCATCTCTCCGGCAACGTATGCTCGATTTACACTTGCGCGAGTGTACACACGGTCGACCTAACGTAATCCTATCCTCATCTCCGTTCTTCCTGCAGCCTGTTCCGGCTCCGCTGAATCCTTGTATGCGCACTTCTTCACGGCTGGATTATCACAAGAACGCGGCAGAATGATAGCGCAGATGTTAAACATTTTTCAGAGGCCGCCGCTGCCGCCGTTGGATGTCGTTCCTGGCGCGCACGATCAAAATGAGAGAACAACAATGAAAATCAGGGAACGTTGCGAATAATAGGACAGCACAGACAGTATTCTCGGTAGCCCAGTTTTAGAAACCGGCAGCGCGCGGCTGCCTAAATCCGGATAAAGGAAATGCTTTTCCGGATTTCACTGTGATACGGAGAACGGGAAAATTATGATAAAACAGAAAATAGGAAAGAAGAGGAGCGATAATAATAGAAGCGAAATTATAATTACTTTATTTCGAACGCGTTATCATTCGCTACCAGAGTCGTCAGCGAAATCGTTTTTCACAGAGCTTCCGTGTTAGTCGAGCTTGCATTCAACGTTAACGTCTGTAACGAGGCGAAAAATGGAGAAGAAATTGTTGTATAAATCAATAAAGATTGAAATACCATTTGAATAATTAGGGATAATTTTTGTCTGTTTAGTTCGAAAGTCTGCCGACCACTCGGTAGAAGAATAAAGACTGAAACGAGGACAAGCGGGAATGTTATTTATCGCAGATCGACGCATTAATTATTCGATTATTGAGGGTATAACCTCCTCGACCGAGTCGACGTTTCGAAATGAAATTTATTGGCGCACTAACGAGAAATTGAATTTCTCGTGATAATGAATAATACGTAGTTCATTTATGCCGTTCTCCCGGCCGGGCTAGCATAATCAAGTTACATTTCCGATAGTGTTGCCCCGTCGAAAGTGGTGCGATTAATCATTGTTCAGCAAGCCCAGCGACGCGGCCGTGTTTTCAAGAATTAGCAGAGAAATCTATCTCGTAGTCCTGTAACAGTCTACTCAGATTAGGAACGCAAATGCGTAGCCAGGTCGCTGTGCCTTGTAGAGGATTTCGCCAGAAATCCCCTCTTTGCCTGTGTGTGCCGACTCGTTCCCTCTCGTCGTCTCTCCTCTCTCCGGTTTTACGCGAATCTGTTTGTGGAAATCGAACGCAGACGACGATCCGACTGCCGTGCCGCTTCAAAAGTTTTTCAAGACAAGGGATTTGTGGGTTCAATTACGGGCAACTATGAACGCGCGCCACGGGTTCGCTATTTTTGTCGAGGCAACGTCGCGTCCCGAAAGTTTCCTGCCTCATAAGATTCCCTCGGTATTTTCGGCTCGATCTCGCAACGAACTATCAATACAATTTCATTCGATTATTATTTTACCCTTCGTTTCTGAAGCGCTACAATATTCCGACGTGCGTGCTGAATTTAGCGCGACAGAGATCTGAATCCGGCGACATTGTTCAAGCTTGTTAACTTTTCACTCCATGATTTTTTTAATTGGGATGAAAAAATTGAAAGAACGTCAGTTTTTGTGTTTTATTTAAGGGAAAAATATTTTAAAAAATTGAAACAACATTTTCAGAAAAATAAACGTAAATAAACATAGTGAGAAAACATATTCTTAGTTCACTATATGTATACCAGCTTTGTTAAGAGCGGAGTCTAGTGTTTTCGCGGACGCACTCGTGCTACTAGTATGCGTGCGACACGCGCAACCACATATACGTACACGAGAATTACAAGGGTAATTAATAAGTAATAAGTGGCTAGAAATATGTATCATTTGAAATTAATCCAGAATAGTATTTTTTAATTTTTCTAATATTTTCACGATTTTTAAATGTATAGAATCTGCTGTCTGATAATATTATACGTTATCACTAAATTAACGTTAAATTAGCACAACAATATAATTGGACCCGTTTTGAAGCTTGAACCACCCCTCCTTTTGATACAGCGACTGGGACACTAACGACGCTGTCCTGGTCCAAAACGTTACAAATTGAAACGTCTGTGAAAACATTGAAAAACTTTTCTGGTGGCTGAAACTACTGCAGATTTAAAGATTGAAGCTTCCCCTTTATAACGAGTGCTTAAAACTTGCTCCGCGATTTTTCGTAGTCGACTTATCCAGCTTTGAATGAAAGGTGGACTTTTGCAGTAATGTGAGCGAACTTGTTCTTCGTATGCTTGTGTTGGTCAAAGTTAAAAAATAAATTCGCAGAGATGACAAACGAGTAGGACTGTTCTGTTCGTAATGAAAATTCGTTTTTTATTTACAATGGCGGAAATCCGTTGAGGAGATTACATGAAAATAATATTTATAACAAACCCTAATCGGTTTGTTAAAGTTTCGGGGGAGGAGAAGTTTCTGGGAAACTAGATATCATCGATCACGAATAACAGATTTAACGTACACGGTTTTGCGGATACCAGAAATATATTTCGGTCCAGGAAATGATTGGTTCCGGTCAAATCCCTAAACTTTCTCGCCACACAGGATTCCTCGGAAATCATGGCTACCCGTGGCTCGGATCAGGATGCGCATTGTAATTCTCCGAGCAACATTTCCCACACTTTGCCATAATGGCGAGTCTTGGAATTCGCACCGCGGAAGGTGGAAGTGATCTTTCGAACTTTCAGAAAATCTTTCAGGTGCCTTCAACTATAAAAACTGTTAGCTAAAGTGAACATTGTTAGCTACTACCTCTTACATCTTTTGCAAAACGGTCTGGAATAATCTGACATAATACATACAGGTGCCTTCAACTATAAAAACTGTTAGCTAAAGTGAACATTATTGGCTACTACCACTTACATCTTTTGCAAAACGGTCTGGAATACTCTGACATAATACATATTCGCATTGACTAATGTAAACTGAAATATGAATTCATTCCTTTTGGAACGTAGTCAATGGAATACGAATTTATTGTTTCCGGCGTGTTCTGAATGGAAGCGATGGAATCCATTTTTAATTGCTCAAACGCTCGCAGAGTTTGAATCTATCCATTAATTATTTTCGGGCTTCTGTCGCGAGATCGAAACGTGTATTTTAGGTACGTCCGTGCAACACATACTGGAAACTTGTTTTCTTCGACTCTTCTAATGTTAATTTCTAAGAATAAAAATGCATTTCCTCTTTCAATTATTCGAATAGGTTGAAAATAGAGTAACAGAATCATTCATAATTTTGTATCTGATCAATCCATGTTTTTACGACTGGTTTTAGATATGCGTAACTGCGATTAAAAAGAGAAATGATTTGAAAAAAAAATAGGTTGAAAATAGAGTAACAGCATCATTCATAATTTTGTATCTGATCAATTCATGTTTTTACGACTGGTTTTAGATATGCGTAATTGCGATTGAAAAGAGAAATGATTTGAAAGCAAAAAAATAGGTTGAAAATAGAGTAACAGCATTATTCATAATTTTGTATCTGATCAATCCGTGTTTTTACGACTGGTTTTAGATATGCGTAATTGCGATTGAAAAGAGAAATGATTTGAAAGCAAAAAAAATTCGCAGGATTTAGGTTGGCGGGCGGTTCCCTGTTTTAGAGAGCGAAAGAATTCGTGGATCGAATTACCGAATCCGGATGTGAACCCGTATTTTTCGCTTGCCGGCCAACTGCTTTAACCAATTAAGCTATACATGGGTCGACGAAAGAATCGACTTGGGAGGCCTGCCGCCAGTCTTGTTCAGGAGAATTCTGCCCCTTCCAACTTCCTTCATTGATGACTCGAATGCTGAAAGCACGACAGTGTTCGTTCGATGCCAGTAATAATAGAATCAGGCATTCCGTGTCTACCCCTATTTTTATAAATTCAACTCGGTTCGACCGAATTGTATACGAACGCAGAGATTATTGCTGGGCCGAATTGAACGACTGTTTCATATTTTACTTTTCGAAGACGTATTATTTCTTGTAGAACTTCATGCATTATAATCCTGTAACATGAACTTCTGGTAAAACTTGGACACGATTCCATAACTGTATAAATTACAACGTAGCATAGAAATAGTCGCAGTTCTATCACAAATGATATTTTCCTTGACAAATCATATTTTCAATAAACTCCATTCAACATTTTATTGCCTTCGGTTCTAGGAAATAGATTACTAACTGCACTCATTATTCTCGCGAACGATAAAGCAGAGAGAACCGACTTGATACCAATAAGAAATGCTGCTGATATGATTAGAGTATCAGCTCGATAAACTTTTAATTCTTGTATAAATCTACGTTGAACCAAATAAAAAATATAACTACGCTCAGTTTTGATTAACCAACGTGGACATTAAATCTCGAACAAATAATGGTAACTGAATTTACAAAGGATCGCTTTAATTCCGAGAATGCAGGGGATACGTCACGGTACAAATGTGCCTTATGAAAGAGGAACGGAAGAATAAGGATCTTTCACTAAAAGGAGTATGCGGAGAAGAACAGTCTGACTCTTTTGTCATCTCTACTGTGCCCAAGGTATCAGCGAATTCGTTTTTCTCAGAATTTCCGAGTCGGTCGAACGTGCATTCAACGTTACCATCAAATAATTAAACCGGAGAACATTTCTAGCAAATCAAAATGCTCGCTAATTCTGCAGCTCCATCGGAATATTTTAGTAATTTAATCAACACAAGCATACGAAGAACAAGTTTCGTCAGATCATTGCAAAAGTACAACTTTCTTTCGAAGCTCGATAAATAAACTAGGAAAAATCGTGGGCCGAGTTTTAAGCACTCGTTATAAAGGGGAAGCTTCAATTCAAAAATTTTTCAGTAGTGAAACATTAAAAATAGTGATGCCACTACAGTGTTTTCAACTTACATTAAACATATTACGAAAGAAAAATTATTTTGTATTTCACTCTAGCTTGCTGAATTTAACAGTAAAACATTAGGAGTATTTAGAAATTTATCCTATTATAAAATTTTATGCTACTTATACTATTTTCAACCTGTTAAATATATTCAGAAAGGAAATGATCTCATTAAAATCTCTATTTCGCTAAAGATCCGCTGTTTGAATATTATCTGTGCGTGTATATTGATTTATTATTGCTTTGAACCGTACAGTGTATTTATTAAAAATCATATGTTCAGTGGTTGGAGAACTCTGCCTATAATGATGACGGTTCCGGGGCTTTCGTGGAGATCGTAATAGGATAGAGTTGGGGAAAATCGAGGGCAGAGTGTTTTCGAGTATGAAACAGAGAAATTTGTGTGGGGGATAGGATGATGCTAGTTCCGGACAGTGGAAAGTTCAGGTAACGTTTCGATAACGCAGGACAAACAGTGCTCGGAATGGTGTCGGAACATTATAACGTCACGGACCGGGACCAGTGTTTCAAAGTTGCTCGATATTTCGACAATCCGTATCAGAGTTAGGAAAGCGGTGTTCCCGTCTAACAATTCGCATGCTCCGCAAATTGGTTCAAGTGGCTACTTACTGAGTTACAGTTTATTGCACACCAGGCCACTGCAGTATTCGCATTATATTCTCCGCGCGCTCTCTCTCTATCTTCGGGAGCAAGAGGATCGGCAGAGAAGCAAGACAACGGTTCGGGGGATGAAAAGAAAGGAAGTACAAGCCGTGCGCCAGCGATGAAGCGTTTATTTACACGGACCGGCATCTCCACGATGCCACATTACGTTATATTATGCGTCTTCCTTGAAGCACGGCTTATTCCCTTCTTCTCTTTTCCTTTTTCCCCATCTACCACTTTCTTTTTTAGTTACTTTATTCGCTCAGTCGACTGTGAAAATGGCTCGAAATGGCTCGCGCTTACTTCGCGAATGGATAACCAGTACTGGATAAAATATTATTTAAAGTTGCATTTACTGCGCCTGTCACATTCTCACTCGTGAAGACGTTTTCTTCGATGCGATTTTATCGGAATTATTCCGCGATGTAAGATGAATATTTCGAAAAGATTGGCTTACATTGATTTCACACTAAAGTCACTGTAAAAATCACAGAACTGAATTTCGTCAAACCTCTTGCAATTTAATTAAACAATTAATTAAATTTTAAATGGAAGCATCTGCGTTCCATTAAAAACGAAGAAGTCTGATTCGTTGCACCAAACGGTCTGTTGCTCCTTCGAGCTCGGATAAAATATAGTAGAACCACAGGGTCTAAGAAACAGTTGATCGATTTGTCTGGCGGATGAATTGAACGCAGAAAATAAATTTGAGAAATGGCGACACGTGTTCGACGGGTAAGTTACGCGTGAAGCGAGAGCAAAGAACGGGAACTGTAGATAGGAAGTTGGAGGTTGTTGTTCGACGCGATAATAGCGGGAACAAGGTGGGTTCGAAACGGTTCTTCATTTCCATCGGTCCGGTAAGTTGACGGTAGTTTCGCCCGGTTCACAATTATTGCCATCGTTACAGGGGACTTGTGATCACGGGGAACGTTACATAAATGGAGACACTCGACGAGCCGTAAACTCTGATCACGGGGCGAAATATCGTGCCGGTAAAGCTTTTAGAACAGGAACGCACAACACAACACAGCCGGAGCGTTCCCTCCGATCGATTTGATCGTATTTTCCGTCGCGATCGATTGCCGATGTCCCTCCTCCTTTCCTTTCAACGGTAACGATGGCATTCTGCTCGGAAAGCAAAGCCGACGCAATGGGTTTAGACTGTTGCAGGGACACGAGACAGGCTGCACCCCCGCCTTAACCATTAGCGTTGCAATTAAACATGTTTATTACCCGGCAACCGTAATACAACCCGGCGAGTCCTTAATGTTTCCTAGATAGCGCTGCATGCGTTGCGTGCCAACCCTCCCGACCCGACAAGGGAATACTGTGTGCACGGTAATGCTTCTACTTAACTGCAGCTCCGCATGTGTATCAACCAGGCACACGAGCAAAAAAGAAAAAACAAAATTTATACGTATATTAGCCCGCGTATGCATGTCCTCGTACTTCGCTCCGCTCGATTTCCTCGATTAAGTATCACTCTAATGACAGCCGTGTTTAATTACTTGATTCGCTGTTCCGTTATCGCGATCACGCACTTGACGCATTCACCGCGCGAATGTTTGCTCGAAACCCCCGACAGCCTGGCAAACTGATCGACGTTCTAACCGGACGTTATCTCGTAGTTTCGCGAAATCTGGAATTCAATAAATTGTTACAGATTATTTCTGATCATCTGCTTTTTTTCGCGTAGATTTTCCTTGCATTTTTTATTTCGTTTCTTTATGGCACCATGGAAGCACGTGCCCGGAATCACTATTGAATAATTTTTAACATTCTTCGAACCACATTCATAGTATCTAATACTATTTCACTACTGTACATTATTTTTTTCATTAAAATTGTTGCTCGTAAAGCAAAATCTAAACTTGTTGAAAAACAACAAAATCATTACAGAATTGGCTGAACTTCAGAACCCCCCCTTCCTTTCGACATGTGACATACGTCATTCTATTCGTTTTGACATGCTGAACACAAAATGTATGTGTCATTTTTGGCTGAAATGAATAGTTTTCGAGATATTCGTGAAAAACTGAAGTTACTACACATTGAATTTTGTGTATACGTGCACGTCCGTGATGTGCGTGTGCGTCAACGCGATGCGACCGCTCGTCAACTGTTTCTACGTTTCTACAGATACAGGGTGTCCCAAAATTCGTGTAACTCCTCAAAATGGGAGGTTCCTTGGGTCATTTGAAGCGACATTTTCCTTTATAAAAATGGCGTTCTCGGCTTTGTTTAGGAGTTATTAACGAAAAACACGAACCAATCAGAACGCGGCTATAGCGAACTGAAT
>CM052329.1:10526682-10606156 GCA_028455615.1 Lasioglossum zephyrum
TATTGATGCAAACGATTTGTATTTTGCATAAAGATCCGCAATGCATTCATGAGATACCCAGGTACTCGGGTAATTTTTGTTTACCCGGGTATCTCACGGGTAACCCGGGTACCCGGGTATCTCATAAGTCACAGCTCTACTATAAACCAAACATTCAAGCGTGCCATCTTCTTTTGAATTTCTTCGAACAATGTAATCTACAAATTTGAAATTATGTAATAAAAGCTTCATAACCCCCCCAAGGGGAGTTACATTAAGCTCAATAAAAAAAGAGTACAAGAGTGAAGAAAAACATTTGGTAAAAAGTTAAATGGTCTTGCGAAGGAGGGTAGTGGGGGGGAAGGTAAAAATTGGTAAAAAGTGGCATTGAAAACCACAATACCCCCTCGAAGACAAAGTCGAGGCCGGCAACGCGGCGTGGAGAGTCTTGAGGGTTGGACAAGCCGGATCTTAAAGATTCATTTTACATTCTCCTTAAAAAGTTAAGTAACTCTTGTGTCGCGGACAAAAACGCGGACTGCGGAAAGAATAAAACAAGAGTCACGGAAGTAATCAGAAACCTGAAGGATCTCGGCCGGTGGAAGTCGAGTGTAATGGTGTTGGTTCGACTGCTCTCAGTCTTTCTCTCGTTCCCTGTTCCTGATCGTCGTCGGAGGAACGAAGGTTGCATGGATGGACGACGGGGGCCGCAGAGTTTCACCGATTTTCACAGCGCCGGTTTTCCTGGCCGCTAGACAGAAATAAATCTGCGTCGTTCGCAAATCGGAGGAAATCTTGCTTGGTAAGAGAGATATCTAGGCAGCAGCTGAGTCTTCGCCGCGAAACGAAGTTAAAGAGGCGTGATATATTGTAGCGGGCCCGTACGAAGCTACCCGGAAACGGTAATAATTCATGACCGGTTAACGGAATAGCATTAAGGATCCTCTGGACTTACTGTTATTCGCGCATCGGCCGCTTGCCCAGACCCTTCTCTCAGGTTCCCTCGGGAACTCGGCATCTTCGCGTGTTTTCCAAAGAAATCGAAATTTCACGGTATCCAATTCATGCTGTTCGAATTACCCGATACATACTTTATCTGGGTCAAACTAGCCGGATTTCACGGCCGATGCATAGTTCCGCCTCCCCGGAGTAAGACCGTCCGCGTTTCCGTCGTTATGCCGCCGCAACGAATAGCGCCGGGTACGTACACGCTCGAAATACTTCGGAAAATGTCACTTTTAATGGAACCGCATACAGACACCCGTTAACGGGCCGTTCTCTCCTGCATCCGAGCGAATACTTTCGCGTTTTCGCGCGGCTCCGGCTCCCATTCAAAAGAATACACGCGCCTCTCTCTCGCGAGCCGTACACGTAAAAATGTCTGGCTCGGCTTTCACAGGTAATTGATAAAAAGAACCGTGTAATTTGTTGTGAAACTTTTATACGCGAAATCAAAGACGCCCGAGCGCGAACATTTCCCGTTTTAAAAACGACCGAAATTCCGAACGAATCGCCCTTTTTCTCGATTCCTACTGTTATTAACCCGTCGCTTTAGAATCGCTTTTCTCCCTCGAGAACGCTCATCAGAGTCCGCACACTTTCGCGTTAATAATTTACTGGAAGAAAAAGGATTTCTATGTCCGTCGCGAGTCTACCATTTACGCCGGGGGTTAAATATTGACGGCTGGGATTTTTATACATTTATGGTAATTTTAATCCTCTGAAACTTGCCATCTCGTAGAACCTTTAAAATGCAACGAGATTTCAACTCCGTCGGAATCCGTCGAAACACCTAGCGCTGCAAAGAAATTATTCATGATTAACGATAAAACGCGAAGGCTGCTACGAATATAAAATAATTTTAATAGATAATCCCTTACTTTTAATTACCAACTTTCCATTAAACCCCAAATATAAAATCTCAGTGAAATTTTAATGTTATTCCTCCTCTGCTACTAAATTATCTGCGCTATTGCTAATGGCTGGACATCAGAGCCACTTAAGAACATTTTAAAAGTTTCTGTCTACTTTCTTTTAGTGGTATTCATTTAGTTATCCGCGACTTGGGCAGAGAGAAGTACCCTTTGTTTTTGAAATTTTTTGATACTCGTTTGCAAATGAGAATCACGAGCATATAATTTGCATCCGAAGCATGAAGAGTCGAAGTCGTCTGAAATTAATGCAGCCGTAATGGTTGTCTGAAAAATTCAAGACACATTTTCTCGCTGCGAACTGTTTCGGATTATTCTTTCCCCCGTAAGGATGCATTTGCCCTGAGCGGCGTGTAATAATTTCGCTCCGTTCAAAGTTTCTACTTTAAACTTTCCCTCGAATCACTTCGACATACATACGAAATTAATCTTACATCGGCGTTCAACGCATTTA
Source organism: Lasioglossum zephyrum (assembly GCA_028455615.1). Taxonomy (NCBI): domain Eukaryota; kingdom Metazoa; phylum Arthropoda; class Insecta; order Hymenoptera; family Halictidae; genus Lasioglossum; species Lasioglossum zephyrum. The sequence continues at coordinate 10,529,047 of CM052329.1, forward strand.
AAACATTTCCTGTCGAAGCAGATAAAATATTGCACATTTAAAAGATGCTTATTCATTTATCAATTAATATGCAAATAGAACACTCGAAAAATGTATTTGTATGAGTATGTAGAACGTATTTTCAAGGAGAGCCTTTCCCAAAATGTTAACCTTTTACTTTGTTCGTCTTTCTCGGTAAATAAGTTGAACAAAATTGGTGACTGGAATTGAAATAGGCCGTAAGTGGCATTCCTTAAAAGTCGCGAAAGAACGAAACGCTATAAAACTTATTCTAAACAGTAAAACATTTCTGTTCATTTTCCCTTAATAAAATAAAATGACTCTTACCGAATGACATACTAAAAAATCCTAAAAGATCCACACCCGATTATTCAAAGCAATTCTAAATTGCAAAAAGTCGTATTATATAAATTGCAACTGTCGTATGAGAAAACGAAGGTTCAATTCGACGCGCACCAATGTAAACAGGCTCCATAGAATGAAAATGATCTGGGTTGAAAGAAACGTCGTGGAATGAAAATTGCTTCGAGTCTAAAGGGTTAATGGTTATAAACGAGAGTGTCGCGTTCACACGGTCATGCGGTCCCCCCATTAGGAAGGGTTTTTCGATTTTCGAGATAGGGCAGCTAGGCGTTACTTTGAAGAGGGCCAGGGATAGAGACAGCTGTGGGCTGACCCTCTGTTAAGCCTCTTCGACCACCGATCATACCCCAGTCCAGAAATCCTTGTTTCGAAGAAATCCGTCCTTGACGGTGTTCGCCCTCTCTCCGGGTCGCGACCCTCCCCTTTTCTCGGTATTAGACCACGAAGCTTTTTAGCTTCGCCGGTCTTAACCCCCCGATAACGAGACTATGCTTTTGTTTCACGTCGGATCGGAGCTTCGCAGTGTCCCACACTCTCGACCGATCGATCGGTTACAGCTGATAAGTGTGCCAGACTCGCCGACGATTTTTATCGGTATTCAGTGCGTGACGCTGCTGATATACTGCTATTGATAACGCTGCCAACCGTAGCACTGCGAAATCACTTAAGGTCACCTTTCTTTCATAGCCAAGCGTGCGACCTTCTCGAGTGCAGGAGTCCCTCGCGAGGAAATTTCGTTTTACGTTATCGCCTCATTCTGTCGTGGAGAAGCCAACCTTTACGTAGCAGCCGGTAGCTACAGCGCGGGGCTAGATTGCACGAGCGTTCAGATCGGCCGTCATTAAAATATGTACAAGCAAAGTGGTCTCGTGAGCTTGGTTCGTTCGCCTTTATCAGCCGCTGGGATAGATATACGCATAAATACGAGTATATCCGGTGTACGAAAATGCTCGAGGTGGGAGTGCGAGTACCGGAGGGCTACTCGGGAGTACGAGAGTTTTTAGCCGGCGGCCGGATAGATAAACCTTCCGGAGCAGATAAAAAGTCCGGATAAGGTTCGAACGGTGCCGGAAGCGGGCCCGGCTAACGACTGTCGGGACCCGAAACGAATGCGTGGCGGAAGGTTTTCGGAATGGCATCAATGAGGGGAGCTGATCTAAGGCCGAGGAACCGCCACATCTTCCGGCGCAAATTATTGTAATTTGCATCAGTTAACTCCGTAATCACTCGGGGTTACAGGTTAAAGGACCATTACCGTCTCTCCTCGCGGGTACAATGCCAAGCGAAATCGGCCTCCGTGTTCCAACGCCGTGAGCACAATCAACACCTGCCGCCGTACCGACTTCCACCGCTTATGCAAAGTCTCCTCGAGCGGGAATTTTGGGATTTCGTTTTCGAAAAACTTGGTTCTCTCTCTTTCTTTCTAGCGCACATTTTCTTCAACCTTTCACCACTCCCACTTGTTCGTAATATTTACTTAACCCATTGCACTACTATTTATTTGATTGCAAAGAAAGAAATGCAGGGTTTTTGTTCGTTTGTTTTAATTGCAATTTTATACTAATAAATATTTACCTTAACTTAATGTGCTGTATGTCATTTTAAAGCTTGTTTTACGCTCTATTTAATTGTGCTTTTGATATTTAATCTTATTCAAATTTTTGTTAAATTATTTTTAATTAGACTTCCAATCCTTTCAGCTATAGATATAGGGCAACAGGGATCGACAAACTTTTTCTGGGAAGGGCTAGATCGTAAAATTTTTAGGCCTGGTTGGCCATAGAGCAAGAGAAAACAAGAGGTTCCAAATATTTTTTAGTAAAAAGTGTTATTTTCACATAAGTTTTATTAGTTTACGTAATATGGTTTATATTTAATTTTTCCATCTAAAGAACAATATGAACCTCGCGGATCGGATTCAAAACAGGCGGCGGGCCGTAGTTTGTCGAACCCTGATTTAGGACATGCGAAGATTAATACATTTTAAAGCACGATCTAAGAGGCAGGTTTTTTTTTCATTTATAGAATTTGTTGAAGTGTACAACAAAATACACGAAACACACGGAGTGTAGTGGAGATTTAATAAAGACTTAATAAACATAAGGTCCAGATTTGATCTTCCAACCTCGTCCTCCCAACAGAATTGATATTGTTCACGAGGAGATTCAATGAATTCGATTTATAAATATGTACAGGGTTGAGAAGTACGTAGCTCGATGCTGTTTGAAATTACATTACCGTGTAGAACAGCTGTACAGTGGCGTGGATTCGGTGGTTACCTCGGGTCGCATAAATCAAAAAGAAATCAAAAGTAATATTATTGTACGCCGTAAATCGTGTATCTTACCGTCGGTTTCTTCAATGTTTTTCACGTCAATACCTTTTGTACGACTCCGAACCTCGACTGGGGACCAAGCGGAATATGACATCACGTTTGATACGCGGCACGTAGATCGCATAGCACCCCTGGAAGCAAACTTCCCCAATGGCATGTGTCGAGGGGTGAGTCTTGGACGGTTATGTAAAGGGTCGTAGCGGATAAAGGGAAAGGTCTCGTCGTTTCCCTTGACAGACGATAACAAATGAAAAATTCGTCGGGAAAAGGGTATCCCGGAGTGGCTCGTTGCAATCTCGAAGTCGCAAACGAAGATAACGTTGCCCAACAAATAGGGCGTATCGCTGATACGCCTGTGATTGTGCTTGCCGTGCCAAACCGACTCGCTGAAAAATATATTTTCAAATAGCAGAATATATCAAGCGATCTGTGCAAAATAAAAATTGTCCGCTTCGATTGCGGAACACAAAAACCTGAAGTTTCTATTTCCCAACATTTTTGGGACACCCTGTATACGCGTTTATCCCGTTTCTTAATCGTTGTTGTCGAGTGAAAATAATAGAACAGCATTTCTACATTTTTAAAAAATGTTTCTTCCACTTTGGACATATTGATTTTCATCATGAATGTTAGCTGAAATTGAAATTCTAATTTTACACTATGATCGAGTTCATTTCAGCATTCATAAATTAGTATACAGTGACATTCATTTTGTAAGAAGCATTTTTGAGGTAGTATTGTTTGTTTGAAAACAGTTTCGAGTATCGACTACAGCTTCTTTACAAAACGGTCGAGCCATGAAAATGCATCAGTTCATTTTATTGACTAACAGCGGATTGCAACTTTGAAAGCGATAAGCTTTGAATAATTCAGCTTTTCTTCTTAAACAATCCAATCAGCATTTCAAATATCCAGGTTTCAGGGATCTTGGTTACTGATCAACACAGTGTGTTTAGATTCGAAATTGGAAAATGTTGCTACTATTTACCAGCATCAATTTTTAAAACATCGTAAATTCTTCGTTCGATCTTCACTAGAAAAGTCTGCCTGCTGTTTCAATCTTCTATGCACTGCTATTCTAATGAAAGAAAAACTTGTCTGCATAGGTATTCGTAAGATATGATAATCTCTAAAATACTTGAAAAATATGAAACTTATTACACCTAGCATTCCTTGAAAATCTTTGAAAATTTTCCAATGGTCACCTTTTATTTTCGTTCTCACGAGCTTGCGGTGTATACGCATTTCACGAATTAATAAAATCCGCAGTCTAATTTCTCTGCGTTGTTCAATAATTGATCCCAAACAGTTTTTGTTTTCATATCAAAAGGCATATTAATTTATAAGCAACTTGTCCTGTCCAAATTTCAATAAATTTGTTTGTGATCGTTTCCGATCACAGTCATGTCACTTCCTTTGGTCATATATTTGCAGATGTATTTGACCGATTTCACGGAATGGCAAGATTCGACGTTGACGTTTTCCCCGAATTTTCCATTTTTCCGAGCAACTTTTCCAATTTTTCTTTCCTTAACCCTCATCCGTCCCTCGTTTCACGAACTGAATCTGTCCCTGAGTGTCAAATTGACACAGTGATAAAAAATATTGATAAAACAAGTCAAACAGTTACTTTTCGATGATTTTTACCACGTTTTTATCAGCTCGCTTTCTTGTTTGTCTGTCTGTTTGTTCGGTACACATCTTACAATTGATTTTAAACTAACTTCCCGATGAGCTAGAGACTTGAAATTGGAAACATAGCTCAGAACTGGATGATAATGCAATATTTAAAAAATGTTTAAAGTCTATCCGTTAAGAGAAATAACAATTAAATATTTTTTATTCAAATTGAATAAGTTCACATTTGCATCTTTGGTTTTTGTGGTTGTATGTTTCGCATTAAAAAATAAAAGGAAAACTGTGTCAAATTGGCACGAGGGACGGATGAGGGTTAAAAACCTTATTCGAACTATTACGAACATTTATTTTTTTAAATTTGCCAAATCGATCAAGTCGTTCTCAAGTGATGCGCATATCAACGACGAGCATTTATTATTAATTTATATAGAATGTTGAAATTGTATTCAACACAGCTTTCAATAGATTGTCCATCGTTCACTTTAACAGACATTCTGTCCGAGGAGTTGAAGCTTGTTTTATACTGACTGTCCAATAGCGAAGCTATTTCGACTTCCACCGGTTTCGCATCGGCTGAATTGCTGGCGAATAAGTTCGACAGTAATTTCTCGGTAATAAAACGTCACTGGAATGAATAGGTAAGTCGCCAGACGAGTGAATTTCGTGAATCGACAGCCTGTTACGGGGCGTTTCGATCGGGCAATCGTACATTGAGTCGTCGAAACGAATTCGCTGATTTCGGCAACTGGAATGACAAGTATCGCAATCCGACTACTCGATACTGGTTGTCCGGTGAACTTTGCACGGCGTGCACGGTATAGGGCAGACCGCGAGGGTAATTAAGGTGCACGGTAGATATAAATTATAGAGGAAAAGGCCAGTAAGGTCCCGCAGACCGTTTATTAATTTGTAATTGCGGGAGTTCCGCGTGTAGCTTTCCGAAAATTACAGGTCTGCTGGGACTCATTGCTACTACGAAGATTTAGTACTAACTAGACAGCTTCTTCCGGTCCCGCTGCTGTTGCCTGAACTCTACCTCTCTCTATAGCACGTAGCCCGTGGAACCGGGTTAATATCAATACCCCGTGGCTCTCTGGACCCCGTCAAATCGTTTCGCACGGTGTGTGCATGCAGTGTAAGACCCCTTTTGTGCTACCTGTCGATCCCGTTCCCATGTCGTTACCGCACCGAGCGGCTACATCATCGGAGCCGATTAACCGAACCATTCGAACGTGACGACTTTTATGTTTCCTGATCGCTAACCGAGGGTGGAGCTACAAAACAAGCCGAGGTTCTTGTGCAAGATGGCCCGTCGTGACTCGACACCGACACCCAGCCAACCCTTCCACCATTGGAATCTCGGCAATGCTGAAAAATGTAAGGTCACGCCTCTAATAAGAACACGCGAAATTCTAGCCGCTCCGCAATCATTTCCCCTGGACATTCTCCATTCGACGCGACGTGTCCCGCCATTACGACAGCTCGAATACGGTTTTCATGAAAATTATAAATGAATTACTGCGTCACCTCATAAGCGTTTATTATTTCAGTATTCTTGAAATCTCTCCGAACTATCAGATTTTATCAGACTGGATTGTTAGACAACAAGGAGTAGTTACAGCGATAATGTTTATTTTTAACTTCCTCGAAAAATGTAAGATTAGGATTTAGCGTCTACCATTTATATTAATTTCTTTTTATGTATTAAGATGTACTTCATTAATCTTTTCTGAGAAGTGTTACAGTGTAAGCTATAATGTATGGTATATTAATGTCATGATGTATAAATCAAACGTGGTTTACGACATCAATAAATAAATAATTAAGAAGGAGTAGTTGCAGTTACAGCAATGTCGAGATTGAAAGAATTGTAAAATGAATAGTGAAACGATTAAAGATAGTAGAATATCCTTAAAAATAATTTATTCAGTCAGCACAGTCTTGTCAATAATTTTGTAACTTGTTAATCATGTCTTCTTACCAGCTCACATCATGTAAAATTTGTATTTTTTGTTCACAGGTCGAATTCAATGAATTCGATGAATTCAGTTGCATTTTTAAATTTGTTCGCCATATAGTCAAATATTAATAATGAGTAGGTACGATAAAAGGCAGACGTTGGTGTAAACATTGTAAGAAGGATATAATTATATAGTTTTTGATGGGATAAAACGATCGGAGGAAACATTCAATTTATGCCTCTTCCAGCGCATTAAATAATTAGTATCGTCTACTTCGCTTCTACCGTCGTCGTAACGTTTAATTTGATGGTCGAACGGTACCGCACAAATAACAGTGAAACTTTTGTTATTCGTTCGCTGGCAACCGAATTTTCAGGTACACAGCTGCGATCCACTGCGAAAGGGAAGCTTTAGTAAAACTTTAATATCTGCCGGTTCTCGCACATAATCGGCTTGCATTTCGTATTAATCATATTTAAATGTATGGAAGGTTTACCTGCGCGGTATATTAAACGTTGCGTGGATCATTAAATTGTAAATCTTTCATAAGATCGGACAGTTACCATAATTACATTGCTCTCCTCGGAAATCTCCTAGCGTTTTACGTATTTTCGTTCGAACCGTTTCGATGGAGCATTACATACAGGGTGTCCCATTTAACTTGAGATTGTAAAAAATCTCGAATGTGAATTAAAAAAAAAAAGAACAAACTGACACATGTACTTTAGTGTTTCAAGGTTATTTCAAGGTCATTTTGTCTTTCTCTTTATCATAAACCTATATGTTTATTACCTATATTTTATTTATCTTTAGACCTGTATATATATTATGGTGTTATTGAATAGCATTTTTTAAAATATCAAATACATCTACTTTTATTTTTCTGATCTGATGTGCATTTCTCGAGATATCCCTAATTTTCAACGTTTTTTTACCCATTTTGATTTCTGTTCATTACAGCACCATTTCTGAACCAAAATGCAAAAACTCCTAGGTCAAATTTGTGTATTTTTTCTGGAGAATCCAAATCTGCAATGAAAAATGTAGGTTCCCATTTAATTATTCATACCATCAGGGGATGGTGGTGGGGGGTCGAGTTTGGCATCATTGGATGTCCCCCTTCGCGACGAACAACTTTCATTACCCACTTGTTTTGATCCGATGCATAGTTCTCGAGATATTTCAATGTTTTCAGATAAAATGACCACCCTGTATATGAACATTTTATCCGACGACATTTATTTGTATTTTACCTGATTCTCGTTGCATAAGCACGCCGGCAAAGTTTGTTCGGAAACCCGCGGGACACTCTGTATACACACGTACCTTTGGACATTAAAGTTTCAGTGGTGGACACAAGAAGTGTAACGCTGAACATTGACCGCTATGAAGCTTTATGAGTCGATACACGAGGTTAGGTCATAAGGGATTAAATGCGATATTTATTTATTAACATTGTAATTCCATCGCGGATTCATGCCTCGGCGATGAAGCAAGTTAATCGTGCCAGTTGCGCTACATAAACGATCGTGTTGATATTTGGACAGTAACCGTATCCGCTGCTGATCGAATGACCGGTTTCGCAATTTTTGAAGTGTAATTTCTTCAGGTGCAGTAGGCGTAAAACCGATCTGACGATGAAACGAAAATGTGCAACGTAAGTAGTGGGGATAAAATGGAATAATAATAAGTGGGATAACATGGAATAAAGTGGAATAAAAAATGAACGCAATGAACGATCAAAATTATCGACGCAAAGAAGGACAGTGTATGATAAATTTTTTATTTTTATAATCAATAATTAATTTATAATTTAATGCTACCAATTTAGAAAATTCACTTTGAGCTGACATGACATGGCGGTGCGAATACTTGGAATACGCCAGACAGCTACACGGTTTCACTTTCGTGCAAATGAATGTACCGCAGGTAACAAGTGATCGTGTTGGTCGGTTTCTCGGGTGAATGAATTTTATCTTTAATACACGGTACAGATAGCCCGGCGGTATCAAGTTTGGCGAATCCTGTAATAAAAAGAGTAAGCCGCGCCCCCTCCCCGAACCCACCGGTGTGCTCTCCGCAATGCAACTCCCGGTTGCGATGCATAATGTGCGGACAAACTATCGCGATGATACCGCATCGCTGCACGGTGTATTTGGTGATCCACTATACCGTAAAATTGTTGATGTATTATCGGTGAAATTTTGTCAGGAATGCAATCAGTTTTGTCGAATGTCTGCCTATAAATTACGGTTTAATTACTCCACTAACGGATACAATGCGCCGTTCCAGTTATTCGATAGTCCGTCGATCCAGCACAAGATTCGACAAACCCTGTTTTTCAAACAACTAATTTTCTCACTTCGATTTCGTCCGGATTCAAATTAAACGATTCATGGAAAATACTAATTGAAATATTTCTTTCAACGAAATTGTTCGTAAACTGAAACATTCTTTGTACGATTTCTTTCAATGATTTCATTCCAGTTTAAACATTTACACGATCGAACTTGGTGCTAATTATTGTTTTTTAAACAACGAGAAAAAATAGCACAGAAATTTTTAAGAGGTCGTTGCAAAGAGAAGGTTTCAATCCAAAAGTTTGTCAATGTTTTTACAGAAATTTCAACATATAGAATTATTTTCTCGAAAAAATGGGTTCTCTCTCGTAGCCATTTAATGTAAGTAATATCTGGAGAGAAAACTTTATTGTTAGCATTAATATCAGCAACGCCGGTCTACGAAATGGATTTACCTTTTACGACGCTTTTACGGCTAGCTCTCGCAAACAATATGTTCAGTATGTATCACCCTTCACCGTGATGGAACAGCTCTTAATGTGATCGGAAAGTCACTATTTGCTCGTACACATTTCCGACAGTAAGGATACTTTCAGCGATTCATTTTTATCCATTCAGTTTACGTCGCACTTCGTGTACTTCAACGTAACGCAAATTACATTGTGCCGAGAAACAAGAAGGCTTATTCCGCACCCTTGGAATCCTGGAAAAAACGAGTCTACCCCCTTAATCAGTGAGGAAGTGGACACGTTAGGAAGTTGTGGACGATTGTTACGGTGCCGACGACTTACTATGAGTTGAACGTCCTCGACATCGATCGTGGGTAGAAAGAAGTCTCGAAGTAGATTGGTAGAACGGATTAATCGTTGCTGTCGAACGCCGGATGAATGGGGAACACCGGTGGCGACAACTCGCGAATATCATAGCCGTCGCGATAATACAGTGTAACCGAGAAACGTAATTAAATACTGGTATAATTTCCTATCAGATGGGACCGTTAATAACGTTTCTCGTCTCGCCGACCGTTTTCCCTCTTTCATTATTTGCTGTCGCAATCAACGCCCAGCGCGCCGCTTCAATGAAAATATCAGTGACTACTCTCTCCGCTCACCACTCGCGACATCGTCGTCTTTAACGACGTTCTAGAGTTTTCATTCGCGTCCGTAATTTCGTTACGAGCGTTCTCGTAGCGTTATGCCGCGATAACTGGAGGTTACCCGTTTTAACGACTGGTAACAGTTGTCCGTAGGAGATTTCCTTAAGCCTCGCACACTTGTCGAATTTTTCCCGCGAGTTCTACAATTATACGGAATGCTACCGAGCGCTCCTCCTTTTTTCGAATGTACGCGCTCGTACCGCCGGAGCAGCAATGCGTTTATTGGCCATTCCCATTTTACGATGGTTCACCGCGTTTTCTACTCTCGGTTTATCTATACCCGGCCGTAGTTGCGTCTCGCTGCACCCGAACAGAAAAATTCTTAGACAAGAAGACTCGTTCATTCAGAACTGTCAAATAAAAATCATCGGTAGACTGCGGATCTTTGTGCAAAATAAAAAATTGTCTGCATCGAGAAATATTTTAATCGTCTGCTGCAAGAAATAGTAACTAAATTCGATGTTGTTTCTTCGCTTAATAATTTTAATTGAAGAGTAAATCACACATTGTCAACTTCAATTTTCAACATTTTCGAACAATTTTGGATTTCATCTACTCAATTTTCATAGAAATGCATAACGTTCCGCTGTGTCTAGCTATCAGTGTGAACGGGGTGAAAACTCTATTTTCGCTAATAGAATTTTGGGAATTAGAGGTTCTTGGACAATGATTTTTGAAAATGATTTCTCGATCACAGAATGTAATCGTATCAAAAGATTTTATTTTTTGGAATTTTCTCGTTTTTGTCATTCGACAATGTTTGAATATATGTATAACATATTTGGGAAATTCTGTACACGTCGAGCACCTCCAGCAAATTAACAATGCATCAACACCAAATATTTTGTTATCTAGTAAGTGCGCTGGTCGATTGTCTGCTACCCAGCCGCAATAAATTCGCATTAGAAAGGCTTAAATGACTTTAGACTGTCACTCGAAAGCTAAATTGCACCGTAATAATGTAATTTAACGACTGTTACTTGATACGGCTTCGATTGAACACCCACGCACTATCTTAATTGCGATCATGAATCACTTTATCGTTGTACGAAGACCTTGGTAGAAATCTTTTCAACAATCTATTTTAATCAATGTTCATCTGCGTGAGAAAATATTTTAACGATGGTCTAAACCATATTTAAACGATGAAATTATATTTGTTTAGGTGCCATCTGATATACAATTAGACAGAGGCTTATATCCATTTATAACAAACATGAGTCGGTGTAATTTGAAACAGTGAAAACATTAGAAGAATTTCAAAATGCTGTTATATTGTTTCCTACCAATTAATCATATTAAGAAAGAAATTAAATTTCTATTTCACTCCAGTTTGTTGCAATTTAGATAGAACATTTTTATTTTGCATAAAGATCCGCTGTCTATTTATGACTTCTTTATAAATAATGAGAAAAGTCACCAAAAAAAAAACAATGTACACTTTCAAAAGATGAACTCAATGTTGCAAATTGTAAAGAATTCGATGACTAATTTCCGATAGCCCGAGGATGCTCAGGCGAGTGTGAACCGCCGAGAAAAAGGGAAACGAGCGGTATCGGTGTTGTTTCCGAGGCCGTTGAATTTGTTGCTGCGTGGCGGCCGGTAGCCAGTCCAAATATTTACATGTCTTAATTCCTGATGATACGATTAGCCCGTCTGTTGAATGCTTCCCTCTCATTACCCTCGGCGAAGGTTACGCGGTGCGCGTTTCAATTTGCCCGTAACGGAAGTGTAGGCAAAACACTTACGGAAGGTTATTCAGCTTGGGTAGCTGGCTGGAAGCGGGCTGCGTTGATTGACGATCATGTGTGTGACCTTTGAGGCTCCGAGGAAACGATCTTGTTCCCTTTCTAGGATCCTGAGGTTAAACCTGCGAGGATGACATCGGTACATCATTCTGACTCTAAGAATATTTTCAAATTAATTATATACACGGTCGAATTATTAGACACAATACATTTTCATACTTTATCATTTATTTTCTAGGATCTGAAAAGTCTGAATCACCAACAGATTGCAGCAACGTCCCTAGTATAATACAATATCCATCATATAGATAAGAAAATGACGATCTCCGTAGTCCTCGAAGGGTTAGAATATTTTGAAATTGATTATTATGAAGAAATTATTTGGTTGAAATATAAAATAGTAATAGATTAGACAAATTCAAGAATATATTGTTTTTAACGTGTCAAAGTCCTTGAGGGATGAAATCAATTGTTATTTTATTCCTGTTTCCCACGATCGATACAGAATAATTTTTTTACAAGGTCAAATTATTCGACATGAAACATTTTCATACTTTATCATTTATTTTCTAGAATCTGAAAAGTCTGATTCATCAACAGATTGCAGCAACGTCCCTAGTATAATACAATATCCATCATATAGATAAGAAAATGACGATCTCCTTAGTCCTCGAAGGGTTAGAATATTTTGAAATTGATTATTATGAAGAAATTATTTGGTTGAAATATAAAATAGTAATAGATTAGACAAATTCAAGAATATATTGTTTTTAACGTGTCAAAGTCCTTGAGGGATGAAATCAATTGTTATTTTATTCCTGTTTCCCACGGTCGATACAGAATATTTTTAATTTGTATAAAGATCTGCAGTCTATTGATTATACACGGTCAAATTATTGGACACGAAACATTTTCGTACTTTATCGTTTATTTTCTAGAATTTGAACATGGTTATGGAGAATATCGAAGAGTATGAATCGCCAACAGATTGCAGCAACATCCTTAAGGTAATACAATATTTTATCATATTGTAAGAAAATGACGATCTCCGTTGTCCTCGAAGGGTTAAGGGTCGTGCTGCGTTTAAAGGGAGTCGCAGGTGCGGAGGAGCAACCTGCCCGATTTGTCGGTGGACCAGACAGATGCTTTCGTTATGCAGCCGGCTCATCAAAGCCTTTTATATTCTCCTCGAGTGAAAGCACACCTCCCTCCCCGTTAAAGAAACAACTAAAGAACTTCGAAACTTTCCAGCATCGCACCGCAACCGTCTCCGTTATACACTCCATGGCCCGTCGCAACCAGAATCTGGACTTTTCTGTTTCTTCGTTACGCTCGCCCAGAGTGTACACCGTGTAGATACTTCAGTTTTAATTCTGCATTTTTCCTCTCTCCTATGCAGTCATCGCTACACAGTAGGAAACTAGGAAAATGCAAGACACACGCTGCTGACCACTCGAAACAAGCAGCATTGTAGACTTTAACAAGCACCTGTGTATCTAGGGTACACGTTACTTGCCGCCATATCATCATTCTCATGACGCTCCCTTGTATTACCATTTTGTTTCAAAGCACCGGTCTTTCAACCGTAAAAATAGAACGAGAACCATGTCGTTTTGTAATTAACCCGCAGTGAGAGCTTTTAAAAATGCCATTTCGAATAGTAAATAAGCCCATTTATTTTCACTTGAAAATTGAACATTTCTTCCTAGCTAGAATATTTCCATTTTCATTTATTTACTAATCCCAGTATAAATAGAGAAATACGTTGTACGAGGACATTTTTTAAAATTATGAATGACACGACGAACTGTTTCGATGTTATCAAACTATTAAATAATAAACTGTTTGCCTGTGTATGAGAACATTAAATTGATTTAAATGAAAAATGTTCCGAATGCCTGCAGGTAATAACCCTCCCTTCAGTCAATCTATAATTTGCACATTCTGTAGATTTTGAAAAACAAACCTATTGACTGTTGATTTATATGTTCCTCGTGTAACCTGTTTTATAATTACAATTTATGGAAATATTTTCCAGACAGAAAATAAGAATAATTACAGTGACTTCATTTATTTGATCGAATAAGTTTTTACAGGGGTGGTTTATTGAAAAACAAAATTTGAATTCTAGCGTAGAATCTTCTAATTTCGGTTGAACAGCCATGAATTTGGTTCGGGCTCGACGCGATCGCATAAACTTCGTGGTTCGTATGTTGCATCGTTCGTATCTTCTTGAAATTGCATCAGCACGATTAGCAACTGCAGTTACCAGCTGGCAGGCAGATACTTTATCGAGCAGGTGGAAGACTGTTTCGGGGCCGCACGTGCGTAAATAGCCAGGACAAGCCGCATCTCATTGTAGTCCTCGAAAACACCTGAGCCATGAGCTCAGAGACTGGAGGCATTAGTCACGCTTAAAAGGAACGCTTTAGCCTCCGTTGCATCCAAGTAATCTGTGATCTTCCTTTGTCTCGAGCTGCTCTTTGTTCTTAGTAAACAAACGTAATCAATGTCGGTGACCAGTCCGAATAGGTTTGCTCGTCGTTAATAAATAAGCGATCGGTGCATACACGCCCCTAATCTGTACAATTGCAGCCTCCAATCCACGACGCTGATCCTATTATTCGCACCATAATCTTATTATTGGACTGCGGATTTTATGAATTTCAAATGGGCAGGCGTTATTTAAAACAAATAGGAACATTAGAAGAATTTAAAGTCATTGTAATATTATTTTCAGAAGTTTCTATTTCGCATAATGATCCGCCGTCTACTTGTTATTCTTATTATTAAATGTAGTAAATTTAGCCACCAAAATATCTACTTTATTCGTAATCACTGCGGATGTTTATGCAATTTGCAATTTTTGTAGGCAAACTTTAAGAAAGTGAAAATGTTATTTTCAGTCTTTTTTTATTTATTTATTTAATGTTGCTTTAACATCAAAGGTCATTAGCAATACGGTACATTTTCTTACAATATTTTGTACATCTTAGTATCATTGATATATTGGGCAAGACCGACAATGTGTTCCTCAGAACCTAACAGAATGGGTAAAGATCCAGTCTTTGTAGATTTGAAGTAAACGAGAATCGTACTAGACGATTCTAGGATGAAAAACACCACCTTTCTTCTCCTCTACTATTAGAAATTCCTAATAGCAAACGTTGGTCTCGAACCGGAATTATTCAACCGAATCGAAACGTTTGGGTATCCTCAAAACTTGCTTTAGTGTGTAGTATATGATCGAACCGTAGCGCCGATAAAATCAAACCCCATCTAATACGTTAATTCTTTACGATCGATATAGAGAAAAATTATTAAATCGTACTAGATTATGTGGAATTTTAATGAACGATGAAAACAACATTTTAACAAACCGGATGAATAAATTCTCTTTAATTCGTTGTAATTCTGAATATTATGTCCGAGGCGAACAGTTTACTTCTCCTTGTAATGAAGTTACGAGAGAATCGCGTTCCCGTAAAAATAACCCGGACCCGTTCTAATTTTATTCGAAGCGCTATTGTATTCAAGTCGACTCGCATTCGCAACCTTTTTGTTCCTGCCGGAAAATTGAAACGCTTTCTTTCCCCTGGCAGGAATGTTTCTTCCTAATGAATCAATTGTTTGCTTTTTTTTCACGGGCCAGGTTTTCGAACGGAGCCAGGCAGCGAAGAACGAAGCGAAGAAACCTGTGTTCGAGCACTCGAATCAGCATTCAGTCGGGCCAGTTTTATTGAAAATGCAACTCGTAATGAACTATTTGCATCCTGCGCAACTCACTCGTGTACACGATGACCCTCTTTCACCTAAAACTTTACGAGTGCTTCTTCCCCTTTTTTCCAGAGAGAAAAACTTTTTGGCACGTTTGCACAAGGCCGAACGGACACGGAAGAGTCGGCGGATCTCTGTTCGTTTGCGCAACTTTCCGTTACCCTCATTATCACTCTTCCATCAAAATTACTCGATCAAACTAGTCAACCAAAAACAAATATCTCAACGCTATTTTACATATTGAAACTGCGATAATTTCGTGAAAAATCATCGTACGACAATAAAATCGGTCTCGTTTCAAAGCTAGAAGTCTGTAGTATCGTCATCCATCAGTCATTTTATACCAAGACTCTTTTTCATTAGCGGATCGGAAACTGAAGACGCTTTTTTCCCGAAAGTTCGAAAAATTTTTTCGTAAATCATGGATTCCACCATGGATTCAAAGATTGAAGCTTCCTCTTTACCTTAAAAAGTGATGCACGATTTTGTTTAGTCGTTTCAAGTAATATAATTTTTCGACGTACATAGTTCGATACACTTTTTATAGAAAATGTCCAGAAATGTTTTATTTCCTCTCAAAAAACTTTTGTTAATAAAGTTTTCAAGAGTGCTAATTTTTCCAGGACCGGCACAATGGAGGTGATTATTATTCCGTGTTAAATAATTCACGCGGCGACACTCGCCTAAACCCACGGCCGATAACTTCGGCAAAAAGCTGCGAAATCATATCCTACGGGGCTAGAGTTTCAATGAATGCCTGCAATATGTTAACGATAATTTCATTTTATGCAGCACCGTGGACTCGTTAAACTCGTAGAAATTCAATTCTCGAATTGAAGTCCAGGAACTCCAAACAACGGCGTAATTACTGTCATAAAGTTTATTATCCTGCGTTCGATAACACACTCGCGTGCAACAGGCGACGGTTTTGCTAAGCAGGAAAGTCGAATCTGCTGAGAATTCAGATCGCGATAAGATAGATCGTCTAAATTCTAAACGATGAGAGGATTAGCCACTCGATTTACACGATTTACTAATTGTAGAAAAGAATGGCGACTGTATAATTGATTGATAAAGCTGTATTCTTCAAAATTTAACCATTGAATTTTATTATCAAATCGGACTTATGCAATCATCTATTCTTAGGATGGAGGGAATGCTCTGTCGTATTTGAAAGAAAACATTTGAGTCGATTGACAAAAAAATATATTTAATAATGTTCAATGACCATTTGAGTTGCCATTTTTCAGATAACCTGACAATTCCTGTTTTTCAATCCCTCACTATCTACAAGCAAAATTACCTGCTTATTTTAAACACGACAGAACTTTTCCTCCAAGTTAATATAATAAATGGTAAATAATGTTGAAGTGGCGGTTCGGTTATTCTTAGGGAATCTCTTAGGGATAAAATTCTAGAATCTAGAGCACGCTCCAGAATTTTCTCATAGAGGAGCAGCTAGGTATTCGGTACAAGTCCAACAGTAACCCATGCAAATTTTTGCATTGTTTGGTCGGAGTGACAAGAACAAGCGTCCAATAATAAAGACCACGATGTAAAATCGTTGAAAGCGAGTACGTGGTTTCCATATTAAAATATTTCTCGAAAATTTATAGTTGTAATTCTACTGTAGAGATGCAAGGCAATATACGAAATACATAAATATGTAAAATGTCTTATTTTGTCCAGCACTGTGAAAGCAAATTTACAGAATTTTGGAATTTCGGCGTCTTTAATCAGCTTTTTTATTGTTCGCTTGTTTCATGAATAATACAGTTCCTTTCCCTTGTTGAATTATGCCTTTGAAAATAGTAGGGTGCGTTCTAAAATAACTGAGAGAGGGAGGAAAGGGCCGGGTGAATCCAATGTATCTAAGTAAGACCTAACGTACCACGGGCCGCCCTAATTTATGTCATGAGAAACAAAAACATGGCGAAAGAGGGGACAAACATCGCGGAGGGAATCAAAGAAATACAGACATCTTTGCATACATGTTGGTATCGCAGAAAATGATAGGTCTGCTTACACAATGAACCCATTTGAACTTATTCAATTGAACTATTCAATGACCTATCAAAGTGTTTCAGGGTGTCACATTATTCAAAGGATTCTTTAAAATAGTGAGACATTCGAAACGATATAAAGAATATATAATATATAATATTCTAAAAGAAAATATAAATAAAGAATATATAATTTTTCCTAAAATGAATGCAAAAATAAATCAATTTTTATATAATTCTTTGTTCGTTATTTGACAGAATAATTGTGACAGAGTAACAGACATGTTTTTCTGAATTTTCTGGAATTATTTAAAGAAGATACACAAAATGAAAAAGAAAATGTTTTTCAATTGTCAATTTTACGGAGGTAAAAATAAATGAATTTTATCACATATCTGTAGGAGGACAAATTCAACGAATTATGGCACAAGTAATATTTTTATTTAAAAATCTTCTTATGTATAACAGACGGCGCTTCTTCGACGGCGAGATTCAGACTAGCCGCCGCTGTCTGCTGCTCGCACACATAGACACACATGCACACGCTCGTGCGTGTTCGTACATATCGTTGTTTTAAATTTCAATAAAACAAAAAACCAAAAAAAAAAAACAGCGAAACTGTATTGGAAATGTACGACCGTGAAAAAATAGGGTCCCATGGAAATCGCCGACACTTTCCCCGACACCAGATTTGACCGAGAACTACTTCGGCCGACAACGATTTTAACAGACGACGAATTTGACCGACAACGATTTTAGATTCGTTGTCGGTCAAAATCGTTGCCGATTGCATTCGTTGTCGATCAAATTCGTTTTTGGTTAAAGGTGTTGTTGGCCAAAGTAGTTGTCGGTCAAATCTGGAATCGGTGAAAACCGTACCGGGGAAATTTGTGTCGGTGATTTCCATGGAACCCGAAAAAGTAATACGCATCGATTTGATTTGCATGTAATTTGTTTATTTAGGCGGGCTCTTCCATGAAAAAGAATGTAACCGAAAAAAGGGCGCGGTTGGTGTTTGAGGGAGACTCTTGCTTGTCGGTGTGGATGGTTCGTGTATGTAGGTGCGGCGTTCTTTTGGCTTTTATTTGGTCGGTCTACGTCTTGTTGCCACCTAACGACGGTAACGAGAATTCCTCATACAGAAACGGGTACGACTTGCGTTTATCTGCTGTGTTAGCTTGTATTATTCGTCAAGCAGCCGAGGAGTTTTTTTCGCTTGGTTCTTTTTCGCCATCCCCTGATGCAAAGGAGGATTGCGTGCCAGAAGGATAGTTAGAGGGCGAAGTGGTTTCGCTCATGAAGCTAGAAAATGAGGGCGAGCGAGAGAGGAGGGTGAAGATACGTGTACAAGGAGCATACAGACATGCAGGAGACCTCTCGTGCGGCTCGGGGACCAGGTCGGATCACACTAATTAAATCATACTCAGTGTTATCGTACTAGTAGGCTTCTATGCAGCATATGGTCTGCCTTCCTATGGTTTTATCTCTTGCCCTTTCACTCGCCTCGTTCCTTTTTATCCTCTTTCTCGCGAACAAATTCACGGATCCATCCATTTCTCGCGATATCGACGGCTATCATTTTCTAATTGTCTTCCCAAAAGTAGCGATCAACTTTAATGTCTCCAGGGACGAACTTTCCGATGAAGAATTCTTTACTTCTATTGATAGATTTTCCAGCGATTCTGGTATTCTTCATCAAATTTTTATTTTGTTTTACTTCCAAGAATTAATTTAATTAATAATATTGTATCTACCTGTTCTAACGAAATTGTCATAGTTCAAACATTGACTTTTTCGATCTACTGCATTTCACAATTTTCAGAAACACAGTATGCAGCAAATATTTGTGCACAAGATTGAATCACGTCCGAATGCATTGTAAAAGCTCTCTTATTAATTTTAAATAATTTCTAATCTGAAAAGAGATTTTCTTAAAATTCGTCTACAACAAATTGCAAATTGAATAAACATCAACAATCTAGTAGTTATACCAACACTGTATCGACGAATCCTTACCAGAGCAAGAACGCTAGAATGAAAAATGCTATTTTGAAAATACAGTCTCACGGTGGAGGCCTTTGATTAATTACAACGTTCAATTAAGTCGAACAAGTCGTCGCGTCGTCTCGTAGTCTCCGGTGTTTGTGTTATTCTTTATTAATAACAACATCTGTACCCGCTCGTGTTGCAGCGTTGCCACTTTAAAGCTGTGATCAAAGGGGCTCCCAATTAGCACGGATATAGATCGCACGTAAATAATCCAGGGAAAATTAAAGCATCCCTGAATGAATCTCGTCTGGACGATCTCTCGCGGCTGGTACATAGATACGTACATACATACACGGGTTTTCCCGCGACTTTTTCAATTAAACCATCGCTGGCGGTTAAATAAGCCGAGTGGGACGGGCTCTTATGTATCACGAGCTGTCCCTCCCCGCGAGATTCTGGCTGACTCATCTAACCGAAATTAATTAGTTTTAATAATTCATGAATCGCCTTCAAATGATACGTTTCTCTCTCATCTTCGGCCTGGTGTACAACTCGCGTCTAAACGCCGCCGTCCATGAAACTACCGCATTTTTCTGTTGATTGACTATTCATTTCGGTCGGCTTTTCCGTCTCTCTTTTCATTTCACCGTAACTCTTCGTGTTCCTCTCATGTGTCTCCGTTCTCCCCGCCCCACTGTAGTAAAGTACATGTGACGGCAGAGTTGACTCGAGCCTCTAATGGAACACGAGTTACCGCGAGAGAGAGAGAGAGAGAGAGCATACAACCCCTGCCCGAAAAAATAATCTCTTGAAAATTCTGGCGCGGTGCACCGCGCGAAAATTACGCGGCCAACGAAGCGTGTCGAACACACTCCACACTCGTATTTCCATTCAATGTCCGAGCCCCAATTACGGGGTGCAATTGCACGCGCCAATTCGTACCACCAAAGGGTGTTCCTACCCCCACCCTCTTCTCCGTTCGTCGTGAAACTCACCACCTCCGATACGTTTTTCTCCATCCGACACTCTCTTATCCGTGTTTCCTGCTGCGTACACTGCCACGCGAAATGATTGCTAAGATTTATGCAGTTTTCATTAATTTTCACGTTTCAACTCAATTTTCTTTCCATACGCTACTTCAGGATACGCGTAATTAGATGTACAATATGTCCCATTTCATGCGTGACATTATTCTTTTTGATAGACTCGTGTATTTTTTAATACACCATTATTGAGTCTATTTATAAGTGCAATTAATTTCGCAATGATGATTTCAAAGATGAAGTTTCTGAAGCTACCAATAAGGTCTCTCGCCCCGCGAGGCTGAATAAATAAAAATTATTATATTAGGTTGTAAAGAAAGAAATACAGGACTTTTGTTTTCTTTGTTTTAATCGCAATTTTATATACCAATAAATATTTACTTTAAATTAATGAGTTATATGTAATTTCAAAGCTTGTTTTACGCTCCATTTAATTGTGCCTTTGATATTTAATTTTATTCAAATTATTATTAAATTATTTGGCTTTAGTTGCCAGCGCTGCACTGTGCATTCGTTAAAATTCCGAGCCTTCGACCTAGTTTGAATTCGTAGATATAAGAAAACAATAATGCAAAAATCGCATTTTCACATCCTGAAAAAGAAGCCAAATAATTTAATAAAAATTTGAATAAAATTAAATAGCAAAAGCATAATGAAATAGAGTGTAAAATAAACTTTGAAACAATATATAACTCATTAAATTGAGGTAAATATTTATTGGTATAAAATTGAAATTAAAATAAAAATCCTGCATTTCTCTCTTTACAACCTAATAGTTATTGTTTTTGTTTTAATTATGTAGGATTTGAAGATTTCTGAGAAAATGTGAAGAGCTGCTTGACCTAAGTAAACATAGGTATCAGTAAATTTTCAATCGTATTTACCGTGTAGCGTAGCTATCGACATTTTCGCAGTTCGGCTAGTGTAGTATTGTTCGTAGCACGGAATTCATAGTTGTTTGCGCGCAGTTTCCTCCGTCAAAGTGTATTGGTTAAAGCCCTCAAGAAAGTGACTCAAGGAGACCCAAGAGTCAATTCAATCAAATCAACATAAGCAAACACACCGATTTCACTTGACCACCACAAAGCTTACGCACCGACAAGATCAGCAAACATAAGGCTGTCCGTCACTGTTGGCAAGCCTCTGTCAATCACTTAGTCAACAGTTAAGTATACCTCGAGCTACGACGGCCACTACAAATCAATTTAGTCGCGACCACCTGTATACCTGCATCTATCGAAGTAGTCATTCAGAGAAGCGTCGTCGATCATAACCAGACTGTCTATTTTATGCATTTATGATAGAGAAGTTAATAAATCGAATTATTAAAATGAAAAGTCATGGGAAGAATTTAAGGATTCTGTTGTAGTAATTTCGAATTTAGCATCGTTCTAGTAACTTTGATTTTTTACAATTGACTTGGACAATTTTTATGTTGCATTAATATTCGCAGTCTAATCATAAAAATTCAATGTAATTTCGATTTAAATTAAATTGTATACAGAATAAATCTTATTGAAAGAGAAGGTTCCATTTAAATGTTCGCAATCATCTTTACCAACAGCAAGGTAATTTCTATGTTTTTTCAAATCTGTGTACTGAATAAATTTTATTGCAACAGAGAGACTTAATTTCAAAACGAATATTCTTGTTAGCTATCTGAATTTAAAACGGACTGGCAACTTTAATTCTTGTAATAATTCACAGAGTTAGGCAACGTGAAACAGCTGAAACAGCAAATTAGCATTGCCCGTCCACCTGTATGATTTTTCTCGCAGAATTCAGATATAATTATACGCCGTTTAATTACAAGTTCGACTTAGAGCTTGTAGGTTTAAATGTACACGGGATAATTAACGGAAGTTAATTTCGATTCATTATCCGCCTCAATTCATTTTAACACTTAAAAGAATCACGAGCTCTCCCGTTATTCACGCTTTAACCGTAAAAGACCAGTTACGAGAATTCTCGTTTGCGTTTTACGATCCAAAGAAACGAGCCGGAGAGAGAGAGAGAGAGAAAAAAAAAGTTGTCGGCCATTGTGCGAAGTTACGGGGAAAATATATCAAGTGCTAAGTTTGTTAAACAACTTTCTGCGAACTTCATTGTCAAAGGCAGAGCAGCGGGCTTTCGAAGTTGAAGAATTTTTTCTCCGGTACTTCACTGTTACGGGAATATGGCAGTCTGCCACTTCCTTGCTCGTCGACATATAGAAAACTGAGATTCGCCATTTCGAAATAACCACGACTGGTCAAATTTACTATTTTTTACAACGTACAGTTCATCTTCTAAGAGCAGGAGATAAGCAATCAGGAATTAAGTAAAATTTACTTAAAACACGATGGTATAAAAGTAGCTGAATCAATATGTTGAAATACCGTATACCAAAATAAGTATTTCTCCCATTTGTAATCTTGAGTGACCTTGTAATAATCTTGAGTGGCTTTTCTACATAAAAATTTACAATAAATAATTATACTTATTACTTATTTGTGCACTATTCCTATACCATATATTCCGAAATGTATACTTTTATAATAATAAATTAAATTAGTAAAAACGGAATACATTAGAAACAAAGCTCCTCAAAGACAAGTACTGTTTTCCTCTTTTCATTAGTTCCTTCTTATGTAAACCTGATATAAAAGGTCTAAAAATAATTTATAATTTCCTTAAACAATGCTTCATTAGAATTTAGAAACAATGTAAACCTGTTTAATGTAAGCCAAATGTAATAATACTGTACTTGCTATATAAACCACTTGGTTTAAAGCAAGCTTGGTTTAAAGCAAATAAATAAATAAAATAAAAACTACAAGAACATAATTTGAATCCCGATTCTTTCGGGAATCTGAAAATTTTCGGGTACCCAACCCGACCCGATATTTTAGGTTCTCGCACACCTTTAATAAATAGGAAGCAAGTGGAAGGAGCGGATCGATGCTGTCGAGATATTTTTCGGGGTGTATGTAGCCGCAGCGGAATGCAACGCGGCAATACCGTTTCTTCGTTTAATTGTCTCGAGCGCGGCGCAACGCGACGGCTCGATTCTCGAAAGGGGAATTCGCCAGGGTCGATTTACCTTTGTCGTTCAGTGACGAAACTGTCCGTAACAGACGCGGGCATTCGGGCTGGCCCGCGCCTCAAATTCCACCTGCAGTCCGTTCTTGCCCGGAACATGTGGATCAAGCCCATTGCCGGTGATTCGCGGTTTAATTGGTCACCGGGGCTCTCTCGTTTCTGTCGAGGAACGCTTCCTCGAGGCAGCTGCTGCTCGTTCCGGCATGATCGCTTCTTTTGCTCTTGCTCCTCTCTCTTTCTCTCCCTCTTCACGGTCGTTCTTTTATCTCCGCTCTTTCGATATCGCGGTTTTTCTTTGTGGGTCCCGGGTTGCATTTTTCGAACTCTTCCCGGTATGCGCCGCTGCGTGAGACCGGACCCGTCCCGGAGTGTTACAAATAAAACGCGAAACACGCTTTTGCGCGTTCACCCCGTTTTTACGGGATTGCCGCTGCCTCGGTCGAGCAGCTCCTCAAAATTAAAGGGACATTCCCCTGCAACTACTCCAAAAAATCGATTCTTTCTTTACTGCGTTCTTCAACCCCCTGCGATTTATTTTGCGGTTTTAGTGACTAGAACTTGTTTTATAGATCGTAATTTCACAAAAAAGGAGAATAGTCATAAATTGTATGGCTGTATGTACTCCAATAGCCGTATATGTATTAACAAAATTAAAATAGAATTTTATTTCGGTTTAAAGGAAATTGTTCACATACATTTTTATCGGAATGTGTTCGGGATCTTTATCACGTGTCAGACACGATATTGTTTTTGTTTTTATTCAATAAGACACAGTATTGTGATCAACGAAGAAAATTTTTGAGACACAGATTCGCGGTTTAATGATCGTAATTAGACTGCGGATATTCATGCATCCATGAAGAAATTAGTTCGGTGAAATTTGAAACAGTAATAGATTGGAAAAATTCAAGAATATATTGTTTTCAACGTAGCCATTAAGGGATGGAAAAAAGTTTTATTTTGCATAATGATCCGCAGTCCAATCGTAAAGGTCATTTATTTAATAAGACATAGTATTGTAATCAACGAAGAAAATTTTTGAGACAAAGATTCGCAGTATAATGATCGTAATTAGGCTGCGGTTATTCATGCATCTATAAAGAAATTAGTTCGGTGAAATGTGAAACAGTAACAGATTAGAAAAATTCAAGAATATATTGTTTTCAACGTAGCAAAGTCATTAAGGGATGGAAAAAGAGTTTTATTTTGCACAATGATCCGCAGTCTAATCGTTAAAGGTCATAAAAGAAAATATGAAAAATGTCGTGCTTCGTGGAGGTTTACAGTACAAGAGGGGCGAATTGATCATTTGAATAAACAACCGTGGAACAGTGATCGTTGAAGAACATGGACGCGCTTGTTTCCGTAGGAAAAAATTCCGAGAAACGCGCGTGCACGACGAGTATGGGAGCAGGCGTGACCGTTGCGGTGGAACGAAGGGAATATTTGATACGGTGGCGGGTGCGGATAAAAATCCGCGAGCACGAATCCTGCGTTTGCATTATCGGAGTCGGCTGAGATTACCGGGGCTCTCCCTATGAATCAGTTGACGAAAATACAATGACAATATACAGCGGTGATAGACGACAGCGTGCGAGGGGTGCACGCTCGATTCATTGCGGCAATAGTCACGCATCGCGGCAAGGTGTCACGCCACGTTTTGCTTTGAACTATGGGTGCCGTTCCTTTCTGCCACGGATGAGTCGTTACCACGATTCCCCCTCGCTGTGTGTTCACGTTCAACCTAGTTTCCCCGCGACCACGGAGAACCCTCGCCACCGAGGTTCTCGATTGCACACCCGACTCCTCCGCTTCGAATAAATCACACCGGGAGCCTAAAAAATCTCACTCCGATGCAAAGAATTGCTCGGCTTCTCATTCCCAACCCCCCACCCACCCCACACGCCATGCCACGCTATGCCGCACCGTCGCGTCGTTCCCTTTATCTTTTCCCTTTTCGCCCGGGATCGTATTCCGCCAGTTGGCCGAGCCCGAGCGATAAGGTGTTAATGTCACGGACTGCTGACACTCTCTAAATATAGTGCCGGCGACGCCGCTATGCAAAACCCTAAATACAACGAGCCTCCTCTACCAGCCAGATCGATTTAGAAAACCTTGATTAGACAGGCTCTAAGATCGTTGCTCCAGTTGTCAGACATTTCACCCTCGAACGGCCAAGACTGTTGCCGAACGACTCTCGGTAACGAAGCTTATGGAAACACCAAATTTGGGACATCACTTGTTGACAAAGATGTCCATTTTTTTTCGAGCAGAACCGAAGCATTATTATTTCGTTTTTATTCAAACAATCTCAACAGAGTTCCACTTTCAATTGCCTGGACAAATATTGAAACCAAACGTTTTCCATCATCCTAACCTAGCACTGAAATTGACCAACATCCGTCGCTGCATAAGAAAGACAAGATTGTTCATCAGCCATTTCACAGTTTCTTTTTAGTACCGCTCTAATTTGTTTGTTGACGAATATCGAGGTGACTGTAGATTTGATGTTCTTGGATAATTATTAAAAATTGAAAATTGTTTGAAGATTACAGAAATTGATCTCAATATACGATCTCTATTAAAATTATTAAAGGAAGAAATAACATTCAATTTGGTTTCTGTACAAGGTGTTCGCGATAATTCGCAGCAGCGTTTTTTTCGTATACAGTAAACATTAGAAAAAATCGAAATGGAGGAAGTTACAGCATATTTTACTAGCAATATGATAGCCTATCTAAATTTTTTTTATTTGTAATATTTTTCTTAAAATAGAGGGACCTTCATTGTTTTTAATGAAATGCTACATATTTTTTTACATCGTGTAAAAGCGGGAATTAAGAAGATTTCACCCATGTAGTATAGTATGGTCTTCAGGGTCATAGAAGGGCAGAAATAAAAGAAATAAATTAAAAATTTTGTGATATTAATTAATTTATTAATTATTTAATTTTTTAAGTATCATTTATTAATATTTCTGCCCTTGTATGCCGCTTTTACATGATGTAAAAAATATGTAGCATTCCATTAAAAATAAAATGAAGGTCACCTCTATTTTAAGAAGAATATAACAAATAAAATAATGTAGTTTCGCTATTATTGTTAGTAAAATATACTATAACTTCCTCCTCTTCGGTTTTTTTCTAATGTTTACCGTTTACGAAAAAAAAAACGCTGGTCCAAATTATCAAGAACACCATGTATATATTGCCAAAAGCAAGATAGAAAAACTTGGTTATCGTCGTAAGGGTTGTTTGACGCGACACCCGTCGATTGTTCTGATGAATGTGTAAAATCCGCTGTCTAGTTTTTAGAGGATATTTACATTGCAAAAAGTGGTGGTCGGCAAGGAGTTGGAGCGGGAGAGAAGGAACGATTCGAGCGAGCGGAGAGTTAACGAATTCATCGGCGCGGAATCGACAACGCAACGCGATATATCGCATCCGTGAATTTAATATTGCAAGAAAGGGGAACTACAGATTGGAGCAAGTTAGGTTGCGAGCGCGTTCCTCTATTCCCGTAAAAGGGGAACCGAGAGAGAAAGGGGAAGAGAGAGAGAGAGACGAGAGAGAAGAGAGGATCGTTGGATGAGTCGACGCGACGGCGACGGCGACGATATCTGGTTTTGCGCTTGTATATACGCAGCTCGGTCGTTTCGCCTGTTCCTTTTTCTTTCTCCTTGCGGTCCGTCGTTTTTCACTCGTTTTAGAGTCTTCTGCTCGACTCGTTTCTCATGCTCGCCATGGGTAGGCCGATCGCAACATGGGCTAATTCGGCCGCCTTCTTTTAGTATACCTACTCGTATTCCCGATCTACTTGGCCAGCGAAAGGGGAGAGCCGGACTTAAGCCCGTTAAATGGAATTAATAAGCTTTACTATGCATGCACCAGCCCGTGAAATACGATACCGGCTGGTGGGCTCGTTAGGACGACCAGGGGAAGGCTTTGTGCCTTCAAGGCTAACTCCCTTTCTCGCTCCCACCGACAGACTACACTTTCGTGTCTCCTGTTCCACCCTCGATGTACAATTCCCTGCAAAAATCCCACGCCATCTTGCGGCCAACAGCCAACGGAAACCGTTGCCGATGGAGTTTACCGAGGCCCCGTTCTGCCCTGGCTACTTCGATACGCGTTCCCTTTTCCTTCTCCTTTTAACCCTCCACTTTTAGCATGATTTTATTAATTGGGATGAAAGAACTTAAAGAAATTCAGTTTTTCTGCTTTATTTAAAGGAAAAGTATTGAAAAAAATTAAAACAACATTTTCAGAAAAATAAACATAATATAGAATAGTAGGAAAACATATTCTTAGTTCACTATATACCAGATTTGTTAACTGTATGTGTGTGTATCAAATATGATACACTGTGCAGCGAAGGGTTAAACAATATACTTCAACCTCGTATCTCCCGATTCTTTTTCTTCCACATTTTTTCAACATTTTTTCATCCTCCTCTTATCGCACAACTTCGCTTTTTTAACGCTTTATCTAGCCTATTCGTAGGCTCCTCAATAATCGTGCTGTACAAACTAGAAGCTTCAACATTCTCTCTTACGTTACAGTTTGAAACGATATTATTTCATTACGTTATTAAACATGATTTGACTTTGAAAAGAACAAAGAAACTGACTGTATTCTCATAATTTTTACGTAAAAAATGTTTTGAAAATATTTTATAATATATTGTGTTACAATTAGACTGTGGATCTATATGCAAAATAAAAGTGTTTGCAGATTGGAGGACACAGGAGCCAAATGAATAAATAATATATTGCAAGATGATAGTACTTGTAGAATTAAGATTGAGAAAATAAAAGTACGTATAAAATTGTAATTTTTTTTTCGATTCGTTTTTGTGTCTGTTCCTGAACAAATTCAATTGCAATTGTGTTACTTTTTATCAGTACGAACAGCGACCCTTCCTTTGCGGTGACTACCGCTGCAGAGCTCGTTGCACCAAGTCTAATTAAGTAAACAGAGTATCGCAAGTGCATTCATTTTCATAGTAATGCACCGATTGCCGCAGCCGGCTTAGAAAGGGGAAGTCACGATTCTCACGAAAGCGTTCACAGGGGAACTCGAACGAAATACAAAAATCAAATGGAGAAACGTCTGTGTTGATGCAATTTTTGTACGTAGATTATTCAACAATATTTGCACACACATCATTGACTATAATTTAGCGTACATGCACGAATGTGTACTGTGGTACATTTTTATAAGGTCTTCGAATATAATGTATTAAGTAAAAGTATTAAGTTAATGTATTAGTAATACATACATTAAGTAATGTATTAAGTTAATGTATTAATAAATTGTACATTCTAGTGTGGAAGATTTTCTAAGATATAGTGTAAAATAGGAAAATCAATTTGTACCTCACTCCGGTTGGCTGCGATTCGGGTAAAAAATGTTTATTTCACATTTCACAATGAATACGTGTACGATATTTTTGTAGACCGTTTTAAAAAGGGTAATTTAATAAGTTCGTTTGGACCAATTGTGTAGATTTGTAAAATAAAGCGTAAAACAGTAAAAATCAATTTGTACTTCACTGCGGTTGGTTGCCATTTGGGTAAAAATGTTTATTTTACATTTCACACGGAATACGTGTACTATGCTATTAGATAGTATGCTATTAGAAGTAGACCCTTTTGAAAAGTGTAATCTAATCATGTCGTTTGGAACCATTGTGTAGATTTGTAAGATAAAGCGTAAAACCATAAATACAATTTGTACTTCAGTCCAGTTGGTTGCGATTCTGGTAGAAAATGTTTATTTTGCATTTTACAAAGAATATACGTGTACGATATTAATTGTAGACCGTTTTAAAAAGTGTAATTTAATAAATTCGATTGGAACAATTGTGTAGATTTGTAAGATAAAGCGTAAAACAGTAAAATCAATTTGTACTTCACTGGTGTTTGTTGCGATTCGAGTAGAAAACGCTTATCTGCATTTCACGGAGAATAAGTGAACGATATTGTTACAGATCCTTCGAAAAAGTGTAACATCGGCGAACGAGGAAAGAGTTTTCGAAAGCACCGCGTGCACGTTCGATTAAAAAACTATTCTGTGTGCCGAATAGGAAGTTTCGTTAATGAATCCCAGTTTCCCGAATTTCGAGCGCATAAGGGCGCAACAACAATTAGAGAGCAGGCTGGCCGATCCTCTATGGAGCGTTAACTAATCGGGGGCATAATTGATGCGCGAAAGTACCTGTAGCTAGTCGAAGAGCGAAGACAATTGGGTCAGCCCCGAATGACTCACATTACCAGGGGATTACGGTCCGACCAGATGACTTTTAATTCTAACCAGCTTAGAAACTTTTCTCATTCCATAGAACCCGGGTGGAAGCTGCCGCTCGGTTTTCGCCCGGTACTTTCATTCACTATGCGACCGGCGTATTTTCAGTTATCCGAGCGGTTCAGCAGCAACGTCGACGCCGAGCCGGCGACGGGCGTCGATTGGACCCATGAAATTTTCGTCTTTCAGGCGACGACGACGCGTCGGCGGCCGCGGAACTTTGCCCGAGGAAAGCAAAGAAAGTTGCTACCGTGATACAGAATCACGTCGCGGTCCCGCCACACCGCACCGCATCGGGCGAAAGATGAATCGTTTGCTGGCGGATTTTTTGCGTGTCGCCTAGCGTTTCTGGTCCCCTGCTTTTCTCTTCTTTTCCACCGTGCTTCTTTTAGCGGCATTTCCCTCTGCCCTCCTCGTCCGATAACCTCGCCTTTCCCCGTCAAACTCGCACCGTCCCCTGAATCTCAAAAGTTTTTCTGCCGAATCGTGGCCCAATTTCCACGGGAATAAAAACTCGAATGTATGAAAATACAGAGCAAGATAGGCGGACCTTCGAATGTATAGAATGTCCATTCGAAAGGGACCGAAAGGACTCGCATTCCATCCACATAAAAGTATTCTGCAATTCCTCTGATTCGGTTATTGTTTTACATTGCACTCTTTTCGCGTAACTCGTACATGAAATGTTCTTTAATATTACAAAGAATGTTGTTTCGAATTTCTGCGCCGATTGTTAACCTCGCCGACACAATAGTGAGATAAATACGGGATATAGAACAGAAATAAGAAATACATAAATGATATCAGTGGTCACGCGGATATTTTAGTTCGTTTGTGGTTGATAAAAATATTGGAAAAATCGACGGTAACTGGGACAAAGGCGGCGGTTAAAGGGGATTTTCTTTTCCATCTTCGACCTCTAAGCCACGGGGGTAAAGTTTCCGCAAACAGTTGCGTAAACACTGGGACGTTTGGCGAGCCTCGCGACACGACGTGTACACGCCGAAACATTTATCTGTTCCCGGTGGCACAAAGACTCTTTAATCTGTTAGATTAAAGTTTCTTTAGGGGAGGAAGCGCGAAGTCACGCGGAAACCAGCCACGAGTGAAAGATGAGAGGGGATGGCGACGTAGCAAAAATATCACCGGCGACTACGGCTACGCTCGCCATCCGCGACACTATCGATTTCACCCCTTGCATGCTCGTACGTTTTACATATCCCCTTCGTTCCTCCTCGTCCCGACGCGAGACGTCGTGTTTTTCTTGCCCTTCAGAGAATTATTTCTTTTGCTTCGAGTGGTAAACGCCGCAGCCGCCGCGCCGCGTCGAAAATCATGGCGCACGCGCCCGCAAAAACGGCCCGCCGAGAAATTCCAAATTTATGTCCCGTTCCACGATTTTCTCCACACCACCACACCGCCCCGAAACTACAATCCGAGATGCGATATTTCTGCAAAAATGATTTCTTCATTTAGTAAAGCTTCCTTTTTTAAACGACTTCGAATAAGGAGGAGGTTTTTTTTATTAGAAAATCTCATATGAGATTTATTTCAACATAATTAAAAAAAAAATGAAATACACCACATACAAAACAGAATATAATAATTACAAAATAGAATGTGGTTATTAGAGATATACAGATATTTTAATACAGACATATGATTAGTTGGAACAGTATAGACAAAACTTATACTTTAAGACCACAGCTCTTAAAAAATGATAACATGTAGTGACAAGCTTTGATATTTGATTTAGCTATTAATATTGAGACATCCATTGAGGTTGTTAACCGATTTCGGAAAAGGTTGAGATTACTCCTATTTTTTTCTATGTATGTTCACCGATTATGCCGAGGTCGATGGACCAATCGGAACGAAACCTTCTGTATTTTGTAGGGTATATCTCCCGACTGGTCTCTTGAAAACAAATTTTGCATTTTTCATTCTTTACAACACCGAAAAACCATCATACCGTGTTCTATATATTTTGCTCGTTCCACTAAAAAGTATGGAATAAAAAAATTTTATAAAAAAAATTAAACCGACTCCGAAACGCACTAGAAACAATGCACTAAACGGTATGGAATAATTGCCCTTTTATAAAATATTAAATGCAATACAATCTTTCCGGAGGCGGCGCAAAATTGAAAATTTTCCAAATGACTTTAAGGATTTCCGTAATTTCCAGCGTCGAAAATTTTCAATTCTACGCCGCCTCCGAAAAGATTGTGTTATATTTAATATGGTATTCAATATTTTATAAAATGGAAACTATTTCATACTTTTTAGGGCATTGTTTTTAGCGCGTTTCGAAGTCGGCTTATTTTTTAAAATTTACTATCGCTTTAATCCGAAAGGTTCATTTAGCAAGTACAATATTGTTACATGCAGAATAGGGCAAACATTTTACTTAAATAAAACTTTGGAATAAAGTGAGGGTTTTCCAAGTTAATTTTAAATCCACTTTATTCAAAATATTTACTTAAACAACATTTTTTCCCAACTCTGGTTACATGTACCTGACATTACATAGAGATGCACTAATGATGTTGGCTTAGCACAAAGTTCATAGCGTTTTCATCGGCGGGTAATTAGGTTACAATGTGTTATAATAATTAGACTGCAGATCTTTATGCAAAATAAAAATGTTGAATTAAGCAGGAATCAAATAAAAATTCATTACATCCTTTAATGATTTTGTTGCGTTGAAAACAACATTACGTTATTCTTAATTTCGTGCAAACGTAATTTTAATGAATCACACAGTTTGTGTATCTTGCAATTAATACAGACAATCTTCATTTTTGCAATAGAATTTACGTACTTGGCCCTTGACAGTCAAAGCATGTTTTAAGAAATTGATGAATAAATGGTCAGTTGTGGAGAAAGGATGGATGAAGAATAATTTAATATTGTTTAATTAAACGTTTCCTGCAGTAAATTGGGCACATTAAAGTTTTAGGGGAGCGTCTCGCTATTTGCCTAATACTTTAGTAACGCGCGTAAGAAACTGGCAATCAATCTTAGTCAATCTCCGAGTTAATTACAGTTCGCTACGAGATAACATCTGTCAGCCACATCCAGACCTATAAGTTCTCATCATCCATATAAGTCAAATTATCCGTGACTACATCTGTATATTCGCGCAAAGATGGCGGCTACAGATAGTCGGAAGACCAACAGTCTCGTCGTTGTTTCTTCTCGAACATGGCTACAGTAACAACGATATACATATTATGTATTGAAAATATTCTGAGCGCCACACAGGATTGGTTGCTTAATAAATTATTTAGGATAACGTCTGCGAATCACCAGGGAATTAAATAATTCACACGATGTTGCCTATTCTATTTCGATTTCCTATGCGCGTCTGGACGCAGCGTTTTGTTATCCCACTGCCTTTCACATTCAATTCGTCATACTTAGTCAGAACTACGTCTAGACCAGTGGCGAATTTAAGACCCAGAATTTCAAAAAAATTTATTTAATGTGTAACGGTATGAAGTCTCATTACTTTTCTTTTTTGTTAATAACTTTAGAAGAATTTTCTTGCAATTTCTATTTCTAGCTTGAGTTTGAGAGCCCCGAAATTTTTACCCCTTTGGGGCTTCTACTTGACATTCATTTTTTTACAAAAAAATTCAATTTATTTACGAAAAATTAAGTTTAGGAGAGTTTTATTGCAACTTCTATAATCTTGAATCATAAAAGATATCGCGCGGGATGAAATTTCCACTAACATTCATTGAAAACTGATTTTTATGTTCTGATGATTCTCGTAATAAATATAAATAAATAAATACGAACGTAATCTCTTTGTGAAATGAATTCTATTATCAGCAAAATGAATGAAAATGGCGTTATTACAAACAGAACAATTCTATGCTACAATGCAAGTGCCGACAGTGGAAATTTATTCTCAATAAATAAGATCTCGGTAAATAATGTAACAGTATTTTTACTGTTTCAAATTACAGCTGCTTCTTGTCGTAAATGATAATCCGCTGCGTAATGTGGTAATTGAACGGGGTCTGGTCCGAAAAGAACGTGATTTAAATAAATTAAAATGTTTACTACGGACGAGATACCCTAAATTTGTTTTGACAGTCTCGGTGGAGGATGGAGGGTGAATGATAGCAAGAAAGAGGTATCGCAACGACCGCTGGTTGTCCCGGTGATTAACGTAAAGGGATACGCGACAGGAAACATTGAGACAAATGAATGCACTCAGGGTAAACGCACGGCTATACAACGACTTTTAATTGCATTTAATTATTATAGTTAACTGCGCCGAGACATGAGGACACCCAGTCGCTCGTCATCGGCCATGCAACTGCGTATAAACACGCGGAATATTATTTCGTAAAACGGAATGAAAATTATGCCAGTGGAATCCCGTGTAATACGATCACGTGTCCTCTGACAACGTTTCTCTGCAGAAGTTTCAGACGAACCGCGACAATAATGAATTTTTAAGTAGAAAAAGCCCGGGCATAAAGTGCGAACGCGGAAGTTCGCGATTCTTTTACAATGCACACAATGGCGGAAACAGGTGCGCCGCGCGCTGAGTTTTCAGTCATTTCTTTTCAACCTATCCTTCTTAAGAACCTTTGAAAATGTACTTCGACAACTTCTTTACAATGGAACAATCAAAATTTCAGTTTATTTCGATGCTTCGCTTGGCTGTGTATTTATAATGGTTTTTCACGAACGAATGTCAAAGAAAACGGGTTACGTTTCAATTAAAACAATTAACAGTAAAGTACACGAATAACAAGTTTTTAATACAACATTTCTACAAATGTTTCACCAATTATTTTTAATTAAAACATACACAATCTGTTTGCTGTTTATTCGATCTTTGGTGGAATTTAATTTTTGAGCAAACGAATAAAAGGAAAATAGAATCTTAATCATTTTAATGAATTGAATGCGAAAGGTATTGCAACATGTGTTCACTGTCCCACGTTTCCTCCACTAATTTTTCTTTTAAGCATTTGAAATCCGTAGTTCGATTTTAGCAGAACAGTAAAGATAGTAATCGGAGCAGAATAGGATGGTTTATGGTAATACTGTGATGCGTTTCAAATTTTCGTTAATCAATTTCAATTTCGTTAAGCAATTTCTTGCTATATTTATATATTTTTTTAGTTTTCTGAAAATGTGGTTTTAATTTTTTTTAATATTTTTCCCTTAAGTAAAGCACAAAAACTGACCTACCTTCAGTTTTTTCATCACAATTAAAAAAATCATGCAGTGAAGAGTTAACGCTTAACTGCGTTCGTTTAAGAAAATTTAAGAAGGAAAGACAATTTGCTAAACTCTATTTATAGGTAAACCGAGATACATATGCATACTACAGTTACACTAGAGTCGAAATGATTATTCACGTGAGAATCAAAGTAAACGTTCGCTCATCATGGAAACGTTCAATTCTAGCGTGCCACGTTGCTGTCCTTAATAGCAATCCACATGTTATAAATCTACGAAGTGACGTATCCAACCAGCGACTTTGCCACACAACGGAATCTCTAACTAACTGTGCAAGCCTCGTTAGCAACGCTGCGGTTCGAAATCACGAGATACCTGTAAACAGGTTGGACTGGATGGGTCCACTTTTCCTGCAACTTTCTGCACAGCAGATACATACGCCAGTCATTTCTGATAACATGGTTGCAAGTTGAAATGTAAAGGAAGGAGCCGTTTAACCACGAACATCTCGATAATCAATTTGCACATCCTTTTCTCGTTCTTGTTTGCATAATTTCGCACTTCGCTGGACGGAAACATTCGCGTGTTTGCCTCGCAACGAAAACCATAATTTACTCGACAAAATATTACAACGTGTCTCCCATTTAAATAGCAACTTTTTTTCCATTGTCAAAATAGGAAAAAATGTCTTACATGTGAACATATTTTAGGTGATCAAAAGAAACATTTATTAATTTTTGTAGACGAAATTTAAGAAAGTGGAATCGACAAATTATTACAACGTGTCTCCCATTTAAATAGCAACTGGTCGGAGATTTTTTTCCATTGTCAAAATAGGAAAAAATGTCTTACACGTGAACATATTTTAGGTGATCAAAAGAAACATTTATTAATTTTTGTAGACGAAATTTAAGAAAGTGGAATCGACAAATTATTGCAACGTGTCTCCCATTTAAATAGCAACTCGTCGGAGGTTTTTTCCAATTGTCAAAATAGGAAAAAATGTTTTACACGTGAGCATATTTTAGATGATCAAAAGAAACATTTATTAATTTTTCAGTGGTAGTGGCCTTTGCGGATCTGAAACAAATAACAGTCGTCCTGAATTCATTTTTAAAAAATGTTTGCAAGTCATAAATGCATTCGCAGTCTGTTCACGGTGAGCGTGTTCGCAATTGAATCGTTGCATGTCGAGAACACGGAATATATTCTCGAACGAACATGCCCGAGGTAGTCGTTATTGTATTGTTTTCTAGTAAACACAATTTTGATAGAAGCTAAGAGACTGATATCCAGCTTTATTCCATTTGTAATTCCACTTGGACGTGGTGCACAGTGGCGGAGCGTTGGTATCATTGTGTATGTATTCTGTAACAGGCATTCGACGTGAGTTGGCACCATTTGTGTAATATTCCTGTGCCAAACCGACATTTCTCAGCAACCAGGAATCGCAAGGAGCGGAGTACAACAATCGTATTAAACTCGATTCAGTGCCGAGGGCCACTTTCCTGAATCTGAATCGCGCCAAATATCACCGCCACTTTTATATTGTTCGGTCTTTCAACCGCAAAGACAACCTCGAGACAACAAATCAACTTTCACGGTGCAGCTCTACGCTGTTCAACTTTTTCATATAAGCGATCCGATTTTATCAAGTTTAAGATACTTTACTTCAGAGACGAGGAACATTTAGTTTCATCATTAACCTTTATAACTAGACTGCGGATTATACGCATTTGCGATAGAAATGGGCACGTACAATTAAAAATATTTAAGGACATCGATGTATTTGTTTCAGCTTAATCAGATAATTGAAAGAAGAATACAAATAAAATTCAAATAATACAATTCAAATAAAAAATATTCGAAATACAGTAATTACAATACTTTTATCCAAATAAAGTAGTATTTCAGAATTTATTTTGTTACTTAGCTCTACATAGAAAAATAGTTGAAATATCTATTTATTACACATGTATTGAAGCTATTAATTGAAGTAATATTTGCTGTGCGATGTTTTAGAAATAATTATTTGAAATAATAGTTTTCGTAGAATGTATTAGGAATAAATATTTGAAATAATATTGTTCCTGTGTGGAAATGATTCTGTTGTGGATTTCAACCGTTTACTTACTCTATAGCATTATACTTACTCTTACATATGCTTACTAACTCTAAGCATAGTTATGAATGTACTGAAGTTTCATTCCAGTAATAATGGCAGAAATATTTATTTCAAGTAATTGTTTTAAGTTCGTGTATATACTTGAGAGATTAAATAAATATTTCAAATGGTATTTCCACTAATACAAAAATAAATAAATATCTTAAATTATTCAAAATAACATAGTTTTAGAAATAATCTCTGCAAATATTTTTATTTTTTATTTCAAATTCTATTTTATCCAGGCCTGTTCACTAAGGCTGTCTCTTAATTTGAAAAGAATTCCACTCGAATCGTATCGTTCAAGAAGAGATTAAATAAATATTTCAAATGGTATTTCTATTAATACAAAAATAAATAAATATTTCAAATTATTCAAAATAACGTAGTTTTGAGAATAATCTCGGGAAATAATTTAATTTCAAATACTATTTTACCCAATCCTGTTCACTGGGCCGTCTTTTAATTCGGAAAGAACTCCACACGAATCGTATCGTTCAAGAAGAAGAAGGAGAAGCAGATTGTTGAAGATGGCGATTCTCTCTGTCCGCTTATGTTGTTGCTGGTCAACGGGAGGCATTACTCCGCGCGGCGCGCCGGCTTGTTATGAATAATTAATCCCGGACGTATCCGCGCGACGAAACTTTACATTTTGTCGGGATAAACGATCCGGCCGAACTTCTAACGCGCCCGTTAAGGCAGATAATCGCATTATGCTCGGTGGAATACAAAAGTAATGGAATCACCAATTACGTTCCTCGGCGCGGCGTTGCGCGAGTTCGGAACTTCGATCGATAGTGGCAACATCAAAAGCAGCTACGAATTGGCTACGTAAATCTGGTCGTGTTCCCCAAGGTTCCGCCGGTCCAAAGTGGATTCGATGTACTTAGACGAGTTGGCCGGCAAGCAAATAAATTTCTGTTAAGCTGCAAAGGCGAAACCGTTCGCGTATTCGCGTCTCCATCGCGAATCGGCATTCGTCGGGTTAGGCCGACGCAAGGTGAAGAGGATCGCGCGCGGCCCGGAGAAACCGGTACACGCCCGATTATATTCGAATATGCAAAGCAGCAGATGCGAGGGGCCGAGTTATTGTTATCGGTGTATTTACGTAACCACGAGCCTTCGGATTCTCGTTCACCGTTTCTCATTAATGATCCCGATAGAGATTCCGAGCGGCCTATCCATTCGATAACCGCCGTCGTTCCAGCATCCGATTCTGCGATTCGAGACGCGTTGCCATTAAACAGCCAACTTTTATCCGGATTCGCATCCGTTACTAAAACTCGGCTTCGACAGAGTTCACCTTACAGCTAATCGAAAGCCTTGGACCTCGTCGCGCCGTAATTGCTGCCGTTCACAGTAAATTACCAGGTATAATACGCATTCTAAAAGCTAATCAAAGAACTTCAGACTTTTCATTCATCTATGCAGACTTAGGACAGTGATCGTATTGGTATTCGACTCTGTAAAAATGAAATAATCGTTGGAGGATGCGAACAAATTTTTCTTTCGAAACATATCGATGACCTAGTTTCATTATCGATAGTTATCGGTAACGAAATCACGGGGTTGGTATTCGTACAGTTGTGATCGTTTCACTCGACAAATATTGCTGAAATCCGTTAAAACTACTAAAAACTCAAGATATGTTTTATCCTAGACTGACCAACAATATAAAAATTCATTAGATAAGCATCAATGGCTTTGTCGGCATATGGACTTTCAAATAACGATACAGTTGTAATCATTTCACTCGACAAATATTGCTGAAATCCATTAAAACTACCAAAAACTCAAGATATGTTTTATCCTAGACTGACCAACAATATAAAAATTCATTAGATAAGCATCAATGGCTTTGTAGGCATATGGACTTTCAAATAACGATGGTAAAACGTAATTGTCATCTCCAATTCAAATTCAAGCTTCGTTGCAAATGATTATTCTGATAAATTAAAGTACCTTTTCCCGAGTATCTCGAACCGAACCGACACATGGAAAGGAAACCGCGAGCCAAAAAATTATGCGAAAGAAACTGTCTTGCTCCGGAATGGGGCAAATAAGAATGATAAAAATGTCCTGACGATAGCTTTTGTCTGCGTCTGTCCGGTTGGAGGCGGATCAGAAGGAAATAAGTACGCAAGGATGCACACTCGACGTGTGCATTGTGCTGGATTCTCCGCCGTCCGGTGTTCAACTTCTATCCAGGACTTGCGAGACAAACCAAATAACGGTCGCCAGAGATCACTGTAAATAAACTATATAAACCGATTCGACAGGAGTTGGCAGTATCGCGTTGGCAATATCGTCGCGCCGAGTCGATGTTCTTGAACGATCAGCCGCGAGGAAGACCTCGGGTTAGCTGCAGTCCCGAAAAATTGTTTCCACGTACCATTACGTTGAAATTTTATCTGAAACATTTTTTAATTACATCGACAGTTGTTAAGGATGCCTAATCAAAGTCTCGCTCTATTAGTATTCATTTGGAAAAAAACACTTGCCGATACTCTCAGCTTCGCTCCTCTGCAAACTGATAAAATCAGTTCATAGATCGTCAAATTCAAACGTCAATTTCTAGAATCAGAATTGGGCTCTCAGAAGTAACCCATTCATTTTTGTTAAGTAAAAAAGAAAACATGATCTGCGATATATGTAAAGTACCAGTTAATACAAATCACCTAATACTGGAATGCAAAAAATATGAAAGGAAAAATGCTAAACTGCCTAGATCTTTACCCATTCTGTTAGGTTCTGAGGAACACATTGTCGGTCTTGCCCAATATATCAAAGATACTAAGATGTACAAAATATTGTAAGAAAATGTACCGTGTTGCTAATGACCTTTGATGTTAAAGCAACATTAAATAAATAAATTTAAAAAAAAATAATACGATCCAGCGATAACCAGAAATTGACATTGCTCCCTCCGTCTACGCGAAAAAATTCATGAAGTACAGGCTGCGGGCAAGTTCGCCGTAGAATTTCGCTTGAATTCGCGTAAAAGCAGAACCTGCGCGCTGACTTCTATCAGTCGAATTCGACTTCGCCGATAGTATTAAAAAACACAATTTACAATAATCGAATCGCCCTTCCTCCGGCTCTCTGTAAACAAATTTTTGCTCGATCTAATTTCCCCGTCACGCGTTAGCGGACCTTTCTATTCAATCGACGCCGGTTTTATTCGCGAAGTGTAACGCGATTCCCTTTTCCGCGCGCGCGTTACATATTTATTCTGCTTTTTTTTCCGGCGTGCACGCGTGTCACGCTGGACGGAATTCGCAAATAGCGCACGCACGTGCGTAGCCAGTCGAACGTTCGACACTAATTTCGCGGCGAGGACGGTCGCGCGAATTTATACAGATTCTAATTAAAATTTCATTTCGACGTAACGAAGTGTAATAACCGTGGATTCGTATCGCTCTGACGTTTTTTAAGCTGGCCGCGACTGCTGTCACAGTTGCCGGCGAAAACTAATTAAGCTCTCGTTTAGCTACAAACACGGGTCGCGTTTTAAGCAATCGTTATCGCCTCCCACTCCCCCGTCCACACCCCTTCTCTCTGTTTGTAATTTCTCGAATTATCGGACACCGGAGCCGAATTCCTATTTGCGCTCGAAAAAACGGTGATCTTCATGTCTCCGAATCTTTTCCCTGCGGAATTATATCGCATCGAGTAATTGGTTTTGCCGTTCAAAAGGGAACCGTTTCAGCAACGGCTTCGAAACGTATCGATTGAAAAAGTATTTGAAAATCTTCATGCTTCGCACAGGTCTTGCCAGGAACGAATACATTGCTATCCACTAATTTTGTGGCAATCGCGTTAGCAATTATTTTTACAATGAAAATGCTATGAATATCAGCTGAACCTGCTGTCAAAAATAAACGGAAGGTGTTCTGTGTCCAATAAATATTATACATTTTTATTCGCGGCGCAAAGGTTCGATCATTTTTCTACACAACAAATAGCTATTTTTGTAGGAATACTAAACGCTGAATTCGGATTTGAATCTTCTGGTTCAAGAACCACGTTAGCTGTTAAAATTATCGAACCTTTGCGCTGCGAATAAAAATTCATAATATCCTAAAGATAAATTACGATCGATAACCAATTAATTAATTAATTATTTAAATATTATACAGGCTGTTCCACTCAAAGCTAAAACTTACTACGTTTCGAGAGGATATTTTATGGTGTTCACAATTGTATAGTAAATAAAAAAGTGGCTTTCTTACATGAAAATTTACAATAAATAGTTATACTTATTACTTATTTGTGCACTATTCCTATACCATATATTCCGAAATCTATACTTTTCTAATAATAAATTAAATAAGTAAAAACTAAAAGAACATAATTTGCCGAAAACATCTAGAATAAAAAATCCGAAACTATGAATGTATTCATTAAAACGTATATAAATGATTACTGGGTTCTCGGAATTTTCGGGAATCTCAAAATTTTCGGATACATGTCCCGATCCCGAAAAAATTTCGTGTTCCCGACCCGACCCGATATTTCGGGTTGTCAAATTGGCTAACATTTAATGCAATTCAAAATTTAGCTTTAGCTAGAAATGTTCACGGGAGCACAGAGCTTGCGAAATAAAATGATAAGTTTCACGTAACTATACCAA
Source organism: Lasioglossum zephyrum (assembly GCA_028455615.1). Taxonomy (NCBI): domain Eukaryota; kingdom Metazoa; phylum Arthropoda; class Insecta; order Hymenoptera; family Halictidae; genus Lasioglossum; species Lasioglossum zephyrum. The sequence goes on from CM052329.1 coordinate 10,570,754, forward strand.
ATCGATTGGTTGGAGTCGGGAAAGTTGACTCGCTAAAAAAAAATGACGGTAGGAAAAGAAAGACAGGGAGCGTATTATGTAGCGTGGAAGAATGTTATATTATGGGCGTTTCGGTGTACAAGCATGTCGATTAATCGAGGCGATTGTGTGTCGCGTTTCAGTTTTATCGTGCCCGAGATACATTCACACTGTGGTGCACCGCGGTCGATATTTGTAAGGGATTGCTCTGTATTTCATGGACAATGACCATGTGGCAGTGGTGAATTAGACGGTCACGTCGTTATCAGTGTGTTTCTGTAGCACTTTGTGCGTTCACTACCTGTGGAGGGCTCTGCTAGGATTAGGGGGTTTAAAAAAGGTTCCGATTTGAAGGGACGGGCCCTCTGCACATCGTGTTTGGTAGATCATGCATTTCTCCTGTCTGCAATTCTCAAAATACACATGTACACCTGATACCAATATCAAGTTGTTCACCGCAAATTATATTATTATAAAAATCGTGTGAAGTTTCATGGATCAATCATGTTGTGTATATTTTAAAGCTTCTATATATTATTTATTTACATTGATTTGTGATCATGAATTTTAAAGATTCATATATATAATTATCATAATTATTATATGTGTATATATAGTATTTATACATATATGTGTGTGTATATTATTTATTATTTGTTTTTATTTATTTATTTATTATTTATTTTATTTGTTTATTAAGGTTAATAATTATGTACTATATATACATTATTATACATTATATTATATATATAGTACATAATTATTAACCTTAATTAAACTATAAAATTCTATGGGATCGTGTCGTCTGCTAAATAAATTTAAGCATTAAGAAAAAATACTTATTAATTTTTAATACTGAAACAGTACATTTAATATTGAAACAGTGAATGGCTCATAAAGGAATTCATTGGGAGATTTTAAGACGATTTAAAATTCATTTTTCAGAATGATATAATGAATCGAACAACGATCTAGTAATTCGGAATGGCTAAGCACGGTGAATGACTGATCGTAGGGAAAAGTAACGACCGTTGTCTGGTTAACAATGAGGATACAGATCGATTGATTCGAACAATGGCCAGGGTCCGAATATTTTCGTTATTCGGCGAGCGCTCGATTGGCTGCGGTCGAAATAAAATACATAAAGCGAAACATATTGTGGGAAGCAAGCGGTGCATCAACGACGACAGAGATAGCGCTCGTACAAAAGTTGGTAGGACGCTTTAAAAAAAAAAAGAGCGAAAGCGAGAGAGATTTCGAAATACACGTGATCCGGCAGCAGCAGCAGCGGGAACGGAGTTGTATGGGATGTCGAATCGTCGCGTCACTGCTATGTGTTTTAATTTGACGTCACTCAGCACGTCAGTGCCATCTGGTGTTGCGAGGCTTCTCGTCGTCTCTCGTCGCGTCTAGGCCGCGCCAGTCACCGGGATTTAATATCAAACCCCCAATCTCACCCCAACCTCTCCTCTCCTGTCCTCTCGCGCACACGCGGACCCTTCTCGCTTCCCTGTTTCTGTCTCCGCAACGCAGACCGTCGGATTTTCCGGCGGTGCACACGAATGTGCTGCACTGATGTACCTTCCCGTAAGCTGGATATGCATAATCGAACCGCCGAAAGGAAAAGTGACGCTCACGGAACTCCGATAACGATACTTTCTCCCGCGTTCCCCGCTTTTTCTCCCCAAAGCCTTTTTCTACCACGCCACGTGTTTATCAAACGCCGTCGCGTGCACACGACCAACGCTGTAATTGTAATTGATGAGACAACTGAGTACTAGATTCGAATCGCCGCGTAGAGGGTTATTTGCGTGATCTAGCCGATGAAAATTATTGTTGAACACCGACTTGATAGCTCCAGGTAGCTATGAGATCAGGATACTGGCTCCAGGTAGCTAATGGGTCAGGATATTGACTCCAAGTAGCAATGAGATCAGGATACTGACTCCATGTAGCTTTGAGATCAGGATACTAACTCCAGGTAGCTATGAGATCAGGATACTTGCTCCAGGTAGCTAATGGGTCAGGATATTGACTCCAAGTAGCAATGAGATCAGGATACTAACTCCAGGTAGCTATGAGATAAGGATACTGGCTCCAGATAACTTTGAGATCAGTATACTAACTCCACGTAACTATGAGATTAGAATACTGACTCCAGATAGCTATGATATTAGAATAATGACTCCTGGTAGCTATAATGGGTCAGGACACTGACTCCAGGTAGCTTTAATATCAGTAGATCTTTGTGGAAAATAAAAATTTCTTAGAGTCACACTAACAGTTTATTCTTACTTTAATAATTGTAACAAACTGAGAAAACTAGATTAGCACTCGGGAATTATTGTAACCTTTCTGCTGTTTTAAATTGCACCCACTCATTTTTGCCATACATGCATAAAATTCGTAATCTACGTGGATAGCCTGGAATCACCTGGGAGAAGCAACTGGTAATGGTAACGTAGCTGGGAATAAGGGGTGATCGCACGCGCCAGTCACAAAATAGTCGTTCCGGCTCGCATTAACGACCGTGGCGCACGGCGGCATTAGGATGACCAGCTCCAATAACAAGTTTAAGCTAATGACACCGCTAATTTCACGGGGTCGCGGGAACGAACGATAAGATAAGGCGAACCATAAGAACCGTGCAGGTGTCGGGCCAATTTCGAGCGGGTATTCCTTTGGGATCGAGAAACGCAACTGCGGGGGCCATTTGAAAAATGAATCTGCACTGTTAGGTCGTGCGTGCGAGTATACTCGACCAACGGGAAAGTATACTGGTGGTACGTGACCGGGTCCGGGTCGATTTATCGAAGTCACGTGCGCGAATTATTCTTTCGGTGAGATCATGGGCGCCGAACGCGTCGCTGCTCCGTGGAGCACCGGGCCGAGAGGAACATTTGTAGAAGGGTTTGTATTTTCGGATGCTCGGCCGCGATCGCGTTCCCCTGATAAGCTCCGAGCCGTAAAATTTATCGGCGGTCGAGAAACGCGGCTTTCAAGGCTGAGCACTCTGTTATAAGTATCCGATCGCTGGGAACTCGCCGCACCTGGTCGCCCGAGCTGACGAACACATTTTTATCCGGAATATCCGCGAATATCCATCAGTTGTACTCAATGAGACACGACGGGACTTGACAAAGGGACACGACGACAATTGCCAACGTGTTTCGTCGGACGTCTGCGGCTTTTATTGTATTTATGGCATCTGAAAATGTTGAAAAATAAGACTTTCTAAAAAAAATTTTTTTGAATAATTATTTCAATATTCTATATAAATAAAAAATAAATGCTGTTCGTTGGTATGCGCATCACTTGAGAACGACTTGATCGATTTGGCAAATTTAAAAAAATAAATGTTCATAATAGTTCGAATAAGGTTTTTAACCCTCATCCGTCCCTCGTGCCAATTTGACACAGTTTTCCTTTTATTTTTTAATGCGAAACATACAACCGCAAAAACCAAAGATGCAAATGTGAACTCATTCAATTTTAATGAAAAATATTTAATTGCTATTTCTCGTAACGGATAGACTTTAAAAAAAATTTTAATATTGCATTGTCATTCAGTTCTGAGCCATGTATCCTCATCAGGAAGTTAGTTTAAAATCAATTGCAAAATTCGTCACCGAACAGACAAACAGACAAACAAGAAAGCGAGCTAATAAAAATGTGGTAATTACTAAAAAAAATATAACCCTGGCGACTCTGAGCGAGAGTCCTGGATGAGAGTTATGCACGAGTAAGTCGAGGATGGAATGATGGGGTCTTGGAGGATTTTGGGACGTTGGACGGAGAGCTATGATTTTCATAGGAAACGACGTTGGTATGCAAGGTATTGTTGCCGCTGTAAGCCATCGAAGTTTCCTTGGACGGGACGCAAACGGCGCGGTCGAGTTTTCCCGTCGGCTGCCAAAAAAAGTGGATGGCACGATGCGCGCGCGTCGTTATGACCGGCAGGCCATAAAATGTGGGTGGCAGAACGGTCTCGGCCGTAACGAATGTAGTGCGTCGCTGTAAAAATGTGGTTTTATTGAAGCAACTCCACATAATGTTTAAGTAACCTGGACGACGACGCGACGCGACGAGACGGTGCTGGTTCCGTTGGCTCTGGCAGATCTGCCAGAGCAGGACGCAGTGACGAGGAAGAGAGAAAGTACCCCGCGTGGGTGCGCCCGTAAAAAGGAACATCGTGCACGCGCCTGCACATCGTAATATCTGCCTCTTAAGCATCTATACACACTCGGCCGAGTTCGTTTTCTTCGGGCACACCGTGCTCTTTCTCTCTCTCTTCCTCTCTTTTTATCTCTATCTCTGCTCTTCCGTATCCTTACCGCCTCTTTCTTCCCGCTTTCTCCTTTTTCGTCGCGTCCTGACTCTATAAACCGACCGTAAACCCTCGACGACAGCCTGGAATTTCTCGGCGTCACGATTTTACTGAACTCTATTGATCACCGTTTCCCGCGAGAACGCGTCGACGGTCACCGACCATGGATCTCCGAGACGCCTCACGATCACCCTGTAAACACGTGGTTTTCATGCCCGAAACGACACGTGTTCCGCGAGAATTATTACCCCGAGAAACTCTTCCACATTGTCCCACCACGATTTTCATGAACCTTTGCCGCCTCGTGTGCGGAATAAGAAAGGTCAAGAAAAGTCAGATGGTCAACGATTTGTTTTTCACTGTAACTATTCTACTCGTTGCTAGGATAAACAGTGCGAGAGAAAATCGTCAGTGAAAATCCAACCGATTTCTGAAAAAGAAAACATCGTAAGATAGTAAAGGTTTTTCGTTGTCAAACTGATTTTATTAAATCGTACAGGGTGTATAAAAAGTAATGGTCATTCGTCGTAGGGGTGAATCTACACCTCTGGATCAGTGGACATTTGTGAAAGAAACTTGCCGCAAAATTATTTATAACAAAGAAAATTGTTGGTGAAGTTTCTGTTTTTTTTTTAAGGGATATGATTTTTAGTGGAATAAACCAGTTTAGTGAAATAGGTAACTTGTATAAACAAAAACGATGCATAAAAATGTATATATGGTATTCTTTCATATTTTGCAACTTAAAATTTAGTACGCAGTGATGTCAGAACGAGGAACCAGGAGGCACTTGCCCCTCCGGCTGGGCCCCCCACTGTTACTTCTACTGCCTGACTGTGCGTACACAGTAGAAGTAAGAGTGGGGGGCCCAGCCGGAGGGGCAAGTTCCTCCTGGTTCCTCGTTCTGACATCACTGATCGTACGGATCTAGCGATGAATGTCAAAAAAATGTAAAAACCAACTTCGCTAATAATTTTCATCGTTATAAACAATTTTGCGGCATGTTTCTCTTACAAATGTCCACCTATCCAGAGGTGTAGATTCACCTCTACAACGGATGACAATTACTTTTGTACATCAATTTACAGCACACATTACGTTTGCATTCTTTGCATAATTTATAATGAGCAACAAGTGTCCAGGTTAAGGTGAAAGTTACCTTATTACACTTCGATTTGTGTACAGAATCGCAATATATCTTGAAAAAATACAGATTTCCCGATTCCACCGGAATTTTTAAGGTATCCTGTACCAATTGTGTTTAATCTGCGAACTGCTCGTGAACCGGGTATTTACCACTTCGTTGTACAATACCTGAAACTCGCCATTCGTTCCGCGCTGAACCGACAGTCTGTAACGAACAAATTAGAATCGCTTAATCTCTCGCGAATTACCTTTAAGCGATTATTCAAGTGGTTAAGGAGGGAAAAGCTATTTACCGTGTGGAAACCTTGCTCTTCCGGTCTAAGCGGATTCATTTAAAAGAAAAATTGAGTGCGAACGGAGCCCCTCCGGTTTCCATTGAAACGGTTAGACAATGAATGGTGTTAATACCTTAGAAAAGTCGTAAGTTCCAGCAGGAGGATACAATGATAAACGTGATTGATCTAATTACAATTTCGGGGGCGCTCGCGGGAGATCGGGATAAAGTGGAACCTCGTTCTTAATGTAATACTTCTACTATACATCTTAAATGGCATTTAAAAACTCCGGAATTTTTGTAAAATGTATTAAAAGCCATAAATAATTATCTGCTTATTTAAAGTAAGGGTGATGTACCAAAACAGGCCACCTAAATAACTAGTTTGCCATTAGTGTTGGGGAAAAATGTATCCAATACAACTTGCTTGGTCTCGAGGGGTCATTGATCCGTAATTAGTAGCTTTTCTGTAGGTGGACGCGTAAGGGACGTATGAAGGTCACCTTCAGTTTTTTCAAAATAGAATGTCCAATATTTTTGCTCGAACTTATTCCCTCAATTTGAATTAGTACATATGGAAAATTATTTAATTATTTAAAATTATTTAATACTTTTTTTTCGAGTTCGAGCAAAAATATTGGGCATTCTATTTTGAAAAAACTGAAGGTGACCTTCATACGTCCCTTACGCGTCCACCTACAGAAAAGTTACTAATTACAGATCAATGACCCCTCGAGACCAAGCAAGTTGTATTGGATACATTTTTCCCTAACACTAATGGCAAACTAGTTATTTAGGTGGCCTGTTTTAGGTGCATCACCCTGCATATCATGCTCAGTGATTTGACACAAAGGTTTTAATCAGAAAAATTCCACGAATAAGTCGACGAAAGTTTCACGAAAAAGTATTGAAAAGTGGAGGGGGATGTTCGTTTTTCTTACATCCTGCGGTTCCGTTTTCCTAGATCAAGGTTTTGCTGTACTTGAGAGTACGCGTTCGTATAACTAATGTTGCGTTGTTCGTGTAATAGAGGTTCTGATAAGAGTTCGTATATACGAGGTTCAGAATTAATTGGGTCGTACGAACGAGGTTCTACTGTAGTGTATGCATTCGAATTCTTACTTGTCGCGAGTTACCGAGGGGCAAGTTCCTCCTGGTTCCTCGTTCTGGCATCACTGATCGTACGGACCTAGCGACGCATGTCAAAAACATGTAAAAACTAACTTTCCTAATAATTTTCATCGTTATAAACAATTTTGCGGCAAGTTTCTCTTACAAATGTCCGCAAATGTTCGGATAAGAGTTCGTATATACGAGGTTCAGAATTAATTGGGTCGTACGAACGAGGTTCTACCGTACTGTATGCATTCGAATTCTTACTTGTCGCGAGTTACCGACCGATACGGTCGCGGATACGGCCCGGACAATGGCCATTCAAGGATTTTATAGCGATTAGAGGTATTCGGACAACCGTGATCAGAGTGCCGGACACGCGGCGTCTGAATCGACCTACTCACGTGGGTCCGCGGGTGCGCATTGTTTGCGGCCGGAGTATCGCTCCGCGAATAATTACGCGTTCGACAAGAATGCGAGAGAACATCGCGATTGCTCGGCCACCGTTCCCGTTGTGGCCGGATTACCTGCACGCAGATCTCGTGCGTTTGCTATCGTTGCATTCAAAATTGGCCAACTGACCGCACTGACGCACCAACGATCCCAATTTTCCCGAATAATTCGCGCCTATGACCGCCGCGCTACTACACCGCTAGACGTCGAGCGCAATTTTCGTCGTACTCGTGATTTATCGGCGAATCTAATTGCGGTGAACGATCAAACACGTGCCCTACGACACCGATGAATGTTTCGAACCCGTCTCACAACCTGCAACAAGACGCCGAAATATTTTGACCATTTTTTTCGCCTGCAACACCTCGGTATTGACAACGAATATTAAATCACTAGCTGACCCGACAGACGTCCTGTTCAAATTTCTATAAATTTGTCACCGATAATGTAAATTCCTATTGAAATATTAATTAAAAGCTGCGACGTTCGTTGTTTTGTTTTAGTCATATATGATTCAAATAGCACTTTTAGTTTTTCCAGAATTTTCCATTTTTCCGGGGAACTTTTCCAATTTTTCTTTCCCTGAAACCTTGTTCGGACTATTACGAACATTTTATTTTAAATAATTAGTCAAATTGGTCTAGCCGTTCTCAAGCGATGCGCTTACCAATGAACAGCATTTGATTTTTATTTATGTAGATAGATATATAGAAGATAGATTTTAAGGACAACTCTGAGGCGCTGCTAAAAATTCTCTTCTTTAATTAATAACGATTTTACATTATTAAATTTGTCTTGATTCGGTAAACAACTCCGAATTCCACCATTCTTGCACCTACAGCAACTTGAAAATATTAAATCATTTGAATGCAACTCTGAAACGCCACTACAAATTTTGTCATTATTCAATACCATTTTTACGTTATTAAATTTTCTTTTTAGTCGGTAAACAATTCCGAACTCCACCATTCTTCCATCATACAGCGCCTTGGAAATATTAAATTATTTTAATGCAACTCTGAAGCGCCGCTAACAATTCCCTTCATTAATTAATACTGTTTTTACGTTATTAAATTTTCTTTTTAGTCGGTAAACAATTCCGAGCTCGATCGTTCTTGCACCTACAGCATGTTGGAAGTATAAATCAGTTTAATACCAACTCTGAGGCGCAGTTAAAAATTCTCTACCATTAATTAATATCAGTTTTACGTTATTAAATTTGTTTTGATTCGATGAACAATTCCGAACACGACCATTCTTGCACCTTCAGCACATTAAATCATTTCAATTCCAACTCTTGAGAGCCATTAAAAATAGCCTTTTCATTACTCAATAGACTACGTTTACCGTATTAAATTTGTTTTGATCCGGTACGCTCAGACAACGCTCAGACAACAATGAAGAGCAACACGTAATATAATGAAAATTATTTTAATCTTAGCCACAAAGAGCCACTTACCTGTTACGGACCACTTAGCATTATTATAAATATATAAAATAATTTTCTTACATATTAATAACTATAAATAAAAGCGTGGAGCACCCACGAAAATTACGTTAATATAGTTTAGCTCTCCACGCTTTTATTTATAGTCACTAATATCTAAAAAAATTATTTTCTCCTTTTTAGTGCATTTGAATATAAGTTTGGTTTTTAAGAAGTGTTTTTATTTTTCATACATTTTCAATGATCTGGAAAAGAAAACGGGTCCAACAAAAGTTGGTCAGTATTCATTTTTCTATAAGTTTCGATAGAAAAAATGGAGAACACCTGTATATTTAAAATATACTTTGAAACCTTGAAGTAACATTAACATAATCATTTTGGCTACGAAAAATGCGTTTCCAGCCAGCGAACGGCGAAGATTCGTTCGACGTGGTCCGCGTTGGTTAAATGAACAGGTAACAATGAATTCGCGGATTTCTGTATTGCGTTATGCACGGAATTACCGTAGAATTTACGACTGCGTACGGTCTAGTTACAGGTTATTCGAATTCCTCTGAAATGCGTGATTATACAGACGATTACAGGCCGAGGAGCTAGAATGCGGTTCTCGTGCGCGAGTAACGTGTGACGATACACATACCCACACGCATACACGTAAACGCGCTCTCCCGCGCAACATGTAAAGTGACCGAACGTTTCTCAACACGGCGCTTTCAATTAGACGGCACGATTCACGATCATCCTGTTTCTCACAGGGATACGCGTCGGTAGTATTATAGGACATATCGACAATACCCGATAACGAGTTCCAATTAAGCGGATACACGCATCCACGAATAATTCGATTAGCTATGCTCTGTTTTTCGACAGAGGATACATAAAGTCACCATTCCTGTCCTGACACTCCACTTCTCTCTCGCAAGTCCGAACCAATAAGAATCATTTATGCGCGCGCGAAGCCGTTTATTGAAATCCGTTATCAGTCGACTGCGGATTCGATGCATTTATGACAAAAATTGGCACGCAAATTTAAATCGGTGGATATGTTAACCCTATTTAATTTAATGATGCTCTCAGCACAATCGTTTCAATCACTTAATAAATCTAGCAATTTTGCAATAAACATTTCTTCTTTCCTAACGTTTCGGTTCAGTTTTGAACCTTTTTAAAGGAAAATTGCATCTACAAGAAGTAATAAATAAAGTAAGTAGAATAGGTGAATTGAAATTGAACAAGATGGATATTCATACATATTTACTGTAATAACTTTAGTTATTTAAATTGTGCATTGAAAAACTGATTTGTACACGCTGCTGGTTTAGAACGTGCCGCGGTCAAAGTGACCGTTGAGTCAAAAACTGAACATATAGATATACTAGTTTGAACATAAGGATCTACCGATCTTAAATCAATATATGGCGGTAAATCTGATAACGTCCAACGATATTAAACACGTGCTGTTATACTAACCACAGGTGGTAGCTTTGAAAATCGATATTCGTGATGTAAGACCAGCAGTATAGATGTATTTTCTATTTATATACAAGAGAACAGGTTATAATTTAATTGAGTGGGGCACAATTATAAACCTTATAAAACCTTTATTATATACATATATATATTTTCTTGTAGATGCAATTATTCCTTTGACAAAGGTTCAAAACTGAACCTTAGGAAAGAAGAAAAGTTTATTGCAAAATTGCTAGATTTATTAAGTGATGGAAACGGTTGCGCCGAAAGCATCATTAAATTAAATATCTAACATTTATAATCGATAATCGGGATTATTTGGCTATGTTATCTCTTCGCACTCGGAGGTATTTTAACTCGAAATTCAAACGTTCCTTCCAAACGAACCAGTGCTGGGCCAATTCAAATAAAAATAATTACAATAACTTCCCTATAGAATCGGGAAGTTAAAAATATTCGAAATACAGTAATTACTTTACTTAATTAATTAATACAGAAAACTTGTATCTATTTCATGGCTACATGTTTTCTAATAGCTAGACACTAACAAAACCAAAATAGAATTTGATTTCGGTTGTAGGAAATTCTTGATATACATTTTAATTTATTAACTGTTTGATGTATCTCACAATCATACATCATTTGAAGTTCTCAATTGAAATTCTTTCGAGGAATAGATCACGGTATTTTTGTCAGGTAGAAATTTCATTAGAGTAGGAATGAGAATGGAATTACTGTTTCACGGATTGTTGGTGAATTTCGGCTACATTGCCGAATGAATCTGGAGACTGATTAGTGCGTTCTCTTCCCATATGCGTGGGCGTAAATGAGTGTGTCTTGAACGACTCGTGATCGACAGTTTGGAATCGTGATAGATCAATTTTCGCAGACACCTGTTCACTCTGTCAAGCTTGCAGTGCAATCGATCTACCGAGATCGGAACGTCATCGGTCGTGTGAACAAGTAGATAAATAGACGCGCACAGCTAAAAAAATTGTCGGTCGTTCTCCAACTAAGGTGTATAATTCTACAAATTTGTAGAGAACTTTGACGAACTTTGTTCTAGAATAACGTACATCAAATCAGTTTCTTGATTCATCAACCCTTAAGGTTTCTCCACCTTTCTAACCCCTTGCACTCGAATGGTGACTCGGTGGCGCTAGTCAAAATTGCCCCATACCATTATTCAAAACAGTTTTGATATTATTAAATTCGTCCGTATTGTATAAATTGTAAATGCTAAATAGTTGTATGAGAAAACACATTCAATTTGATGCGGACAGTGTAAAAAAGATTACATAGGAGAAAAATATATAAAACAACTTTTTGAAAACCACTCTTATATTAGAATGCACTAAAAAGGAGAAAATAATATTTTTAGATATTAGTGACTATAAATAAAAGCGTGGAGCGCCAAATTATATTAACGTGATCTTCGTGGACGCTCCACGTTTTTATTTATAGTCACTAAAATCGAAAAATATTGATTTCTCCTTTTTAGTGCATTCTAATATAGAAGTGGTTTTTAAAAAGTTTTTTTTATATATTTTTATCTTGTGTAATCTTTTTTACAGAAATGTCTTTTAGAAGAAATGTCTTGATTTTCAAAGAGTCAGCATTGCGTACAACCTGTGGAACACTTAATATTTGAAATTGAGAGCACGCGCAATTCGGTGTGGATTAATTGAATGGCGTTCTCTATTCGAAATATTCTAATCTCGCATTCGGCGAGCGTAAACGGCGACTAATTCATAAGAATTGACAGCCACGGTACGATCGAGAGAACCGCAAATAACGATGGAAATAAAGCCGTGATCAGCTCGAGAAATTTTCCTCGCGTCGATTACATGCACACCGCAGACAGCTAGACAACAGGTATTTTAATTTAGTTCGCGCCCCACGGTGATTCGACGATTCAATTAACGACAATAAACTCGTCTCTCCTTCGGTGTCCTCCATTTTCACTCTGTAGAAAAAGGATCGGCCATTATCACGCGACTAACTGCACTTCAGAACTCGTTCAATTGACAACTGCGGCTCTTTTGTTCTCCGAGGAAGCAGATTACTCTGAAATTTTTATTGGAGACGAGACCACGTTACAATTCTTCGCAGAAAATTTCTCGTACATTCGAGAATTATTGTTCAACACTGTTCACGATAGACAGTGTATTTTATCCATTTATGGCAAACATCAATTGCCATATTCCTTAGTTATAGTTCATAAGTTATCCTTGTAATGTTAGCATGCACAGCCATGTATAATATATAATATATTATTTATGTATATAATGCATAATATGCATATATGTACATATGCATAATATGCATATTATATTGCACCCATGTATAATATGCATATTTAAAAAAACATCACTTGCAATTTTCAATTTCAAGAAAGTGGTACCAAATCAAATCCTATTTGTTGTTGCTAATAACGTTTGCGAGTTCAAAATAAATCAAAACCGTACGAAGGTCTGTCGAACTATATACTCTAGCATTATTTTTACAATCTTTACAATCCATAAATGTAGCATAAGCGTCGTCGGAGAAGTGTTCTAATCATTCGAATTTGATTGATAGTATCAAGAAATTTTTGGTAAAGTCACTATCCGAAGTGGCTCAGACTCGTCAATCGTGGCGAACGTTTAAGACGAGGTTCTTCATAAACCAGTGTTTATGAAGTCGAAGGGTTGAAAACTTCTCCGACGTCGTGTCGATCGAAATGAATGCAACGTTCTCCGGTTATCGATCATTCGGCCGTCGTTCTATATCATCGATCGTTTGATTCCACGACACAGAAACGCTGATCAAAATTCTCGTTTATTTCAGGTAAGTTCTAATAGCCTCGGCTGTCTGTTCGCCTATCCAATCTTCGGAAACCGCGGTGAGTAAAGATATGATCATTTTTCAAAGTAAGATATTGCCGGCGAAGTTCACGAACTTGTTCGTCGGTTTCAGTGTTTCTGACGCTTACGAGAAATTCGCGTGTACGTTATCGAGCTTCATTCTAATCGTCAGCTCCCTTTCGCGATGCACTAAAGAGAGGGAAAGAGAGAGAGAGGGAGATAGCAAGTGGTTTTAGAGCGGCCGTTTTTCAAGGAAACAACCGTGAACGTGAAATTGAAGTCGACCGCGATAGAACGGTCATATTTTATGGTTTGTCGGTTTTACGTGCCCGTGGCATTGCCGTCTGTTCGCCGGTTTCTTAACGATCGAAGTGTTATCAGTCATTGATCAGCCGCCCCTCAACCGTCTAATTAATATTCATGACTTCCTCGCGAAGGACAGTGGCGGTTAATGTATATTTAATTGGAGGCAGCCTGGAAGATCAGTCAAGGCTTTCCTCCGAAGGACGTCCAACTGTCGTTGATCCCGTTTCGGATTTATCCTTGCACCGCAGTGCAAGCCGCGCGCCGGTTATGCATATCGCGTGCACTTTCGTTGAAATGCTTTATTGTACTTCGAAAGTATCGGCTGGAATCTACCCAAAGGGCAATTAACATTGCATTGCGATGAGGTTCCTATTAATATTCAGAGCCGCAATTGCAGTGGGTTATTTAAATTCGTGTTTCAAGAAGGTTATCGGCGCGCACGACACCGACGATGACGCCGCGCCGCTCTAGATTCTAGTATATATATGCGTATACATAGTTCGTTCATTTTTATGAAACGCATGTTTCCATAAATTTCCATGAAATCGCTTCATCCCCCGACCACTTCCTTCCTTCCTCCGAATCCGCAGCCTTTTCGTATCGGTTTATTAGAACACCCGGAATTACTTCCTGGTAAACGCCTCGGCTACTTCCGAACCTCTTCGTACACGTCGTACCACTACCGCTTGCTACTCAGTCTCCTCTATTTTCATATATTCAACATTTTTAACACATCGTCCGACGCAAAGTTCAACGCGAAATGAAATTTAACGCTAAACCTACAGAGCACTGAAAACTAGTCAAATGTTTCAGCTTAGAAAAATGATAAGGCTCTATTTATTTCTCTTTCAACGTGTGCTTGGATACAAAAATTTACCGCGTGCAGAAAAATCGAAAGTCGAAAGCTCCATGTTGAGAGGGTGAAAGCAGCCTTGAACCCTTTGCCGTAGCATTTTCTTCACAGTTACACTGATTAGAACGTCTTCATTTCTAAAAATGTCGTAGAAGAGGAAAGAAAATTTGATTGAATGCTTAAATATTGATTACTAGACTGCTGATCTTTGTACAAAATAAAAATTTTCTTCGTCGATTATAAGACTCGGGAACCATATAAAAATGTCTTTCTAACTTCAACAATTTTAATAAATTGAAGATAACGTATGGACCATCTTAAATCGCTCTTAAACCTTCTTAAATTCAGAATATGTTCAATTGACACAGATCTACAAAACGTAGTTCTTATAATTTTCTACAATTCTGATCAATGCAATTTTTGACGAAATTCTTTTTCACATCCTGTAGCAAACTACTTGCTCTAGCTTCCAAAAAAGTTTAAATCTTATAGTACAATATTAAAAAAGTTATATCTTTTTAAGAGTGTCCGAATATTAGTCGAGGTCACTGAACATATTTGATTACATAATAGCGCAAGGTGTGTTTTTTTTTACTCGAATGACTCAGATTCGATTTTATCTGAAAAGAAACGCGTAACGTTCATATTTGTTAGACTTGATCACGAGTCTGGTAGACATGATTGCTATCGTTTTAATTTCTCCGGGCGTTCGCGAGGCGCAACCACTCTTTAAGAAGCATAGTAAGCAGCTAAGCGAAATTGCTTACGAGCCCGTTATTCGATACGCTCGATTTCAAACGTTCCACGTTGAAACGGAAGGCGCAGCGTGGTCGGTCTTACCATTACAACGATTATTGCCCCATCGCTCGTGTACTTTCACCACGCCATTACGGCGTAATGTTAAATAGGAACGCACGGTATGCTAATAAAATCTACACTAATTTTCTATGAAGATAAGCATAGTCGTTCGTATGCTCGGGCATAAATCATCGGGGACATCAAACCGCTTTTTTATTCTAGCTGCTGGAAACAGAACCTCTACGATATCGGGCTCGTTGAATGCTCGGTAGTTATCCCGTTTACTATCGGACATACAGAAGACAGATATACGGTAAATCAAATTTTTATAGTCATCAACCACCTCCTCTACGACTAACATGATCAGCGAGATAAGATTGAATCGAAGTGTCCTGAAACACGTGTCGCTCCAAGCACTTGCTCTCTGTGAAAATCATTTTGCGATGATATTCCTCTAATCAATGCTAAAAGTGGTAAATTCTTTTTTAATTATTTAATCAATGCAGTTTTTCGGAGTCTGCTGATGCAGATTCGCTTTGTAGAAGGTTCTCCTAGTTTTAACCCTTTGCACTCTTCAACCCCTTGCAAATATTTCCAATCACTCGAATTTTTAAAATTTTATGGATATGACATTGGTATACCTCATACAATATCTAAATGTTTAGTAACTAATTAGATACCGACACATTTAATTATCTAAATTATATTTTCAATAATGGTAGAGCAATCTTCAAAAGATACGAGCTCTCCAATCGCCACTAACAGTCTTCAACTCTAATTGTTTTATTATTTAATTCATTAGAGATTGTCAGGGTCTGCTGATATATAGATCCTCTCTTCGTAGAACGATCTCCTAGTTTTAATAGTTCGAACAGGTCATTTTCACCCTAAGCGTCGAGGGTTGCTTTTATCCCAAAGATACGAACGACCTAATTGCCACTAAAAGTGATAATCTGATCTTTTTATTATTTAATTAATTAGAGATCGTCATTCTTTTAGTCTTCATAGCTCCATCACGTCATTTTCACCCTGATCGTCGAGGGTTGCTTTTATCTCAAAGATACGAACGATCTAATCGCCACTAATAGTCCTCCTGTCTAATTATACTTTATTATTTAATCAATTGAAGATTGTCAGAGTCTGTGCTGATATACAGGGTGTCTCAAAATTCATTCAACATAGGCCCGGCGCGCCAACTGTCAACTGTGTTTTTCGTTAATTGTTAACCTTGTATTTGCTTAAGACAAAATTTTATTAAATGCAAATGCCTTTTGTGGAACGTGTACCTCACTCTGTTTGCATTTAAACCCCAATTTTACAGATTTCCGAACATTACTTTTCTTCTTAGAACTTGTCCATGAATTTTTGCCAATTAACTTGTAAATAAATAAATTTTTCATAATACAAAGCGAATGATAAGAAAGGACAAGGTTAAATTACAGCGTCTCTTCAAACTTCTTATTTTCCTTTTCTGTTTCCTTAATTCCTTTTCCATTCGCTTAAACCTCTTAGATATTATATTATTTGTATTTAACCACGCTTTTCCATACCGGATTTCTCTAATATTATTAAGAAGACAATAAATAATATTCTGCAAAGAAAAGAAAATACGTGCCTGACTCTTTGCACAAATAAAATAATGATGGATTTGAACATAGCGTCACGGATCATAGTTTTTCTTCTTTTTTTCCATCCGTAAACACTTGCGTAAAGTAGAAGCATTACAAGTTGATCAAAGGAGGAGGCGCTTCGTATAATTTCGTGACACCCTGTACAACTGTGTAGAACTGTGACGTAATTTCGATAGGTTCCTCGCGGTTTTGGGAAAATAGGGAAACAGCGATTGGTTGATTCGGTGATGGTGTCTTGCCCTGGCAGAATCAGTTCGCACTTTATTGTCGAGAACATATGCCGCGAGCGCGCTTCGGCGGTCCACTTTTAATTTGTGCATCATGCATCAATGTCAGCCTCCCGGCTATTCGGGCCAGCTGCCGCTTTTGCACTGCCGGTGGACACTTCTTCAGAGCGTTGCCAGCCTGGGTGGACCAGCCAGTTTGTCTGCATGCCATCCTAATAACGGGATCCGCCAGGGCTAAGGACGCGTTTCTCGATCTATCAATGGTTGCGCGTCCTCCTTTAAGGTGACGCTACTCGCGGGCCACTCGAATCATTGTAATCAAGATCCTATTGTAGGTTCTAACAGTTCTATTTTATGATTTCGAGTTCGTCGCTTAAGAACAACTGATTTAAAAAACGCTGCTGCTTCGAAAAACAGCTGATATTCGGTCCACACGCATTCAGATACAGGGTATCGCCAGAATAAACAGCAATCGTGAAATCTCTGCGTGTATAATCGAGTAAAAAAAGTTTAAAAAAATATACCACACTATCCACAGTTGCAAAGATTTTTCGATCTTCCGCGCGATTTTTGCCAACTCCTTCGTCCCGGAATTTTGAAAAAGATCCCGCGAAACGATCGCGAATCATTTCTACGGGATCGACAGCCGCAACTCGATCGCCTTGAGGGATCTGGAAATTATTTTTTGGTCAAGGTCAGCCTCTTTTTTCGCAGTGCGTTCTCCATTAAAAATAAACAATGTCGAATCGTGTGAAATTCGTGAAACGTTATCGATTCTGAAAGAGTGAATTTTTCATTTTTTTTTCATTTAAATAGTTCACTATATTGAAATTATTCAATGAATTTCTTCGTTCAAATGCATACTGTTATAAAAATGGAAACGAATCTGAACGTTGTAATTTTTATAAATGAACATGCAAATTTGTGCTCAGTTAGTGTCAAAAATGATCTGCTAGGTTTCACCTCGGAAGCAACATTATCGAAACTAGGAATTTTAAATTGAAAGGAATCTAAATGTAATTTTTAAATGACACTTCCTGGTTTGAACTGGAAAGCAACATCATCGAAATGAGGCAGAATTTACGAACAAGCGACGCTGTTGGTCGATATTTTGTGATTACGATTTAAGCGTGACGTAGATATTTTAATATAGCAAATGCAAATGCGAATGCACCGTAGACTGGCAATCAGAGAGATTTAAAGCGGAATATATTATAAAAGGGATAACCGGTAGGAGTTTCTGGTGAAATTCGGGAAATAGTGGGAAGGGTTCGGAGTTTTGTTGGAACTTGTAAAACTTGAGAATATCTGCATGTAGTAACTTTACCATAGAATAGGAATTGTCCAGGGCGACCTATTTTCCTTTCGAGGCTGCTTAACAACGTAGTTAAAACGAGGAAAGTCAGACGACCAGTTTCAGACCAGTATTCTATGAACGGGGGTTTCGCTTCTTCAATTTTTGACCCCGCCAGTTCTGTGAAACGAAGTTTGTATTAATTAGCAGCCTATACCAAATACTATTACGAACGCGGTACTGTAAAATTCTATTTCCGAACGTTCTCATTATTCGTTCGTTGCGAAACAATTAATCGTTGCCATTGACTTTCGTATCTCGATTTTTCATTGAATACAAAGAGGATATTATTGAAAACGGAAAATTCAAACATCGCACGTGTTCCAGCAATGTTGGAATACTTTTCCAACGTTTTTCTATTTAGAACACTTCTTCGTGAAAGAGCCTATATTATAATAATCATTTTGTACTACCTTGCTGGAACGAAAATTAAACATTTCTGACCTACAAAATATTTATATTCGATCACACATTGACGTCTTCGATTTCGAAAATTTTTGAACAGGCAATTTTTTATTTCATCTACACAAGTTTTCTATGAATGCAAGAAGATCCAACGTTTTTCTATTTAGAACACTTCTTCGTGAAGGAGCCTATATTATAATAATCATTTTGTACGGCCTTGCTGGAACGAAAATTAAACATTTCCGACCTACAGAATATTTCTATTCTATTCTATCACACATTGACATCTTCAATTTCGAAAATCATTGAACAGGCAATTTTCAATTTCATCTACAAAAGTTTTCTATAAACGCAAGAAGATCCGCAGTCGACTAAGAACACCCAACCGTTTCCAATGTCACCGTGAAAGTGAATTTTTCGTTTTTTGAGCAAATTTTTGCCAGGTCGACTATTAAAATTAGTCGCACGTATGCGAATGGTAAATCTGAATTCCGCGCGCAACAATGCTCGAAAGAGTAATGGCTAAGGAGAAAGGCAACGAGAACGACGACAAGACCGCCGCCGCTGCGACCAAGAAATTCATCGGTAACATGTGCCCGCGCGACGGATGCTGGGAATAATTCCATGGCGGTGGAACTGGTTTTTGTTAACTCACTTAGGCACTTAAATAATGGGAAATAAAACATCAATGTATCCTGAGAGAGTCTGTCAAATGCGTTTCTCCTCCCGCCTTCCGAACAGGATTGTTCCCCACCAACGGGTGTCCTCCCTTTTCCCTTGACCTTCGAGGGCCCCGTTTGTCTTCTCTCCTGGCTCGCGAAGGCCTGCGCCATTTTCTTTCTCTCATTTTCGCTAGTTCCATGAAGAAGCCACGCCATTTACCGGCCATCGACGCGGGTGGCACTGCGGTTTTCATGATAGCAGAACCGCAACCAAGCGAGCAACCCAGTGTCCACTTTTCATTCCGGACGAGCGTACCAACCACGATGGGAATCCTTGATATCCCATCGAAAGATCAATTAACTGAAAATGAAGAAACACCGGGGCCCCAAGAGCGGATATTGTCGGCGGTCGTTATTAATTTCGCCAAGGAAAAACAGAAAAATAGATAAACAACCTGTTACCGTCCCTACGCGTTCACCACTCGTTTATTATGGTTTATCCGCATTTTTATTCCCTCTGTGAGCACCAGCACCGACACCGGAAATGAGCTTACACCAACATGGTCGACACCGGTTACACGCTCCCGTCCTGCCCCCGGCTACCAATACCGAGATGCTCTCATTCTACTTTTTCTTTATCCTGGCTGTGTCAAACATTAAGTATAATTAATTTTTTTCTGGCGTCAAAAAATCCTTTCAAAAACGATTCTCATTGGCACGTTCGTTTTATTTTCAACCAATGTACAAGAACTTCGTCATCGAAACAAAGAATCGAGGAAATTTGCTGTTCCGTTCTATTCTAACGTCGCACAGACTGGTTTTTCTTTTGGCCGGTCTAGTTGGCTAAAATTTTATATTGCATCAAAACTAATTCAATTTATTATGTGTTATTAAATTATGCTTACATTAATTATCATTAGTTATCGCGTGCGGTGAGGATCGATGAACAATGGGGTTGGTTCTTGTTTTATAACATGTTATTTTTTATCTTGGGGTAGTTCTAGGAAATTGACTTTTGGCCAGCTAGATCGGTCAGTCTGTGCGTCGCTGAAAACGTGTCGGACCAGTAAATTGTTTGCACACCTCGATCAACTCCTCCGAAGCTTAAAAATCCAAAATATTGGCCATGTCAGATAATTATGTGCGCGAGAACACTCCGAAGCGAGTATGGAGTTGTTCGAGGAATTCATCGTAGAGTACGTAGAGAGTCAGTGTCGAAGTAACAATCGGTGGGATGAAAAGACAGGGAATATTTTGGTCACGCGATTAATTTACGACAGTTTCGAGAGAAGCTTGGATCGCGACGCTCGACCGGGTACAAAGGACACGACAGAAACAAGATATTATCGGCGGCGCGAGCCAAAGCGAAGGCACATCAGCCTCAAAGCTCTCTTCTAAAAATAAAACAACGACCGTGGGGGGTGGCTAGGCTGCGACGGCGGGGATGTTGGTGGGGGGTTTGAATTTAACTGAGGGAACACAATGGGCCGCAATCTTTATTGCCTTTCATCTTTATACAGTATAAAATATCCGCCTCACAATGGCAAGCCATCTAACGGTCCGCTGCTGCGTGAAATGCGAACCTAAACGACTGGCCATCCGTGGACCCGGCATGGCGCCGAGCCGCGTCGCGCCGCTTGTCCTATCGTTTCCTGAATTTCCACCGGTGGGCTCCATTCTCGAAGCCTTTAACGCTCTCATCGCCCGGCTTAATCCTCCCTCTGTTCCAATCCGAGACCATTTCTTTTCCATTCCTTCCGTCTCGATACACGAGCATTTTCTTCCGCGTGATTGTAACGTCATAATGGACGGTTGGCTCTCCGACGTTCTCCCGTCCCTGTCACATAATGATCTTTTCGTTGGTGCTGGATTATTGTTATTACCGCCGCGCATTGCCGAGTAATTGACCCGACCGTTTCTCCTCCTCCCCTTCCACCCTCTGCCCGAAAGAAATAACTCACTGTGATCGATCGTCCCGTCATTACGCGACGCCAATGACTTCCTCGCCCCCTGCCCGTCGCGAAAAGAAGTCGTTCGGTTAATTGCCTGCACCCTGTCCGTGTCGCATTCAAACTTTTCAGTATCTCTTTTCATTGTCCCGTACGCGAACTCCCGCGACGAATGTAAATTCAATGACTCCCGATGAATCGGCCACAGAATCATCTTCCGATAGTATCCCCGATATTACTAGCACAGCGTTCTCGAATAATTATACAACAGTCGCGTTATTTCGCCTCCGCTGTATGAAATATAAATTAATTACAGGCTATATGTATATCGTGTAACGAGCCAGCTGCGAAGCACTGATTTCACTCGGCGAAGCACCGAACACTCGACGCGTTTGGCTCTCTCTCTCTCTATCTCGCATTGTACGTACGTACAAATTACCAGGCCGCGTTTATTGAGATTTTGTCAGGGCTTTGTAGCTTCGGAATTAATTCAGTCGATAATATTCGACAAAAGTGCCTCTCGTCCCCGATAGCAACAAGGAATCAGTCAATTTCGAGCACATGGTAATCCCACTGCTCGAAACCCGGCCTTGTTTATACATCATTCAAATTAACGAACGGAAAAATCAAATGCGATTGAAAGTGTAAGAAACGTGTACGAGTGTGGATGTGCGCGTACGTGTGAATTTGACTGTCGAACGTATGCAAGACAATGAGAAGAGTGCAATATGCATATGTAGCACAATAATAATTGTTACAGTCATGTTACTTTTATTATTTGACAGCGTGGAATAAGTGAGGGGATATTTCGTAAAATATGTATATTTCGAAAAGAAGTATAATAGTAAATGAATAAATTGTAGTATACTTTGCAACTAACGTGCATTGCAATTAACCCAGTATTTAAATAACAACAAATAATTTTACATTTATAAGTCGGTGATGTACAATTAAGAAATTGGCTATTTTAGGTAATATTCGAATGGCTTTCCTGTAGAATTTCATTTTCTTATGAATGAATAATGAATAAATAGCGGATATTTATATTTATTGAAAATATAAATTTTCAGTCAGCATTGCAACAAACTGGAATGCAATATACATATATTTTGTTTACCAATATCCTTAATACGTTGAAAATATATCACACCTATACTCAGTGTCGCCATAAATGCATACAATCCGTTGTCGAATAATGAACATAATAATATAATATGAATAAATTAATATAATGTAATACCAGTCTTGCGGTATTATAAAATAAATTCTTAAGACATATTTTAAGAATACGGAAGCAATTTTTATGAAGCATTTGAAGAATGGAAGAAATTCTTAAGAAGTATTTTAATTATGGAAAAAAATTTTGAGAAGCATTTTAAGAATTTTAAGGAAGCGAATGAAATCGAGAAGTGTCGATTAATATTGGACCACAGCCGAGCTAATCGTCATGGCAGAAGCTGTCGCGAGCGCGTTTCGCAAATTTCGGCGCGCGTTTGCTTAACCAGCGTAGACGCGAAGATGGACGCTTATCAAACACCAGAGCGCATTAATTAACTGGTCGCAGTGAGAATACTGATTAATTACTTTACGCTTGCTTTCACAATGTTGTTCGTTCTGTTACACTACCAGTCGGGCAACTGCAACATAAGCTGGGCCATTAATCAACCGTCAAATCACACTGCGAGCAGCGATATGCGCTTCATCTTCTAACCGGCGACGTACCCGCGAAATTTTGGCGCGCCGAGTACACTTCAGATTTTATGCGTTTGTGGTATGCACTTCCGAATCTGTAGGGTGATGCATTTTCACCGTTACTTGCATTAAAAATTATTTATTTACACTTTATGCTGAAGAAGCAAAAGAATTAATTAGTAACATGATGCACAAGATGTATTACTAGATTGCAGATGTTTATGCATTTTCCAATCTTCGCAGACAAATTTTAAAAAAGTGTATAGACCAATTTTTTTGTATACGATATATGTAATGTATAAGTTATTTAAATGGTACACTTAGACGAATTACCCTGTATGTAACAATTAATTAAACAATTTTAGCGTAATCAATCTCTCATTCCGTTCTAGTGTTTCTAAACTAGAATATATAAGGAAAGGGCACATGTTGCCTTATTAATATGACGACAATTAATTCCTTTTCAATTACAACATCTTTACAATTTCATTAATTGCAAAATAAAAAATATAGAACTGGTGAAACAACCGGTCGTGGTACGTTAAGTGTTTAGTAGTGGTTTCTAATAAAATGTTTGTATAGAGAATTAGGCGAGTGGTGAATTGGTTTTAAACTCTGCCGACCAGTTTATCGAATGATTCGAAGATACAAGCCACAAATATCCTTTGATGGTCGCTGTCATAAACCTCAGACTTTGAATGGTATGCCAGTGGCAGTATTCTAATTGAGTCTAACATCCGCAATTCCTGGAATTCACGACTCGCGATCCCTTAGGTAGAAATTCGATAGAACTAACCAAATTGTAGACCGAGACCTCCTTCTGCTGAGCTTCAACTAATTTCTGCACCGCTTTATTGCTCTATCCGAGTAAACAAGCTTTCACTAGCTGCGTAACCATTTCGAATTTACTGTTAGGATCATTTAAAAATATAAACATTCATTTTTCTGAATATCTTCGTATACGATTCAATTTGTAGCATTTTATAAAAAAAATAATTGAGACTTCAGTTTCACGTCTACCACGTCGTCTAAAAATATCTTGCTAGAAAATGAGTAACGGTGTACGAAAGTAGAGTTTTAAAGCCTTAAAATGAGTCCAAGTTTATTGTTGTACAATTGATTTCTGATTTGTGCTGTTCTGAAATTTGATGTTCAATTACACGATCGTAATTGTTCGAATAAATATGGGTACGTCAACAGAGCTGTTGAATATTTTCGATTTTGTTTGGCTTAAAAAGATCGAATTCTTAAATATTTTATTGCGACAATCTGAACCACGTAATGAAATATTTATATTTGCAGAGTTTCAATCACATGAAATCGAATATTTCCATTTAACCATCTGAAACCGAAAATGGAATATTTTATTATGATAATCTTGCATGAAACGAAATACTTAATTCTTACTTAAAGGGTTGGATCATCGGTTGAATATTGTTCTCTTAAACAATTAACGACAAAATCGTAATCGTTGTCTAGAGAAGCCGTGATACAGAGAGCCGGAGCGACTTTGAGGGGCGAAACGTGTCCTTTTCTTTGTAATCTCTCGAAGTTCGGCCTGTCGTGTACAAGCTACAAAGCGAAATACGAAAGTACGATTGTACTGTGGAGGTACAACGCTTATACGGAGCCGACCGAGTGTGTTTCTATCGTAATGAAACGGTTTGCATGGCGAAGCAATCCTCAATGAGGAGAGGCCACCGCGATGAAACGCTTAATCGCTTTGGTGCCTCACGTTATTTCGCATTGCCTGCAATTACGATTAATTTCAAGCAGTAAATCGGATTACCAGCCATATTGCTTGCACGCTGTTATGTAATGTACTGTGCATACTATTGGGAAAATTGAATCTTGATGATGAGCATTGGACCGGGGTCCCACCTTGTTTCTACTTCAGAAATGGAAACGCAGCGGTCTTTAAATATAAAATTAACCGAACCGTAAAACGCGATACACAACGGCTGCACAGCCCGTGTGTGTTTACTGTTTTGCATAAATTATGCATCGCGATTAATCGATCAACACACTTCATTTCAACCATTATGAACACTGCGATAAATAGTCGATAATCGACAGACATTTCGACCCCTTTCTATTATTTAGAATAAAATCGCATATTGTTGACAATATTTATACCCGTCGAAAATTTCATTTGTTTATTT
Source organism: Lasioglossum zephyrum (assembly GCA_028455615.1). Taxonomy (NCBI): domain Eukaryota; kingdom Metazoa; phylum Arthropoda; class Insecta; order Hymenoptera; family Halictidae; genus Lasioglossum; species Lasioglossum zephyrum. The sequence goes on from CM052329.1 coordinate 10,595,887, forward strand.
TTATTACTCTCGAAAGAAACTACTGTATAACCCCTTTCAACTAATTAACCCTTCGCCAGAAAATTGTTAAGCGATAAAATCAATTTTTATGCTGTTTCAACTTTCCACTAATTACTAAACATTTAAGTATTGTACGTGGTTTATATGAATTTTATACAAACGTTGTACCAATCCATGAGATTTCAAAAGTCATAGGAATTAGAAAAATACTAGGTCGGAAGAGATGTTTAATTTTCGAGTTAACTGTAGTTTGGATCGAGAAATATCGAGTCTTGGAAGGAAGATTGAATTTTGGAAAGTTGAAGATAAAAAGATTAGGGTGGCTGGAGACTGAGCATGGTTTAGCGGTCGGGTTAGGTGAACGGTCCAGTTCTGGATTTGCGGAAACCGAGCAGCAACGAGGCTGAGCTCTCTTCTATGGTAACTAAAATTTCGAGGGTTGATCCGCAGAAATGAATATTGCGCAATAAATGTGGCCACAATAAGGATCACGGAACGCAAGCAGCTTAAGCAGCCTATTCAATGCATCCTGTCCAACCGTGCAGGCATCTATATGTATTACATATGAATGCAGTTATAGCAGGGACCGTATAATTACGTCGCGGCGGCGTGTAATTCGTGCATACACCCCCGCGTCTCGTTCCTGCCAGTTTTTCTCTTGCGCGCGTAATTGCCTTCACGCTCCTATAATTGCTCCGGCAAGCCGATAGGACGGACGTTCTTGTAATCACAATGGGTGCCGTCGCAAAAGGCCAAGTCTTCGCTGGAGACACTTTCATTAAGAAGCAAGCGGATCTCCTCCCTGTTCTCGTGTTGCTCTTCCTTACGAAGAAAAATTTCCTCGTATTTCCTCGTCCGCGATCTTTGATTTCTTTTTTTTCATCCCGTTTTCGCACGGACGATCCGCGCCGATTCCTCTTTCCGACGATAACTGCACGCGCCCTTAATCAGCCCTCCGGTAATTCTATCGCTGCCGCGTCTCTTCCAGTTCTTCTCTGATCTAGCTCTTATTCTAAAAGCGATTGTCACGGCTGCTCATTAACACTCGGCTCAAATTGAAATAAGGGTGGTCCTAAATTAGCATTTGAATGCCTCCGTTATTTTTTGGGGATATTCGGAAACTTTCTTAACGAACGGTAATTATTTTTTTTGCATCTGGAAACGTTTCGGAGATTTTAAGGTCACCTACACTCCGGTACTGGCAGTGAGAGAGAAATAGTAACTTTTCTTTTGAATTCGTAGGGACAGTGAATAATAAAGATAAAGTTTCGGCTACGATTTAACGTGTCGAATTATTATTAGCGAATGAATTACGGCGGCGATCTCTCACGTCAACAATACGTTAGCAACGATGCTGGAACAAACGAGTTCAATTTTCCCGATCGGGAGCGCGCGCGAAATCACTTGTAATGCGGACTGTTAACCATGGCGTAGCGATCGAAACGCGGGAGAACGCGTTGCTGGAGAAAAATCTGCAACTGAATTACCCTATTCGAGTCGGGCAGCAATTTCCGGTGGATTAGCTTTGCTCGGAATCCGCGGCGAATCCATGGAATTCGTGAAAGATGCATCGGGGTACCTCTTCGCGTGTGCTGTGTTCATTGCGTCACGGCTATCAAGTCGATTAGTGTCGTGGCGTTCGACGGTTCTTTGTCCGAAATAGCTGATTCGTCCGACTCGATTTTACCCTCGGATTCCGGCTGTAGCATCGCAATGCACGAACTCATGACGCCCGGCCGCATTGGTGGTAGTTTCTTTCTACCCTCTGACGAGTCTCCCTCTGGTCTCCCCCAATACCCCTTCGCTCCTCCGCCGTCTCTTCCTACCGTTCTGTTCCCTTCCGTTTCCAACCCCCTGTTCACCACCTCCTCCACCTCCTTTTCCTACCCCCTCGAAATAGAATGTTTCGCACCAGCAGAGGAACCCCGGCCGACCTTCCGGAAATCAATAGTTACGCGAAGGACGAGCCCACCAGGGGTACGCTCTCCCTTTTGCTCTGTCAAATAACGCAGAAAAGTTGGCCGAACAATCGTCCTGCGTTAAAAAGGCCCGTTCCTTCCACGATCGGAATTGCACGTTGCCCCTCCCCCTCCTCTCGTGATTGCACCCCGGACCCTCAAGAATTTAATGTCCGCCTCGTCTCATTTAAACAGAGCCGATTCATTATGATTTCTAGTCGCGTGGCACCGGCGACTTCTAATCCTCCACAATTAAGGGATGCTCTGCAACTTTCACAAAATCGATCTCCTCGATTCGACTTCCTCGAAGCGTTCGCACGTTCTTCGACCCCCCCGTGTTATTTTCTTCGATCACACAATTATCAGAACTCGCTCGTCCTTAATAATTCCTTGAAAATTGGACCGAAATGACCCGATCAATCGCGAACCATCCAATCAACCCCACGAACATTATTTTGTCCCTTCTCTCAAAAATCCTGTTTTAATATGTCGTATCATTTTTTTTTTGTTTTTGGAGAAATGCTATATCATTACGCGATGACAAAAATAATTAAATCTTATTTCGAGGCGGTGAAAATTATTCCCAGCATTGAAAAATATTATTTTCGATTCCTCACGAAAGAGATTAATGTCTGTGACAGTTCCTGTAACATGGAATTAATGCTATTTTGAATTTGTCCGAAAATAAAATGAAAATAATAAGAGTTCAGAAAATATTTTCTCCGTACCCTCGAGGAATCTTTCCCGGAGCGAAGGGAGGCAATTACAAATTTTCCGCGTCTCCTCGCAGGGAAGTTTCTCGCGAGGAAACAAGTTCGAAATGTACCATATGATTTGTTCAAAGAAACACATTCCTGAAAAGCTTAACCTTCGCTCGACTTTCGAGCTGCCGCGAGGGAAAATTGGAGCCCGGGACCGTCGGAATTTGCATGAACACTCTTTCAAGTTTGACATCGTGAAAGATTTTAACAATGTATAATCTTCCACGCTCGGGGGAACCCTGTGGAATAAAAAGTAGTGGAGAACGAAAGAACATTCGCGGGAAATGTGAGAGGAAGCAAATGTACGAGAGAATACGTACGTCCCCGGTGCTTCGCCAGAATCAATATAACACGGGTGGAAGAACTTTCTTTCGAGTTTAATTGCGTTTTTTCTCATTGTAAATAGAAACTTTAACGACGTAGATAACGAAGATGTAATTTAATCCCGCGAGCGACACGCGGTCAATCCATAAAAGCGAGCGGAATAATTACCAAAATTTCAAGTAATTAATATAATTTACAGCGAGAGAGTGAGAAAGAGCGTAACCAATTAAATGCCGAAACGACGGGCACAAAAATGTGGATTTAAGGAACGAATTGGAAGATTCTAATTGAATCTAAAGATAGAATTCAGGGAGGTATGGCTTGCTCAAAGCAAAGAATGAAAGTCCGCTGGACAAAGGGAAAGGAGGAGGTCAAGGAACTCGGGAAGATCTCGGATGACAATTATTTTTGGAGTGTATACTAGAACATGGCCGGGATGCTGTACAGTGGGCAGAACGAGACCCGGCGAGGTGAGTGTTCTGCCTACCTGCTTTTTAATTTGTGGTGAAAAAATTTATGGTCCGTCGACATTGTATCTGGATCACCAACAATCCGTGAGGGATGCATGTTTTAAGGTCCTACTATTTTTCTTTTTTTTTTTGTCTTTCGGTCGACGAGACAACAACCGGAAAAATCCACTGTATACACTTTTCCCCACCGGCGTCCCATAAATATTTGACACCACCACCACCGACTCGCTTCTCAAGCTTTCGTAACACTGCCACCAAGGCCTATAACAATAAGTACTTTCAAACGACACACACATATCTTTTTGTATATAATAGGAAATCTACTAACAGAATTTTTAATTATTTTTAAAAATTTTATTTTATTTTCTTTTGAATATCAATGATACGATTGGTAACACTGTGACTAAAGCCTATAACAGTACTTAATAAATGATATTTTGGTAGGATCCTCAAGGGTTGTATTAATCAAGGAGGAGCTAAAAATTTGTCTTTCAAAGATTAGTCTCAATAGAAGTGTTCAAACTATTTATAAAATTGACATCGTTATTGAGAAATTTATTATCAAACAGCCAAATAGAAATTCAGCTATTTATTCAAGGACAATAAACGTGTTTTTAACCTACGGCACTCTAATCATTATTATACTACTATTTAAAATATTTGTTGCATTCTTAATTTGTATTCTGAAAGCATCGTAGAAGATATTATATAAGTTTTATAGAAGAAAAATTCGATTTTCGAATTAGGATAGCTCCGAGTCTAAAGGGTTAGAATATTTTTAGACGGATGTCCGGTTTGGTTAATTATATTAATGTGTGGAGATGAATTTTAGTTTAGCAACAAGGTTCCCGGCTCTGTGCTAATACAATTAGGTATACACCCGAGAAAATGACTTGTCTATACTTCCTATTTAATTTGTATAATGGAGGCTGTACTCGGCTTTGGATCCGTCCGAGGCCCGGACGTTTAATGTAAACGTTAATTAAGAAAAGTGTCTCCAATGAGCAGGAGATTTAAAGCATCGTGTTTAACTCCGGTTAATTCTTGACATTTAAATATCGAACACTCCGGCGAACTGGTTTTTTTCGTCCAGCAATGAGATTAATACATCCTCGAGCGATACTCCCGCTGGATACTTCGGGACGCGAAGTGAGACGAAGATTCTTGTAAATTATTCATTCGAACGAGGTCGTCGTCGACACTTAAACGTTGTTACGGTTATCGACAGAACAGACGGGCAAACCCTTCGCAAATTTGTCTCGACGTTTAATTACCTAACCAAGTTTTTACGCGCTATCACATTTTAATTCAAGGTATTCCGTTCCCTCGACCCCCACCCCCACCTCTCTAGGTTCTCTAGCCCCCACCCTCGTGCCCGAGAAAGTTTAATTAAAGTTCGTCGGACGTTTTCTCTACCGTAAAATTCCGACGGCAGTTAGAAAAGTTTAAACATCATTAATTGTACCATCGTAAAGGAGATCGAGACGGGGACGCCGAAACTACACTAATCCCTTAACGGAGTAAATCTCTTTTGAAAGTTAAGGACGGGATGGACAGCGCGCGCTCTCCGTTGATCCAATGATGATTTAAACTGTCCTCGGTAATGTCGGATCGGCCGCGCGCCGACCAATGGTCGACCGAAAACGATCGTATTGTTCCCAGCTCCCGATTTAAATTTACGACACCGCGACGACGACTTTGGAATCTGTTACTTTCAAGAGCGGACGCACCATTTAAATAGACTCGAAATGAATGAAGAAGTTTCCGCGCAAAAGCGAGCTAGCCGGACGCTGCGCGCTATCGAAGTTTCAGAAATAAATTTATTGGCGACGATCCCGTTTCAGAATTGTCCGAAGTTCCAGCAATATCGGACCGGACCATATTATGAAATTTTAATCGGCGATCGCGAGTTTCAAATTAGTTTGCCGCGCAAATTCTGCATGCCGAGCCGCGACGAACGCAAGTCTCTCTCTCTCTTTCTCTCTCTCTTGCAATTTTTAACGTTTTCAACCTGCTTCGGACGGGCAACGAGCGTTTTTTCAACTGACAGTTTTCCACCCCGTCGCACGAACTGCATCGTGCAAAACTGTTCGTTGCACCGGCAGTTTTGGGGAAATTCTTTGGGCGTTTCTACTCGATATTAAGATCGAAACACTTTCTAATCATTGTCGGCTGTGATTTGGTACATTAATAAAAAAAGTTTCATTTTTAGTGGAGAAATCACGAGTTATAAGAAAAATATGCTGAAGTTTAAATGCATATAAAAAGGAGATCGAGTTTGAAGGGAATTCTACGAACTGATTGAATTACGAAACTTTAATGAGTTTATATTATGCTGATATAACGAAGTGTAATTATACTTGTTGTAATTAGAGTCATGAATCGCGAAGTTCTTTAAAAAATGTCATCTACAGCTTCAAAGTTGTTGTGTTCGACGGAATATTTCTGTGGAAATTTTAAATTGATCTTCCAAGAACTTTCGCACTAATATGAATTATCCTTCACCAAACGTTATTACAGGCAAGATGTAATTTAATACACTTTGTTACACGTTCACTTTATCTGTGTGTAAATGTATGGACGATACGTTGTTGATATTTTTTGGAGACAACGTTGAACATAGTTTTTTGTGTAAAAAATTTCATGCTTATTGAAATCTATGGGACTCTGTGTTGTTAAATAATGGTTTTATTTGTTCAATTTTCCTTCACACTCTATACACAGAGAGTGTGTAGTACAATTTGTATTATACAATGTGGTCCTGTAAAAATTTATAAAAAAGTAAGGTCCTATAAAACAATTGAATATCTCTGTTATTTTTGGGAATATTAAAAAACTTTTCTAACAAAAGTTGTTCAGGCCTGGGAGATCTATAATATAGCAATAATAATTTTTTGGGGTCACCTTTACCTTTTCGAATAGAATCATATATTTTTTTTACTAATTAATTGATGCAGTTCGACATTTTCTATAAAAAAAGGTACGTCTAAATGAAACAATTATTTCCTGGCGTTTTGAAGAGCGACAGAGTGACAGTGAAGGATAACGGGACCGGAAATTTTCCTTGACAGGTGAGAAGCTGTTCAAATAATTCTCGGTGTGCTGTTGGCTGAAACAATCGCGCGAGAGCAATCTTGTACTCCTTTGACAGACGTTCGGTGGTACAATTCGGAATTGGAACCGGCATCGTCGCAAGTCAAGCAGAACAAGTTTATCCTGTCAAAGTGGTCTGTCCCTGTAGCACCTTCAAACATTACATTCGTATCTATGCCTACTTTAGCCGTCTAAGCACACAGGTATCGACACGGACAGGGACACGGATAGGAGCGAGGTCCGCGCAGACACGTACACAACCGAGCAAACATTTGAGTTACACAGCAGTGTATACTTACGCAGGCTTCTGTACAGAGATAGCCATTTACGGACGAAGACCACTTGCCTGGGAGGCACTAGGTGGACTTGGCAGACGCTCTCCACCCACGTGTTTCATCTCGGCTTGATCCACGTGACCCTAACCCGACGGTCATTTACGATGGCCTTTCCTCGAATGCTCAAGAAAACCCTCGTCGTCAACGACTCCCGAATAAAGCTGCTCCGATCTTCTCCTTTTAAAACGTTCGCCTGCCTCCCGTGATTTTCTTCCGGTAAACTGCGATATTTTTATACGACGGCCGCTCGTTCAATCACTCCAGTTCAACTACATTATTTTCTCACGAGAAACATATAAATAAATTCATCATCAATATGAGAAACATTCAAACAAATTCAAACATGAGAAACATGTGAACAAATTCAAACATGAGAAACATTTAAACAAATTCAAACATGAGAAATATGTAAATAATTTCAAACATGAGAAACACGTGAACAAATTCAAACACGAGAAACATGCAAACCAATTCAAACATAAGAAACATGCAAACCAATTCAAACATGAGAAACATTCAAACAAATTCAAACATGACAAAAATTCAATCAAATTCGAACGTCAGAAACAAGTGAACAATTTCAAACATGAGAAACACGTAAACAAATTCAAACATGTGAAACATTCAAAGAAATTCGAACATGAGAAACATTCAAACAAATTCAAACATGTGAAACATTCAAACAAATTCAAACATGAGAAACATTCAAACAAATTCGAACGTCAGAAACAAGTGAACAAATTCAAACATGATAAACACGTGAACAAATTCGAACGTCAGAAATATGTGAATAAATTCAAACATGAGAAACATGCAAATAAATTCAAACATTAGAAAGATATGAGCAAATTCAAATCTAATAAATATGTGAACAACGACCGAAAACCTTGGATAGGGTGGTGAATATTTCGAAAAATTTTCTGGAAATTGTTTGGATCGAGCTTGCCCACATTAGGTCCTACAAGTTGGTACAACTGGTGATTAAGTATTATAAATACATGATTTCAGCAATTTGATGTGGGTACTTGTCACGGATAATTCCCGGGGCCTTGAAGTTCTCACCGAGAAGGGAAAAAGAAAGCGAAATTGCCGATGCGATTAAGTAATTGAAATTCCATTACCCGTTACAAGAAACGATAATAACGGTCGCGCTGTCAATAAAACAGTATAAAGAACATAATAAAACCGAAAACCGATTTATTATAATAGCGTACATCGAGATATCGCGCTAGTAGCCAGGCTAAATGACACTACTCTCCGGCTAGCGTGTAAGCACTACGAAGTAATAACAGTTTTCAATATTTTTATTATTTATCATTTGAATAGGTGGAAATTTATTTCTACGACACCGTACATTTTAACTGTGGTGGCATTTAATTCCTGTGACCAGAAGTATGGAGACGCATGGCAGCCATTTGCTTTATTTCTGCAAAGCAGATCCCGACCCGGAAAGAATAATGTTTTGCATCTGACGAGATTTACGAGGAATTTCCGCATTTAACAGCTGATTAAAGCAAATAAAACCGATAGCGTTGAATCGCGTTGCTGATAGTAATCAAAATCTCGGAAAATATTGAAAGCGTCGCGCCGCGCCGGCTAGATTGTCAATTTCATTTATTGGTAACGTGCAAAGCTGAAATCGAATGTAAATGAAAATTCAATCTTTTTCATCTCGCTTTTTCATCGTCGACTTCTTACAATATTTAATCGCGTACTCTTCACCGCAAATGTAATCGAGCGGATTTTTCAATTGCAGATATCACGTCGAACGATTAAAACAGTGGTGGATAAATCGTTATAATTTCTTTTGAAATCTGGCAGAATATTTCTTTAGTCGAGAATCAAATAATTAACGAAATCCTGGATGTTTACATCGATGTAATTAGGAAGCGATGTCTTCCGTATAACAATACGTTTGCGTAAAACTAATCGATGAAACCTTAGTGAGAAATTTTAACAAACTGTAAATCCTCAGTTTGTTTAACGTAAAAAATTTAGATGTACTATCAGCACCAAGAACTTTAAACACAAATAGAATCAGCTAACTCTTCTCAAATATAGTTTCAATGATCGAACGTAGTCATATGTATTTATTATTTACTGAACACTTCGGAAACACACTTTTGGATAGATAAATATTAAAACTCAGTGTTTAACATAAATAATTTAGATATACTATCAGCACCAAGAACTTTAAACACAAATAGAATCGGCTAACTCTTCTCAAATACAGTTTCAATGATCGAACTTAGTCATATGTATTTATTATTTACTGAACACTTCGAAAACACACTGGATGGTTTTTTAAAACCAAGCCTTGGAGACACATTCCACAGGAAAGGATTCGGTATTAAGCGGCGTGCACAAACGTGTGGGTAGTGTTAACACTAAATGTCAAGATATGACAATGCCTCGAGGCATGAGTCTCATCGTCCTCCATGCTGTCGACCACCCATATGAACGTCACATTATGCTGCTCTATCTCGGATCATGAACCTTTTGTCAGGGAAGAACGGAGGAAACCTTGCCTTACTGTTTATCGTTCAACTTGCACAACACGTGGGCGTTCAAGAAAAGAGAAATGCGCGTTCCTCATCTGCAAATAGCACGGCCGTACGAACGAAAACGCAAGTTACTCGGTTGGTAATATTTTATCACGTCGCGCAGCTGCACAGAAATGTAAATACCGTCAATATTTCAAATGAAATTACCGATAGGAATATTTTCAACACGATCACACTTGGATAGAAGTTCCTTCGAAAATTCCTGACGATAGGATTTTTCCAATTTCAATCATTCTTTCGGTATTTTCACTCGAAAATTAAACATTTCTTCCTAGCCTTCCTAACCTAACCACAACTCATTCTATTCCTATGATTTTTCCATTACTAGTTCAAGTTTCGGATGATAGCTGCAATGCAAAAGTTATGTGATCAGAATGAGTTATGATTAGGTTGTAGAGGGGGCGGAGAGGACCACGCATAGGATATTAAAAGGATCACAACGTGCAACGTAATATCTCGAAAACTAAAATCGAGCAGCGGTAACATGTACAGGAAAAAGTTGTTCAGAATAATGATCTTGACAACATATTTCAAGGTCATCAAAATCGGCGAGGAAGCTCCTAATGTAAATAATTACCAACATATCTAATAATTACAAATTAAGATAGTGGCGCACCGGTTCGATCATTTTAGACACTAAAACGGAAAAAGGAAGGAGGTGTTTCGTCCTAGACCCGCTAGTGGACTCATCAGTAAGGCTATCTAGCGGGCCTTTGCCTTATACACGGGATGCTAGAAGGCAATTTGGAAATTGTATTTATACTG
>CM052329.1:10606256-10616321 GCA_028455615.1 Lasioglossum zephyrum
AAAATATAGAACAGTACGGGCTGTACACTTACACGATTTGTTTGTGTTAATGTCAGCGTATATGTATTCACGTTCGACTAGCACAATATTTCATTTTGGATACTGCGTGTTTCCCTTAGTTTGCAGTACTAGTTTACAGAGGAAACTTCAAACTACCAAATTATCGATGTTGATACTGAACTTGATAATAAATATGGGCCTTTGTTGACTGTTTGAGGGTTACAGGTGTTCGGTAATTACAGAGATACACATCTCATCACTTTTAGTGTTTGACTGGTATGCTTACGCAGTGTTGCGAGAGTATATCCAAGCGCATTTTATACAATATTGCATTATTGTCTTGAAACGAACAATACGACATCCACTGTCGGGCTTCGTTAAAAATAATTTCATTTACCTGTTACAGTGACAATATTAAAAATTACATGGTAAATGTTTGCTACTCGCATCCCAGCTTGAATTTAGTTTGAGAGCACCGAACCACGTGGACAGTTTTAATAAACTTTTTCGACCTACATAAAACCAGCCACGACGAACGGGACGCCCTCTATTTAGTTTTTATTGTCTACAACTTCAAATACACGTGTAACAATAAACAAAAACTGTGATTCTATGTACACGGGAATTAAATTAACCGATTCAACTGTTAACAAATCGCGTTGCTGCGCGCGAACTTCCTGTTTGTAAACTCCGATTTTTAAATATCGGCGAAATATGAATTTAGTAAATGTCGTGTTTGACGTGTCAACACGCGACGTTTAATGTTTCACCTGATCAAATCCGTAAATTGACGGACATCGAATGACATTTTATTGAACACGTAATACTTTTTTCTTAAACGATTATCGTGCATGTTCTGTTCAATCCAAATTGATAAAAGGTTTCGACCTTTCGTCGATACGATGAAACATTTTATTGGAACAATCATTTAAAGAATTAATTAAAAAATGATTACAAAAAATATATTTATTACGATAATTATCAGGAGGTAGAAATAATATTTAATTGAATTTTAGTGGAAATTTGAAGAGAAGAATTAAATTTTAATTTATTTTCATGATTTCAAGAAGCATTATTAACTTTTTATTTCATCCGTTCACCATAATCATTTTCTATTCATTCCAAATTGAACTGCATTGTTCAACGGCTTTAAACTTCGTTCTTTTTGGGCTAACGATTTTTTCGAAAACATTTCAGCTTTGTAGATCTAAAGAAGCGGTCTCAATAATTAAAAAAACACGTGGAAGCGTGTAACCTACCGATGACGTAACGCAAGTAATTATTACTACATAGATTAGCCGAGCGGCGCAATGAATATTTCAACAGATTGGCATTGAGAGGACAGGTTGAGACCGTCGAATTCCCGCAGGCGGTGTAATTCGTGATCGATAATAATTATGCGAAACATTGTCGCGCCACGGTTATCCCTCTCAATGTATGCATGTAATCTTTCCCTCTTTCTCCATCGTCGTGCCGCAACCGCAGTTTCAACAGAGAACGGGTACCAGAGCTATAACAGACAAGAGGGTTGAAAGGAAATTTCTGCCTTCCCCGAGTCGCGGAGGGTAAACTAGGTTAATTTTGCAAATAACGAAACATCCTCCTCGATCCTGCACGTCGAGAAGGAATTGAAAACTGACAAGGAACATCTTCCGACTGTCTATCTCCGATTTCGATGTTACCTCTCGTGGAAAACATAGAGGAGGGTGCGTGTTTTCCTACTGCTCGAGAGGCGAATCCATCTTGCTCAAAATTTATTGGAAACAAACATTTAATTTCGATTCCATAGTTTTATCGTACACTTTTTATTTTCATTTCAACGTTGCTTCAATATTATTCGAGATCTTTATGCGTTTACGGCAAAAACGAGCAGTATTATTTATTACATAAGTCACTCTTCCACAATTTCTCTCTATATCAGCTATACAAACTATGAACTATTAACAATTCAATTTAAAAATATTAAGAGGAATTCTTATAATGCAATACATTTAGTTATATTTAGAATAATATAATAATATAACAATACATTTAGACAATAATATTAGAATAATACAACAATAATAGAATAATATAACAATACATTTAGAATAATATTCGAATAATAAATGAATTTCAAATTTAAATTGAGGGGGAATTTCAAGTTTAAATTAATTGTAAAATATTGAGAAAAATCCTTGTAATAAATGTAACTTTAGAATAATTTTAAATTAAGGAGAGATTTTTTAAATTAAGGATTAAGTGTAGGAGGAGGTTGGGGAGGTTAGGAGTGTATACATATATTATGGGAGGGGTAGTATGAAATAGTTGAAGTGGGGATACAAGTCGCGAGGCTGACAAGAAGGGAAGACAAATGGAATTCGTCACGTTCAAACACAGTATGAAATTCGTCACGAGACAGAAATCTATTGTCCGAGGATTGAGCGAATTAATCATGGGAAAAAAAGATATCGGAGAGGTTTAAGAGCATGCAAATTCAGTCGTACGTGCGTGGCATACGAGCTGTCCGATTCGTTCCTTTCCTTGTCAACTAGGTCACGTGAAAAATTCGATAAACCTTCGGCACCCAGATCAATTACCACTCAGTCACTTTTCATGCGAAACGTTTTGACGTAGAATGCAAACATGTCTGACTGTAAAATACGTGTCACGCTTTCCACCGGTACAGTTTACAATTTTGTCACATGCGACGCGACTCGACATTGTGTGTGCTTTGCTTCCGAACGGAAAATTCCTGTTTTTCCACGGGCGGACCCGCGTTGAGAAGGAAAAAAAAGTGGCCGTTGAAATATTTAAAAGGAAGGTTTTCGCTCGGACATTATGCCGGGAACTGTCGCGGCAAAGGTGCCGAGCAGACAACGCTGCAAAGCGATCGTTGTAACGAGTAAATTTGTCTGTTATCGAACAATATTATAGCACTGCCGATTGCCGATAATCATGCCACGTGCACCGCGCGCAGATTGTCGTTCGCCGACGCTGCAGTAAAATTGGAACCGTGGATGCACATCTGTTAAGGTCATTGAGTGCGCGTGGCGCATCATGGTTATGCGACACGTCAGTCGTTATCGGGAACAAAGGGGGAACGTTAGAAGCGCATGTGGTCAATAGAGTCACCGAACTTCCATCACAGTCATCCAATTTCTCCATTTCTTCATTAATTAATTCGACCATTCCAACAGAATAGCGTGGATTATTTTAGAAAATTTTACCTTCTCGGAATTCTAGAAAAAATCCTTTCTAATTTCTCCCGAATCGCAGTAATTAAACATTCGTATAAATTTTCATTGCGTAGTTTTAATTGAAATCGTTTTCAGCAAACATCGGACAGGATTCAATTATTTTTTTATGCTTAAAATATTCGTCATAAAGAATAATATTAATGTATAAATGTGCTAAGATATAGACACTGATTTAATATTGTGATATTTATCGGGCAAATGTCCATTGTCATCGTCACGGTTGGAAATTTTCTAAAGTATTTTTACAATGTTATTCAAATTTTCTATAATTTCACAGAGATAGACAGTTCCTTATTTTCTATTGAAAATTTATCATTTTAAACAGTGGTATTTTTCATATTTAATTTACTCACAGTTCACGAACAATTACATTCACGATTTCGATTGAATAAGACTGAGTAGGAGAAGAATAAAATTGTAATTTATCTGCATGAAGTTCGACGACTGAACTGCGAATTTCATACATATAGTACAAAAATTAATAGAAATGTAAAACTGAAAAAACATTTAGAGAGTTCCAGAATGCTGTTGTGTTATCGTCTGTGGATTGAATTAACCCAGAGAATATATATATTTCGCATAAAAATTCTGTTGGTAATAAAATGATGGAAAAGCGTGACTTTAGAATTCGAGTGGACCCAGATTTCATGGACTGTGTTCTCGGGTTGAAAGCGAGAGAGTTCGCATAAAGATCCGCAGTTTAATTACAAGTATTGCTTGGTCGTATCCATGGAGGATCGTCTGTATTATTCGGTGCTTTGGAAATCTACTTCGTACGATGCGCAAAGTTAATATCGGCCATGTTGGCGGCTCGATCGAATAAGAGCCGAGTACGAGGATATAATCGCATTGCCCAATTCCCATCCGGATCGACGCTGACAAATGACTCGTCGACCTGATTACTGTTGGGATTTTAACGCGAGCTTAATTAGACGCTGTAGCTCTCATGACTGATCGAAACGAGGCACGAAATGCGCAGCTCGTCTCCCTTTCTCTATTCCTCGTCTCTAACCAGCAGTTACAGCCTCCCATTTTCTCTCTCTCTCCCTCTCTCTCTCTCTCTCTCATCTCATATATCTTTCTTGCTATTGTAACTTCCCCTGCGTCTATATTAGTCTGTAATATCACGAGCAAAACCGATGCATCGCCCGAAGGGCGGCTCCTTTTGCTTATTCAAATTACAGGCTGCCGGCTACGCATGCTCATAAAAGATATGTCATTACACTTCATTAATAATCCGTTCGGATATTAATCTATGCTCGCGCACTGACACTCATATTCTCATTGGCATTGTCCACCATCGTCGATCCGACTATTTATGGACCGTTGAAAAACCTGTAGCAATAACCTGGAAACGATACTTCCGTTCACAATGCAGCCGGTTCACGCGCCACGGCATAATCCGATCATCTTTGTTGTTCCCAGTGGCCTCCGATCAACACTTTCATTGTTGTTCCCTCCGTATCTTCGATTCCGGAGAATCTGTTCATTTCATCCTGATTAATTCATCCCGAAAATGTTTTCCAACTGCCGAAACACGTCAAAATTAATCTATTGTTCCACGCAAGGAACGATCAATTCAATGTCGGTATATTTCAGTTTATTTATGAAACCGTTAGTAGTTTGTTCGATGTATCGTTCAACAATATCTAGCCGGAATGATCCTCACTTGACGTGTGACATTTAAGCGGGCCTACACGGTCAATCAGGAATGACAGTCTGATTGAAAAGTCAGATTGTCATTCCTGACTTTTCATACTGAATTCCGTCAATATTAACCATACACGAACAATCAGAATGTCAGATCTCTGAGAATCTGCTAAATACTTAACAATTACACACTTTGCAGTATGCTCTGCTTTCTCCCAGGCTTTCGTTTTATTTACTGGAGTTTATTCATCGATCACATGAATTATAGATTAATTTTACATATTTCAACACGCCCCCTCAAAATTAAATCTATTGTTTAATGAAGAAATGCGTGGATTAATTTTTACATATATCAACACCAAATAGACAGGTCATTCAAATACTTTGTTGCAATCGGAATTCCGGAATACCTTAAACTATCTCTCGCGATTTTCACAAGAATTTTTTTATCGATTTTTCAATTTGTTCCTGCACGAATTTTCGAGCTTCCAAGAGTCCAACTTAAAAGGAGGTTCTATCGGGTTGGAAAGAAAGTTCGTAGCGTTTTCAAATCAAGAATCGAAGATAAAATAATAATAAAATTAACAATTAATTTTTAGAAAAAATGCTTTTAATTCGAATGTCCCTAAAAATTTTCTAAATTTTTCTTAATAATGAAACTGCAACAGATTTGAAGACTGAAGTTGAAATTGATGTACGACGTTTTTTCTCATCAGCCAACTAAGTATATCCATCCGTATCTAATCATCCAACGCTATGACACATCGAAGACGAAGCATTCTGTAGGATACAGAACCTTATAAGACGATAGTCTTTTGTATCCATACTGGATTGTAGATATTGTCCATTCTAAGAAATCAATCTAACACCACCTAATAAGACAAGGTTATGCCACAGAAGACTGAAGCTACATATTTGCTGACTCAAAGATACGTTTCCGGAGTGCAACAATGGCGTTGCAATGATAAATTCGCTGATTAAATAGCTAATAAATATGCCACTGAATTTCCATTCTGTCATTATCAAATTTTTAAACACGAATCTAGATGGTTCCAATTAATCTGATTTATAGCGACCAGCAGAAGCAAATTCTACGGAAATAAAATCTTTCATTCTAGATCGTTCAAACACTGTCGAGTTTTGTATGCGTTTGTGTACCTTTCAAAAAGTTTCGGATTTATGTATTTGCGGATCTATGTTTGACCAATATGTATCATAATTCGTTTAAACACTCTGAAACGTATCGTGTTTGTTCTTTCAAACCGCGTTTATTCAACCGATCCCATTTGTTCGCTTAATTAGCGTCATAAAATGGGCCAACAAATAATTATTGTCTAATTACATATTATTATTCTTTTTGGTTCGTCACATTGAAATTGTATTGCTATTATAACGAACAATGAAAGCGTCGAACAATTTATGCGATGCTTGTTTATCCTGTTATATCTGAATGCAAGCGATTGATATTTCATTTTATTGTTTTCGCGAAGCGTAAAAGCTGGTTCATTCGTACAGAACAACAGCTGAAGTATGTATCTGATGTAATGCAACAAATACAGAATTCGCACAAGATCCATTGTACTTTGGATTTATTTTTTATTAATCCGAGGAGTTCGATACTCAACAATTAGCAACCGTTCAGCCCGCAACATGCTCGTGATCATTTCGTGCGTAAATCCTTATTAATTACTATGAAGTAATTAAAAGTTTTATTAAGCGTTCAAATAGCTTTCGAAATTATTGTTCGAACGTTCTTGCAGGAGTTGAGAAGTTCCGCCAGAAAGATTAAGCGTTATCAAGTTTCCATAAGTTCCATTCTTTCCGTAGCCGTCTTGGAAAAACACGGCGACGTCGTTACTTCCCGACATTTTTTTTCTTCTGTCAATTTGAATACACAGCGCAACAAGAAGATGCGCGACGCACTGCTGAACTCATTTTCGCTCTCGAAGAAATTCTATTTTTCACGTTTTGGACAGAGAACCCTGTTTCGTAATTTCCATTTCATAATTATTGCAATTATAACGACGCTTTCATGGGAAATGATCTGATTTATTTAATCATAAGACTGCGGATCTTTATGCAAAATAAAAATGTTCTACGTTGATTGTATCCTAATTAATATATCTAGTATATCTTTATTTTGTGTATAGTCTGAAGAATTTTGATAGTAAATTAATTTCAAATTTAAATTGGGGGCATTTCAAATTCAAATTAATTGAAAAATGTTAAGAGGATTTCTTATAATAAATTTAAAATTTTAGATTGATCCTGATAGTAAATTAATTTGAAATTAAAATTGTGGGAAATTTCAAGCTTAAATTAATTCTAAAATACTAAGAAAAATTCTTAAAATTATTTCAATTTTAGAATAATTTTTCACATTTTTATTAGCTCGCTTTCTTATCTTGCAATTTCTCCGTACAGATAGTCCTAAAAATTTGTGATCGTTAATTTTTCATAGCTATGAAAATTCTTGTAAGATTTAAAACAAAAAACGTGGGGCCCAAGATGTGCAATAAAATTGTTAGTGATTTAGGTGAACTGTTCCAGCATCAATTATCTATTGCATACGCCTCTCGTTTTTCGTTTTAAATCTTACAAGTATTTTCATAGCTATTCAAAATACACGATCACTTTTCGGAACTATCTGAATGGGGCTAGGAAAAATTATTTTATACTTTTTAATCTGTCTTAAAAACGTGGTACTTTTAAAAAAATTATTTTCATTTATTTAAATTAATTTAGGGTCTCCTACCAACTTTCTGTGGAGTGTAAGAGGAGAGATTAGGAGTGTAAACGTATATTATGGGAGGGATATAAAATAGTTGAAGAGGGGGAACCGGTAGTGGACGAAGTTGCGCTGGTCTGAATCAGTTACAGAGCCGAACGAGAAACTGATGAGATCTCGGAGAAGCGACGCATTAAATAATTTAGAATCCAAGGTACTTAGCAAAGGTGGAAGTTGACGAGCGAGGGTGCAGAGGGTTGAAGTTCGAATGTTTCGAAGGATGATGCGGCAGGAAGGAGCCTTTAAGAAAACAGGCTTTAGTCACGGTGGCGCGGCGATGAGTTTCGAACTCTTCGAAATCGATCGAAGAAGCATCGACGGAACTGTTCCATCCAATTATGCGACTCGGTTTCGCGGCAATGCCCCTGGTTAGCCTAGGTATGATCCGACTCTGTTGTTCGTCGAAACAAAACGGGCTCGAGAAGAAGCGTCGACGCAGCAACCGGTGATGGAGTTGCTTAAATTCATCGTAAAAAAAAAACGAAGAAAAAGTTAGACAAGCCGTTTCGAATTTCGCCGAGGAACTTTTTCTATTCCAAAAGCCGGTGGACAGGCTCGCCCCGAAGAAGTTGACCGAAAGTTTCTAGCTCACGTGCGAGAAGACTTCGAGTGGAAAGGACGAGTCGTTAATTTCGTCATTCGTCGCATCCCGCGGGCTCCAGCACGTTGTTCCTTCAGGTTTACAGGTCCTAACTTTTCCTCCTTAACTCGTTAATTAAGGACAAAAGCATGGCGGTGCAGAGAGCTAGCCGGGATGGAGCCGAAGAAGCGAAGTTTTAATAACATTACCGTAATAATACCGTCTGCCCCTTGCTATTCCTTCTTGCAACGTGCCCTAAATTATCAAAGGATCCCTGCGCCCCACCCCTCCCTCCTACCCCAAAAACCAGCCCTTTATTCACCCTTCTGATCACCACTCGCTCGTGTTTGTTGCGCTTTCCCTTTCGACGAATGCGCCTAACTTCCCTTCGAACTTCCGCATATCTTTGATTTTGCGAAATACTCGCTGTCGAGCTCGATCCCAGCTTTCAAAGTTCTCTGAACTCGAGGTGCCTGCGCCCAGACACCACCTATCGCTTCACTACCGAATTTTTTAAGTATTGGGATTGCTGTTAGTTTGTCAATTATTTAGTAGATCATCTTTTCAAAGTCAAAATCACAGTTGCTAGGTTTCTATAATATCGCTCCGTATCCTACGACATTAAGAAACATATAGACACTCGGTAAGCAAACTTGATTTTCCTATTATAATCACAACTGCGGTGTTAGTTCTAGCCTGAATGCTTCGTTCGCACGGTTGTTTGCAGAAACAACTAGACACACATATATTCAGGATAACATCTTATCAAACTACATGACGTACAGCTAAAAATATGTTCTCTATATATTTAGGCAAGATCCAATATCGGACAGAGATTTTATCTATGCGTTACGTTTAATGACTAGTATTATTTTTATCAGAATCAGGATCAGTCTTGTTCTGAGCATAGAGTCAGGATGTCATTAATAGTTTTTACTAAACATGCTTCCTTGCATTTTATAAATTCATAAAGTGTCCCTCATCTGTGAAACATACGATTTTTCATAAAATTCTTTGAGATTAATAATAATAAAAAAGATTCCGAAGTTGTACGAGATTGTTCATAGAATGATTTATAATCACAATTTTGCAACAAACATGTTATTCTAATAACAAAGAAGACGGATAAGAATGTACTTCCTCTTGTAACAATTTTAACCATTTTTAATAAGTTAATAAAAAAAGCTTTTTAAAAACCACGCTTATATTAAAATGCACTGAGAAGGATAAAATAATGTTGTTAGATATTAGTGACTACAAATAAAAACGTGGTGCTACACGTTTATATTTATAGTCGCTAATATCTAACAAAAATTATTTTCTCCTTTTTAGTACATTTTAATATAAGCGAGGTTTTGAAAAAGTTTTTTTATTTTCTACTTTTCAGTCTTTACTACCGAGTGTATTTAGTAAGGCCCGGTTTCGATTCCCGCTGAGATACTCTGCTGAGATTTTTTTATCTCCTAAACGCACAGTTTAAAAAGAAATTTAATATTGCATTGTCATCCAGTTCTGAGTTATGTTTAAAGTTTCAAGTCTGTAGATCATCGGGAAGTGGTTTAAAATTCGATTACAAGATTTGATACGAATAACACGGCAAGCTAATATAAGCGTGGTAAAAATGATACAGTACCTCTTTGAAGTTTTTCCAAAACATTGGCAGTGTTGCTGTATCTCATCAATTTATTTTTGTCGTAACATATTCCTGGCAGCAAGTTTAACCCTTCACTGCATGTTTTTTTTAATTGGGATGGAAAAATTGAAAGAAGTTCTGTTTTTGTGTTTCATTTAAGGGAAAAATATTTCTA
>CM052329.1:10616421-10642149 GCA_028455615.1 Lasioglossum zephyrum
GATACCGTGGAAATTGAATATATGAAATATAGAATGCTCTGATGCAGGGTAAAATATTATCTGAATAAGAAAGATGGTGTTTTGCTCGTTTATAATGTTGCGAGAGTGTATATATTATATGGTGTAATATTATTTGTAGACTATCGGACCTGTACGCATCGATTCGATGAAAAATATATTTCAAGGGAAATATATTCCTTGTCCTAACGATTTTTATCAGACGAGTGTAACGTAACAGTTTATTCAACGCAGAAATTCATTCGTTATTGGTTTGTTCGTATAAGCTAGAAGATTTTCATCGGGTAAAGATCGCGTTCCATCATTCTTCCGTTTATAGAGGGTCTTCACCTATTACGGAAGTAACAATTTCACATTGCGAGATTTATTTGCCGAAGTTTCTTAAGCTTTCTCAATGGGATCCATACTTCCCCGATCTGGAAGGAGAACAATGTGGCAAGTTCGACCGTAAACTATTCTATATGATTTCTTTTACGTTTCAAAGAGTATCCTATTCTTAAAAATGAATTCTAGAATGTGTGATAACCATTCAAGCCCTACAATTCATATTTTCATAGAACCACAAGCTAGACTGTGAGAGTGCATTCAAATGTTGAATGCATTTTCGGGGCCCTGAATTCGCAGCATTAATTTTTTAAAGAAAAAATTAAATTTATTAACGAAAAATTAGGTTTAGGAGAGTTTTTTTGCAACTCTGTTTCTAACTTGAGTTCGAGGGTCTAAAAATTTTTCTTACTTTCTTCCTAACTGTAATTAAAATGTAGACCGTGTGTAATTGTTGTGCGAATATTACGCTTAGAAATTAAGATCCGTTTTCGTCGAACAGTTTCGTGGGTGTCCTGATGGTACGGTTCGCGATGTTAATTACGAACAGACAAGCGATCCCGAAAGCGACACTGATTTGTTAGTGAATCTGGCAGTCACGCAAACTGAACTACTAATACAGATACTTTACGTTTCGATAAACAAGTGATTTCGGAAGATTACGAGATCGTTCGGTTGCATGGATTGTGTGATGCTAATGAACGAGCGTGGAACGCGGACGCACACGTACCCACCGTACATATATGTATACACGCGATCGGTCAACGGGTAGGGTTACCGTCGTAACATGCTTATCATGTTCTAAATCACAATCGTATTGCCAAAACCAATCGCACGGTTACAGCTCGAATTGAATTCGACAGGAGTTATTTGATTGCATCGGGTATCGGCATCGAAAGGCAAGTTTTGCTCGCGGAATAATCGAGTTTTTCGATTGAACCGTTCATTGAAATTGTTATCGTCTCATCGAATGTTCAATGAGGCGATAGTAAATAAATATTATCAGTACCGGACACGATTATCCTATAATATCGCAAGGCGTGAGAAGTCGCGATTAACTTTTCATTACTGTCATGAAGCAGCTACAATCTCGAAACATTTGACATTAATTGAAACGTTTAGGTAGTTATGGTATTCGATAAAAAATTACTCCCTTGTGTACACCACACTAGCAAATATTTATCATTTATATTGCATTTAGGTAATTTTATTCAGTAAACATTTATTTATGTCGGAGTTACATCAAGTTCCGTGTAGAAAGTGAAGTGCGAGTAACTGAAGGCTAAATTTCGCAAATATTTATCTAGCATTAAAGTAGTCTATTTTACTGAATGAAATTTATTTATGTTGGAGTCGTATAAAATTCCATGTAAACAGTTGTGTAGAAAATGGCGTGCGAGTGACTGGAGGTTAAACGACCGTAATGAACGTTTATCGAATTAAATCGGACGCTATCCAATTCTCTCGAACGCGCTGAAAATCGTAAAACTAACTATAAAAAATATTATAACGTGTACTAATATAACAGTAAAAAGTTGTGGCGCGTTTTAAGGATCATTCTCGCGGGGTGTAACGCGAACTTTGATATATTCCAAGGGTTAATTCATTAGATTGAATTGAAACGGACTCCGCGTAAACTCTCAAACTCCAATTACGGTGTTACTACTTTCCCAAAAGGCATAAAATGCCACCTTACTTCGGTGTATATGCCATGTTTCAGTATTCAAGTAGAAGTTATTGCCATTCACGTTATATGGGAGCAAAACTTGGCTGAAAGATGATTCTGGCTCGAAAGGTCTCTCCCTGCATCTCATCCGAATCTTTTAAGATGGAGTCCAATGAGAATTCTCTTCTCGTTGCTTCACGTTTTCCTGGAACGATGATTGTAGAAACTCCACTTACATGCTCCATTAATGAAACACGCTAGTAAATACGTACAAACTGTCCACGTGTGTGGAAATTCCTAAAATGTTGCTATCGTAACGTGAAAACTTGTATTATTATTAGACGGTGGATTTTATACATTTCTGACAAAACTGGGTACGTACAATTTAAAGCAGTGGACACGTTACAAAATATTTGAGAACATTGAGTATTAGTTTCAGCTTAATAGGATAATTAGAAGAAGAATACAATATTTACTTCGCTCCTGTGTCTTGGAATTAATGCAAACATTTTTTATTTTGCATAAATATCCACAGTCTAATTAATACAAATAAAATCCCAGTGGACCATTCAACATATGGGGTTTCGTGTCTCACGTGAAAATACAAATGGCTAACAATTTGTATCTTATTTTGATATACATATATCTACAATTATCTTGCGGGACATATTTCTTTTTAATTGTAGATTATTTTGCAGGATATTCTGTGTATGTGCGTTTCTAAAGTTTTGAAAATATTCTAATTGTTAAAGTCTTATAAAGAGAACTGCGTTTAAATCAAGATGTCTTTGGTTAGAAATTTCTTCGTATTTCTTGACATTTGGTCTTCGTGTTATGAATATTTCAAGAATATGGTTCTTACGCCTCGTTATCAACTTAAATAAATATAATCATTTTTAATATATACAATTTGAGTTTACTGTAATCAATAAAAAGCAATAAATAATACAGCAAGAGTCTTCTTCTAACAAGTCAATAAATTCTATTAATGTTTGTGACCCTAATGGTTTAATCTTTCCGAAATTTCGCGCATGAAACGTGAATAACTTTCGCTCGAGCGCTTACCTTTTACGCGATCTTGTTTCCCAGCTGCGATAAGAAGAACCGCGGTGAAACGGCGAAAAAATCGTGCACTATTTCTATCAACCGGACGAAGCATAAATCTTTCATTTATCTTGCAGGAGGCAGGAAAGTCAACGTGCCCTAATTTCGCGCGGCGTCTCTACACATTTAGTAAATAGTGACCGCGGGGAATTTTCTCCCATCGTAAATTCCCGTCCTCGTCGGCAAACAGTGATTACTTGGTGAATTTATAAAAGTGCTTATGAGACGTTTCGTACGGTCGCGGTTTATACGAATGGACACGATCGATACAAATGATCAAAACTTCTGGAACCACGAGATCGTCTTAAATACCACGCCGGGGAGAGAGGTGGAGGATGAGCGAGTATCTTGGGTTGAAAATTCACTGGAAAGTTGAAGCGTGGTCTTATCGGCGTATAGACAAGAGAAAAGGTTTAAAGCTCCGGGTGTGTATCCACTTCGTCTTTACGATCCAACCGTCTACTTGGCGCGCTAAGGTTTATGGAAAATAAAAGCTTACTTTTGGCATAAACGCGCGGGAGAAGAATTCGCCGTAAAGGAAAGAGCTCCTCGTAAAATTAGAATATTATAATTCGCATAAAAAAAACGAGAAGAGAGAGAGAGAAAAAAAGGAAACTTTTCTCACGTTTTCACGTGCGACGCGACACGCGGCGATGCGAATTTTTCCGCGTCGTTCGAATGTTGTCGTAAATTTCCGATCGAGAACAGGGCGAATCTATCGTGTCGGAGGAATCGTTTATTGCGGGCTCGAGACTCGAAGCCTCAGATTTGTTTCGATCGACCTTTATCGCGTGCATAAGCTCGCTTGTATCCACGCGATAAATACCGAGAGGAACCTTCTCGGCGCATGAGTTTCCTCCCAAAACGCATTGCGAGCCGAATAAATATCGCTCTCCTCCTCTAAGCGACCTTTCCCTCGTTCCAGAGAAACAAAATAGCGTTCCTGGTCTACGACCACGGTATAAATTTTACGACCGATGCTCGAAAATTGCGAACTGCAACAATAATAAAGACTGCGAATTTTTATGTAAAACAAATTGTTTGCAGTGATTGCAAGATACAACAGCTACGTAGACATTTGTTTCTTGCCTGGCTCATTGTTAAGTGAAAATTAAAGGTCACTGTTTAAGAATTGTTTAAATGTACTTATTACTTCACATTTGACTGACTCATTTTTATGATAAGCGCGTAAAATCCGCAGTCGGCTAATGACGAGTATAAAAGCGCTAAAAACATAATAAAAAAAATCATTGTAACAGAAAGGTTAATGGTTGAATGTATAAATTCCTCCTTTAAAAGTAAGGAAAGCGAAGAAGACGAGGTAAAAAATAAAAGCCGCGCAAAGTACGGAAGTATTAAAGCCAATTCGAATTGCCGATGTTATGACGTTCTCATTCTGAAATATCGCGAATGAGAGCTTTCACCGTGGCTTTTCCAATGTTAACTCGAACATTACCTCTATTATCGTAAGAAAAATATTCCTTAACGCATTGTGTTACGCCGAGGAACAAAAATCGTACCTTTCAGAGAACCCCGGTTCTACCATAATCTAAAGTTCCTCGAAGGTGTGACATGTCTTTTAAATGAATAATACATAATACTGAAATTGTAATGCATATTTCATGTACGAGTGCCGACGGTCTGTGTTATTTTTGTTGCTCGCCCGAACAGAAAACGAATAACAAAAGCGAATATAAAGCGGTAATACGATTTCGCAACATTATTATAAAAACTGTTTTCTTCAATAGAGGCGGAAAACGTTATATAATTCGATCGAGATCGAAAAATTTCCGATCGAACAATCACGAAAAACAGTTTCGTTTCGAAATAAACATACGCCAAGCATGCAATTTATTTATTTTCATTTGCAACGTAAAGTCGTTTTAATGTTGTTTTGTTAAAAAATTTTCTGTTCAGCAACACTTTAGTAGTCGGTCTCGAAAGATTTTATTTATAACAAAATTATGGAAGAGTGAAGAGGGAAAGAGGCAAGTCGACGCGATAAATAATTAAAATAGTAAAAAATAAATGAAGAGAATGAATGAAATGCAGTTTTCTGGGAACGCATCGTTCCCGTTAACGCGAAACGAAGGCGAAGTTAATAAAACTTGGCGAGTGCGGAGTCAGAGTAGGATTAATGACACGAGGTTAGGTGTTAACGCGAGGCAAAGTGTTTTATATCCTCAAAGAGGTATGCGGCTTGTCCTGTTGCTCGCTTCGGCTCGTTTATCCTCCGTTCGAGAACCGATGGCGAGGAGCAGGAAACAGGAAGCGGTAACGCGAAGTTTGCGCGAAAACAGCGGCATCGGCATCACTTAAGTGGCCAGGTCGGGTCCTGTAAACGAGACGGTAACCCGCGATTTATCACTAATAACGGCGGGCCCGTGTATCGACTATAATTTACCGTCGTGTCGACGTTAATCAATTTTATCAGACAAGATAAACCAAACTGATGCTTCCTTCCGTTCGCATGACCCACCATCGCCAGGATTTTCCTAACAAATCGCGCAGCTAGTATGAAAGCCGATGCCTATCGACGCTTTCCTCGGTCTTCGCGAAAATTCAGTGGGTTACATCAATTTCTGATCTAATAGTCTTACTTATCCAATGGACGAACCACGTGAATAATATTTACAGTATTTTATCCATAAATGTCCCAAAAGTCTGACCTGTATATGTCCCAGATCTATCTCCACTACTGCGGGGTATACCCCCTTGAGGAGCCAAGAAACTCGAGAAGCTTCGATCGCCGAGAAGTATGACATCATGCGGCTCGGGTATAACGGTGAGATCATCTAATAAGAATTTCTAACTTGTTTATTTTTCATTATTTTTTATGGAACTTTCAACAACATATTACTAACATTTTTCTGATGCAAAATGATACCAGATATGATATAATTCCGAGGATTTTTACTTGTGTAATGGACAATTAAAGTTTCGGGCGCAAGGAAGGATAGCGTATGGGAAAGAAAGAGATGTAGAGAGTCGCAGTCGCCGGCGACTTTCCATCCTTGCGCCCGAAACTTTAATTGTCTATTACACAAATAAATATAATCGGAATAATATCACATTTGGTATGATTTTTATCAGAAAAATGCCACAAATATGGCCATCGAAGTCCCATAAAAAAATAATGAAAAATAAAGAAGTTGGAAATTTGGATTAGCTATGTTTACATTTCTCGGCAACCGTGGCCTTTCGGGCTCGACTGTCCTTCTCTACGTTCGATAAAAGTCAAATATAGTCAAATATAGTCAAAGATACTCTCCCTGGCGCATACATGTCCCTCGGCAGACCCGTGTTGGGGACTTATATGGATAAAATACTGTACTTATCTTGCATTTAGATAGTTATTTTATTGGATAAAAATTGATGTACGTCGGAGTGATATTAAGTTCCGTGTAACCAGTTATGCACAAAGTTGTGCGAGTACTTGAAGGTTCATGTAATAGTACAGAATATGACGTTCCAAGAATGTACTTTGACGGTGCATCAAAGGAAAAATGAGATGAGAGATGCACCGGAAGAATAGAGAACGTCACGATCCCTTTATCGACGCGCTGCAATCGAAACTTTCGTTCGGGCTCCTTCGCGATGTACTCGCTTGATAATTTTCCGCCATTCCCTTTCGATCGCACGAGCCATCTCGCTTCAGTGGACCCTTCAGGCGTTGCGTTGGTCGAACCGCTGTTATCCACTTCACTGGCGTCTAATCGTCGAATTATGACACCAGATTTGTCCTGCTGACAACTTACACACACTTTTCATTCCATCGAACGCTCCCCAAAGCAGAAAATTGCTCGACAATTTCTCTCCTGCTATTTTTAATCAGCTATCGCACGCTGGTGTAAAAATAATTACCGTTTTAAGTCGAAAGAATTCATCTTTCTTATGGTAATTCATATAATTGGACGTATGCATTCATTTTTTATTAGCTCGTTTTTCTACATAACTGGTTACAATTTTCATTGAATACAATAACTATCTAAATGCAAGATAAACATTTGTTAGCGTGGTCGACACCTTTACGCTTGAGATGCTGAATCGAAAGTTTGGAGATTGTAAAGACGCGAGTAATTAAAAATTAAAGCAAATCGACTCCGTATTTATATCTCTTACTCTCTTAGAAAATAGTTGCAGAGAAGATTCTTCGACGATATTCGTCCATTTAAATTTCACGATTTCGAATAGTTAGCAGGATCCGTGACAAGCCCGACTCTCCCGAGTAACAGAATGTCCACGGTGTCTACAACTTGTACGAGTTTAATTGATCGGGATTTAGATAGGGCGCATTCTATCCGGAACTTTTTCATATTTTATCAGCGAACAGGAGTCTCGCAGAAACTCGCCACGGTTAAAAGCGTCCGCTGCAATCTCGAACATGAATGATCGCGGTTGATAAAAGAACTCCGGACGAGCTACCGACGTTCCATGCCGGCCACGTTGATTTATATGCTGATTTGACGTTTGTGCCTAACGCAACATTGTATCATGCATTCCTCCAGATCGTGTACGTACAAGCTGCGCCACCAGAATTTTTCACGATGTAACGATACAGAACACCGTAACATCACGTATCTCGGTGGTCGCGTGCTTTTTCAGCTACGCCCTCCCGCAACGATCTCGAGACATACGTTGTTGTAAAAGTGTAAGTAGACATTCTTACACAAGGTGTAAGTAGACATTCGTATTTAATTTAATTTACGAGATTATCGTACTCTTTCAGCCGTTCTTATGAAACCAGTAACGCAATTAATTTTGCCTTCGATTCTCCGCCAATTATTTATTCATTTTTTCAAGCTGTTTGCCCGATGTTGGATAACCAATCATAGTATATTTACTACAAACGTGATAATTTCTACACGATACATATGACCAGCGTTCCGATTGAAGCCCCAATTTTTCGCGCATGCGCGGCCAAAACAGGTGCGTATCTGCAATGACGCAGCAGAGTGGCCAGAGCCCTAGTGTCCCGAGGCAGTTATATTGGCGGTGATGTACTGGTATTATTGGTGGGACGAGTGTTCCGTCTTGAAACTTAATTGCTAACGTTTTAAGGGTAGCTTAACCCCTTGCCTTTTCATATGTATACACTAATATTTTTTTAACAGTCTGCGGGGTGCTCAAGCTACCCGATTTCATCGAAAAGGTTACGTTACTGAGGCCGAAATTGCCACGCATGCGCGAAAAATTGGGGCTTCAATCGAAACACTGCATATGACCCAAGGAACCTCTTTATTGTACGATAGATGCGACCAAATCCTCCCGAGGTTGTCGCGTCTATAGAAAATATACTGTATTCGGTTGGCAAGTAAATATTTTCGGTATTTTAAGGTGAAGTAAAACCCAATTTTTTTTTTTACTGAAGCGATGAACTTTAACCAATAAAATATTTTCTTATTTATTCTTTTTGGCAAAAGATTATCGAACGAAATGGAGAATATCTTATTCATTGAAGTCCATTGCTTGAATAAAAAAGAAATTGGCTTCTCTGTTACACCTTGAAGTAACGACTCAAATACATACTCTACATTAGAAAAAATTAGTAAGTACCATTTTTATTTCACAATATGGGTCCTTTAATAATTAAAAATCTTCTGGAAACCTGTTAGCAGGCTCAGTCAATACTTGAACATTTTTTTAAAACCCAAAATACGTTATTTCCATTTTATTCAAGTAATTTCAATGTCCATCGAGATTATTTGGCGTTGTACTACATGTAGTGGCAAAATTTGCAACGTCACAGTAATTAAAGAGATTTTCAAATTTATAAACATCATTTTTATTTTCCATAAAGATCGGCAGTCTAGTCACGAGTAGATTGCGGTTTTCATCACGAGAGAAATGAATGAGAGAAGGAACAACAGAAATATTAGAAAAATTAGAGGATGTTGACATGCGATTTTCATCTTCTGGAAATGACTAAAGAAAATTTCTGTTCGCTGACGTATCTTCCGAATCTTCGTAGGAAGTTTTTCTATCTATAGCACGTCCGCGAGCTTTCGCCGATGGAAGCTCGATGACGGCGTGTAGAGGTCGAAGATAAAATGGAAACGCGGATTGTCATCCACGGGGAAGGGTTAAGGCGGACAGGGTATACGCCGGATCTTAGCATATGCATCTACGAAAAAGATAGTGTGTGTAGGCAGCGTGCATCCCGGAATAACAGCAATGGGGTCAGTTGATTATGCGCATAAATTAGCGAGCACTCTTATCGGACGGCGACATGCGGTGTAATCCGGCAACTGAAACGCATTAACAAATGTCAAGTCGATAGTTGAGAGCGAGAGGAACGGAGAGAGAGAGAGTCAGAGAGGGAAAGGACAAGAGGGAGAGAGAGAGAGTGATTGCAAGTAATCCTCGCAAGAGCGGCGCGCTTTAGATGCCACAAATCAAGTTTCAACCTCGTATCTCGCCGCGGCGATTTCTCTCGTTCGATCTCCTCCTTCCTGCGTCCTTTCTTTCTCCCTCCTTGTCGACTTTCACGACTCAGGTCAGAAATCGCTTGTTTCCGAACTGCCAGTTGACTGACGGCAGTTTTTCTTTTGGGGAAACGAGCGAGAATGTTATTTATTTATTTTTGATTTATTTTAACCCTTCGCTGCATAGCGTATCACATCTGGGGTCACATGGAAATCACCGACACAAATTTCCTCGAAACGGTTTTCACCGAAAACATTTCACCGACGATTACTTTGGTCGACAACGAATCCAAAATCGTTGTCGGTCAACTTCGTTGTCAAATTTGTGTCGGTGATTTCCATGGAACCTCATATCTGATGTAGTGAACAAATCTGGTATATCGTAAACGTAAAATGTGTTTTCTTACTATCTTTATTTATGTTTATTTTTCTGAAAAGGCTGTATTAATTTTTTAATATATTTTTCCCTTAAATATAACAGAAAAACTGACTTTCTTTTAGTATTTTTGTCCCAATTAAAAAAATCATGCAGTGAAGGGTTAATGAAGTCACATTAATAGCTAAGTCATTAGCGACCACATGGTTTACAAACTAATGTATCTTAAACGTTATTTTTGAAGATGGTTACGGTTAATGACTACATTATGTCGGGGAACAGCAAAGACGAATTTATAACAGTTTATATATATTTAAAAAAGTGGAGGACCTCTTCCCAATGTTGTCTTCGCCAGGTTTGTCTTGAGGTCATTTTCAATGGAAAAACTGGATTGCTGAGAAGAGAATCTAGGACGTTCGAATAGGAAATGTTGGATGCTGTTGGTCACGGCGCATGTTGTACACTCCGATGAATTTAGGGCGGTAATGTTGAAATTGATATCACAACAAAAACATTTTGAATGGCAGAATTTGTTGTGTCCACTGGATTTATACCTAGGGAAACAACCGTTGAGAAAATAAACGATACAACGTTTTACATAAAACAACCCTCTTGAGTCAACCGTCTGATTCAATCGAAACGAGACATGACCCATATTAGAATTTTAAGGCCCACCTATCGGCGCGTTAGCTCGTGATATCACGCGAAACGTTCGCGACCAATATTTACACGGAAACGAATATTTTTCAGCGTGTAACATGGACGAATGTTTTGCAAAGTTTGCCGTCCTAACACACGTATTTCACGGTGCAACGGAATCCGCTTATGAACATTCATTCCGAGCAGAGAATTCCCGTGCATCTGTTGAAGGTACTCGTTCGACCATGCCTTTCAATCTGGCAAACTCCTCGGTTGTGTAGCGACGTTGATGGTCGAAAGTTGCTTTGATCAATGTAATACACAGACCTTGTACTGTGGAAATAATTAATGGTATATCATTTAGAAATATTCGTGTAGTTATGTTGACTCTTCCGTTTTTCTATCTCCAGAAAACAGATTCTTCTTTGCTAATTAACCACCGATGCCATTTATCAAAGCGGTAAATAAACTCGTTCGATTAACGCTCCGTAACTCATTTTTCTCGATCCTGAAGATAAAGTATACAGTGGGAAATGTTTGACATTGTTGAAAATTGTAATAAATAAACACTTTTAGGAGAATGAGAAATACACACCGGACTCGAAAAGCGTAAATAATAAATGTGGAATGATAACATACTTATTTACATTTATATCGGAGTAGGTTTCATACGTGTGTAATTTTATGCGAATTTATAATTTGATGTTGCTCCGATATATTATGTGATTGTTGGGAAGCCAACATTCATGCACCAGCATTTTCAGAGATAAAGTAGGTTTTATATGAAATTTATCATGAACCAACAACGCATTGGATTTTGAACAAATACACCGTACTTACTAGAAGAAAGTATTTTTTATACTTTTAAGAAGTACAAGTACAGTTTTTAGCCCCCTTAAACAACGACACGTTTCGTCCAATGGCCGGCCGAAACGCTCGACGCGGTTTCGTCTTTGAAATTTCAAGGAGTCGTAACTTTCACGACACGTAATTCCATTCCAGGACGCACTACCACTTAATTCGCTAAGTTTTCTCAAGGTTCATAAACTTATACGTGCTATTAAAGATAAAATCTTGAGTGGTGGCGTGAAATAATCTGTTAATTGCGGCGGCCCTTCGCCGCCACTTTTTACAATGTTGAAATTTCACGTGGCTAGAAAAATAAACAAGTATCACACAATAATATCACATCTGACCGCTCCAATCGCATTTTTTATTGTCCCCGCTACTTTAGCGCACGTTTCCTTATTAATTGACAAAAAATGTTCATCTTCAATTTTTCAAAGCCACACTAAGATCACCTTATATTTTTATTAACGAATCGCTTTTGTTTCGTCGTTATGCAACTACAGAAAAGAAAAAGTGAATATTTTTTGCTATCATAGTCACATTCCAAATAGAAATTGTCTTCCCGTGATACCGACTTTAAAGTCCACTTTATCGAAAAACGACTCACTCTCGAAGGAAGCAGCGAGGTAACCTTAAAAAACAAGTCCGGGGCCGTCCGTTTATATTTTCGCTGACAATGAGAAAAGTTTCCGGGCGGCGCGGCGTTCCTTAATAAACAGAGAAACCTAATTGAAATGTAAAACTGGGAAGTTCACCGTCAAGTCGCATAAAAATCGAACTTCGTGTAAGCAGGTTCCTCGCATCAGGTGAACTCGCGTAGAATCTCGAAGCAACAAGCACTATTTCGTATTAAACGGTCCCCGGAATTTTGCCACAGCTCCTGGCCTGCCCTCCATCCTCAAGTATGCCCCTCCCCCTTTATCACAGCGAGCTACAGTCGAAATGGTTAAAAGCTTTTTGCGAAGCATCGCGCGGAATATTTTCTGGGGAACGATTGGTATGTTCGTGTTGTCCGTTTACCTGAAGCAACCGCATACTACGAGCGATCTAAAATCGTTCTACATAGTACTATGACAGACACCACTTCGGACAGAATGTTTATACATCGCGTAGAAATATTTCGCAGGGAACGGGGAACACGAAAAACATGTTTTCGCTGATTTTGTTTGACGCGGTGCATATGTATGCATTTTTAGCGCGAATGCAACGGAGAATCTATTGTGCAACACAGATCGATGTTTTTCGAGTCGCTTGTGTTGAATTTTCTGCCCACATTATGGTCATAGAAGCTCCACATTGTTGTTTTCCTCTTTATATCAGTTTCTTCTTAGGTAAACCTGATACAGAAGGCCTGAAAATGATTTTCTCAAACATAAAATAAGGGAAAATGAAATACAAAATAAATAAATGCTGTAAAGCCTTGATCTAAGCTGTGCGAAATAGTATTTCAAATAGAAAATAGTAAATAGTCTTTTATATAGTTTTAAAGCGCATCTATATTCATGAAAATCCAGGGCCGGATTAAGCCAGCGCGTTGCCCGTCGCAAATGTTACCAACGCGGCCCTAGGCTCTGCATGATGATATAATAAAACACAATGAATGACCTTTTTTGTTTAGCAAAAATATATGTGAGCGTTAGTCCGGATTATTATCCAATTTTACAAGGGGAACATTTTCTGCTGCAACCGTGGGGCCCGTAGTATTTGCTACTTCTGCTACTGGGTTTACCCTGTGTAAACCAATTATTTCATTTACAAGGAAAAGGTTTTTGTTTGAAAAATATAGAAGCACTGCTTAAATCACCACATTACAAAGAACATTGTTCACCTGACAGAAAAAGTCAAGAAAGATAGGAGTCTTAATCTGATCCTGATAATAAATTGATAATAGAAACTCGAACATGTCGTAATGTGACGTAGCATTCTGGAAAGTGATTTCGGAAGACGATCAGGTGTCTCTGTTGAAAAGGAGGTTGTTAGTTAATCAGACCGGCGCAAACTGGGAAACTGTGTGCCTGGCAAAGCTGTTCCCTGCGCTGAAGGGAGCATCTTTATGATAATGGCAGGACTTTTATCTGAATTTCCGACGGTTGGTGCCAATTTTCCCACAGCAGGAACATTCGGTTGAAAACTGAGTGGTCTGGTTCACATTAACTGCGCGGTCAAGAAGGGTTCCGCTAAGCGGAGAGAAAGCCAAGCTCGCGTCGATCCGATCCCACGGGACCTCGCTATTCGAAGATCTTTTGTTGAACGGAAAACCCGATATTGCACCTCGAGGAACTTTACTCTCAAAACGCTGCCGTAATCTAACGAAAAATCCACGACGCCCCTTTTACAAAAATTAACTTCTACACATTCACAAAATTCTTTGTGCATTTATGGACTTCTGAAAGTTTTCAAATTTCCAAACCGTATCCTTCGACCGAATTTAGTGAAATTTTGATACATTTTACATCTGCAAAGGCTACTACCACTGACAATAGTATTTTATTTGGCTACTTAAAAATCAACTGGAGACATTGTAAATTGCATAAACCTCGACAGTAACGCTCGTAAAAATTGATTTCGATTTTCCTCGATTTCTTTAACCATTTCCATTGAACAATAAGAAAAATGTGAAATCGGTAATTGGAAAAGGTTGTACGCGAATCCACAATGAATATGAGACTAATTGTGAAATAAATTTCGAATTTTTCTTGCCACTGTTTTATTGAAATGTACAAAGTATGATCTTGTCTGTTAGTGAAAAATTGTTTGAACAATCTACCATAGCTGAGATGATTGTGCACGACCGTAAGGGAAATATGAGCCGCGTGAAATAAGGTTGAAACGCGATTACATGAAAAGGTAGATAGGTACACAGGGAATGGGGAACGCAAAATTCACGTTCGGAATACACAATTCCAGTCAATCGGGATTCTTTTGAATTCTCGAGACACAAGGTAACCATGGCGGCCCCACGTGCCATCCGACGCCACACCATTATCATAGAAAAAGTATTCTTCATATAAGAGAGGCGTAATAAAGTCCTATGGGAGAACGCGGTTCCCATATTAGAATAGTCGAGGGATGACTTTCCTGTGCCATTGAATTATTGCGTCTGTGCGTAGTCGACGCTACATATTACATCTCTCTCACTCTCTCTTTTCGCGTATAAATCTTCATTAAAAATAGATGTTGCGGTTTATTTTCCATCCAGTCGTTATCGTTTCATTTCTCTGAATAAAATATGCCAGCTCTTTCGATAACAAATGTCACTGTGGTTAATGCACTTCCTGTTACCTGCATTATTGATCTGCCGCGCAAATCACCAAAAAATTTCTTCCTTGCATCCCAAATTGTTTTGCGTTTCGAAAGTCCCTCGTCTAATATTAATCGTGCGTGTTGGTTCACTGTAATTACAAGTAGACCGAGGATTTGATGAATCTGTAACAGAAAACTAAAATGACAATTCACTTGACAATACACTTTTTGGATGAAGGCTCTACAAAAAAAATTCATAACTCGCGTATTTTTTATTACTTTTACTTGAAAAAAATCGGAGGAATACTTGAGATACCAATAGATATGTGTACAGAATTTCGATACGAAAGGTTCGATAGTTTTTCTGAAAAAATACCTGGTTAAGCGATTCCAGTACAGCGAGAGGAAGCGAGTGGAAATTTTCTCGTGTACGGAGGGGGTTTCTGTGATTAAAAACTAGACGTTGAACGACGATTATCCGGTATCGTTCACGTGACAACTGCACGTGGATCCTGAATTCGTACGCATAGTACGACGTGCGCCGCCATAGAGGCCCACCGTTAGTCTTGGCGGCAGTTTCGAACGAGTTTAAATTAGTTTAGTTGGCAACAAGTTTCGCGAACAGCACTGTGCCACGATTAATCCGCCGTACGTGGATTTATGGTTTGCCATAGACGGTCATTTCTCTTCGTCAGCTACATACCAACACAGGCCACATATCCACATCCGGCAGCCTGCTGGCCGCGTGAATTCATATTATCGAGTCGACCGGCTGGACGATCAGCGCGATAAACTTTCTTGGTTCTCTGCCCAGGAAGTATAATAGAGCCGTTATTGGATATCCTTATAACGACCTGCACTAGCCCCTAGAAGCATTTCCGCGCGGTACTCCTCTCCGAAAAATCTAATAATTAATTACTCCGACCGAGCACATTCGGTAACATTTTTCCTATTTTACCACGTTTTTAGTGTTCACTAGCTGCCCCGACAGACGTTGTCCAAATTTCAATAACTTTGTTTCTGATCGTTTTGTGAAAAGCTGTTGGAAATGTTTCGTTTTAAAACTTGCAAGTATTTTCACAGCTATTCAAAATTCACAATCACAAATTTTCAGAACTATCTGTACGGGGCTAGGTATCTGAATGGGGTTAAGAAAAATGATTTTATACTTTTTAGTCCGTCTTAAAAACGTGGTACCTTTTAAAAATGTATTTTTATTTAAAGAATTTTGAAAAATTGTCTGCATTTATTGTAAGGTATACGACATCTACTTCTTGCTCAGATTATTTTAGAAAATTAGTCATATCTTCCAACCTGATTCACAGCTATTCAAAATTCACAATCACAAATTTTCAGAACTATCTGTACGGGGTTAGGTATCTGAATGGGGTTAAGAAAAATGATTTTATACTTTTTAGTCCGTCTTAAAAACGTGGTACCTTTTAAAAATGTATTTTTATTTAAATAATTTTGAAAAATTCTATGCATTTATTGTAAGGTATAGGACATCTACTTCTTACTCAAATTATTTTAGAAAATTAGTCATATCGTCCATCCTAGAATAATTCTATGGTATATGATTTTCTTTTTTTAACCATGCATTGTTGTAATGCTGTGTTGACACAGAATTGAGTAACTTCTCGTTCGTGATTCTTCGGGGCTTTGTCATACACGTGAGCATTTCTGAATACTTTATGAGTGGCGCGTTATGCCAGCCTGTTACGGACAACGCGATAAGCTCGCTGAATCTATGAAATTGTCGGCCGAGTCGGTATCGATATGATCACGGTCGACTAACACGCGAGAAACACATTCGGAATGACCGATCGGGTGCCTGCGCATATAGGGAATTAGCGCAATAAAATCCTGTGCGTACATTAACATTTCTAGCCCCCGCAGAAGCCATTTGATTGGACGGATTACACAAATCGTCGCGCTTCAACCATTTTTCGATAATACTTGCGCCGCGTTCGCCGAGCTGTCACTCTCTTCGACTTCATTCTGGTCCTAGTCGACTGAAAAATCTCCAACGCTCTCATGCAACCCAATCAAACATAAAAATATATTTGACATGTATTCTTGTTTATTCCATGATCAAACTACCCCCGTAAAACTTGAAATAGTTGCATAAACACCCTTAAGTGATTAATATCTTCATCCACAGGCTCGAACGTACGCGATCGATCATAAGTTCTACCATTGAGAGGACGTCTCCTTTTTTTCACAAAAGAATTGTATTTCGAAAATTCTCAAACGACGATCAATCTTGCTTAACACCTTTTGAAACTTCCGAGATATCGCGATGAGGGATGAAACTGACGAAACAACGTTGGAACGAGTTATCACTTGGAACGTGGCAATCTGAGACGACAATATTTCGGCCACGTGTGTAGAATTCGCATCATTGAGGACCGTAACAGCAACGGTACCATAAAAATTGACAATGCGATTGCAAACACCGATACTCATGATTCCGTGATTCCGTTTCATCGGTTCGGATCTCGTTGAACTGCTATTTCGTCTGTTTTGATGTCGCTAACCTGAAGCAAAATGTGTCTATTGGCAGCTGTAACTATATTCCCCTATGATACAGCGATGCCGTTATAAAGGGGTCAAAGACGTGATTACTCGATGAGAATATTATACTCTCTCGTTCGCGATAACGATCAAAAGGGTGACAATATTATGCAGTTAATTCCAGTATCGTGGTCCGAAAATGTCTGTGGAATTGCGAATTAATTCGTTGAAAATAATATTATACAACAGTATTGTTAAGTTCTTTTAACGTTTTTTGTTTGAAATTACATCTCATTTTTCTATGCAGTATTTTATCCAAAATAGTCCCAAAAGTCTGACCTGTAAATGTCCTAGATCTATCCCCATTACTGCGGGATGTACCCCCTTGAGGGGCCAAGAAACTCGAGAGGCCTCGGTCGCCGAGAAATATGACATCATGCGGCTCGGGAATATCAGTGAGATCACCTAATCTGAATTTCTAACTTGTTTATTTTTCATTATTTTTTTATGGGACTTCGATGACCATATTTATGACATTTTTCTAATAAAAATCATACCAAATGTGATATAATTCCGGGGATATTTATTCCTCCTTTATTAATTATATATATAGGTTATGTGCATTTTGAATTGATCGTATACACTTCTGATTCCAGTATATGTATATTATAAGAAAAATCGCATGAAAAATAAAGAAATTTTTCATTATTTTTTTATGGAACTTCCACCAACATATTCATGACATTTTTCTGATGCAAAATGATACCAAATATGATATAATTCCGAGGATATTTACTTGTGTAATGGACAATTCAAGTTTCAGGTGCAAGGAAGGATAGCGTATGGGAAAGAAAGAGATGTAGAGAGTCGCAGTCGCCGGCGACTTTCCATCCTTGCGCCCGAAACTTTAATTGTCTATTACACAAGTAAATATCATCGGAATAATGTCACATTTGGTACGATTTTTATCAGAAAAATGCCACAAATATGGTCATCGAAGTCCCATCAAAAAATAATGAAAAATAAAGAAGTTGGAAATTTGGATTAGCTATGTTTACATTTTTCGATCTCGGCTGTCCTTCATCTACGTTCGGCAAAGATCAAGGGATACTATCCCTGGCGCATACATGTCCCTCGGCAGATCCGTGTTGGGGACTTATATGGATGAAATACTGTAAATGCATAAAATCCGCTGTCTATTTATAAAGCGACACATGCCTCTAGAACTGAAATCAATTAAACCTGTCGAAACATTCGAGCAGCACTATAAAAATTCTAATCCACAAAGGTGTTTGACGAGTGCCAAGCATACAAAGAATAGTAGCCTAACACGCGAGGGAGCGAACGTGCTCAGCCCTTATGTCAATCCGCCGTCCAGAAGTGAAGAAGTGAATTCAATTTACGAGTCCGTTCTGGCGAATGTCTTTGATGATCTCGTCATCGCGCGTTAAAATCAAGCAACCCTTTCTTACGGGATCCCCCTCGCTTATTGTGCCGACGATTCTCATTAAAAGAGCCCATCATCGCCCGCATCCCTTGCTCTTCCGCGTCGGTCCAGCTAAGATCAAATAGAAGCGAGGAGATGGCGGAGGGACACGGGATGAAAAATGGCAAGATAACTCGCGGAGGAGAGCCTCGGCACCGAAAGAGATGCACACGTGAACTAGGGGCAATTTATTTCCATTATACTCTTTCGCGTTCGGGAAACAACCGTCCCGTCCGCCGTGCAACGCGCCGGAGGAAACAATGGTTCTCAACCCGTTTCGTTTTATTTCCCGGCCTGCCTTCCGTGTCCGGGCGCGAATGTTTCCAATTAATCGGGAGAGTACATTGTCGCGGGAAGACTCGCAATCCGGACTAGATCGAACCGAACTGCAAACAACGGCGAACAAAAATGTTTGGTCGTCGACCACGTCGCGTGGGATGTTTGTGGTCGGCGACCCGCGAGAATTACGGAGAATCGCCGCAGATAATCAGAAATTTTTGATATTTCGTCTGGGAATCATTTAACCTTCCGGCTCTCGCGGTTTCTGCCGACAAGTATAGTCGCACTGTATCTCTCAGGTACACATATGTTTAATCAGA
Source organism: Lasioglossum zephyrum (assembly GCA_028455615.1). NCBI lineage: Eukaryota > Metazoa > Arthropoda > Insecta > Hymenoptera > Halictidae > Lasioglossum > Lasioglossum zephyrum. The sequence goes on from CM052329.1 coordinate 10,635,668, forward strand.
TAAACAAAGCAAATTTATGGGTTTAGAGTGTCGAATCATATTTTTACACTATTAATTTAAATAAATATGCCAATTCCGCATTATTTTTTTATTGAAAAATATATTACACTTTGCGTTGTTTATTTAGTGTTGTCAAATATTGATCACCGCAAACTTTAACATGTTGTAGACACAAATACGTTTCACATGAGCAATGCATCTGTGAGATACGCGCGAGTACCGGAAGGTTAAGCGCTTACCGCAAGTACATCGTGTCAATTTCAAGTTGGATTTAGAATTGTATCCGTTTCATAGAAGACTGTTCTCGTTTTATTTCTCTTCGAATGGTTTCTATATTTATTTAACTAGGGTTCATACAAAAACCGACTTTTTAAAAAACCGTTTTTCGGATTGCATAATTTTCTTTTGAACACTTATATTTAACATAGGAATCGTTTCATTTCCTTTTGTCTGTAATCATCAAACTGTGGATTCTTATGCACTCACGAAGAAATTGGTTGAATGAAATATAAAACGATAAACGATTAGAAAATTTGAAGAATATTGTCGTTAATTCATTCCCGCACTTCAAGAATTCGATTTTATAACAGTGCCTGTTATAATCGTGATTTATTAGCATGGCGATTACCATTGTAACAGCGGAATCGTTTTTATTTGAAAAACTGCTGTCGCCTGGATCCAGTGAAATGATTTCTCCTTTAATTGAATTCCGTGTATTTCGCTGGATAGGCTGGCTATCCGGTGGAAAATAACAAGGCGGATGTTTATCATTCGACAACCAAAGGCAGGATGAAATTGTCCGCGGTTTTCGACGTCTTGTTATCCATCGGCGCGTCGCTCCGTAGGAAAATGTTTCGCTAATTGCACCGTCGTCGCAGTGCCGACGCCGCCTTCTTTCAAATAACGAAGTCAATTTACAGTACTGGCTGAAGTACGGCGATAAATCGAATTATCCTAGCCAGCTCGTTGCTCGATGGACGCTATGAGCGGCTCTCCATTTATTTTTCTTGCGATTCCTGTTCAGATTAGTCGAATAAATTCCCGATTCAGGAGAACACGCTCGGGACCACCGTGATTCTAGCACACTCGCTCGAATGCCACAATTAGCTGAACGAAGGTAATTTTCGTAATCGACGAAAACTGTGATCTATATAATGTCTGTATATTCGATAATCCTGTGACCTATAACCAGACTGCAGATGTTTATGCAATTTTTCATTCTCACAGGCAAAAATTTCGAGAGAGTGGCAACAATATCTTCAATATTTAATTCAATGAATCAATGGATTCATATCTTTCGAATAGTATAATTATTATTGAACCGGTATACGGTTCCACAAAATTAATTTCATCTCGTCTCCGTCAGTATTGAGAGTTCTAGTTGTCAAACGTATATCGTTATTTTTAATGTTCCAATTAGTTTCACGTGCCCGGAGGTCCCCGACAAACTACACCAGCGGCCAATAATTATTTCCACGTTTCATGTTATCTCGTCAATGTCAGTATTATAAAAGAACTGTTTCGTAAACGCAATTCTTCCAACTAAGTCGCGCCTTTAAATGTAGGCTGAAATTCAGTGGAAATATACCGAAATAACTCTTTTTTTATAGCAGATGCATTCGTTCCCATGGAGTTATCGGTATTCGCATTTTTATTCGTACAAGATGAAGTAAACAACATCACTGTGACCATTGGATATCTTTTTATAATTGAACTGTGAATCTTTACGCATTATAAAAAGAAACTGGTTTTATGTATAAAGATTTATGTATAAAGAAACTGAGTTATCTTTTTTTTAATTAATTTGATTTATAATGACTATTCCTATTAAAATTTAAACGGACCCTCATGTTTTTTATATATATTAAATTCACATTCGTAATCAGCTTCATCTAAAATCCCAATACACGATTTATGAGGAGAACGAATGACTTTTTGCCACCATATTGGATCCGCCATTTTGTTTTTAGAATTTTTAAGTTCAGATTCGTGATCAGCGCCCCCCAAAACGCCTTAATACCAATTTTTAAGCAAATCTACTAATTTTTTAATACTTTTAGAGGTTTTGTCCGCGTTTTCGGGTTTTTGAACCACTGTGGGACGTGATCAATTTCCATTGGCGCGGGCCTAGCCGAAACTGCAAATCATAGCGCGGCGATACGCACCTCCGTTGAATTATTAATGGTGTTCTCACTTATAAATTTACTTTACGCCCGGCCGCGCTACTATAAAATGAACACGTGGGGGTGGGGGAAACGTGAACGTAAATTTAAGCACTCGCCGGCCGATGAGCTTTTCCGTGAACTTTGACCGTCACGCGCGTTCTACTCGCGGAATAAGTAAATAACGAAAAGAGTCGGCTCGGTGAAATATTTTGTCTGAATGTACCATGAATTATGGATCGAACGTCACTTACCGAACCCTCGACGACGAAGCCGAGTCCGAAGATTGACGATAGTCGTCGGCATTGATCCTGCGAGTTAGCGAACTTCCCAGTTCTTTGGAAAAAAAAGAAAATTCGGCGATAGTGTTAATAACTGCGGATTTTATGCCTTCGATCATTTAGCACCAAGAAATCGCGCTTGCCATGCGGAGAACAAAGAAGAGACATTGTCACTCGGCTAATCTGAAACATTCCACAGCAAAAGAATTGCTACAAGTTGTTCAAAATGTGTCCCATGGAAATCACCGACACAAATTTCCCCGACACGGTTTTCACCGATATCAGATTTGACCGACAACTACTTTGGCCGACAACGAATCTAAAATCGTTGTCGGTCAAATTCGTGTCGGTCAAAATCGTTGTCGGGAAAATTTGTGTCGGTGATTTCCATGGTACCCCAATCGCATATCACGTCCTTCTTTCTTCTTGACTCGAGCAAATACAAAGAGAAGCCTAAGCAAATATAAATGTATATGGAATCAGTACTTTTATATATTTTAATATTTACTTTTTTCCGTACTATGTTTGTCTGAGATATTATACACTCCTATTTACCGTATTTAATATAATACGGACTACATTGAAGAAAATAGTTGTCGGTCAAATCTGTAGTAGGTGAAAACTGTGGCGGGAAAATTTGTGTCGGTGATTTCCATGGTACCCCAATCGCGTATCACGTCCTTCTTTATTCTTGACTCGAGCAAATACAAAGAGAAGCCTAATCAAATATATAAATGTATAATAAATGTATAATAAATATATAAATAAATGGAATCAGTACTTTTATATATTTTAATATTTACTTTTTTCCATACCATGTTTGTCTGAGATATTATACACTGTTATTTACCGTATTTAATATAATACGGACTATACTAAACAAAATAGTTGTCGGTGAAATTTGTGTCGGTGATTTCCATGGAACCCGTTCAAAATATGTACTTTTGAATAAGGTATTGTGGTCGATAAAATGCGACCGTTCATGTTCCGAGGAAAAATTGTTAACAGTCACGTTTGTTGTCGGTTAACAAGGCACGAGCGATTAGGACGCCAAATGATACGGTGCAGGTCTACGAGTTGCAGCCATGCAGTTCAAAGCTGCGACGCGAGACTGTTATTTTCGGTGAGACGTGGCTGTGTACGAGTGTGTACGTTAGGGGATAAATCACGCCCGCGCGTTGCAACAAGAGGGTTAAGATGCCTCTTCGGTGCACGCCGGCTTTTAAAAGCGACCCCTTTCGAGCACCTCAAATGTGTTGCGCCTCACACGTCGCGCGTGTGAGAATGCATCCTTAAGAAAGGCGATGCACCGTGTGTAACGCGGCACCGATTGCCTGGGAATTATTTGAAACTCGGTCGGTGAACTCGATTGTCGCCTTTGGCTGGTTGACCTTTGTTAAAGCTGACCCGGACCCTACAACCGTGAGGTCAGATAGGAACGGTCCTTGTCTATAATCACCTATCATGCGCTTCATTATACTCCATAATAGTCAATCCGCCGGCCGAAGAATGTCTCCCGACCTAATAATGCTTCGGCTTACATCACGTAAATGTTTTAGATTCGTTAAACTTCTGTCTTAACGTTATTCAATTTCAGAATCAAGTTATTCTCTCGTTTCGGAACAATTCACCTGAAACTTTGGTACTTCTATTTTTTTCAATTCATCGATTAACTTATCCTCCCATTTGTAGAACAGTTAATCTGAAACTTTGTCACATTTATTTTTTTGAACATGAAATGTATTTAGCATTGTTAAAAATGGAAAACGTCTAACACATCATTTTCACGTCTTGCCAGGTCCTTTAAAGTGCCAGTTCATTATTTTGTAATTTTTAATCCTGCATAAAATTTATACATGTATTAATAAATATTTATTGCCGTGTTCACAATAAAATAATTGGTGAAATCTTTCCATTTTGTTTGACGTTTTATGTACCATTGTCTGAATTTAGCACAAGTTGCAAAACCGAGGTGGGTGTGCGGTGAGGGTTGCGGCTAATATTTCGACTGGTTTATTTCAGAAGCATCAACGTTATGCAACTTGATTATACATGTACATTGTATATTCCTAGGTGCAACTTTACTAAAAAAATTATTCAATTCACAGCGGACGTTTTAATACTAATGTATTAACAGCGGTGAAAGGAAACGTGACTCTTCTTATTTCTCCAGCCCTGCTATATTACGCTCTTTGTTTTCGTTGTTGTAAATAAACATTCGCGTTTTCATTAGTTCAGTCATTATGCCCGCTGATTATTTTCTCTTCTTGCGATGCATTCATGTTTCTACATCGCTCCAAACTTCGTTTCGTACGTGTGTTATTGAAGGAAAATTGTAAACTTTATCGGACTAATTTATATCGCTGTGTTTATCTTGAATTTTTCGGAACATACATTAAAATTGTTTTCTTCTCTGTTGCAGGTAAGTTAAAACTCTGTGTGGGAAGCTTGTAGCAGTAAGTAAATAACCTCTTATTTATGTATTTATCAAACACAAATTATTGTTTGTAGAACCGAGCCGAGTTTTCATTATTCGTGAAACTTCGAAACATTGTAAAGAAATGAAATAATGCTTTCAATTTGCTGGGTTCCATAAAAATCACCGACACAAACCACGACACGATTTTCACAAACAACATTTCACCGACAACTATTTTGGCCGACAAGGATTTTGACCGACAGCGAATCTAAAATTGTTGTCGGCCAAAGTACTTGTCGGTCCAATCTGGAGTCGGTGAAATTTTTGTCGGTGACTTCCATGGAACCCCAACTTGCCAGGTCTTACTAATAAATTTTTACAGCCTCTTTACAAAAACAGTCAACAATTAAAATTATTAATTTTCACAGAGGCAAAATTTAGTGAGGACCCTTTAAAAAAAATTGAACACAAACATTTCTGGTTTTTACGACTTGAAAGAGGATAATAGTTGTAAGTCGCAAACCGTGGCGCGTTTTTGGTAGTCAGTGGTGGTTGTACAGGGCTCGAAGGTTAAACCGCTTGTTCTAAGGCGAAAATTAGCATGTTTACCAGACGGATTACTTTCCGGTGAGAGTGGGACATCAGACTTTCCGTGTAACGTGCGAGCGGATCGCGACTGGTTGGAAACGGTTTCCGCAAGTTGTAAACGGATGAGCGAAACGCGGCTCGACCGGGAAAGAGCATCTATTGGGAACAATCCCAGGGAATAACCGCAACGTTTCTTATCCGAGATTTCTGCGGCGTCTTCGGACAGTTAAGCGGCGAATAACTATCGCAATCGCGACGCTTAAAGCAGCCCTCGGTCCTCCTATAAGGATCCCCGGGATCGGATAGCTGGTGAAAATGACTCGGTTGAGGCTGTGCACCGAGTAAACGGCTCCCGGCCGCTAACTTTATTCCCAACACGTGAGATTAACTCGACTCCAGAGCCCGTGCTTTGAACTTACACCATCCCTTTCCCCTTCTAGCAACCCCTTAACCTTATTAAGCCTGAAGCCGAGCTAGTATCCTTTCGAGACCGTTCGAGAAATTGGGACGGTGGTGAGTCCGCTTCCGTGGGTTCGTTAAGCTGAAACCACTGCGAAACCGCCTACAACCGCCACTAAGCAATAATCCGCTTCCTCCTTCGACTCTTTCGTTCCTATTGCCCCTTCCGTTGTTCTTTCGCCACCCACTCACACACACACAACCACCGAATGCTCCTTTTTACATCGTACACTGTTACACGCACTCCCTCTGCCATGGGACTGAAAAACGCTTTGGCCAGACACCATGACCACTGTCTATCCGCTTGCTAACCAAACACCGCCGAGTGCTCCGTTCTCTATACTCCTGGAATTAGGAACAATCCGCGCATCCTTCTCTACCTTCTCTGGCAAAGCTTATTATTTCATTGACATTGTAGTTGCTGCCTCTTTACATTCGCTGAGCAATCCAACCATTTATTTACCTAATTTTTTAATCACGATTTTATCGATTTTGTCAGTTTAATCATTCGCTACGTAGGTGTGTCATATCTGATACAGTTAACGAATCTGGTAAATAGTAAACTAAGAATGT
>CM052329.1:10642249-10713426 GCA_028455615.1 Lasioglossum zephyrum
CTCTGATTGGTCCGTGTTTTTCGTTAATAACTTCTAAACAAAGCCGTCGACGTCATTTTTGTAAAGGAAAATGTCGCTTCAAATGACCCAAGGAACCTCCCATTTCCGGGAACTACACGAATTTTGGGACACCCTGTATATATTACATTGTAACAGCAGATACGGCACCGCGACGATTCTTGGACGTTGAGTTTTTTTCCGGACTTTGTTTTATTTGAACGCTCTTGCCTGCACCCTTCCCGGCAGTCTGTGTTTCCCTCGTTGCGGCCGGCGCGCGGCGAATAAATGAACAAAACTGAAAGATTTAATTCCGATTGATCCCGCCCCACTTCATCACGTATCAACGTAAGCTCGGCGCAGCGAGCGCATACCGAGCAAATTCTTCTCGCTTTGTTTTGTTCACCGAATCGTATTTGTCGATTGAATCACAAACAGAGGTCGCCGCTTGAATTTCAACGGCGGGGGACCCCGGACACGGCCGGCACGTAAAACTAATACAGCCCCTGCGTCGATCAATTAAGGATAATTAGCATTAATGCGTACAGCTACAAGGAAATGGATTCGCCGTTAATAATAAATCGACAATTAATAACTTACGACCTAATCCGGCCGAAATCAATAAACAATCCGTTGACCGGGACAGTGACGTCGGATCTCGTTAACCCTGCTCCGTAATTAATTTTTAGTTCTTTATTTCGATACTGTTTTCTTTCTTACCGTACAATGCGTGTATTATAAACATTTCACGTTCTCTCTTTTTTCCCATTCGCTCTCATTTACGTAATTTTGCTTCGCCGGAACATCGCGTTTTATTTACCAAGAAGTTATATGTTACGCAAACGTTGAAATATCGCGATGCGTTTAGTGGTTTATGAAATACCTATTTGCACGAAGTAACCTCTACAGTAATTATTCCGGTACGTAATAAATCACTCGATTGAAACCTGCATCGGTAGTTACTTTTTCTATTAAATTACGTTGGATGCTAATAAAGTCAGTCAACAAGAACAATCTGTACCTCGGTTAACACGAGAGTATTAATTATCGATTAACGGCGGAAAAAGGGCAGTGTCTTTCATCCAACTTGTTTAAATGATTAGAGCTTACTGCTCGAATAAAAACGTGCAGAATCATGAAAATCACAAATTGATTCACAGTCAAATATTCACTTATAAATAATAAAAAAGTCAGTGTCCATCAAATTGCTTGTTCGTTTGTTCTAAATTCCCCCTGAACATGTACATAATTATTATAGACTGATTTACAGGAAAGAATTCATTTATCTTTGCAGGAAAATATTCGCTTAAAAACGCGAATAATATTGTTGAATGATGTACTCTCGAGCGTATATTAAACACGGTAAATAGCGGTGTATAATATCTCAGACAAACATGATACGGAATAAAGGAAATATTAAAATATATAAAAGTACTGATTCCATATACATTTATATATATTTGCTTAGGCTTCTTTTTGTATTTGCTCGAGTCAAGAAGAAAGAAGGACGTGATATGCGATTGGGGTACCATGGAAATCACCGACACAAATTTTCCCGACAACTATTTTGACTGACAATGATTTTAGATTCGTTGTCGGTCAAATCTGGTATCGGTGAAAACCGTGTCGAGGAAATTTGTGTCGGTGATTTCCATGGGACCCATTTTGAACAACTTGTAGCAATTCTTTGGCTGTGGAATGTTTCAGATTAGCCGAGTAACAATGTCTCCGACAACTGCTTTAACCGACAACGATTTTGACCGACAACTAATTTAAAATCGTTGTCGGGGAAATTTATATCGGTGATTTCCATGAAGCCCATGCGATTGGTATTCGGGATGTCAGTGACCTGAGCTTATTATAGGGCCATTGAATTCTTATATGGCGGTCGCAGAGGTCAATTAGCCTGTACATATTGACTCGGGCGTATCACCTTCGCAATTAGCAGTCGGATATGACGATTGGTCGTGGCGGTCTCGGCGTGGCCAATTGGAATTGTAAGAAATCAAAAATTCAGGGAAATTGCTTGTCGAGGTGGACTGTGATGGACAATTGGCAGTGGGGATGGGGGGTAGTATTGACAGAAAAGAATATTGTTAACATTTCGAGCGGCGATATATCTGAAGAGCAGTTGGAGAGGGGAGGATCGTCAGGGGAAGAAACCAGACCAGGGGGAGAGATAGACGCGACTGTATGGTTATTACCATCAATAATGGCAATTTGGTTTGCAAATGGCTCGAAACGCCGGGCAGAGCCGTTCCTACCTACAATTTCCCTCCATTTTGTGGCAGAAGAGCACTCGTCCTCACTCATGCAGTTAGCCACATTGAAATGCCTTGAGTCAACATTTGCCTACGCTTGCGCAAATTGATTTTATTTAAATGCCAAGTACGAGAGCAGAAAGGCACCTTCGGCACCGGCTACTTAATTGCGTTATCGCGATTCTTTCGTGATAACGATCGATTTCGAACGGCAGTACCACCATTGCACAGACGACGACCGCGGTACACGTTGGACCGCACCAGGATGTGAAAGGGAACGATCGAAATCGGTTCGTTTCAGGTAGACAAGCCTTGATCGAATGTCTTTGGGAAATTATGAAATACATATATCGCGAGCTTCGACGTCCGTAACAGAGATATTTCTAATACGTCCAAACAGATCGCCGTCACGGTGTCCTGCTCGTGCCACTTTCAACAATTTATCCCTAGCATAGCTACCGATAAGTCATCGGAACCTTGTGTCGCTATTGTTTCGTGGTACGTTCCAGCTCGAAAGCTTGAATTATGATCTTTCCACGAATGAAAGTCGTCTAATAATGTTTCGTCTGTCAACAACGGTATTGAATATATTAGATTGGACATTGGTTAAATATGAAGTTGACTGGAGGTTGCCGACACACGTGTTAGAGCACCAGGAATGATTTAATAGTCTGGAAAATATCAGAGAATTATAAAATTTATAATTCCGATATTAGCTTACATTAAAAAATTTTAGTCCCTACGTCCAGATTTCTACTGGAACACAACTGTTTGTTAAACCTTTTTGCACCAGGAGCTATTTTAAATAAACATTTCTTGTGACCTTAGAATAATTCCATGTTTCTTCATACACTTTTCCTCTCACTCATTATATTTCTTTCTCGTTCCCACCATACATATCCACATATTAATACGCAATTGGTTAGTTACAATTTTTACATTGTTTGGCTTATTTTTTACAAAACAATTCTGTATAGAAATGGAGCTGCTTCTCGACCCAGCAGCGAGTAAAAGATATTTGCAACGGCTACGATGGATAATGATCGAACGTTGCTTTTCTTGAATCATTACCTTTTATTAATCAGCTTCTCGCGACTCGACTTAGTTAACGTGACCGCATCATCGGCTATAAATCAAGCTGCGAGCGTAAAATCTGAGGGTTTCTTGGTTGCTATTCACCGTAATCAAGCAACGTTCCAATGTTGCACACGATAAGTTCATAAATCTGTTTATCTGGAAGTTATGAGTCATAAATTCCTGGCCGGGGTATCGTTCCTGAATGAAATCAGGAACTGCGAGGAGGAGAGGCGCCATTAATCAGCGGACTTAATTTTACGTACCGATCAAACACTTCAATGAAATAATCTTCGTTTAAGATCGACAGTCTTTTCCAGTCGAACGGAATATCTTGTCGCCTTTGAAACCTATTAACCATCCCGCCAATAAAACTCTATCTCTCTCTTCTTCCGTTTTACTGTTCCTACCTCAATATTCGCGTCGCTTCATCAAAGATAAAGAATCTCATCTTGACTCCCGCGAATATGTAATTCGTCCATTAACACGGGATTACGACTATTCTGCGGAAGTTTATGCATTCATGGCACGCCGTAACCCGAGAAACTCAGTAAAATAAATGTTTTAATTAAGCCCGAGTCTGCACACTGGGTGTCCCGTTCGAATCGATCCACTCGCCCTTGTCTCTTCGCTTTTTAAACATCACGACGTTTTTTTAAACATTGTAGCTAGTTCTTCTATGTTTCAAACTGTCGAGCGAACGCCAAAACGATTTTCTAACCGGTCCAAGATTATTTATTTTAGACATGTTCAAATTATAAAGATTTTTCATAGGAAATGATTGAATCAATTTCTTAATGTACCGCATACAAATTTGTAGCTATATTTTAAATAGTATCTCAACAATCGTAAATTGAAATTATTAGAATCCTGTGAATTTTGTAATTTGTAATTTTAGGAAGTATTTTGAACGCAACGCGAATTTTTAATGCACGCAACGACCTGAAATCTTTAATTGCTACGAATGCGAGGTATTTCGGCGTTCATCCATAAAATGTTAACTAGGTGCGAGTAAAAACCTTAACGATGTTTACACATATGTAAAATTGAGGTTAATGGTGGTCATGCACATGTAAATAGAAAAATCGTTGCACAATTTCGAGAGGGATATTCATATTATTAAGTTGTAAAGAAAGAAATGCAGGATTTTTGTTCCTTTGTTTTAATTGCAATTTTATACCAATAATTTATCTTAATTTAATGAGTTATACAGTGATTCTAAAGCTTGTTTCACGCTCTATACATATAATTATGTTTTTTACATTTAATTTTGGTCAAATTTTTATTAAATTCTTTGGCTTTAGTTGACAGCGCGAAATTTCTGATATCATTGTGCATTCGTTGACACTTCCTTTGCCCCATACTTCGCTGATTATCCGAGCCTTCGTCCTAGTTTGAACTCGTAGAAAAAAATAATGCGGTAATCGCGTTTCGACATCCTGAAATAAAACTCAAGTAATTTAATAAAAATTGGAATAAAATTAAATATCAAAAGCATAATTAAATAAAGAACAAGCTTTATAATGACATATGTATAACTCATTAAATTAAGGTAAACATTTATTGGTATATAATTGCAATTAAAACACAGGAACAAAAATCCTGCATTTCTTTCTTTACGACCTAATAATAGAGAGTGCATTCAGTAAATATATTTTCACGGCAGCAGATTATTAATTTGGATTTTGCGTATTCGGTAATGTTTATTGAACTGTAACCTAGCAAATTGAATATCTGGTTTGTTAAAATTTGTTGGATGCTTTGTCATTTTGTTACAGAGGCATTCAAGCGTCGCCATGTGGCGTGTTCCACGCTGTATAACCGCAATATACCATTTTGCGTATTCAGTGCCATTTATTGATTATTTAGCAAATTGAATGTCTATTTTAATAACATTTGTTGGGTGCTTTGTCATTTTGTTATAGAAGCCATTACACGTTCCACGCTTTGCAACAGCAAAATAGTGTTCGAAATTCTTAGTCAAAGTTACGTTACGGCAATTTATCTTATCGGGGATCACTAGTTTGCACAGCAACATAGTATCGTTAATAAGTTTCCAACTATTACTGTTAATTCGGCGCATGTGCGTTAATTAATTTTGACATCATCAGTTATCGATGACCTCCACAAGCCCTCTGGCATACCAGGTGCAGGTCACTCTGCCATTCGACGCATTAACACTTCCGCTTCGAGCGAATTTTCCCCAAAAACTACTAAAATTCGCAGTGCTCTGCAATATTAGACTAACTGGACCACCAATCCAAATTTATATTAAATAAAGTCGTGTATTTCTAATTTTTACAAACGTAATTGACTCCTACAATTTTTCACGAATTTATTCATACACTGACAAATTGCTTCTACTACGAATTTAATCAATTTTTCTAGAATGTTTCGTTGGTAAATTTGTGAATCATTTATTCTCTACAATTTTTCACGAACTTGTCGATACACTAGCTCGTAACAAATTTCTACTGCATAAAAATTAATCAAGTTTTAATAGCTGATTCTTTTGGAATTTTTGATAGAAAATGTGTAAATTGTTTGTTGAAAAATCAATTTCTGATGTTGGGAAAGGAAAGCGAAGAAATTGATTTTGGCGAAATAATTTCTCTTGTCATCGTGCAATTAAAGCGAAACTTTCGTCATCGGGTACCCTTATAGTTTTTACTTTACGAGTTCCGTGCTTTAATAAATCTGCGAAGCCAAGTTGGTAGTTCCTTTCCTTGATAAATGGATGCCCCTACGAGTATTAGTCAGCACGCCACGTGCAAATTTACCGAGTCCCGAAAAAGTTTCGACTCCACCACGGCTACCGACACAAAATGACCTTCCCAGCTAATGGAATTCTTCGAGTAACGTGCACTGAAATTCCAAGTATTCTTCAGAAAGGTCCAGGGCTATAGCTAGAGTAAACTACATTTTTTTAACCATTCAACTGCCGCGAATATTTAAGAACTTGTACCGAAATAACCAAGCACCTTTAACCGTTTTATGCTCGAAACTGTCCATAACTTTATTTATCAAATTTTTTAAACATATTTTTAAAGGTATGTGATTAGTCCTGCTACGTTTAATGTAACAGCTACTTATTTTATCGAATTTTTAGGCATCTACATTTTTATGAAGATCTCCAGCGAAGAACAAACTACAATTATTAAATAGTATAAGTTTAGAATGCATAAATTGTTTTTTTAAAAATCAGTGGAATGAAACTTCAGCAAAAAAAAAACAAACATTTCTACCATTTAAAATGTACTTTCAAAAATCTGAGAGAGATAAGAATCAGTGGAATGAAATTTCAGCCAAGAGAACACACATTTCTACTCTACAAAATGTACTTTCAAAAATCTGAGAGATAAAAATCAGTGGAATGAAATTTCAGCTAAGAGAACAAACATATCTACCATTAAAAATATAATTTCATAAATCTGAGAGATAGAAATCAATGTAACGAAGCTTCCGCTAAGAAAACAAATATTGCTAGAATTTAAACGCACAACAGATTCGAACTGGAAAATCGAAGCTGCGGAAAATATTCAATCAGAAATGACACTTCGGATCGAATAATACAAAGACCGATATTTTCCGAGTCGCAGCTTAATCGAACGTGTATAGATTTATTTCGAAACTATCCTTGGGTCGACTGGGAAGAATCCGGATTTATCGTTCGGAATAATTCACCGCGATTTCGGCGATCATCTCGAAAAATTTCGTTCGGCTGTCATATTTCTCTCTTACCGTTATCGAGCATTATTAATCGTCGTGGTCGTCGGCGGAGGGTGAAGAGGAGAAGAGAGGAGGAGAGAAGGAAAAGGAGAAATGTGTGCGTGGGGATGGAACCCTTTATCAAGTCGGCTGCACAATACCGTTGAAAAGAAGCTTATAGCCTAAGTATCGTTTCATCCGATTCCGCGACACATTCAATTTAATTCCGTACTTCCGAAGAGCTGGCTGTCCGGCTCGCCGGGGATCAGGAATCGTCGGGGCAACGGAGTTACAGGACGAGAGATGTACCTTGAAATCCCATTATGATGTATGTAGCTATTGACGTAAAAGCCAATTGATCCACGCGGAGTCGTTAATTTCGAAAGCTCGTTGACTTCGCCGAGGTCCGGGGTAGAACGGGCGATTGATCGATCAGTGGATCGACGGAAGAAAAGTACGTCGGGAAAAATTAACAGTCAGAATGCGAAAGCCACTTGCCGCGGGTACCGGCAGCAGACCTCGAACGCTAATCCAGATTTCGGGGAGCTAAATTGGTCGGCATCGATATATTCTGCCACGCAATCGGCCAGCCCGAGGGAAGGGTATTGCGTCCTGAGCCATCTAAAAGTAATCTAACCCGGGTATTCGAGTGCAGCCGTTAAATCCGCGGTAATCAAACGCGTCCCTAACTGTGTCGGCCGTCGTTCGTGAGCCCGAATCACTGACTTCAGCTTCTGGCACCAATACTATCATCGACGGCTACGAGTATAACCTCGCTGATCATCGGCCGAAAGAGAAAAGAGCTAGATTTCACTGTGGGAATCAAGTCGATGAACTCGTCGAGAGAACTCGCACACCACTCTCGTTCTCTTTGCTCGTTCACCGATTTCACCGGTTCCCTTGGTAACGTCACTCGTCAGAGGAGTCCTCTTCTTTTTCTTTTTTTTTATGCAAATTCCATCCATATATTAGATTGTTGCATATGAAATGTCCGATTTTAGAATGCCGCTCTTGTTAAACGTCTCGATCGAGAAATCCTGTTGTACAAAGTTAACCCTTAACACTAAACGTGCACTCACGCTCATAAGTCTTAGGGCAGTGATCATATTTGTATTCCACAAGGATGCGACCAAACTTTTTAAAATTTAAAATTTTACGTGTCAAGGATGTTGCACTCATATATCAAAAATCTGACCAAGTAAAAAAATATATATATATATTTTCTTTTTAAATAAAAAATTAAATTTACGAAGTTCCAGGCATTACTGTGTCAAATTGAAGCAAGGGCGGATGAGGGTTAACAAGTTCATCGTGTCTTTACAGATTTATGTTTTATCAATGCAGAGATTTGAACCGATACTGAACTGAAAGTTTTAAAGCAATTAGTCGAAGCTGCACGCTGCATCGACGAGCAATTTCAAGTTTCTCGAATATCAGGAGCAATTTCGGAAGGCTACCCGTGTTTATAACGTCAAGATGTTCCTTCTCTTCTTGAAACCCTCTCATATCACCGGTGCACTGTTGTCAATGTTAACTGTGAATAATCTTTAGCTTTGCCAGGCGACAGAGATATCACGTTTCCCCTCGATTCGTCTCTTGTTCCTGGTTGATCTCGGGAGAGATCAGTCGAGTGACACTGAAGAACTGTTTCACTCTCAAATGCGCTTCGACCGATACGACTAGACTATTGCCGAGAAAATTACTTGCTAGCTTCTCCCTCTGCTCCTTTTTCTTCTACCTTTCTTATCTTCATTTTACCTGGTTCGAACAAGAAACGATTCGAGCCAAATTATTCTTCAATTCTTTACATGAATTTATACATGAATTTTTACTTTTAATTCTACCATTCGTAAATTCTTCTAATGTATACGCAGTTTTGTATTGGTAAATGAATTCTTCTTTCCAATATCAATATTCTTAAATTCGTCAACGCCTTCGCAATTTTGCATTCATACATGAATTTTTTCTTTTATTTCTATCATTCGTAAATTCTTCTAATGTATCCGCAGTTTTGTATTGGTAAATGAATTCTTCTTTCCAATATCAATATTCATAAATTCGTCAACGCCTTCGCAATTTTGCATTCATACATGAATTTTTACTTTTAATTCTACCATTCGTAAATTCTTCTAATGTATCCGCAGTTTTGTATTGGTAAATGAATTCTTCTTTCCAATATCAATATTCTTAAATTCGTCAACGCCTTCACAATTTTGCATTCATACATGAATTTTTCCTTTTAATTCTACCATTCTTAAATTCTTCTAATGTATTCGCAATTTATGTTAATACATGAATTTTTTCTTTTAATTCTGTCATTCTTAAATTCTTCTAATGTATTCGCAATTTGTATCAATAAATGAATTTTTTCTTTTAATTCTATCATTCTTAAATTCTTCTAATGTATTCGCAATTTGTGTTAATAAATGAATTTTTCTTTCCAATATCAATGTTCTTAAATTCTTCAACGCCTTCACAATTTTGAATTCATACATGAATTTTTCCTTTTAATTCTACCATTCTTAAATTCCTCTAATGTATTTGCAGTTTTGTATTAGTAAATGAATTTTTCTTTTCCATTCCAGTACTTTTAGAGTCTTATATATGGTTTTCACAGTGCTCTGTATTAATGAATGAATTATTCTTTCTAATTATAATATTTTTAAATTCTTCTGCCTTCACAGAATTGTATTCATTAATTAATTTTTCATTTTAATTGCAATACCGTTGCAGTCTCTTTCAAACCTGTTCGCAGCTTTGTATTAATGAATGAATTTTTCATTCCATCTTCAATATCCTTAAATCCTTCTGATGTATTCACAGTTTCATTTTGCACACACTGATTCTTGTAATAAGTGCATAAAATGCGTAGTCCAGCTTTCCTCATATAAAAATAATCAATATAATATAAACACGTAAAGGTGCAGAGTTATAAAATTTCGGCAAACCTATAGGTATTTAATCGGCTGTGTTTTATTACGAAGGTTCAATTATTTCGTTCGTTAAATTTCGCGAGGAGGATTCGATATCTGACAAAGGATCCGCGATTAAAGAAAAATACCTCCGGAAATAGGATCGCAGCGTTCGGTTTCCGGATTTCAGCATCCGATTTTCTCTTTGCAAGAGATTTCAAAAAGTGCACCAGAATTGCCAGATAAGGATCAACCGGTAATACGATCAGCAGCCACGGGTGGTAAGTTATGGGGGTGTATCCGCGGAGCTATTCTCGATCATTCATTGGTACAACCCTTTCTCCCCCGTTGGGTTTCTTTGCTGGGGGTTCGATGTAGTACCCGTTTCGATGATTCAGCCCGCTGATCGCATAATCGAAATCCACCAGTGGAATTCTTTTCCGATTGGCTCATTCGTTGTAACGTCCGATGGAAATCGCTTCGGAATCGCAGCTTGTCAATCCTCGTCGGTCCGCGATGCGAACGAACAAGAGAAATTGCGCGCGCGCTCGTATTGACAAATGGCACCCTCGTTTTTGAAAAATGAGTTATGTCGCCGTCAGCTTGTAATTATGTCACCGATAGTCCTTTGATGGCCCACTTTGTAATTGAAATGAGACTGACACTGTAGCGCACCGCTCCGCATCGACCATACACTTCTCTTTCGTTTATCAACTGTTACCATGATTTTTTTTCGACACATACGGAAATTCGACAACGTAACTACATTTTAGTTCACGATGAAAATAGTTAGTGGGTTTTACAGTTCACTTTAAAAGCAGTTTACATTTGCTAAAGTTTCGCAGCCAATTATCTTGGAACAATATGGCAGACGAATTAAAAATCCAATATTATCATTTACTACAGACATAATATAGAAATATTCAGAAAAATATTTCCCAGCGTTTTTACAGAGATTCTAATCTGCAGGATTTTTTAGAAAAATTGGGTCTTCAGTTTTACGGTTTCACAGTTTCACTTTTCGATGTGTTTTTATTCAAATTGATGAGCTAATATTTGCATCGTAGGTTTCTCGACTGTGTGTCGCGTTAAAAGAATAAAAGTCACAAATAACAGACGATATAAGTTATTTCGAGAAAACTGTGTGAAATTGACACGAGGAACGGATGAAGGTACAGTTTTTCAAATTGACATATGGATGGAATACTTAGTCGGTGATCGGCCTGTGATAGGCTCTCCACTCGCACGACATGTTTAATCTAATAATCGTATTAATTTGATTCGAGGTATGAACGTATCAATAATTATTTCACATCATTGCAAAATACAAGCACTGTTGTTTTAGCTATTTACATGTTATACATATAATATATATACATAGTTACCTATAATGCTCACTTTGCTGATGACCGCAGCCGTCATTACTGCGTTCGACAGGTACATGAATTCCAAATGTTCAACAAGATCGTGTTCAGTTCACCACAGAAATATCGGATGTCCTCAGATACAATTCTGCATTCAAGTTATTGCATCGAAACGAATATATCGCATTCTTCCGAACGAACAAAAATCCACATATATGATTGACTGCAATTAGAACAAAAACTTCCACTTTCTATTGACTGCATTTAAAACAAAAATTTCTAATTTTCATCGACTGAATTTAAAACAAAAACCTCCAATTTTTCTTGACTACAAAGTAGAAGTTCCAAGCTTTAAAATGAGACCAGACTAATTGTTACACTATTTTTTAAATGTTCAATACCTTCTGGATCTGAAACGTACAAAACTAATTAATAAAGTTTAAAAAACAACAGCTCCTGCACTCTGTAGTTGTTAACGAGCCTGGCAAAAAGAAAAACTTTCTGCAGTGCAACAATAGGAGAGAAGTTAAAGGTTGAAAATGCAGTTTCCTTTGTAAATATTCCATTTGGCAAGTGGGTGTTCACGCAACCCATTTTTAAGGCCCCTAATTGTTCTCCGCGGACGATTAAACCTGATTAAATTGAATCGAATGAAATCCATTGGTGTTTACCTCACCCTACATGAGCGATACAGGGTTAATACGCGAGTGGTCGCTTTGCGAAGAGCGCTAATTGACACCAATTAGAAACTGTGGAATCCAATTTAAATTCGGGGTAAATCATGCAGAGTAAATCTATTATTTCCCTTTAATATAGAATCGATACATAGCGAGAACAACCGCGAGCCGTGTCGGGCAAGGAAAATCGGATAAAACGGACACACCATTTGTCGTCCAGACATCGGGAGAAGGTGAGCTAAGTTTTAGGGGGTTGTTTTATCAAAAACACAATATATCAATCTAAATCTTCCCTTCTGGATCGTCCTCGCGATCTGCTGCTCGCACGTTTTGTTCGCGCAGCGATCAAACTGTCTTGTCGCTAGTGGATTTAGATTTCGGCTGATTTTGCTATTGTGAATTTTCACGTTTTTTCTACGTAGGCAAATAAGACTCCGTCCATCCAGGAGGTCAAGAGTTATACAGTATTTTATCCTCATACAGAGACATTATTCTTCGACTTTTGTCGAACGTAGAGAAGGACAGCCGAGCTCGAGAGGCCTCGGTCGCCTAAAAATGTAAACATAGCTAATCTGAATTTACAACTTCCTTATTTTTCATTATTTTTTGATGGGACTTCGATGACCATATTTGTGGCATTTTTCTGAGAAAAATCATACCAAATGTAATACAATTCCGATGATATTTACTTGTGTAATACACAATTAAAGTTTCGGGCGCAAGAAAGGAGAGTCGCCGGCGAGCCTTTGAAATGTGCCGATGACTTGCGACTCTCTACATCTCTTTCTTTCGCGTACGCTATCCTTCCTTGCGCCCATAACTTTAATTGTCCATTACACAAGTAAATATCATCGGAATTATATCATATTTGGTATGATTTTTATTAAAAAAATGTCACAAATATGGTCATCGAAGTTCCATAAAAAGAAACAATGGAAAATAAAGAAGTTAGAAATTCTTATTAGGAGATCTCACCGATATATCCGAGCCGCATGATATCATATTTCTCGGCGACTGAGGCCTCTCGATTTTTTGGCCCCTCAAGGGGGTATACCCCGCAGTAGTGGGGATGCATCTGGGACATTTATAGATCAGACTTTTGGGACATTTATGGATAAAATAGTGTAGTAAAATGTCCCCTCACCTTTGCGCCTCAGGCTGAGGCAGACGTGAAGCACGCTTAAGTGTCTTTCTATGCAAACGCTGTTTGTCCAGAATACGGCAGTTGGAGAGTATTTGAGGATTTACTGCATTGTTTCTTGGCGTACACGCACGCTTCTAGTCGCAGATTTGACGAAGTATGACAATAAAATAAAGTGTATAAAAGGCACTGGGTCAACAAAACGTTGCGTCCAGACGCGCAAAGGAGATCGCACCTTAATAGAGAATTCGCCACCTCAAATTTTATTTCTCTTCGCACTCGCCGGATGTCATTTAGCGGGCAGTAAACCGTACAACGCTTTGATCCTCTTAATGAGCTGTTGATGCTTGTTTTCGCGATTAAATACAACGTTTCACGTCGAAACAAAAATCAAGCAGAGCCACACAGACGGTTTCCGCGCTGCTTGCTTAACAAGTTAGCAAATTTTATTCGTGTTCGAACACGTGGAGAGCGTGTAACGACAGTCTTATTACACACGCGGACACTGTGGAAAATTCAATGCCTCTTTCGCGTTTCCTTAGAAATATTTTTATTTGTACTTTCTTTTCCTGAACCAGATTATTTCTTGTGGCTAGACCACCGATCTTTATACATTTATGGCATATGCTAATTTTCAAATGTACAAGGAAGCATGAATGTTTAATGAAATCAAAATTAATGAAATCCACAAATTTTGCGGGACTATGCGTGTAATAAATATCTTTGTAATCATTTGAGAAGCAACCTAGGTTCTACAAATTAAAATTATGTTTTATAATTGATATTTACAACCTGCTCGTATATACATTATATAGTTCGTTCTAAATTAATTAATTATAATTTATACTTGTAATTTAATTCCTCAATGGTTGGGTAAAAAATTAGGGATTACTTCAACAATTCAGTCTTGTTAACGTTGACTGTGTATTTATGATTACTATGCTAGGATACAATGTATATATGCATACATATATTTTTGTGTTGTTTATTTATGTAAGTCGCATCTCCTCTGCAGTTGTTAATCACGTATACAAACGTATAATCACGAAGTGCAAAATATGTATTCATAACGGGACCGAATAGAGATTATTAATTACAATCTGTACCGGATTTGACGTATGAATTCCTGGTTAATTGTAATTACAGTTAACAAGAGTTATTAGCGTTTATTGCGGCTATATTACTGTTTGATAACTTCGTATGCAGGTTGTTATACATTTGTTTAATTCAAATAGATTTATTGTCGGTCTATTTGCTCAAATATTCTTTTCTTAGACTGTCTACTAAGCCCTCGGGCTTGCGACCCTAATCTATCGATTTTAAAAGTGCTGACTTTGTCTCCAGAAGAATTAATACCCCTGGGGCTGGACTGAAGAGGTTGCTTGAGAACGTCGAAAATAATGCAATTGACTAGGGAGTAATTTACCAATATACAGAGGTCGATGGAAAATCTATAAAACTCATCCGACTTATGATTTTCATATTCAACTTCTGAATAATTTTCACCAGAAAATTGTCAGGTTCCTTCTCGATGTAATACAGTTATTGAACATCGTGTTAGAGTCGTGTAAATACATTTTTGATAAAAATGGCGTTTTTTAAACATTGTAGCTAGATCTTCTATGTTTCAAACTGTCGAGCAAACACCAAAACGATTTTCTAACCGGTCCAAGATTATTTATTTTAGACATGTTCAAATTATAAAGATTTTTCATAAGAAATGATTGAACCAATTTCTTAATCAAACATATAATGAAATGTCCATTTATAGAAACTTGGTCTTGTCATTTTTAATCCTGGGTAGGCTTATTGTTAGTGTTAATGTACCGCATACAAATTTGTAAATTGAAATTATTAGAGTCGTGTAAATACATTTTTAATAATCGCGAAGATCATGAAACCACGCACAGCATTGAAAAAGGTGGAGGAGAAGTTTCCGACAACGTAAATAGAAGGTACTGAAGACAGATTCTCCCTTCAATTATTAAATCATCTACAGTGCAGCATAACTCGGCGTCTCCAATCTGCTGACAACAATATTTACCCGTGATCCTCTCTTTGTTTTCGAAAATTGACGGCGGAGTGTAATAACCCTCTTGCGGAATGAATCGTGTGTCGTTACGAACGTAACGAAGAGCTTGGCCTCTCGAGATAAGTGGCCCGGTAAGTGAACAATCTGTGCCACGGAGGAACCGACTGGAAACGATGGACAAATTACCCAATTTATTTAATTTTATTTTGTCGAAGGAAATTAATTGAACTCAACACAGACACCACGCACGGATCGCCGAAACTATTTCTCTCTTTAAATTCTTAAAAATGATAACCGTTAATCAACCACTTCTCGACCATCTCGTAATTCTCCTTTTTCCAGAACTGTATTTTTAAAAAAATATACAATGTACCGACACGCTTCATCAATTCATCTACGTTCTCTATTAAAACGAATATTTTCTGAAAACGTAAAATTAGACACGACGCAAATGTACAATTTAAAATACTGGGAATTATTTTCAAAATAACTTTCACGTCACTACCAGCACGATAGAATCGGATCAAACGAGATAAATGTTTATTCACCAGGTTGTTTGAAGCTTGATAAAAAATCTGTCGAAAATCATGACGTGTGCAGAACGCTCCGCAATTGGAATAGTTCTACTTGTGCAATTTGGTGTGGCACAATGTGCAGTATTTTCCTCGGTGAAAAATGGAATACTGCGGTCACAGCTAACGCAACAGAAAATAATCGCACATCCGGCACACGTTCTCGCGAAACGAATCAAATCAAATCTCTAATAAATACTTGAAGAAGCAATTTGGGTAGCCAGCGAAACAAACTACACACCACAGAATTGAAAACACACACGGTCTTCTTAAGCATGCAAATTAGCCGCGTCTGGAAACTCTATTGCGAATCTGTAATCTAGAGAGCTTCGTTTCTGTCATACATCTAATTAATATTTTAATTACAGTGCACGGTCAGGGTCAGACACTCGCAGATGTGCGGGTCATTTGTATTATTTATTTCGTACCATAAATGTTCTAATCTCGTTAAAATATAGTGCTGTCTGTAAAGTGCATGAACTCCGGAAGTAGTAAAGAGCAGTTATGCAAATGAAATTGTTAAAAAAAGTTCAAGAATTTCTTGAGCATAAAAATACTTCGCTCAATTAAAACTCATTAACTTCTTCTTTACAAATCTTCTAAACAAAAATCTTAAACGTATGTAATTAATAGTTTGCTGTATTGTCACGATTGGCCTTTTAGAGACATTAGAGACATTTGAAGTTTAATTAATTAGGTGACTCGGCCCGTGCAACAAAATTCAATAATTTTTACAGCACGCTCTATGTTCACGCGAGAAGAAGGATTTCCTGGTTGTAGCCGGCTACCGCTGCCCCATGTATTCTAATTTAATTAAAAACTTTCTGGGAACTGGTACTGTTTATATAAAAAGCCTGCTCGAATTAAAACTATGACACACGGACTAAATACGGGCGCGCCGTTGTAGCTTAAATTAGTCGAAATCCTCATATTCGCACAAAGTGACTCGACCCGGCAAACGAATTCAGCTAATCAAGTTTTAATTCGTCTGCTTCATTTATATAATTTATTATCCCGCGTATGTGAGCAATTGCTGTTTCCTACGGGGAAATAAAACAGGTCGTATTCATTCGACTTTGCTGCAGTTATCTCCGCACTATTGTCTATCATATCATATCATTGTTACTAAGCATGGTGAATCGACCCCACCCCGGGTTTTTATTAAAATTGTGTGGAAAACATTGCTTTTAGGTTGAAAGAGATAACCCCCCACAATTTCAAGTCTATAAGGACGTAAGTACGAGTATTTTTGTATTTTTTTTGTGAGAATACCTTAATTAACAACCGAGAAAAAAATGATATAGTTAAGGGTATTTACCCTCATATCATCCTTATACGAAGGGTTAGAGACTTGAAATTTTGGGGGGTTATCTTTTTCAACCTAAAAGCAATGTTTTCCACACAATTTTAATAAAAACCCGGGTTGGGGCCGATTCACTATGCTTAGTCTGCTGGACCCTTTCCCCGACATGGTTTTCACCGACACCAGATTTGACCGACGACTACTTTGGCCGACAAGACCTTTAACCGACAACTAATCTAAAATCGTTGTCGGTGAAAACCGTGTTGGTGATTTCCATGGGACCCGAAGCAACGTGGATACGGTCGTGTGTGATAAACTAACAAGATATTTACTTGAAGACTATATTCGGCGAATTGCGAGGAGGAACGCATAAAGATCAGCAAGGACGATGGTCGTGGTCGCAAGTGACAGGTGTCGTCGGCACGACCAAGGTCAGTAATAGTTTTACGAGTAGTTCGGTTCACAATGGAGGTAGCTCGACGACAGAACCGCTTGTAAACTGAAGGAGAGCGGTCCTGCTTGTATCGCGGGTGGGTATCAGGTAGCGAGTAAATCTGAAATAAAGATCCACGGGAGTGCAATCCAGACAAATGGCGGAACAAGGCAGTCGTGCGAGCAGGCGCGGCGCAGCAGCGTGGCAGTAGTGGCATAACGCGACTCAGGTGCTCCAATGAAACTATAATATTATCCCACGCTCTTCATCTTCACGCTCGAGGCGACAGAGAGCGAGAGGGAGAGAGATCGTTGCGTGGGAGCCCGTCTCCAACCGCAGCCAGTTGCAAACGCGTTCAAACGTGTGTGCATCGCGGAAAAAGAAGATCCATAGCGCATCGTGCGTCACATTAAACGCCGTCACCAATCTAAGAAGATGGAAGGTCGGCCTAGGAACCCGCGCGCAGCCTGCAATATTGCTAGTGACTTAAGCCTCGGAAAATTGGCTCATTTATCTCGCTCGCGGGGACATCTCACCGACGCGGTATCACGCTCGGAAAAACATTTCCGCCGGAGATAACGCCACTGTCCTCCTCCCTCCTCTTCACTTTTCTCCGTTTACTCGCGAACGCGTTTTGCATCCCCGCCCGGCTCCGTTCGACCTCAAATTGCGGGGCTACTCGAGTCGATGGGACCCTCTTGGCAAAGTTTTAAACATTTCTTTCATTGCCTAGGACAGGCCCCGGCCTGGGTCCTCCCTACTCCAGAATCTTCCCCCCTCCCAAAGTCCTATGGAGGGCAGGAAGAGGTTGAGGATAGGGTTTAAAGAGAGATGGAATTCTTCAATGTAATATATATTCAGTAGTAATCAAAATTTACTAACAAAAACGTGGTGAAATACAAACAAAATCTGAATTGAAATGAATCATTTTTTTGGAAAGCAAACTATTGTGTCGGCGAGAAAGTAATTTCGGTACTTTATGGTGAAATGAAACCGAATTTCCTTATTCAAGCGATGAACTTTTATCAATAAAATATTTTCTCTTTGGCAAAAGATCATTGAACGAAAGAGTTAAATTAATTACAGATCGTTGCTTGAATGAAAAAGCTGGGCTCTTTTTCACCTTAAAATATCGAAATTAATTTCTCGCTAACCCAATGTAATTGAAATATACGTGTAAGAATATATATAAAATCTGTAATACAATAATAGAAACAGCAAACAGCATTCTGCAATATTTCAAATCTTTTCCCATTTTATATTTAACCCAGCCAATTTCGTCGTAAATGTATAAAGTATCTGGAGTTATAATAATAATATGTAATAATTTTCTCGGGCTTTTTCACTCTTCTCGGGCATGATATTTTGTAATTTATCCGCAAGCGAGGGAGCTTCTATTTTAAACGGGATAGTCTTTTCTTTTCGGAAAATGTTTTTTAGCGGAGGTGGCATTTACGCGTCGTATCCGATATCCGTCATATACAAGTCTGATGGCCGCGTAGAAATGGAAAAAATGGAATGCATATACATACATAGAGCTGGAACGCACATGATGTAGGTAGGTACATACTATCGACGTATGTAGAGAGATATACCATTCGATAAGGGATTAGCTAGTTAGTTGATGGCGGCAAAAAGGCAGCCGATAGTGGGAAACTGCAAGCTGATCGGATTTGCTCGTTATTGCTCCTTTGAATCGAAATAACGCGGCGATCGTTCTTCCCGTTGCTGTCTGTGCTTCCTTTACCGAGGCCTCCTTTTATTTTTGACTTTCTTCTGCTGCTCGCCACTGGAATACACTTCTCTCTCTCTCTCCTCTTTCTCTCGCTCTTTCACTGCGTGTGTATCTGCCTCTCTTTCGCGCCCCCGTCTGTAAATCTAGGAGTGAATGCGTCCCCGTCCGGATTACAAATCGAAAGCGGTTTAGCTACTCGCCTTTCATAAAGAACAACCAACACGTACGCACCGAGACGCATTCTCGGTTCAATCTCCGTCCTCCTTGCTTTCTCTATTTCCAATTTGTTTCCCTTCTACCTGTGCATTCATCCCCGGGCTCCCCGCCATACTTCTCGGCTCGCCCGCGTTTACATGCCAGCGACCGTGTCCCGATTATATGAGAGAAATAAATTGAGTTCTACGTGAAGCGACTTGACGATTCCACGGGTATTCCAGCGGTAACCGCGAGCCTCGAGTGGCCCTCGAAGAATCTTAAGTAGGTCCTTCCTTGTGACGAATACTTGCACCCTTTGTTTATACTACTTGCGGCTGGATCATTGTTACGCGAATATTACTAAATATGCGACTACAGGTGGAGAAGAATTTGAGTGGTGGTTCTCCATCAAAATGTTTCGGCTTCCTTTTCTTGGTTATTCATTATTTTTTTTTAACCTAGAGAAATTTTCTATTTTCAGAAGAAATCAATGCTTAACCCTCATCCGTCCCTCGTGTCAAATTAACACAGCTTTCTCGAAATAAGTTATACTATTCTGTTATTCGAGGGTTTTGCCAAAAACTTCGCGACTTTTATTTGATTAATGCGACACAGATAACTGAAAAACCTAAGACGTAATGAGTTAGACGTATTGAATAAAGAAACATCGAGAAATAACTTTTCACCTGGTTATTTCATCAATCTTTTACCAGAGTGTCAATTTGACGCCGAGGGACAGATTCTTCTTCTTTTTTTTCCTCTCAGCAAATTTACATCGTCATATTATAGTCATATTATTTACAAAATATTTCCACTCATAAACCAAACTTTTCGTCCGCTTAAACCCTAATTATCGCTTTTTTATCAGATTTAATTATAATTAACTACCTCTTTTTTTTTACAAAATCCGCTCCATGTTTTCCGCCCTTTAGTATGAGGAGTCGCACTTAGGAGTTGGACGCGTTTTTCGACAAAAAATTTTTGTGGAGGGAAGCGAGGGACAGATTCAGTTCGTGAAATGAGGAAAGGATGAGGGTTAATAGTCTAATAATGATGAAATTACTGTTCTAATTGTGCAGCTAGTTAATTTTTTTCATAAACTTCACTCATTTGATTTCATTCCTTGATAGTCTTTTTACGATGCGAACAGCATAACAATATTCTTGGATTCTTTATGTGATTCACTGTTTTACATTTCGCCCGATTATGTCTGCATAAATGCGTAAAAATCCGCAGGCTTGACAACAATTCGGTGCACAAAGGAGAGGAGCAACGTTTCACTATTGTCGGATATTGAATATTTCGCACGCGTTCAAATGTGCCTGCTGATCTCCTTTGTATTTTTGTTGGCTTCCGCCGGCGAAAGGAAATATAAAAAACACAGGAATAGTTGCGTGATATATAGAATCTTGATGCGACGATAGTGCACGTCACTGACATCAAAGGATTTCAAACGTACCACTGTCATGTTTTCGCTGGTCCTTGCGCGAATTAAAATCTCAGACGTGAGTGCGCTTTCACGCTGCACAGTGTGTGCACTCTACACGCGAGAGATGCGCACCGTGCCTAGACCAAGTGTCATCAACGCTGTCGTGTTTGGTACGTCTGGCGCATTCCGGTAAAACTATAACGCCATGTTGTTTTTCGCCACACCGAGAATCTCAGGATTTTTTCCTTTTCCACGCCGGATAAAAAAATGCTTCTGCTACCCGCTCCGATGATCAAACATTTTGTAACGCCGCGGTCTTCGTTGCGGCACTGATTTTACGTCGTTCGAGCGTGAAAGCCGCAAATCGCATAACATAAACATCACTCGAAAAACAGCTTAGACGATTTCATAACTTCGAATAAAATAACATCTAGAGGAAACTAATTCTTTCAAAATCCCAGACTCGTGGAAATATGCACAGTCTGGGGAAACTGCAATATTAACATTCAAGCTTAGCGGCGAATTTTAATGGTTGTTTATTGCTTAATCCACACAATGAGGGATAAAATTTATCCGAAAAAGCATATATAAAACGAAGCCAAAGGGCTTGATCATTATTTTTTTAGAAACAATATGTTTGAGAAACAATTAGCAAGGTTCAAGATGAAGCTTGACACTTCAGTGAATAATTTTAATAGATAATGGAACACGTTTGTGTCGAATATGATTTTATTTTTTAGTTCTTATCACTTTTCAGTGATACGATATGTGTATCGAGTGGAAAGGTTCAAATGATTTAAACACTGAAACATATTGATCATAAATGTTCGTAGATCTGGGGAAACTGCAGTATTAACATTCAAGCTTAGTTAGCGGCGAATTTTAATGGTTGTTTATTGCTTAATCCACACAATGAGGAATACAATTTATCCGAAAAAGTATATATAAAACGAAGCGAAAGGGCTTGATCATTATTTTTTAGAAACAATATGTTTGAGAAACAATTAGCAAGGTTCAAGATGAAGCTTAACACTTCGGTGAATAATTTTAATAGATAATGGAACACGTTTGTGTCGAATATGATTTTATTTTTTAGTTCTTACCACTTTTCAGTGTTACGATATATGTATCGGACATTTTCTTTGCTAAACCTAATGTTAAAGCCTGTGAATATATTTTTCAGTTTTTATGCGACTGCAATCTTCACCTCTAGAGATTATTAATTCTGTCATTGTACACTAACTGTCAGACTACTGTAAAAACAAAATTGTTAAAGCCGAAATAAACCTATAATAGGTTTCAGTGGCTGAATAAAAAAAATACGTATCAAGTGGAATGGTTCAAATGATTTAAACACTGAAACATATTGATCATAAATGTTCGTAGATTATTTTTTTCGTTACATTGCATTACGTGTTTTATAATTGTCCATTGAAAAGGGTGAGTAAAAATGTGACAGGTAGGAGAGCGTTGACCCTGTCCCCTGTTATTTTCCGCTTAAGGTTGGGTCTTCGGTGCTTTTGGGCAATATTCGCAGATCTTCGCTTCATTGGAACGCAATATGTCGAGAGTTGAAAGGGTGCATGCGTGCTGGTCGGACAAAGATAAGACGATGGGAAAAGGAACAAACGCAGCGAAAAATGGGAACAATGATCAGACACCGAGGAAAAAAGCGGCTACGTCGAGACTAAAACAGGAGGGGGGGCAAGCTCTGGGAGTATTGTAGGTGGAATAAAGCGGCAGATGCAAGGCGAGCATCGAGCAGAGAACGGAGATAATGAAGTCGCATACATTCACGGGTGTAACTAAACTTCTCATTTAGCGATCCTACGCCTCCCACTTCCTTCTCCAGGACGAACAGGTCTGTTCATTCATAATACATACAACGGACAGCGAACGTACGAGCATAACACGAGCTACCTGAAGCGATATAATCAACCGAATTATACGAGAAATTAACGAGCAACCTATCGGAAATGTTTATTAATCCTTTCTCTATTGTGAACGAGATATCTCGTCACCAGACTCCGGATGTTTATGCACTTCTCAATTTTTCTAGGCACATTTTAAACAAGTGAAATCTTGGTTTTCGAGATACGTCGTCCATTGTAGTGAAAGGGTTAACATTAGTTTCCACAAGTTTCATTTACAAAGGAGGAATAACGAGCAACCTATATCGGAAATGTTTATTAACCCTTTCGCTACCATGAACGAGATATCTCGTCACCAGACTCCGGATGTTTATGCAGTTCTCAATTTTTTAGGCACATTTTAAACAAGTGAAGTCAGGTGAAATCTTGTTTTCAATGATATTAGTATTTGTAGATATGCGATAAATAAATATTGTACTAAATTCTACGGAATTTTGTGTTGAATGAATTTTAATTCGAACGAGATACGTCGTCCATCGTAGTGAAAGGGTTAACATTAGTTTCCACACGTTTCATTTACAAACGCGGTAATTTATGCGGCACGCGAGCCTCGCTAATCCGTGCGGGGACGAAACAAAAATCTCAGGAACAATTTCATAACTCTTTTAATCCTCTGCCAGCAGACGCAGAGTCCATTTTAATCTCGCTCCGCCGCACTGTGGGCCAGATCGGCTCGGTAACTGTTCACGCGCGCCTATTTCACCATTACTTCAAAACTTGAAGACTTGTTGTTATGAATAAACAATCAAGGTGACCACAATTTTTTATTAAAAAAACAATAAATCTTTATATTTTTCGTATTGAGATTTGTAGAATACAGATTACTGATTACTTTTTGTAGGAAACATTTTTTCCTCACACCACCAGAAATGTCTGAAAAATCGTGTAAATAATGAATAATAATTAAGAACTGGCTGTTTAGGCTTTCAAACATGAGTAATCCATAATTTTTCAATGAATCCAGTTTATTACGTTTAATGACATAACAAAAATGTGTTACTTTTCTATTTAAAGAATTGGAAATATTCAAACAAGATTAAGTATTATATTTTACAAAGTTACTGACTATAATCAATTGATCATACAGATTTTCAGCTTATAATTGTGTTTATCTATTAATAAACAAAAATCTATCTATCTATAATCTATTAATAAACAAAAAATGTAAGAACAACAAAAGTCGAGCTCGCGAAAGTAAGGCAGTTATCGCCTTAATTACGATTGTCGCGTAATTTTCGGATCGGATTGTGTTGCATTTAGAATTCCATGTTCCAAATGAATACGCGGATGAATCGAATATTTAATGTTTGTTTGCTGCGGTGACGTTCCCGCCGATAAAGTGAACCGGGATCTTCAACAACACACAGAACGGGTATCGGTAACACGTAGTAATCAGACACGGTGGCGCAACTTTAAAATTAACCGTCGTAAATTTAAATGAGCCCGCGTTTCCATGGCTACGCACGCACGTGACTTCTCGCATTCGCGCCATTAACTCGAAAAGGTTGCCTGCCGAGACAGGAAGCTGCGAATCGCAGACGTGCCACCGAGGATCAGCCATTTCTCTTTCCGCGTGAAAGTTTCGGCCGTTTTGTCGAACCTTTAGCATCAACTCGTCGCAGACACGTTCGCAGCGTGTAGCTGTTATACTGTATTCATTTCAAGCAGCTTTAACTTCAAAAAAAGTCAACAATGCTTTTTATCTCGTCTCCTACTCGGAATAAGGATAACATTTGCAGAAGAAACCATCGGTCCAATCACAACCGTTCTCTTAACAAATTATGAAGTTATTTTTTATTATCAAACAGGGTGAACACCCTGTATATAATTTTATTTATGTTATGTTTTCATTCTTCATTCAAGTGGAGTTTATGTGTGTAGTAGGCGTCACTAAAAATCGCTGTACCATTATTTAAAATATTGTTCACATTATTAGATATGTCGGTGTCTAACCAATTACTAAACATTTCAGTATTGTATGAGGTATTATATCAATTTCATATCTACCAAATTTTAAAAATCATAGAGTATGGGAATATTCTAGGTCAGGAGAAGCGTTTGATTTTCGAGTTGAAATAGCTCCGAGTGCAAGGGGTTAATGAAGCTAATGGAAATGATTGATTTACGCGTGAAACGTATTGGAAATATAAATAGATTCAGGTTTCTAATGAGAGAAGCTTATTTTTTATTTCGTCCGATAGAATTGTGACTGTTCAATTTTAAAGAATCGATGTCTGACTATTTATTCTAGTTCCTGAAAATTGTGTTATGAAATATTGAATATCGTTCAGAGATAGAAAATGAGCGTAATCCCGATTAAATCAATCGGGGCATTGCTTCGAGGAACATAATTCCTAACGTCGACCTGATTAACGATGAAAATTTCATTCAATGTAAGAAAGTAAGGAAACGTGTACGGCCGAGTGGGTCACGATAAATCTAGCAGCACGTCGGGAAAAATCTGTGTGCCGTCCCGATCAATAGATTATCAGTAGGTGTGTATGTACAAACGCGGTTTAATCACCGTGCTGATTTATGAGCCGTGGCCATGCGAGGATCCGCAATCGAACGATGGCGAACGCGCGTGTCTTGCATGAACGTATCCCGGGAATGGATCGTTCCACAATGAAATTCCTATTGACTCGAACTCGTCTCAGTTTTAATATCTTCGGTGCTTCGCTTTGCTTCTGGCTAAATGCAAAATGCATCCTAATTGCAAATTTTCACTGCGATACGTCCGCTTTGCAACTGTTTCTCCGGAAGCAATCCTTCGCTACAGTCGAAGTGAACGTTCCTAAATTTTTCATTTTCACAATTACTGAAATTAGACAAATCTCTTCACGTCAGAAGAATCGATCTCTTCGCGAAATTATACGGAGTTTGCATAGCTGCAGTCTTGTCATTATTACAAAGCAATATTTATTACCATTACACTTCATTTGTCATGCACTCTTTTTTGAAATTTTTCCTTTGCATCTTGTGGTCCACTAAAAATTATTTAAATAATATTAATTCGACTATTCGTGCAGTTTATTAATTTATAAATTATTCGACTATTTTAATTCGAAAATTAAACATTTCTTTAGACCTGGAATTATTGCATTCTATATGATTTTTTTGTTATCCTCATATAATACGTAAACGTGTGGTAATTGATTAGGTACTTAGATGGTTATGTGGGACACCCTGTATATACTGCACGGTAAATCGATTAATGAACAATTTTTGAAAAATCGGTAGAATTTCTCTGAAGAAGAGGTTTCTACTGCTTGAACATTTTTACGGGAATGTAGGTAACGATTAAAAGATAAAATATAATGATTAGAGTCAGGAAAATATGCAGGACGTGACCAGCGAAATAATTGGAGAAACGCAAATGGAAACGTACAGCGCAATTATTTTGAGTACAGTTTCCATTAGTGGAAAGTTTGAAAAGTGTGTTTTCGAACGGGTCTGGCTATCGTGTCTGACCATCGCGAGCTATTACTACTTGTACGCGCGATGATAATGAATGCACGCTTCCTATTTCCGAGTGGTCAATTGATTTCTCCACTGCTGCACGTAAAACCATTGTTAAACACCACTCTCGATTTTTCTGAATGATTATGCCAATAAATAATTGACTACATTTTCTCAAATTCTGTGCGTGTCGCGAAGAAAAACGACGCAGAACTTGTTTCAGATTTAACGATATTTTAACCAATAACTAGACTGCGGATCTTCATATATTCATGGCGTATGATAATTTTTACAAAATGCTAGAAAATCAGATTTGAAAAAATTTAATAAGATTTCATCTGTTTTGGATCTGTAAAAACTGTTACCATTAATAACAGGACTTCGTTCGCCACTAATAATTCTCAAACCATTATTCATTATATTTGTTGCACTATCAAATTTGTATTCGATAAATTACTAAACGTATTTAATATTTTAATAAACTATAGAAAGTATTGTACGAGGTATTATATCAGTTTTGTATCGATAAAATGAAGAAAATCGTATAAAATGATAATATTGCAGTTCAAATTTCAAAAGAGTTCAAATTTCTCATCAAAATTTGTTACGGCTTAGTCCTGCGAAAATATGTGATATTCGTCGACGTAATCCAACAATTTCATTTCTGGTGGTCCGATGTACAAAGAGCCGAATATTGTTAATTCATTAGGATCTGTGGCGAAAATGTTGGCATGTTCCTCTTACGCTAGCTAAATTGACGTAAGCAGCAAACATACGTTAATAGGTAGCGCTGTGCATGCTCTTTTGGGACGACCACTCTCAAAATAATTCGTGAACAAAGGTCCGTGAAAACAGGGAAAGAAGGCGGACGCGTTTGCATTCCCCATTCGCCGAGCCCCGGCCACTCTGGACTTCGTGTTTGAACGCATCGTTGACCTGTCACAAACGACACACGTGGAGACCGCACAATAAACAAAACTGCAAATGAGACTCGCGATTCGGCCTTTTTCCTCTTCTCACGATGTTGCCTCGTCCCCCTTTTACAAGTGAATGACAAGAATGCCGGCAAAACGCAAACAAAGAGGACAGCTCGAGGACACGTGCACCATTTGAAACAACGCATTTTTATCCTTCCTTCCCGGCAGTTCTGCAAATTCAATGCTCCGTAGAAACAATCGTTGCGACACTCTAATATGTCCTACAATACCGGACAAAATAAAGTGTAAACAGTAATAATTAGACAGCGGATTTGATGATTTATTACAAATATGAGTAGAGGTGTCATTTAAAACAGTAAAAACAATAGAAGAATTTAAAAATACTATTTTTAAAAATACTACTAAATTAGAAATACTAAAAGAGAAATCGTACCTGTTTTAGTGGATACAGTTGCAAAGAGGTCAATTATATTTGTTCCATCGTTGAATCTATCGTGGATTTAAAGATCTAAGCCTCCCCTTAACATTAGACTCCCAATTTATTTTTATAAAAGAAATCGTAGTTATTTTAGGGGATACAGTTGTAACGACTATATCTACTTTTAGATGTAATTACTTAAGGGTTCATTTGCATAGTGGAACACATATACCCCATGGGGACTCAAAGGGGTGAAACATACTACTGAAGAGTTTGTAGCATACCTTTCATTCAAATCTCGATGGAATTACCAGAAATAAAAATTGCGTATCTAGTTTTAGAAGGTTGTTGCAAAGAAGAAATTCCAATCTACAAATCTGTGGTAGATTCGGTCATGCAAAAATTGTCCGATTTTTTTTCTAAACGTTCCAATTTACCGGATTCTTTTGTTTTGTTTTATTCTCGATTTTAAACGAATGTATCGCAGTCCAACACGATCACGGAGAAATAACAATCTGTACAGTACAGAGAAGCAAAACGTTAGGATATTTTGTTGGGAAATTTGTTTCTGTCATACGCGTGTAAGATTCAGTGTGAAATTAGCACAGATTTTGACGAAATTTTTCGAATATGTTACTTTGATACAGATTTACGAAACGCGTTTTCTAAATAATTCATAAAACATAAAAATACATTAAAAAATTGCAAAATACGACTTTCTACATTTTCTCTGACATATGTCACTTAAACTAAATAATACAACGTTTTAATATCTCTTTCAATTTCAATTGTTGTACGAATCCGATGGTTCTCTTATATTTATACGTAGTTATTATAATAAATCTAAATTAGTAATCTAATTGCTCGAATTTCTTAAGAAAATTCGACTCGTATGGTCCAATATGAAAACAGTTGTCGTCTTTTTAAGAGTGTTCGAATATTAGCGAGAGTCAGTGTATGATAGGGAGATCCAAGTTTCGAAGGCTGCTCTTTCGGTGCGGTGTAAGTGAAAACCAAAGTAGATAGAGGGGATTTTTCTGGAAGGGGACGTAAAGCCGGCAGTGAAGTATGTAACGCGACGAAATATCGGATTGAAGAGTTCGCGGGCTCATTCTCGAGTTCGAAGATGCGTGGCGAGTTCAACGAAGCGAAAAGGATGCTTAAGGACAGCCGAACGAGCGGAAACGTGAAACGGGACAAGTAACCTCGACTGGAGTTCCCAGCTTCCCAGCTTCCACTCTTCCTCGTCCTCCTCCTTCTCCATCTCTACGCAATTTTCGTCCTACGATGTAAAAGTTTTTACAACGTTTTCATCCCGACCCTTTCCCCAAAGTTAGCTACCAATCTATTTTTTCCGTCCCCTGAACAGTCCAGACATCTGCGTGCCTTTGAAGAATTTCCGAGTGTCTACTGTCATTATCCAGTACTACAACGAAACTTTATTTTTATCTTTATTTTCTCTCTCTCTTTCCCTCTCTCTCTCTCTCGACACTTAAACAAACATTTACCTTTGATTTAAATCACTGTTTACGTCTTAAACACCAGCATCTAGTTTACTGTACGTGATACGTAAGATAGATGCAAAACTGTTTCTTAAATTGTTCTTGCCAGACTGTAACATTAATCTTCATTGCACGAACTTGTCAGCTAAAATAAAATTATTACGTGTATTAAGAAATTATTGATATCCACTTGTCCTTTTGTGCCAGTTCAATTCAATATCATAATTATTGTGGTTAGAAAGGTTATTGTTCATTATTGAAGCACATTTTATAAGAAAAATTGTACAATACAGGAAAGAAATTTTAACTCTCCCATCAATTATAGATTTAGTTGTTTATTTATTTATGATTTATTTGAATGTGGTCACGATAACAGCTAGGTCATTAGATTCTTTATCCGTACATTTTAATATTTTGTTCGCAAGGGAAAGAGAATTCTGAGACGACGATTATTGGCAAGTTAACAAATTCTGCAGCGTAATTATATTGACAATTTTGAACTTTCATCGATCGACTATATTATGCAATTAGTTTTAGTTCGTTAGCATCCTTTTCAGAGCGTCGTTAAAATGTAATTTCACTGTCGTGCGACATAGTAGTACAATAGTTTGATCCCCTGAAATATATCATTGTATGTAAACTAAACATATTACAGTCTATAATCACGATTGAAATTAAAGGAGTGAAACAATGAATGATACAACGTTACGATAGAAGAAATTAATTGAATGAAAGAACATATAAGATATCTAAAAAAAGAAATAAATGCGTATGTGGATCCAGTATCGTACAATTAATCCGGGAAATTTCTGTTTTACATAAAAATTCGTGGTCTACAGATCTTGCAAAAAGGAATGTTCTCATTATCTAAAAAATTCGAGCGGCAAGCACAAATGTGATTTATTTCGGATAAATGGTTTATGGAAAAAGTGTCGATAGGTTATTTTCCTTAGAATTGCATCGCTCTACTATATCATACAGCTAGCTGAGGGTGGGCGGGATTTGATTGAATCTAGGCGACAGTGAAAGAGTGGGAGCATCAGAAATGCCAGCCAATAAGACGACAGTAAAATCGAGTTCACTGTTCTTTCATACTGACGAACCGAACATAAACTTCTTCGCGACTACATTCACTTATATATCTCTATTCAATTTATTTATATTTTCTTGTCGGGAACAGCATGAGGAATAAACAAGAAAGAATTCCTTTTGACGCAATATACTATCCAAGTGGCGAGGACGAGAAGTTTGTCAAAGCGTGCTCGTCCAGTTAACAAACTTATAACTAGACTTCAAAATGAATTTTTCTAAGTTAATTTGTGAATACTGAAGTTGCACGAAATGAATATTCCTGTAACAATTATTTCAGAATTTTAAAACTACGATTTTGATTTATTCCAGATCTACACTTCCTTAAAATTTATCTAGAAAAATTGAAAATTGCATTGCCGTTGATCGTAAACTACGATATAAATATTAAATATTAATCATATAAATTAATAATATAAATATTAAATATATTATTAAATTAATAATATAAATATTAAATATATTATTAAATTAATAATAAGGTGGTTCGGAACCCACCATAAAAAACAGTAGGTCCCGCTGGAATTGGTTGCAATTAGGCGATAGGTGAAATTGGAAAGTGAAGGAGAGTGGTATATTGCATATACTTGAAACCCTGAGGGGACCAAGTATCTATCTATCTATCTATTAAATTAATAATATAAATATTAAATATATTATTAAGTTAATAATATAAATATTAAATATATTATTAAATTAATAATATAAATATTAAATTTGTAATACCGTGGATATAAATATTATTTAGAAACTTCTGTTTTCATATATTTCTATTCTTCTAATGTAACTAGAAGTACCGAGACGTGTAGAAGCAACCAAGTAATCGATCAATTAGCAAGACATTAATTAATGTTCCCGTAAAAATATTGAAATGCCGCCCGCATACTGAAATCGATACGTTGCGTTCTCGAACGAAGAAAAATGGTAGTACGAGCGAGGGTCGGAAGATCGTTCAAGACGAAGGTTCAAGCACCTTCAATTAATTTATAGCACTCTTTCTTCGTTTGCTTTCTGTAAACAACTTAAATCAGACCACCCAAGTGCTTATTTTTACTGGAACTTTTTCAATCAGTACCTTCTGTCCCGGTATACCACTTAAAGAAATTAAAGATCAACCAGCAAAGAACAACTTTTTTTTCTTTGCTCGTTTTGTCAATTGCTTTACGTCGCATCTACCACCGGGTAATTAACGACGAATAATTAACGATGACGGTGGCATGGTTCCATTTATGCGCCGCGAAATTCAGATTTAATAACACGCGTCGGTGTCCTCGATCGAATCAAAGAGATGATCAAACG
Organism: Lasioglossum zephyrum; assembly: GCA_028455615.1. NCBI lineage: Eukaryota > Metazoa > Arthropoda > Insecta > Hymenoptera > Halictidae > Lasioglossum > Lasioglossum zephyrum. Next base: position 10,673,719 of record CM052329.1, read on the forward strand.
AATCTGCCGACAGTCGATCGCCAAATTCCCTGGTAAATCTTGTCAGGAATTTTCAGAGTATCTTTCTTCCTCAGTGTTCGTAGAAATTTCGTGGAGATTAATAAATTAAAATTAATTTCAATTCAAGCTCACGTTTGTCACCTAAAAAAAATGTGTTCGACCCGTCACGTCGTTGATGTAACACTTTGACGTTAGTTAATTTTTACGGCGAAGTTATGCGGACTTGAACTGGCACGCTGCAGGAACGAAGATAGCGACAACAAACAGCGAGAATGTGGGACTCGGGAAGAAACCCCGAGCGTTCTTGCAGCCATAAATGCAAGTAGGGTGCGCGATGCCCTATTATGCGCACGAGTGGTGATAAAACGTTATTACAGGCAGTTTGGATGACAGAGTCTTGTAGGGCATAACTCTATGGATTTGGATTCTTAATTAAGCGTTCCGCATTCATAACGTTTACAAGCAGGAGTTATGATAATGACCAGACCTTTTTGAATGGGATCGACTTGAAATATGTCTCCAGAATTCCATTAAACGCGGAACGGCTCCATAAGAAAACACATCCATTCTACTGCGAGTTATTATGCTACTGTTGCGTGTCACGGTTCTACTACGTTGTCAACGCACAAAATTCACTTTGCACTTCCACGTTTCTTAATTGCACCTTTCAAGTAAAAACCTGCAAATATTTGTTTAAAATCCTGAATTTGATTGTCGAACGAATTATTTATATAAATTACGTTTCATCAATGGTAAATGTTAAATAAACAATGTGTGTTGGTATCAGGGAACAGGTTCGATCAAAATAAAAAAAAACAAGCAATCTTGCAATTAACAAAATCCCAACGTTTCGATCCTGTTGTGGATCAGTTTTTTAATGCTTCTGAAAAATTAATATCACTGTAATATGTGTTAAACAAATCAAACAATATGAAAGTAATAAAAGTAACACTTTGCCGTTACAAAATCCAAAGTTGATGCAATAATAGGGCTGATTCTAAACTTTTTTAATATCGAAGTTGTTAATGATTCGGGAAAAAATATTTCTTGCCAAAGAAGTTTTTGCAAAAGAGTGCAACAAAAATGGCAGAGATGCAATTTATGATGCAATATGAAGTGATATAATTCTTTTACGTTAATGTAGTTTTAAAATAAAGCTTTATTGCTACAAGGGAACACGAAAATTTGAATTTTGTCCATCTAGAATCGAGGAATCGATCACTGTGGGACGTTCGGATTTTCATTGACAGTCACAGTAAATTGTATTAGCCTTTGACTACAGCTAATGTTTCCTCGCGACTCGTCTAACCGGGGACGAGACGCGACGCGACGTTTCACCGGGAAGGTAAACGCGGATGAGGAAAGTTCGAGGCGTACGTTAAACGTCTGCTGAATCGAATTTGGCAGAGCGATGGAAAACGACAGTGCCAAAACAGAAACGTATATACCGATACCGATCGAGCCGTGAGTACGTTTCCATACGTTTCCATATATGTATATGTATATGTAGACGTCGTGGGGTATCTTTGCCAGCGGGTCTGGTGTTATCGTAGTCGTACAGCTTGCTCTATTCCACGGCTGCGAGTACCTAGTATTTCGCATGCAAATTCATCGACGGATCCGTATAAATTCCGCATACATTTCTTGTTTTCGGTTCGAAGACAAAATGCGACGGTAGAAGGGAGAACCTCGCCACGGTTCGGATAACCATTGCGAAAAGAAACCAGAGGAAATCTTAATCGGAATCGTCCTCCTTGTACTCCCACTAATATTCGGACACGCTTAAAAATACGAACACTTTTTTTAACATGTTGCACTCGGAGCTATTTTGAATGAACTTCAGAAAACCCCCCCTTCATTTCGACATGTGACGTACGTCATTCTATTCGTGTTATTTTTGGCTGAAATGAATAGCTTTCGAGATATTCGTGAAAAAACTGCAGTTACTACACATTGAATTTTGTGTATACAAAATTACAAATATTATAAAATTACAAATAAATTGTGTATACAAAAATACAAAAGTCACATCGTGCTCGTATACACAAAATTCAATGTGCTCAATGTGTAGTAACTGCAGTTTTTCACGAATATCTCGGAAACTATTTATTTCAGCCAAAAATGACATACATTTTGTGTTCAGCATGTCAAAACAAATAGAATGACGTATGTCACATGTCTTAACGCAATTTTATCTCGAAAAACATGGTAAAATGAAACATTTCTTCCGACCCAGAATATTTCCATTCCCTATGTTCGAAGTTTTTAACCGACTTCAAAATAGAAGGGGTTTACTCAATTCGATCTGTACGTGCCCTTTTTTCTCTGTATATGTTCGTCGATTAATCCGAGATGGATGGACCAATCAGGACGAAACAAATGGAAAACAGGAGTCGAAAACAAATTTTGCATTTTTTTCATTATTCGCAAGACCAAACCATCCTACGGTGTTCTACAAATTATACTCGTTCCACTGAAAAGTGTGAAATAAAAAATCTTTTATAAAAAAAAACAATTAAATCGACTTCGAAACGCATTGAAAAGTATTGAAATAATTTCCATTTTATAAAATATTCAATACGATACAATCTTTGGAAAATTTTCCAAATGACAGATGTTGCTGATTATGATTTCGTTGCAATATGGTGGACTTCGAAATGAGTAGTTGGGAAGAGATGATACCTTAATATGTGAAAGCATATAGAAGAATTTAAGGATTTTCGTAATTTACGCATTTATGAAGAAATTGGTTGGGTAAAATATAAAACAGCAAAAGATTTAAATAATTCCAGGCTGTTGTTCCTGTTACCCACAATCAATGCAAAACATTTTTATTCCGCAGTCTATTGATCAGATTAAAGATTAAATTCAGAATTTTTAATTCACTGCGTTTAAGACTACAAAGATGCATTGATGTATTCAATAAATCTATTACTGTATTGATCCATTGAATTAACTCCGGTTTACCGTGAATTTCTACGTAATTGCACGCGTATTGAGAACACGGATACTTAATTCGCGAATACACGAGTACCTTGAGTCCACGTTCAAAATGGTAGACTGTGTTGAACAGTAGACCGACGTCATAGGGAAGTTGATAAATGTGATGAAAATTCCGGAAAACTCTCATCAGGGTAGGGAGCCAATCGAACGGCTGCCCGGTGAGGGAGGTTCTAATTTATCGTTCAGATTTATCTAATTCTGACGGTTTCGTGCGCGACGAGAGATTAATCAACGATGCGTTCACTTTTCTTATCGGGAATAGGTTCGAAAATCGTCGGAATGGTCGATTTTAATTGAATTTGCTTGAAAAATGGATAGTTTACGTCCACGATCGTATTCGACGGGATTCTCGATTAACTTTCTTCTTGATTCGTTCGCTTTTAGAGTATTCCTATAGCCCGGAACCACCAATAAAGTAATTCCGGTCGATGGCGATTACATTAAAGACGTCCCCTTCCGCTAGGTTTCCGGTCGTGTGCCATTAAATACCGTTTGAACATTTTCCCAGGGAACGATATTTACGATGGTCGACGTCACGTTATGCACTTTAGACAATGACCAATGTAAATGGCAAATGGCGCTGAGAGCTTGATAGTATCTTCATCTTTCATCACGATAAATTGCCATTCAATTACACTGCAACTTGCGCGGAGCTACGCACGGTGTACCGTAATACGCGCACCACCATTTCACCGTTCCCTTCGAAAAGAACAATAGAGAATTTGTACAAATACTCGTATAGTCGTCTATATTATTTGAACACTAATTATTCTAGATTAAAAAATTGTTAAAGTTTAATTTTTGTGAAATGTCAGAAAAATTCTAATGCCCTAAAACCGTTCATCATTTTTATTTTCCGGAAGGTTAACCTGTAGAAAGTGCTACTTAAGTTTTGAAACAAATAACAGCTCCATTTACAATCTATTAATAAATTGTCGTAAAATACTTCAGACATTCCCCAATTCTAATTATTTTATAAAAGCCTGACCAAATGAACACTTTGTTTTCCTGCTTCGATAATTCTGCAACACAAATGACGTAACTATTATATATTGTACTTTTATTTATACACGTCGATATTATTTACGACTTTAAAATATTTCCACACATTCAACCTATGGGAAGTTCTACTTAAGTTTTGAAACAAATAACAGCTCCATTTACAATCAATTAATAAATTGTCGTAAAATACTTCAGACATTCCCCAATTCTAATTATTTTATAAAAGCCTGATCAAACGAACACTTTGTTTTTCTGCTTTGATAATTCTCCAACACAAATGACGTAACTATTATATATTACACTTTTATTTATATACGTCGATATTATTTACGACTTTACAATATTGTACGCGCAGATCCACACATGCATGAAAATGCAGCAATCTGCATATGAAAATTTTACGTCGGATAAAAATTTCATGTGAAATATTCAGACTCCATTTTTCCGTACTCATCCTCTATTACCGTGCAACTTCGATGACTATAATTGCACGACGGTTCGTCCGCTGATGATAAGTTGCAGGCTTCTAACACTATGATCAACGAGTCTCAGCAATCAGTCTCGAATTATTCCTAACTTTCTATTTTCAGATGATGGAGGTTTAAGCCCAGTGTATTGTCTTTAAATATAACGTGAAGATGCTCTCTCTCTCTTTCTCTGTGCGTGTGTGCGTCTGTACTTGAAATTTCTCTAGACCCTCGGAAAGTTTTCAACTACGTTTCAAAAACATTTCCCTCGTCCAAGCGAATGTGGGCCGCCGCCGCGAGTGTAAAGTTTTAATTAACAGAAATGCCTTAATTAATAGATAATGAGTTACTCCCATGGTCGGTTGACTTAGTGCCGCAGCTGCGCCGTAAACCAGCAAAAGTATTTTAAGACTGCTACCGAAACTTGCGAGAATTGAGCGTTGTTCGGCGTTGATACGGAAAGTTACGCCGGGCCAGTTAAAAGTGAACGCTGTATAAGCATGAAAGTGTAAATAGGTCGGACGAACTTGAAAGGGGAATCGCATTTAACAATTTCACTGCCATCGCGTTCATTAAGCTATCTATCTGGTTGCACTAGCGCACTGAAAACATTTTCGCACAAATCCGAATGAAAATCTAGAACTCCAGTAACTTGAGCTGTGTCAAGGGAAATGTTTAAAATCATACTAAAATAATTATGCGTATGTAACAGCGTATTAATAATGGCATTATTATGAAAATATATTCTGTCGTACATTTTTTACAAGAATTTTATGATTGAAGAATGTTTTGAATTATTCTCGTTGACATGGAAAGTAAGAAAACGTTATTAAATTTATTAAATCTGATAGAACATTTTTACATACTCTGGAATAAAATGGTCATTGTGTATGAATATCTGTAACTAAATGTCGACTTTCTATATACACATTAAAGGAAAATCATATTCAATTGAATGGAATATTTCTACACGATTCTTGATTTTAGATGTGAATTCAACAGGACACTTCACCGTCACGGATAATTATGTGTTCGCCACTATATTATGAATGCAATACTTCGCAGACGGTTTAGCGTAGTGGTGGCCTTTCGAAAAAATTGCGAATGCAGCTACACTCGTCAGGGGTTGAATTACACACTGACACTGTTGCGTGTCGTGTAGTAGCTCACCGGGAAAGTAAACTCTGTTCACGTTCCGGATCAATGGCCACGAACTAGAGGTTTTAATTGGCACGGTCAGCAATTCAAAAACTATATTATAGAATACCCTAGAGTACTACATCAGCGAGGTTACATTGAAATCATCAAGACACAGTTATCGCAAATTTGTCCGGTAGTCACCGGAGAATAATTTCCTTTGATTGACACTTCGAGAATATTTCATTTTAATGCGCAGTCTTCCGATGAAAAATTGGGAACAACTGTTTGAATTGATCGATAGCCCCGTGCAACCTGGTATGTGTGTCTGTATGTGAGTGTGTGTGTGTGTGAGTGAAAAATCGAGCGTTGATCGATAGGTTGCGGAGAACTGCAACCTATCTTCATTTGGACCCTCTTGAGAATATGTGGTAACCAGTTTGCCGCAGTGGCTAGACGGTGTTCAGAATTTTAATTAGGAATTCGAAGTCCTCAAGTTTCTTTCGACTTTTCAATAAAAGTTTCAACTAGTACACTGCAGAGTTTCATTTTGTACATCGGAAGGATAGGCCACGTTCGACCATTTCGCACCGGCAATCGATAACACCAGTCAACTTTAGCGCGGAATCCAAACGAGCCCAAGAAAATTCATTTACCACATTCTCTTGTTGCATATAGAAAATTGATTAATCCATGAATAATATCATTTTGTACGAATGAACGAAACGCTGAGAACATTTCAAATTTATTATCCTTCTCCAATGCCTTTCAAGGATTAATTGATCAATGCTTTATCAGATAGTCCTTATCGACAGGAACAACTTTTGCCAGGAAACTCTTTTTCATCCCTTATAGTCCAGTTATAATACAAAATTGAACAACACACACCTTACCACTGGTCAAATGATCGGTTACACATTTTTTAATTATTGAAATTACAAAGACGCTTCCTACAGAAATTTTACACGATATCCGTTTTAAATTTTCCCTGAAGAAATTTCAATGAGGTTCGCAGATTGAACAACTATACAACAAATTGAGGAAAATTTGGAAAAGCGTGGTTAACTTCTCCAGTTCGATTTTCAGATGCTGGGATTGCGGAATCGATTAACGTCGAGGTCGGAATACTAATTGGCATTTAAAAGTTTCGGTGTTCGCCGTGAGGGAGCGGTCGCGGTTGGTCATCGTGTTTTCGCCTAATAAACCTGTACCTGCGAATATAATATTTTTTGCTGGTCTACAACTAACCCCATTAATTCCAGGGGCGGGTAACAAGAAGGTAGTGGATACGTCGACAGAAAAAGGGTCCGACCTCATTTGTCGCCGACATCAATTAACGTCGATTGCGATCAGTTATGAATGCGTTTATAATATGCGCCTCACGCTCGATGCCGAGTGGGTTGTTTTACGTGGAACGCAGGGAATTATGCAGGTGACTGCCTCTCTTCTCTCTCTCTCTCTCTGTCCACCGTTCGCTGCATTCCACGGTCTGGCCTGTTCCATCCCATTTTCCTCCTCCGTGTGTCATGAAAGAGCGAGAAAACAGGATAAAAGGGAAAATGAACGAGTGAATGCACGCGCGTCTCTCTGTGTGCATCGTGTGCAACGTGTGCAACGAGCGTGCACGTTGCACAAGTGAGACGAAGAGGAGAACGATGGGATGGGGTGGCCGCGCCGCTGCCCCACGGTCTACATTTTACATAATTTCACGTGAGCATACGTGTAATGAAACAGCAAAAAGCTTGTTGCCAGTAACACTCGGTAATAATTCATCTGTGACTCGAACCTTTTTTCCTCGACCCGATCGCCGCTCCACGTTTCCCTGTAAGGGTTTCAACGCTGATTGGCTTTTTTTTAACCAAGCGAATCGCCGTCTGTTAATTGCCGATCTCTCGCTTTGATCGGCCTCCGCGCTGATCGAAAAGTCCGATGTTCCTCGGGTGCGTCGCATTTTTAAGAAATCGTCGAACGGTGAATTCTGTTCTGTAACATTTATTACCAAAACGTTGCTGCAGACTCTTTAAATTTTTCATTCGCAGTTGTAGCAGTCTCATTTGCTCGATAGATAGAAAAGATTTTCTCGCATGATAAATGTTTCTGTACACAGTGTAAGGTCTTGACAAATAGTTATTAACGAAAGTATAAATTGCAGTGTATTTCCTCGTCACAAAATTCAGTTACAAATTAACCCTTTGCGCTCGGAGCTATTTTTACTTGAAAAGTAAATACTTCTTCCAACCTAGAATAATTTAAATTGATATAATACTTAAATGTTTAGTAATTAGTTTGATATCGACATATTTAGCAGTACAAACAATATTTTGAATGAATGAATGGATGACTCTTTGAGTCATGTTACTTTTAAGTTATATTGAAAGAATTTAAAGAAAATAAAGTTCCATTTCACTCCAGTTTCTTGCAATTCGAGTAGGAAATTTTTATTTTGTATAAAGATCCGCTATCTACTAATGAATGAGCATAAATGAGAGAATTATTCCTAGACGTATCAGACACGTCGCGTCATGCATATCCAGTTTTATTGACACGGTACTGCACAGTCCCTGATGTTTTCACCGTAATTATTCGTGCGGAACGCTGAGGTTGATTCTTCTTCTCACGTTTAATCCGAGTCAAGGTTTTCAATGTTTAATGGATCCTCGTTAAATATCGACGTCTTTGCTCCAATGAAACAATTTAGATTCTCTTTGATGGGTTTTCCGATACGCGAGTTCTATCTGATTTCCCAACAGACACAGTAAATGTCCAGTCACTCGTAAAACCGTTATTCTTAAACCGGGGCTGGAACTCGGAAACGTGCTTTGTTGTAAACGTTGAACACCGGACAATATTGCAATACGACATTTATGGCTCAAGCTTTATTAAACCGGTTTTCTGCAAGCTGTAAGGCTATCTTTCCGAACTTGTAGAATTGATTAAGATCAATGTCCCTATTGTGAAAGAATAATTATGTTTTTTCTGAATCAAAAACACTGTACTTGTACAACATCAGAAATAAATATTTTTCAAGTACGGATGCGTCCCTATTATGGAGGGGTAATTATATTTTTTTGAACTGAAAACACTGTATTTATACAACACCAGAAATGATACTTTTTCATTGAAAACCAATCCTTATTTTACTTGGAGGAATTCAAACATTTGTACCTTGAACTTTTTTTACCTATTATATTCTCATTTTAATTCGTACTTTTTGATACTCTTTTGCTTCACTGTTGAATCTACAAAAATTTTATTAAAAAAAATTAAACAACTTCTAAACGCACTAACAAAGAAAACGTACTAAAAAGTATGAAATAATTTTCTTTTGATTTGTATGAATACACACCAACTGTTAATAAAATTGATTAAAATAAAATATTAAATACAATAGAATCTTCTCTGAGGCGGCGGAAAATTTTCGACACTGGAAATTACAACAATTCTTATAGACTCTTCTACATGCTTTCACATATTCTAATATATCTTCTCTTCCCACCTACTCATTTCCAAGTCCACTGTCCATCTGTCATTTGGAAAATTTTCAATTTTGCGCCGCCTCCGAAAAGATTGTATTGTATTCAATATTTTATAAACTGTTTAACTTTTTTGGTATAAATTTTTTTATCTCACACTTTTTATTGAAACGAGCAGAATTTGTAGAACACAGTAGGATAGTTTTTCGGTCTTGCGAAGAATGAAAAAATGCAAAGTTTGTTTTCAAGGGACAAATCGGGAGGCATTGAGTAACGTCCTCCTTTTTCGAAGTCGGTTAAGAAGATGAACAAGACCTACGAGAAAAAAAATAATTCGGATTGCAAAAGGGTGAATATGATCCGCAAAAGGATTAAAAAAGTACATACATATGAATGAAACAAATTTGACGCGATGGCCTAAGACTTTTGCACAGTACTGCATTCACACGTGATTGCGCGTGCACGCGATCCTCGTTCGGCCGGAATCGATTTAAAGGCGGCGTTCAATTTCATGCGGATCAGAAGACAGCAATATTATTGGAGGAAAGAGAATATGTCTGCGCGGGAAACAATGAAATGAAGGGGGTGATAGGGGATGAGAGGGTAGGGGGACAGTGCGAGAGAGCGTCAATCGACAGTTTGGAGGTTGTAGTATACAGAGAGGCAACGGTGAAAAATCGAAAAACGTGACAAGGATTGCCGACTGATGCAACGCGTCAACGTTAAGGACAACCGGTGAAGAATTAATCTCGGTGACAGAAGACCTTCTATGGCTGGAAAATACAAACTGGTGGAAAAAAATAGTATGCGGATAGACAGATTGACTGACGGATAGAAACGTAGATGTGTGAGGGAGAACGGTGGGAATCCTGTGTCCTGGCCGTGCTATTTAAGATGATCACGTCATATAACAAAAAACTAACAAGTTTCGAAATGTGAAAAAAAACTCTTCGCACAAGAGACAAACACCTTTCTGCAAAATAAAAATTGCCTGATCCGATTGCGGCAAGCTGCAGTCCAATAGAAATTCATTTCAAACATTTTCTCATGATTAACAATTTCTAATGATTTTGTGAGAAAAATGAGTATTTATTATATAAGAAACATATAAGAACATTCCATATTATTCGAAGCACTAGCAATTAAAAAATGAAGACTTGTTCAAGAAACTTTTAATTAATTAAATATTCCTGTTTATGTTTCAGGTGAGTTGCACAGCCAGAATGAAAGTCCGAATTTTTGAGAAACGAAGAAGAAAGGTAACCCACGAATGTTTCGAACGAGTGTCGTCAACGTTAAAGTCATTTAGAAAAATCTACGACTCTAGACTCTTTCATAATACGACTTCTACAGTGTATTCGAAACTGTTTGTAGAAGTGCGAATGTCGCGTGGCACAATGTCGCAACTGCGTTCTATTCAGGATTCTTTCCGCGCACCAGACTGTGATGAAACAGCATGGGCATAGGACATTATGCAATTTCGTGCTGCAATTAATTGTGGAGATCCGTAACGTATTTATTGTGTGAACGCCTAGCACGGCAGAGGAAGTAGACGAGCACGAAGAATGAGAAAAGCTCACAATGGATCGTCTTCTGAAAGAACATTCAAAACTAGGAAAGCTTGCTTTCCTCGTTTTTCTCTTCTTTTTATTTTCACTTACAAATCGCGCAGCGCGTTACGAACGCGACTCATTAATGCTCAGTAATTTTCTAACCCGCTCCGATGCCAGTTGTTTTTGTAGTTTACATTTCGCCGGGTCATTAGCGGCCGGCGCGCTGAATCCAGCCATTCCGGCTAAACCGAATACTTTCGACAAATCAAATAGCAGGTTCTCCCACGCTGGAAAACCTTTACAAATCGATCAGCGTGTTCCACCGTAACAACGTGCCCATCTCCAGTTCTCGTTCAATTGAACTGCATTTTAGAACTCGAGCTAAGGGTTGCACTTGAACGCTCAAATCGATAAACTGCAGTTCTCTTTTTCAATAAGCGATCCTGATTGCAAACAGTTCGATCCACATTGTCGGAATCATCACCGGTCAGTTACCGAGTCCTCGATCCGTAAGGCGGCATCCTTTTGATCTCTGCGAGACTGGGTCAATCGGGACCCTTCCACATCGTTCATTGCATAACCGTTGAATTGTAATTAGTGGACAGTTGATTTTCTGCATTCATCGAGAATGAGTAGGTGCAATTTAAAACGGTAATAATACTGTTTGTTTCAATTTTTCGAAATCTTAAAAATTGTATGTTTTACAGACGTGTAAAGTAAAATGTCAAAATTTTTTACATTAAATTATAATAGTCCGATTCAGACCACGGATTTGCTCCTATTTATTTAACGGTTCATTTTACAGGATTTTTTTTAAACGTAGTTCTCTTTATGAGACGTTAACCCTTGTGAAAGTGGAACCCGAAAATTTTTAATAGAATATATAAATAAAACAATCATATAAGAAGTGATATATTTTCTACTTGATATAAAAATGTTGAACTTGAACATAAAAATGTTCTACTTGAATTGCAACAAGCCTGGGTGAAACAGAAATGTCTGGAACATTAAACCAAAAATAAAGAAAAATATTCGTAAAGCCAAGAACAGGTTGTGACCTACCTCGGGTAAGATGGCGACAAGTGAATCAACGAAAAGGGGCCTTTTGTCGATATCCTGAGTATAGATAGGGAGGAAGAAAATCCCTTTGGGAAGGGAAAAAAAGGGTGAAACAGAAATGTATCTTCTACTTTTTTCAGTATTATATTCGCAAATTTTCACTGTCACACAGTTGCAAAATGAAATTCAATTAAAATGAATAAGTTAAAATACGGAAAATGAAATTCTACCGAAAGCTAAGATCTATTAGCTGCAAATGCATCTATGCAAATTATAAAATAGGACATGTGTTAATACTTGAATAATCTACCCAAATAAGCCTTGCACGAGTAACATCATTTTTCATCGAGCTCCCTTCGCGTAATCGTTTCCGCGCGTGTCACAAACTGAAAGACATATAAATGTAACACCGAGAGAATTATACAAAAAAGTACTTTTGTATTTTAACAATCTGTCCAAACAAGGGTTCCAGATCATTTTCTGTCGCTGACATGCAGCGACATGCAATTCTCTGTGGTTTCTCCATCCATATACATACAAATCCATATACATACAAATGTATGCACAGATATAAATGCATGTACAAATGTAACAACGTGAGAGTTACATAAAAAAGTATTTTTATATTTTAACAACCTGTCGAAACAAGCGTTCCATATGATTTTCTGAACTTCCAGAAGTTTCGCAGAGTTTCACGCAAGTAAAAACGGTGGCGTCGTCGGGAGTTGCAAAGATCGGCAGTCTAATGATCATAAATGCCCAGCGGGCGGTGTTTTTCGGACTGCTTCAGACCGCAGAAATTCGGGTGTCATTAAAAAGGCGCCTATTCTTTTCTCGTACTCTTTTTGGCGAGCGGGCGACACCACAGGGAACGTGTACGGAAAGCGGCGTCCCTTGTTAGTGAAAAATGCAAGATGATTTAGTCGAGTCTGCCGCGTCTAGTTTCGTGGCCCCCGGGCGCAGGAACTTTGCACGGGTTACTCGAATTAACGTTAAAGACTACCGGCTTTCGCAAGCTGCCGAAACGCTTGTTAACATTTCTTTCTTTTTTCCTCTTTTTTTTATTTCACTCGCGCCCGGAACCATCGCATCGAGCAGCTGCCAGGCAGAACCACTTGGCACGGAAACCAGACTACTGATCGGTGCGAGAGTTGTCGCCGTTGTTTTTCACGAATCCCAACTCTGCCCAGCTAAGCTTTATAATGCGGAACAGTTGCACAAATCCCGACAATCTGTGCTTCGTCTGTAGAAAACATCGGACGTGATTTTCCTTCAAGCTATTGCCTATGGAAATTGGTCGATCTTGATTAGACAGCGCTGATGTAGTTTCATTTTGAAGCTTCTGCAGCGAGATTTGAACAACAATTTTTATTCAAATACTTCGATCTATGCTTGTCCCAGCTTGTAACAATGTAACAATGGCTAGGTAAAATAGAAAAAAGTAAACGATTAGACAAATTGAAGAATATCGTAATAGTTATATGGATAATAGACTTTTTAAAAAAAATTTTTTGTATAATGCATTGTCATACAGCTCTGAGCCATGTATCCAATTTCAAGTCTCTGGCTCATTAGGAAGTTAGTTTAAAATCAATTGCAAAATTTGTCAGCGAACAGATAGACAAACAAACAAACAAGGAAGCGAGCTAATAAAAATGTGGTAAAATACTGTAGATAGATAAATAGATAGATTTACGCGAAATAAAAATGTTTTGCATTGATTGTGGGAAGCAGAAATAAAATAAAAATTGATTTCGTTCCTTATCGACTTTGTTACGTTAAAATTAACATTACCACATTCTTAAATTTTGTATACGTTGTTTTATATTTCACCCAATAAATTTCTTTTCCTTGAAAAGTTAAGACTTCAGCTATAATCTTCCCCTATTTCGAGGAGGCAGGATAAAATTTTCGTCGAACGAGATCCGCGTGTTTAATTGGATATCGGAGCGAGGTGGAAGCTCGGTGTCGAAATATGGCCGATAGAAGTTCGGCGAGCGTCTTGCATGATGATCCGCCATTGCGAGCCGCGATATCGTATTCCTTCGCCGACACGAATTGCGCAACAAAATCACCACTCGAAATTGGAATTATCCTAGAATTACCATCGCTGCTGGGTGATCGGGGCCGGTGTATGTATCGATACACGAAGGCGAGAGGAGCGCTAGAATTAATGGCCGTCGAACACGCACGGGGGCCTCTCCTCTCTTCTCTCGCCACGTTTCGAACCGGTGCTGTACGCGGCTCTATGTGTGCCAAATACTTCGCCGGATTGTTTCGTTTCGTTTCGATTGACCAATCAGCGTGGCGGGAACATTCGGCTCGAAGATTTTTCACTATGCGTTACGCGGATCGTAACGACGCCCGGTAATTATTCCGAGGTTCATTCCCACAATTATGCGAACCTATCCGAATAACAGCGAGACTTTATCCGGAGGACTCGAAATCAAATTGACTAGCGGACTGGCGTTTCATTTATATTCACAGATTGGGAATCCGTAACGAGCGGCGAATCGTTGTCGAGTTTTCATTATCCGACTTGTCTTCCGTCCGCCATCGACGCAATTAACCGATCCCGATCGTAATGTTCAAACTTCCTGCACTCGGTAATATATATATACATATTATTCAAGCTGTATTTTACATTGTCGGTAAATATACAACTTGATGAAATTGTTGGCGATATTAAGAAACAGTGGTGCATTGCCCTATGAACAAACCACGATTCAAGATACAAATTCTTCGTTTTTCTCATAAATAAATTTCAATCTCAAATTCTAATTTCGGAAAATTCTTAATACACTACAGTCGCGATTCTTGTCAAACAGACTGTGTTCTGCACGGACAGTGACCGTACAAAACCATACAAAGAGGACTTACTTCAACGCTTTTAAATGTTCAGGTAATTTTAACAATATTTTTCTAAGAATTCCAGCTTCCAATGCAGAACGTTCTTTCAATGTATGTCTTTAAAAGAATTATGAACTATTTAAGAACTATACTTTGGGGCAAGATAAACTGTCTTTATCTATATTATCTATTGAAAGTGATATAACCAATTGAGTTGATTCCAACGAATCAATTAATAATTTTGCGACAAAGAAAGCTCGAGAAGCAAATATTACCAAATATTTTGTATTTTTACGTAAAAGATTTTCGTGCATGAAGAAGAATTCCTTTCTCTTTTTATACAATAATTAATATGTAGCTGTTTTTACAATTGTTTCATTTTTTTAAACGTGAAAGTTATTTGGTCATATTTAGGGGCACCGAAATTCTACTTTTCCCAAGGCCCCAACTAGTTATAACGCGACACTGCCAAGAAATGTTCCAGACAAAAGCCTCGCTGCCGTCACTTTCTGTTTATTGTTACGGAAGCGTTGCATTCTTCTTGTTTTATTGGTTATCAAGGTACGTCATAGTGGCAAGGCACACAGACTTGCTAGGACTTTGGAAGATTATGTTATTAAAGAATGGCATAGTTGAGAGACGGCTATCTGTTTTGTGAAAAAATTTAATCTAAAATGCAGCCTGTCCGTCGGCCCAATGTAGTCCCCATACTTTTTACATTCTTGCTCTCTTTTTTACATAGTTAATCCATTCTTCAAAGCGATGTCGTAGCTGCGGGAGGCAATCTCTTCAATCTTTATGCTATTATTACGCGAAGGAATATTGAATATTTACTTGATTACGTCGAGAACGATTACTGGGAATTAATCGGGAAACGTGGTTATACAAATTATAATTAATCTTACGAAGATGCTGTGAATTACAGACTATAATAATCATGCGTCTAGACACGAAATATTCAATTTCCATCTCGATCCCATTAGCTGCTAAAGAAATAACGATCTCCGTGTACTACGTAGGATAAAATGGTTCGTGAAAAATACCGGAGCTCGTGTCCATCACTATATTAGATTAGCATTATCTTTATTTAAAGACTTTCCACAAACTTATGTCATACATTATTTTTTGATAATTCGTGCTCGCTTTCCAAAAATTATTTAACTAATTCAGGACGAGCTATCTATGTAGACACTTGAAAATTGCATAACACTTCTAAAATTGATCTAAGGGACTTGAATCTTTTGGAGATGTTAGGCCGACTAATTTGCTAAAGAATGAGTAAATAAAAATTTGTTTAGATTGCAATTGGTAGGAGTCGTGCGGAATTTTAAAAATAAATTAACCGTTGATTTTTCAACGAGAATTATACTAGTTAAGGAACGTACGCAATGAAACAATATTTTCAAATCTTTTTTTATTGTGATTAAGGTTTAACGTCGCAAGAAAAAATAGGACATTCCATTTTTTTTAATGGAGGTGACCTTCATGTGGCCGAAGTACCTCCATCTTCAAAAAACCTATTATCGCAACCGGATGAAATATTTTAAATCCACACGGTAATTTGGTAATGGGAATTTTTAATGATTTGTCCGAAACTGTTTAAAATTTTCCCGATCGAGACCGACCCAGTTTCCGGGGCGAGGTGTCGGATATTCGACCATCTGGTTAATCCTGTTTGTTAAACGATGAAATTCACCGTGTCCCTTAATTGACAAAGTGATTGAAACTTTCGGCGCGGCGGCCCGGCGGTGTGTTTCGCGCTCCCATTAGATGATCCATAATGAAACAAAAGTGCGTTGTTAAATGCCGACAGCGAGCGGAAAATTCGCTCGAGAAGCTATCGAGGACGAGGACAATTTTCCGAATGGAAGAGAGCCTATAGAACCCGTCGCGGGTTATTCGTAGGAAAAACCGACAGCGGATTCGACAACTTCCTGTCCGACAGGAAAAGAGCCGCTTCCCAGTCTGAGATATCCTGACAGTTTTATAGTCGACACTTTCCACGTACGAAATAGCGTTTTCTGTACCGAAAAACGTGCTCGGAACTCGACATCGTGATAGCGAATGCAATTCACTGTCCAACGAAGGACCCTGCGTTCACCGTGCAATTGTAACCCATTTTACTCCAGCACTATGGAATCACCTCGCACATTCGGAATCCCGAACGTTCATTGCTCCGACAGAATTTCCTCCCACTATTCCGCTAAGAAGAGTTCTATTATTTCGAGTCGAAGACATCTCTTTGTCTCCTGGACGTTCTTTACTTCTCGACGTCATTCATGTTTCTTCTGATCATGTGACTTACGATGAATAAAAACAATCCGTTTGATTCAGACAACAAGTTGGAAACAAACTAATCATATTGTTAATCATCCTCTGCTTCAGTGATATGCCTTTCAAGATAAATGATCGTGTGTATATATTTCTCCTTCGAAATAAAAATGTTCTGCATTGATTGCGGGAAGCAGGAATAAAATAAAAACTTTTTAAAATCCACGCTCATATTGAAATGTACTGAAAAGAGAAGAAAATAATTTTTTTAGACATTAGTCACAATAAATAAAATCGTGGAGTGCTGAACTCCACGCTTTAATTTATAGTCACTAATATCTAAAAAAAATTTCTCCTTTTAAGTGAATTTTAATATAAATGTGGTAAAAAAATTGATTTCACGCCTCAATGTCTTTGTTACATTGAAAACAACGTTACGGTATATTTGAATCTTTCTAATCGTTTACTGTTTTATATTTCGTCCAATCAATTCCTTCATACATGCATAAAAATTCGCTGGCTACGCATAATGACTGGGATATTAAATAACGTTTTTAAAATTATTTTCTCCTCTTTTGTGAATTTTAATATAAACGTGGTAAAAAAATTGATTTCATCCCTTAACGACTTTTTTACATTGAAAACAACGTTACGATATACTTGAATCTTTCTAATCCTTTACTCTTTTATATTTCGTCCAATCAATTCCTTCATAAATGCATAAAGATCCGCTGTCTACGCATAGTGACTGGAATGTTAAATAACGTTTTTAAAATTATTTTCTTCTTTTAAGTGAATTTTAATATAAGCGTGATAAAAAATTGATTTCATCCCTTAACGACTTTGTTACATTGAAAACAATCTAATCCTCTACTGTTTCATATTTCGTTCAATCAATTCCTTCATACATGCATAAATGACTGGGATATTAAATAACGTTTTTAATTTAGTCTTTTTGCAGTGAATCTTCTAGTCAGTGAAAGAAACTGTGGAAAGAAAATCTGCTATGATAGGAAATTTGCTGAATGTCAGTATAATAATAAGTGAAATGGAGGCAGACATAGGATTGTTTAATTGATAGCGCGAGGAGCGTTTAGTCACAGAGGCATTGTGGGTAGGGGTGCGGTTGATATCACAGGTGAGCGCATACGCCACTTATGAATTACGAAACGCTTCTGCCGGCAGACCTACAAATCGTCAATGCGATACGTCTATGGGAGAATATATACCAGGATCCCTCGACGTTGCCTCGATATTAGGCTATATTTTCTCGATCCAGGTGGTGGTTACCCAAAGTCAATTTAATCGAGGGACCGTATATGGGCACAGACACCACCGTTCGATCTCCTGAGTAAGCCAGTTTGCAATGCCGGTACCTACTCTGCCTCGTCTTGCTTTCAACGGGAAAAATACACGTCCCGTCGATAGCTGAAACTGATGCTGTTCCGTATCTATACGTTGCGACGCACTCCATATTCTACTGTAATTGAAAAACATGTCCAAATATTTCATTACTCCGATCGACGCGGCGCGGCGCGACGGGGCCGAGGCAAAAATAATAAAACGGGAATAGAAAGTACAGACGTTCGAGACAATCTGATTTATCGAGTTGTTCTTTACTACGTTCGTTAATTGGAACACTTTTTAATGGTTCACTATTTTTTCTAGGTGAAGCGGATTGTTAAATCACACGGATCGTGAAAAATTCGCTTGTTGTTCAGAGAAAATTCCGGAACGGCTCTAATCTATTCACGACGTTATTTAATTGAGTTGTCTCCGAATTCTGAAGATTCTAAGAACATTTTCAATTTGTTGAAGGCGTGACCGACAAAATTATTAAACATCGTTGAACATTTTCAGACTGCGGATTTTGTGCATTTATTACGAAAATGGGTGAATGTAATTTCAATTAATAAAATGATTAAATGAATTTAAGAATGTTTACGTATTATTTGTAACTGGTTCAGATTATTAACGAAAGAATGTGTGTGTGTGTGGAAGTGATTCATACAATCGCACAATGGTCGTCCAATGCAAATAGGTCCGAAAATCAAAATGCAAGATCTGTTTATGTATCCTAAAATGTTCGTAACAGAATGTAGTTTCTAAAACTACCTTCAATTTTAACTGAATAAATCAATTTGTTATTGCCGAACATTGTCAATCGTAAACGGGTCCAAGTTATTAATAATCTGTAAATTCATTATCTACAGTATTTATTCATTCATCCATTTTATTTGTTTCTAAGTAAAGTTCTAATTCCTCTCTAGTACTTCTTTTTTAATTTTTGGTTAATATTGTAACCCACACTTTATTCAATAGAAAAAACAAGCTAATCGCAATTGAAAGAAACAAAAAATTTTGTTTAACTAATTTTAAAAAAATTCATTTTTATATACGAATCGATTGGTCTTTGCATTTCATTTCAGAAAGTATTAAGTTAATTTGAAAAAATTACATAGTTTAAGAGTTATGACTTTTCTCCCAAACAATCTTGCATAAAGGTTCGCAGTTATTAGTAAAATTCCAGAAAATTGATCATTCAATTTAATTTTTATACAAACTGCTTTGATTTCGCTAACGAATTTCACTGAATTCTCTACCAATTATACTTTCCGAGATAGCGATGCAGCATGATATTTATGCGATGTACTATTGCAATCTGTATATGTAAGCGTGCAGTTGCGCGAGCTACGAAAGTTGCAAACTCCTGAAAACATGTCCGACACCGTGCGATGCCTGACGGCAATGCGAGTTCGGAAACATGTTTTAAAACTATGCAAACATCGAAAGTTGCAATAAGATGGATTCCGATTGACTCGCGCGGAATAGCTTTACAAGGTAACGAAGAGTGTGAAAACATGGATTCCATGCACTTTGTACAATTTCTCGACATTCCTCGTAAATAGTTAAACATACAGGGTGTCCCATTTTAACCGACACATTTAAAAAATATATTGAAATCGAAATATCTTCTGAACCTATGATTTTTGGCCAGTACTTTTATGTAGGGGATAAAAAATTTACGATCTTACTAACAAAAATTAAGTGTGTCCCCTGATACCGTTTAACTTTTGTCTAAAACATTTTTTGGTAGAATAATTCCATCATCATTCGAAGTAACAAAAGATTAAAATGGATTTAGTCTTGTTGCAAGGCGATGTATATTAATAACCAAAGTTACATTAGAGGTGAAAAGAGAAACGTGCCGCGATTGATTCCATATAAGCTGGCAGAAAGTGTAATTGCGAGGAAAAAATCACTTTGGAACCGGCGCCTGCCTCGCTGACTTCCTTAATTACGAAAGAAAGCAGGTAAAAAAAGGTAGACGGAGCTGCGGAGAGGAGAACGGGAGTGTAAAACTTTCATCTGAACGGGAGAAGTGTCGATACTTATCCCGCCGGGAAGAATCTGATAACT
This sequence comes from Lasioglossum zephyrum, assembly GCA_028455615.1. NCBI lineage: Eukaryota > Metazoa > Arthropoda > Insecta > Hymenoptera > Halictidae > Lasioglossum > Lasioglossum zephyrum. The sequence goes on from CM052329.1 coordinate 10,693,954, forward strand.
TTTTCCTTCATTTTCATTGTACCGATACAGTTTATTGTTCTACTTTCGTTATTGCTCCAATTCCTTCCGTTTCTGTTAACTTATTCTTCCACGGATTGTTTGGAGATGGTAGAGCCGCGGTTAAGTGAACTCCAGCTATGATTAATGTCTCATCGGTGTTCTACCGAAATCAAAACTTTCCTTAGTTTATTAATTATTCCATAGCCGCGAAATTTTACTCACTGGACCTGATTATAATTCATTCATTTGTGCGCGAATTTTCAGGTCTGTTTTCAAGGAAACTGTCGAACCTTTCAAATTCGGATTTTGCACCTATATTTGTTGGTACTCAAATTACACGCAGGATTTTTTCCAATAAAAACAATAAAAATTACACGAGTTTTATATAATATATGAACGTAGTTATGCCCTGAATTATAAGAGATTGAAACTCAGGATTGCTTACAAAATGGCAGCATTCTAGCTACCGATTTTTCAATATTTAGCCCCTATAAAGAAATTAAACAAAATTCAAAGATTTAAAAAAATTTAATTACCTCGAGGTGATGGTACAGTATTTAATATTATTAAATATTCTGTTGTCTAAATAATTAATAAACATTCAAGTATTGTACGAGGTATTGTATCAATATAAATAATGTAGAAAGAAATTATTCCAGGTCGGAAGAAACGTTTAATTTTCCAGTTAAAATACCTGAACGGGTTAAATGTCAAGTGCTCTTCGAGGGTCACGTATTTAATGTTGAAATACTTGTCGAAATATTTCCGCGTTAATCGGTAAAGCGGCGAGTAAAGTATTTGTTGTATAAACGTTCGTCTCGGAAGGTATTAACGTAGGAAGTTCGTAACTTCCGGCCGAATGGCACACACCAGAATTTACAGCACGAAGTGGAAAGTGCAAAGGCGCTATATTAACAGGTACCTGCACTATCTAGGACCGACGCATTTTCTTTACTTTGAAACTATTAAGGTTTTCGAGATGGTGGGTTGAGTTTACGACGGGTACGTGACTCGTTCGCTGTTTTTGAGCTTTACTTCTTGCGTGCTTCTTTTCCCTCATCGTTCTCCGATGTAGTTATTTATGGGCAGGAAAAGTGGAGATTTTAATTAAAACTTAGGGTTTCTTCCGTCTAAAGCCCTCAACAACGGTGAACTTTGGACAGCCACTGTGGGACTGCGGGTTCGCCAATGTGAAAATGCGTGCACCCGGTCCCTGCATTGTGTATCCGCGTGTTCCGTATACATAGTGGATTTCCGGAGATCGTATGCAAAATGCAGAAAACCTGAAAACTTTCCGTTAACCCGTGCGGGCTGCCACTACCCCTCGCAACCCCCATCGACCACTGGGAAACAAGAAATCAAAACAGAATTACTATAACATTCTTCCGAAATCTACTTCCGGAAAAATATGGTACAATTGAACTGAGGATTTTTATGCGAAACAAACTTTTCTCTTGTTCTCTTAATCATTTTAATTAGTTACCCTAAATGTTATTCTCCTTTCGCATTTGATCCACTCATGAAACCAAAATAATAATCGATTACACAGAATTAATAAAAGAAAGATTCATGTGAACACTGTTGAATATTATTTTTCTCAATTATTACTCAGTAATTTCTTTGAAATTATGTGCAAGCGATTAACTATATGAGAAAACATTTCAGCCAGGAGTTTGTATAGTGTGATTCATTTTTCACCTTGAGAATAGCCTTCAGGTTTTTGTCACAGTGTATAAATGGACATAATAAATTCGTACTTGGACAGGACAAAATGTTGAATTTGAATTCGAATAACGCGACGGGGTTGCGGGAAAGAAATTGATCATGGTTGCGTAGAGCCCCCTGATTCGACGTGGCAGATTTCGCTGGCGTTAATGGAAATGCATTCAATTCGAAGCGAAAAGTCGAGTTTTCATATTAATTCATGCAAATGCAGCAAAATTTGTTTCCATGCGCGGTCCGAAATTACTCGGGACGTATAAATTCCACTAAACGCTAAACTCCACTCTGTCGGTGTTATAGGAATTAGCATAATAAATGTTCCACCGAAACAGCTTTATGCTTACACACGTATAAGCTTATATACTAAATATACACGTATGTATATTCTATAGTAATACTCTTCTAGCTCAATCACTAGTTGGTCCGCGAGTGAACCTCGCATGACAGCGCGCCGAGCGTGCACTGGTAACCTAAAGCAGCTTCAAATAATTTTCGACGATGTGGATTCGGATTTCAGTGAAATTTTCCGAGGAGTGGATGCTCCGCTGGATTTAGATATTATTTGGATCGCGTTTATTAAATCGGTGGTATCATGCGCGATTAAGATCGCAACGTCTCACGTTCCTCTTCATTGTTCGAACAACAAATGATTAATGACGCTCGTTGTTCTAGCTGTTCAATAGCGTGTGGTGAGATAGGATATCTACATCGTTAAAAGTTAAAACCGGTTAACAATCGTTTGCCCACGTGCATGAAGCCTCTATTATATTTTGTAAGAAATAACCGTATTTATTATTAACCAATTTATTACTAATAACCGCATTCGTTTCAATCTATCTCTTTTTCCAAATTCTGTTGTTATTTTAGATTTTCTACTTTTATAAATTTAACTATATATAGGGTTATAATTTTAAGTAGACCACGTGTCTTTATGCATTTATAGGAAAATTCAGCAGACGAAATTTTCAAAATTGTAGGAAAACGTTGAAAATTGAAGATGTGAAAATTCAAGTGATCATGCATCGAATTAATTATAGAAAATAATATACGTATTTTGCGTGAAATGTTTGTGAAAGTTCTTGCTTTGAAACGTTCCTTGTACATCGGTCTGACTAAAATTATCAGACAACTTTGATTAAAAATATTTTTGGACAAAATTTAATGAAAAATTGTTAAAATCATGCATCAAACCAATCACAGAAAATAATATACGTATTCTCGAATGTTTCTGCAAATTGCTTGCTTTAACGCTTCTCTCGTGCGTCGAAATCTTTAAAATCATTACGCATCAAACTAATTAAAAAATACATAATTTAAGTACATATTTTGCATTGAATATTTTTACAAATTTTTCCTTTGAAGCGTGCCTTGTACGCCGAAATGAATTCCCGACAAATTCGACAAAAATATTGTTCGACGAAGTTCGGTAAAAAAAATCGTTAAAATTCAAACGCTCATTGTACAAGTTATGTTTCGTACAAGTTCTCTGATCGTTTCTTGACGAATGTGATCTAATTGTAAATTACTTCATGTTAAACTCATTTTACCACGTTTTTATTTTTATTAGTAAAAATTACAATGAATTGATTTACTTAGACCCCTAATTTAATAATATATAAATTAATAATTAATTCACTTAGACCACTTTCATAATTATGGTCACATAACGACGGTGATGGTTTCGAGGGTAGTGTCTTCGGGGTAGCGACGACCGATGTCGTAAAGAATAGGAGTCCCTGGTGTTTGAATCTTCGATTTGGCCAATTCTCGCAAATCAGGGGACCCATATCCAACAAGCAGCCCATAGATGGCCGAGCGAAAACGGCCTCGGGTTCAACCATGATACATCGCCCGCCTTACGCCATTGTAGATAATCGCGGCTCATTAGGCCGGGTATTATCTCATTAGGCAATAAACCTACCTAGCCGGTTAATTGGCGACAGCCCCACTCTCTTCCGGTTCGGTCGCTGGCGATCAGAGAGGAGCCCTACCGCCGTTGATCTCGCCAATCCCCGAACTATATCGACCGCCGCAAACGGTTTCCTCATTAACTTCTCGCGTTCCGTTCCCCCTTTTTCTCTTTCCCCTTCATCTTTCTTCTTCATCGATACCTGTCAATCCCATTTTCCCTTCATTTCTCCATGTCCCTTCGCTACTCTTAAGTCGACCATACTCGAAACAGCTTCCTCGGCTTTGACCTTGTCGCACGTTGCATACGGTCACCGTGCACAGGTTAAGGGTCTTTTCATATTCGCCAGAACAAGCCATTGGACAGAACCTCACTACCCTGGTTTTGTATTATCCAAATTTCTTCAATTTTTCAATATTTCTTTTCGAGACTGTCCCCTGCTGTGCGTGGCACAATGAAACGTGTTGCGCTAGATGTTTCGCTGGCTAATGTAAAGATTCCTTTTTGTTCAGGCCATTTGATATTTTGCCGAAAGATTGATATATTATCACACTATATTTTATGGGTACTATCGAAATCACCGATACCGCCTTTAACCGACAACGAATCTAAAATCGTTGTCGGTCAAATTTGGAGTTTGTGAAATGTTGTCGGTGATTTCCATGGAACCCATTTTGAGAGAGCTTTTTCATTACCATGAATACCCAGATGGGACGGTAGCCAGTAAAATAGAATTTTATTAGAATCAGGGTATTTTGTGCTGTGTTCATAAATTTTATTCCTGATACTAAGTACGTAAGAGTTAATGCTAATACTAATGGAGGAATATGTAAGGAAAGTTAGACTTCAATCATGCAATGCACTCAGCTGAGTAAACAAAATCGTTTAAAATAAGTAGCAGTAGAGATGCAGCCCTTTGAAGTAAGTTCCATATAAAACACTTTAAAATAGTACGGAGTTGTCGATAAGAAAATTGAAAAATAATTCACTCATCAAGTTGAATAAAAAATAACTGTCCACCTTGTTATTTCATAAGGGACGGATGAGAGTGAAAAGCTTTCCTTGTGATTTTGTAAACTATCAGTATTGTATTACAGTTCGAATGGGGAATGGCTAACACTGAAAATAAATGTACGGGGGTGTGTATAACGATTTTCGCCGGACCGGGCCGAGCTGAACGGTAGCCTGAACAAGCCCGCGTGAAATTTGCGAGCTGGAAATGACTTTCGAATATCTCGGAGCACCGTGTATACGGTAGACACTAGATATAGTTTTTCGCAGGCGGCCACTGAGAAAGTGGATTCAGATGGAAAGCGGAAAGTCAAATATGCAGCGGTGATGCAATTGTTTTTCCAATATACCATGCGGGGAAAGACAAACGCCTGGTTCCTTTTCTCTTTCGAGTGTATACGCCACGGGCTCGAATATTGCGGCACATCTCCTAAAGGGAACTCGTTTCTTTGACCTGGTTGTGCACACATCGGTAAACAGCATAGGGAGAACACGAAAGAAAAGGCGAAAGCGGGGTAAATCGAGTATAGCCGAAGTCGAACGGGTCTTCGGTGCAACTGTGCGGCCGAATAAAAGCCGGTTTCTATTTGAAATTACATCTCTCTCTTTCTTCTTTCGTGCAGGTTTTTTTTCTGTTGTTCTTTTCGATTTTCTCTCCCTTGTTCAGCGAGCCGGTGGCGATCATTCATATCCAAAGACGCTCGAGGATGTGGTAACTTTCGTTCGATATTAAAAGCGAATCGTCGGTAAAAAAGACTGTCCGTCTCGGGCCGGCTTCTGGATGCATACGGTTGCACAGGTGAACACCGCACTGCAGCTGTCCCGACCAGCCTCTCGTTTTATTTATACCGCCTGCAATATCCACGTGTCCTTGTTTTTTGCGTTCTGATAGTTGTCCCGGCGGAACAGATGCGCCATCTGCCCTCTGTCGAACTTTTGGCAAAAGTGAGGCCGCAGCTAAATGGCAAGTGCTTCAATTAAAAACGGTGTCGCCCCGGCGAGTGCTTCCGGCGAAAAAAGTTGCTCAATTTTTTAGCCCGTTCCTCCGCGCGATTATTATGCCCTCGCAATTACACCAGAAAGAGTCGACCAAGATTTTCTCGAGCGGTCGCTGTTGCATCGCTACTGCCCCGCGGGAATATAATCTGCAAGAGAAAACGTGAACATTCAATTTATTTATTTCATTAGTTGCACGACGAAGAACTTCGTCATTTCACTGTGCTAGATTTAAAGTTAACGACAGCGGCAAAATGTTAACGCATCGTTTCATTTAAATTAACAGAGCTCTATCCTTCTACGATTTACAACAGGATGCCCTTCGTGTGACCTTGAGTATCATTCAAAAATACATCTAGCTTTAACGAAACAATCGTTCGTGCAAAATGACGATTGTATAAATTACAAGGCACAGGAGATATGTAAACATTTATTTATTTATTTATTTATATTTATTTATTGCTTTAAACCAGATGTGGTTGTATATAAACATTTATTTCTTTACTGAATAATTCTGATTCGATGAAAACAGCACCTACAACATTTTTTTCATTCTTTCGAACGTATTTTTCTATCTTGCACTCGATCTACAATAATAACTTTGAATGCATAAAATTTGCAGTCTAATTACAACGAAGACAATTATACAGCTGATTTTATGCATTCATGACACAACATTAGTAAAGTATAGGACAAATGAGATTGAATAAAATAATTGAGTAAAGAAATACATATTTGAGAGACGGAATCTTTTGGACTCGAATGATTTCCGAGATTTTTCGTTGATTGTGCCTGAATCCAGCGGCGAAGTTCTTTCCTCGCAAGCGGAATCCATCGTGCAACTTTGGGAAGCTGTAATTTTTCTAACGCGTCCCAGCGAACGTTCTCGCTTAACTACCAAATTACCACGGCACTGTCATTATATTTGAAAACTTCCGAAACTTCGCGACATTCCGTGCACATTTGGTTTCCCAGATTATAAAGCAATTAAGAAGTTAGCTTCTGCCCGTGTGGCGAAGTCGAGGTTGGCTAGGCTGATCTTTATGCTCCATGTTATCTATACCACTGGCATTATCTATGTTTCATTGCGGATACACGCGAGAGCGAAATAAATTGTTTCAGGGTACAGGCATCGGAAAGTTTCTTATTTAGAAACCGCTCTCGTGACGAGTGTTTCTGTAAAAAGATCAATTATTGCACTATCTGACACTTTGATTGAGTCCTCTGTATGATACTATTTGTTAGAAAGTTTAAAGGGGTGTTGAAAATAAATAAATAATGAGATCCCTTGTATCGTACAGCTTTGATCGATTTCAGCGCTTCAAATAATTTGCAAATGACATTTCGAGAGTTATGACATTATCATTTAACATCTTGACTACAGTTATTTATACACGGCGACGCAAAAATGTTGTACTTCCCTTAGCTGATTCCTGAGGTTATTTGACGAAACTTTTTACCTTGGCAAAGATGTTTGCTTGGCTTTAAGAAGTTTTAAAAAATCCCTTTGTTAAATAACATGTAGCCTTGTAAATTATAATTTATGGAAAATCTTTTTTGCATATCATTTCATAAATCAATGCTTCTAATTGATTATAAAAAATCAGGTCGTCCGATAGAATTACAGAAAAGTTATTAGTTTTTAAAAGGTGAACGGAGACTTATTTGCTGAACGATTATTTTTTGAGAAATGATCGCAGTTGAAGTGCGAGCAATTTTTCGAGAATTTCATCCACTGTAAGTGCAGAACGGAGAACCGAGAAGGGTGGGGGAAGAGTAATAACTTTTTGGTCGACGGTAAGTACATTAATTTAAGACGAGACGGAGATTAAGATTTAATTCGTTTACCGATATGAACGAAATGGCTGCGACTGAACGCGTGTTGTTGAAAAGAAGCGAAACCGGGTTAGGTCTGTTTCCTCGCCGGTTGAGTTGGAGGAGAGGGAAGAACTGGATTAATTAGCACAGAAGTCTGTGGTCTCGTTCCTTTCCTCGCTTACCTAGCACGATCCTCATCTCGTTCGTCGCAGGTGACTCTTGCTTGAACTGGTTTTTATAGAAGAACACCGCGGACGGTGAAGCTGTTCAACTTCCGATGACTGATCAGAAGCTCTCGACACGTTTTTCTTCTTACCCGCGAACGACACGTATTTTTCCGTAATTAATTATATAATTAGCGGTGTAATTAACAACGCTTCAACAGGAAAACTGCGGTATCATCGACAACTAGGGATTCCTAGTCATTATGTTCGCGTTCGTGTATCCTGGACACGACATGATACGTTCGTTTTAGTTTTGGAATCGATTCGATACATTTAAATAATAAATCCGTTGTAAACCGTATGTCCGATTAACTCTCTCTCTCTTCTCTATGCCCAAGTTTTAGCGAGCTTTGTGCTCGAGCATTAATTCGGGGAATTCTACCTAATCAGTTTCAGTATTGTATGGCGCACCGTATATTTCATAATCTGGTTGACAACAATGAGATAATACGAATTAATACGAAATTTGAAGCAGAGTCGATTTAATCGCGTATTTAAATCTGCCTTTACATCGCGTCGTATTTCATCGTGTTAACGTGTATTTTTTTACATTTTAATTGCTCCATATATGTACTTGCAAACGCGAACACACTGTGTCCTGTCTGTGTGAATTTTATTTCAAAATTAATAACGTCTGCCTGTGCGTTCTGCGAATCGTATGTTTCGAAACGGATTGGTAATTTAAATATGTTAGATTTTGCGTAAAGCGCAATCAACGTTTCTCCTCAAGTAGAAAAAAAGATCTGGACACGATGTTAGAACAGTGCCGGATTAAGCCAGCGTGGGGCCTGTAGCAAATGTTACCAGGGGGCCCCAGGTTTTGCACGATAATATAATAAAACACGAACTTTTTTGTTTAGCAAAAGTATTTGGGAACGGTACCCGAGTAGCACAAAAATACTAGATAAATATTTTTTAAGCCACATTTTTTCATATGAGCGTTTAATTGAACGTTTAAAAAATACAAGCTAAATATTCAGAGAATATAAACCAGATATTTAAAAAATATAAAGTAAATGTGAATCCAATATTTGAAAAATATAAATTCAATATTTAAATAACATTCAATAAAATTTTCAAATTTAAGAAAAAGTTACAACAAAAATTAGAATCTATGAATATCTATTACTTTCTGTGCACTGTTCGAGGGAATATTCCATTTTATCTTCGAAAGGACCTTATTACAATTAAGAAATTTTTATATTATATTGTATAATTTTTGATATTACATAAAGATTTATTTTATGATAAGAAAAAAACATTTTTTCACGGGGCCCGTAGCATTTGCTGCTCCAACTACGGAGCTTAATTTGGCACTGTGTTATAAATATAAATCTTGGGAATTAATTTCTTTATTATATAATATATAAGAATCGTTAGCTTCTAACATCTTTCATAAACTCGTCTTGTCGAATTTTACAAAGTTGTTAACCCACTGTGTACGCAGAGTCTCTAGAATATCGATGAAACCGAATTAAAACATACTGTTTTTAATTATGGAGGCTTGAGACTAATGTGAATGCTAGCACGGGGTGAAGAGAATTTTCTGAAAATCAAAATTGCCGTGTGGAAAGTAAGATCGTCAAGCAAACCGATTGGAGACACGAGAAAGACTTGTCCAGCCTGAAACGGGGGAAAACCTGCGGGCGAATGCGGCGGTAAGGTTTCCCAGCGGGAATACAAATTGCACTTTTACGAGAGTTAATCCCCGGCCACACGGGCTCCGGGACGAAATCAAAAAGTTTGCTGATATCTCTTCAGGGTGAATATACATTTCGCGAGATATGGAAATACTTTCACCGGCGCGGCTCGGCGCAGCGGTGACGAACAACAGCGACGCTGGAAATGTTGGAAGACCTCTCGAAAGGTCGAGAGGTCGAGGGCTGCTGGGATACGACGACGTCTTCCGGAGTTTGCCTTCCGGCTGGAAGCGTCGCCGACAGAATCTCGGTTTGTTTCCACTTTGCACGTACGAGGGTGTCATCGTTTTCCGAAATTCCTCGACACCGATGAGGATCCTTCACTCATTACCAAATCAACTTTGTAAACATTAGACTGCGGATTTTATGCATTTATGATAAAAAATATATATAAAAAAACTTTTTGAAAACCACGCTTATACTAGAATGCACCAAAAAGGAGAAAATAATATTTTTAGATATTGGTGACTATAAATAAAAGCTTGGAGCGCCCAGGAAGATTACGTTAATATAGTTTAACGCTTTTATTCATAGTCACTATTTTCTCCTTTTTAGTGCATTTGAATATAAGGGTGGTTTTTAAAAGTTTGTTTATATATTTTTTCATTTTCTACTTTTTAGTCTTTTTTAAATAGAACTCAAGATACAATAATACTGGGCCTACTGTAAGTGTGTGCTGTACAATAACGTAGTGCGAGAAAGATCGTGGGGAAAGTGAATTGAACGCCTGCATCCGAAGAAAGCGATGCCCACAAATCGTGGTATTGGTAGGTTGCGATTCATTACGAGTTAATGCTACACCGATCAGACAATTGATTCTGACTTGCACTCAATTGGTGAAATGGTGGAATACGTTTTAACCATTTGGAACGGGGTTTGCGCGACGGAATCGTTAGAAGGGACACGGTGAAAAGAGAAAACATAGAAACAGCAAGATCGTTGGAGAGGAAAAGTGTACATTGTACGCGCGCGATTGATGCGAAGAGTGAAAGAGGAAATTGGAGAGAAGTGCGAACGGGTTAAACTGGAATTTCGGGTCAGTTGTCTATGCGACAAACAGGGAGCGTGCAAACACGCTTTGATTTATAGGTCAGGCGATCGTCGAGCGGAATAGAGAGAGAAGAGAGAGAGAGAAACAGAGAGCCAAGAGAGAGTAGGAGAACGCCGGGGGCAAAGAAAGAAGTAAAAACCGAGCGCACGAAAACGCTGGTCGGAAGAGAAAGGACTAATTAATTGGCATAGTAGTGTTGAAAAATGCACAGGTGCACTTAGTCCCTTTCTCTCACTCTCTAGAGGTGTCGTTGTGTTGGCTGCCGCGTCGGTTTCGATGGCTGCACACCGGCGACCATATGTGCTCGATAACAAATGCGGAAACGCTCCCGCGTCTGCTGGATCGATCAGACTACAAATGCTCCGTATCCGTTGATTCCGCGCCACTCAATCGGGCAAATTCTAACAATGCTTTCTGAGAAACAATTGGCCCGATTCCGCACCCAAAGAGCCCCCGATTGTTCCACCTTTATTCTTTTTTTCTTTTTCTTTTTTTTGCCAACGAAATTTTTACGTTTCAAGGGGAATTATATGTACTTTAACCGGCACCGCTAATTATTCCCCGCGGTCCGCATCGATCGCAGTCGGACCACCATTTTCTTTATTTTCACCGCTTTGTCTTAGATAGACAAACATTTATCGGTCACCCTTTGTCTTGCGACGTCGAGCAAAAAGCACGTTTTTATCGAATTAATAGATCAGGGATACGAAACACGATTTGTTCACAATATTCTTACGAAATTGTGGCTTGTGTCTATTTCGACCCCAGAGTATCAAAATCTTCATTTAATTGCTCAATTTTTAGCTATCTAAACATGGATTTTTCGAAATTGACGAATGACTTATTCTTGATATCAAGTTATTAACGATTAAGTGTCATCTAATACGGTGGTCCCAAAGTAGTTCGGAACCTACCTTAATAAACTGTAAGTCTTATATTATAACACTAGCGAAGAGTTGAGAGCGACGTAAAATAAATTTTTGAAAATGTGATTCTGACAAGCATAGATGTGAAAGACATTTTGAGGGTATCAGTGTTACTGAATTAGTGCCATTTAAGTGATTAATTGACATTTGAGTAATAAATGAATGGAGAGCAGATTCTACTTCTCTGGGACGCAATTAGAAAGCAAATAACATTGAAGTGAACTGCAGATTTCATTCGATTCTATGCTAATTAAGTGTCGTACATCGAATGTCATAAAAGACAGGAACGATGTTCGAATTAAAGGATTGTAATTATTCGCAGACTCGAGTTATACACACGTATATATGTATCATTGAAGCAACTAATTAGAAATTAGACCTCGATACAGCAGAGCGAGCGCCTCGTGGCTATATTCATAATCGATATTGCCTGAAGCGAAGACAAAATTACCTCTGGGTTTTCGGGGGTTGCTTCAACGCCTTCGACGTTCTTGATTGAAGCTGAAGATTCTACAAGTCGGAATTCGGAAATATATTCCACGATGCCTCGAGGAAACGAGTTTCAATAATTACAGATACTCCTCAAATTGTTCCTATTTATTGGAAACAACAAGAGTAAAACAAACATCAAGAATACACGTCAGATATTCTTCGATATTTCCGGCACGTGAATATTTCAAGAATAATACGTGAAACTTTCTGAAATGCATGTACATACATATGCGAAATACATTTTTCGATGAAACAGGCAGGAAAATTTGTTTTCACGTGGACGATGCTTTTTTGAAAATTTCATTGGACAATCTAATGAAAGATAAAACATTGAACATTTTCGTTTTAGCCATTCTTTTTTTTTATGTGGGCACAATTATATGTATGCAATGAAAACGTTTTTTTCCCTGAGCAATAAAGTTTTTCAATAGTTTATTGGACAGTCTTGTAAAATGTGAAACACTCGAACGTTTTCTAGTTTGCTATTTGGATTTCTTTAAGATTAAGAATTTTTGCAGATTTTCGAGAAGAGACGTTTCAAAGTTATCGCATCAAGCTGCAGATTTATCTGTAAACGAACGGAAACCGTTCCAACCAAAATTCCATCGGAGCGTTTCGAATCGAGATTCCATATACGTTTCCAACAATTTTCACAATTTCAAGTTATACGATTCGGCACGGAAAGTTCGCTCCGTTTATAGCGTTCCTGGATGTGAACAATTATAATCATGTTCGCTTTAATCCAACTAGTTCTGTATTGATTATACTACATGCATAATAAACTGATTAAAACTAGCCTGCGGATCTTTATTGCTTATGGAAATGTTCAGAAATTGGTAGAATATAAATTCGCTAGTTTTGGATCTGCAAAGAATAATTCGAAAAGTATGTAACATATGTGAAATACACTTTTCAATTAAAACAGGCAGGAAAATTTGTTTTCACGTGGGCGACGCTTTCTTGAAAATTTCATTGAACAGTCTTATGAAACATAAAACATTGAACATTTTCGTTTTAGCCATTCTTGTTTTTTTCATGTGGGCATAATTGTATGCAAGGAAAACGTTTTTCTATGAGCAATAATGTTTCGCTTCCGTTAAAAACAGGATGTTATTTCTTTGGACTTTCTGAAAATCTTTCTATAAAAATTGGAAATTACATAAACATCCACAGTCTAATTAAATATTTCATCGACTCGCTTTGTATCCAGAGCTCTGAAAATGGCGTTCGGGTTTTAGTAAATCTTTCGATCTACAATACCTTTTAGCGGATATTGAAGCGATCCTGAAGATGATCTCGAAAACTCGACGAAAGAAGGAAGGACATTGTCGATCGCGCTGCTAACGATGGAATAAAGTCGATCGTTTCGCAATTTTACCGAGAGGGAACGTCGAGGGAAGGAAAAAAAATGGCGCAGTGTTCGTAATCGCGCGACTATATCGGCTGAATGTTGCCGGCGATAATATAAATTGCTAAATGAAGAAGATAAATGAAATCACACTTCGGCGAACCCTTCATTTAGTTCGAGCCAACCGAGCAATTACTTGATCAAAGAAAATTAGACAAAAATGGGGAAGACGTGGCGTGGGCACCGTGGGCCGGATCTAGGGGTAGCTCGGCACCCCCTTGGAATATCTGATTGAGGAGTAAGATGATCGACACCCCTTCGCAACGAGTTCCCCTTGTTCCTTGCATCCAGACACGAGACCATGGACATTGCTATACAGGGTGTTGCCATTGCTATACATTGCTTAAATGGTGAGCAAAACTTTAGGAATAGATTCTTAATGCTTAGAAGACAAAGAAGTAATATTAACATACGTCCAGAAATTATTAGTTTCCGAGTTATTCAAGTTTTCGTGCCACAATTCTCAAAGGCATCAACAATGTTTTTTAAATTAATCGCCGGTCCATGTTTACGTTATCGAAGTGCATTATTTTATTATTACCACGTTTTTATTAGCTCGCTTTCTTGTTTGTCTGTTTGTTCGGTACAAATCTTGCAATTGATTTTAAACTAACTTCCCGATGAGTTCCCAATATTACAAAAAAAATTGTAAGATTTAAAACGAAAAACGTGGGGCGCAAAATGCATCAATTATCTATTGCATGCGCCCCACGTTTTTCGTTTGAAATCTTACCAGTATTTTCATAGCTATTAAAAATTTACAATCACAAATTTTCAGGACTATCTGTACGAGGTTAGGAATCTGTATGGGACTAGGAGAAATTATTTTATACTTTTTAGTCGGTTTTTAAAAACGTGGTATTTTTAAAGATCTATTTTTATTTAAATAATTTTGTTACAATTTATACTTTATTTCATGTACATTACCGCTCAAAATCTATTCCGAAGGTTTTGCTCGCCATTTACGAAACACCCTGCATAGCCCTGGATGTCTGACGCAAGAAACAGCATTGGCGCCCTGGGGAACTACTCTTCTGGAGTCTAGACATATGTATGTTGCCACGTACCCTCCGACCACCGTTTTTCTTTTCAACTGGGAACACTATAGCACGGAACTAATCGTTCTAAACGCCGCACAATCGGTCCCCCGTTTTAGGAAAGGAAGCAATCGCGACGCCATTCAATCACGGAAATGGACGCATAAAGCCTGGCGAACAATAACGTGGTTTTTTCAGATTTTCAACTTCTACTCGATATTATATACCGCCTTTTGTCGCTCGGCTACACACGAGCCGCCTAATGCAAAAATCACGCGAGTCAGCTTCACCAATTTCTTTCTCTTTTTAATTTCTTTATTTACAGTCGCATAGCAGACTGGAGATGTTTGTGCAATCTTTAGTTTTTCGTCTAAAATCGTAGAATCGTACTAAATTCTGTGGAATTATATTTTCTAGTATTTGTTGAACATTTTCGAAAGCCATAAATGCGTAAAAGATAGTCTGGCTTGTAGCAAATGTTATCTGCAATTAGTAGAGCTGAACTCTAATAGTGAAACAATATAAATTAATACAGTTTATCTAAAAGAAACTATTTTCTCCTTTTTAGTGCATTTTAAAAAGTTTTTTTATATGTTTTTTCATTTTCTACTTTTTAGTCTTTTTTAAATAGAATGCAAGATATAATAATACTGGTTGTACTACCGAGTATTTAGTAAGGGTTCGATTCCCACTGAGATACTCTGCTGAGATTTTTTATCTCCTAAACGCACAGTTCTTTCTTTAACTTTTTAAAAAATATTTCATTGCCATCCACAGTTCTAAGCTATGTTTAAAGTTTCAAGTCTCTATAGCTCATCGGAAAGTGGTTTAACGTTCGATCACAAGATTCGATGCATACAACAAACAACACGACTAGTTACTATAAGCGTGGTAATAATAAACAGCGTTATTATAAAACATAAGAAAAGTGTCGCGAGACGCGGACGGAACAAGGACGACTTGTAATTAGATTTGTGTAAATTGGGAAGGAACGAGTGTAAACTGAAGCACGTAATGAATGTTTCCATATCAGCATTCCTTAAGTTGGTCGTTTGAATGCGTACTTTTAGGGGATTCCCCTTAAAACGTTCCAGTAAATTGCACGGTTTAAGGCACGAATTAAAAACCGGTCGGATTGCTTACGTTCTTAGACTCGTTTAAAGGCACGACAAAACGAGCACGTAATAATACGCAGCGTTTAAACGCACTCGCTGTCACGAAACGAGATACTCTTCAACGTTAATAGTTTGCCGACGGAAGCGTAACAAGTGTGCGCAACAGTGAATGTATGAACGCACTTTGCGTGGATAATTGAAGCGTGCGTGCTGGATTGCGACGTGATTATAAATACTTGAAACAACAGTTCGCTCCGAGTTGTAGCGGTCAGCTGAAAGAAACCTTTCTTCAGTAAAATTTATAAATCAACCAATATATTCGACATTTTATATAATAAACAGTGGAAATTGAATTTTTCTGTATACCAAATATCTTCGTTGTTTATAAATAGACAGCGGGTTTTATGCATTTACGATAAATATGAGCAGGTGTAATTTAAAACAGTAAAACCATTAGACGAATGTTAAAATACTATTATATTCTTTTCTACCTATTAAACATATTAAGAGAGAAGATAAATTCCTGTTTCCGCTGTCTATTTTTAAAGACACATAAAATGCTCCAGGAAATGTTGAATGTTTGAATTATAAGTAGACCGCGGATCTTTATTCTAAATTCAGGAGCCAAGTAAAAATTGTATATCCTCTTTTAATCATCCTATCAAGCTGAAATTAATACATTGATGTGCTTTGATATTTTTAACATGTCAACTGCTTTAAATCGTACGTGCCCATTTATTGTGATAAACGCATAAAATCCTCGGTCTCGTGATAAGAAACTTTCGAGTAGGAAGTATGTATGTTGCCGCGGACACGTTTATATTTTTGCGGCAGCTGCGTGCCGTAGTTTACGCAACAAAGTTGTATTTCAATTTACAGCGAACTGCATTTTCTAATCTTCAGTCTTTACGGAGAAAAGTTTGTCGCATGATCTGCGGTCACGTGCAGCCTCGTCGCGCTCGTAATATTAACACTATATTCGCGTTGTCCCTGACTTGAGGTGCAAACGATAAAAATTGAACAACTAGTTCCCCTTTAACCAACTTTTCTACATTTCAAGCCGCGTCGTAAATAGCCGGCTTTATTGCGGAAGAAATGCGATTAAACTTCATTTTCGCCAGTTTTTCTCGTGTCTCGCAGCATCGCGCTTGTTCATCCGCGTCATCTGAGCACAGCTCAAGCTTTCTCAAGAATTTCAAACGCATTCCTTGATTATTTACCGGTTCAGATTGTACATTATTTTCTGCTTCATTTTCTATATGAAATGCGATGCTGCAGTGAATGGTAGCACGTAGTAGTCAATGTATGCACATACTAATATGATATGTAAATTCACAATGAAATTTCAACTTTTCTCGTATGCAGATTTAATCTTAGTTTATCATCTAAAAATAGATAGAAGTGGCGCCAAGAGGAGGGTTTATTTATGCATTGATTCAAGATTGGTGGAGAGTTTCGAAATATTTTAAACAAAATGTATGTCTTTATAGATGACACTCGTAGAAACAATTGCTAAAATCACTGTCAATTTATAGACAATGAAAACCAATGACGGTGATAACATGGAAAATTTTCTACCCATCATTTTAATGTTCTCGAACATTTTTTTAGATAAATATTTAGATCATGACAGAGATAATGTAAAAAATTGTGTACTTACTGTATCAATGTTCGTGAATTTTTTAGACAAATATATTTAGTCGAAGCTTACTTCTATATTTACTGAACGATTTCATTCTATTATTTGTAGAAATGATTTTATAAGCTCCAGAAGTCAAACGTGGCAGATTTTTTCACAGATGTATTTTTAGCCTCATTGATCACGAGATTAAAATTCGATGGTCGCATTAAGAATTTTAGTACCGCGATAATGATACGAGGAAGTAAGTGCAGGATTTGCTGATAATAGTGTTGGCGTGATATAAACAGCAATGCAGTTTGCATGTCTTCGGAGCTATCGCGTGAGGCTCATTTGCGTTGCATCTAGGCACCCGATATCTATCATCTGAAATTAACACTGTCAGCCATGCTTTTCTAGATTGGCCCGCTTTTATGTACACACGTGGGCTTATAATTAAGTCACCAGCGGTGTTACATGTTGTAACATACACTGTTCCACGTGCACATGCACGCGTCCACGATCTACAGAAGATTGTCCACTCCCTTTGAAACCATGAAAAATCGGAAAGTAACATTCAGTAATTAGAATTAAATCTATCTATATCTCTATATATAATATATAATAAAATTGTGGTTGTCAGTCTGTCTGTTTGTGACATTCCCAAAATTCGTAAAAAACTTAGTCCCACCCCACTATCGTAATAAATATATTTTTTCTAATGATTTTAAAATTAATTTCGTTAAATTTCGTTGTCTAAAAATATAATCTCTATCCCTACCTGAGACCACCTTGGCGACTGGAAATTTAATTACTATAATAATCAACCAGAATTTGTTATTGCACGGGTACAAAGTCGCGGGTACAATTAATAGTCATAATAAGAGTTAAAGTTAAATATTTAAAAAAATCTGTACAACGTTTGAGTGCCCCAATACGATTAAACATTAAAATAATTAATGTAAGATAGAGCAGATCAAATTTCATTCATCATATAATGAGGTAATATGGTCATAAAATTTCATTTGATTTCGGAATTAAGATAGCTTCGAGTCCGAAGGGTTCGTTTGCCCATTTCTGCCACGAATGCATGAAATGACGTAACGAATGACTGATGTGTCTCTGGCCGCTTGAAAAATAGCGTACATTTAAAGTACTCCCTGTTGTACGCTTGTAATTGAGATTAATAAAGCAGTTAGCCAACCAGTCGGATAGAATCACGAGTAGGTGTTAATTACAGTTTGCTGAAGGCTCGCGATAAAAAACGTAAAGAAGATTAATGTACGCGCTGAGATTCTTAAACGCGAACGCATCTCGAACAGTTTATGAAACAGGTAATTAGCAGCACGCGCGAAATCTTCGAGGGGGAAACAGATCTCTGATCTTTTGTGCAACGGAACTCATTCTTAAATGACTTCTTTTATTCGCAGCGCACTAACATCGATTATTCTACACGAGGGAACTATTCAACGAATTTCTAGACCGATTAATCCCAGCGCCGAACAATTTTTCTTCGCTTGCTAATACTCCATTTTGATGTTCTAACTTTACAATTGCTACTTTTATTGCTGCATTATTATTACTACTGTCAATATTAAATTTCTGGAACTTTTTCTGACCATTTCAATGATAGAGAGAAATAAATGAAACATGTTATAGCTGGACTGCAGATTTTAATGCATTTAAGGCTTGTAAAAATTCACAAAAAAATAGTGGAATATAAAATTTGATAGAATTTAGTAAAATTTTTATTTGTTTTAGATCTGCACAGTGATCTAAAATTAGTGTATCCAATTTTTAAAGCTCGTATTATTATTCGACACCGCAAGGCTGTAGTTATTAGCACATTTGGGGATTAGTAAATGTTGGTTTATTACATGCCAATCAAAATATGACTCGACCGTCGTCGACGCGTGATTTTACAGAGAAATAAGTGAAATATATTATAGCTGGACTGCAGATTTTGATGCGCTTATGGCTTGTAAAAATTCACAAAAAAATAGTGGAATATAAAATTCGATAGAATTTAGTAAAATTTTTATTTGTTTTAGATCTGCACAGTGATCTAAAACTCGTGTACCCAATTTCTAAAGTTCATATTATTATTCGACGCCGCAAGGTTTTAGTTAGTAGCACATTTGGGGATTAGAAAATGTTGGTTTATTACATGCCAATCAAAATATGACTCGACCGTCGCCGACGCTTGATTGCAACTAGCCTGCGAGGATGAATCGCAGTGAAACAAGAGGCAAACAAGGTCCGTCCACCGAGCATTTAACAGGTCTCTATCGTGCGCTGTAACGCGACGAAGATGGAGCTTTCATCTGGGGATATAGATTTTACATCCTTGTAGATTCACTCTGTATAATATGCAATCTGCATGTAATACACTCAGCTCACTTTATCCGCTCTCCACTCATACAAATTCATGAATGCCCGTCGCTCA
>CM052329.1:10713926-10729103 GCA_028455615.1 Lasioglossum zephyrum
AAGCGCGGCGTCATGGACGCATCCGGGATGATTGTATCTTTCCGGCGGCTAGCTCGAAAAGCGCTACCCTCAGCTCTCGTGTTCCCGTGGCACGTTGGCCCTCGACGTGATGTCGACACGACTGATCCCTCCCTCTCTCTCTTCTCCCTCTTCTCTTCATCTGTGTTCGGTGTACTTCGGTCTCCTCTGTTCTGCCGGGTTTCTATGTACACTCTGTCCAGGTGATGGACTGAAATGGGTCTCATTCGAAACCTCGGCAGAAACTTAAGAGTGTACATACACCGGCGACGTAGTCGTTGCTTTCCGGCGTTTCTTTCGGTCGGTTTCGAGGGATGCAGTCGGGGACCCTGCTCGCAAGAATTCTCTCCAACCTATCTCGGCTTCAACTGGTTCATTCGTAGCCGTTGCAGCGCAATCGTTACTACCACAATCTTTCTCGACGCTATCAGAACCAACGGGACTCTTACTGTCTCTGCAATTGATGCCATCACTGGCTCCGAACACTTAGCCAAGTTCCTAGGTAGAAAGGTGTCTGCATCGGGAATACCAGGCCCCAAGAACGGGTACAGGAGAACAGAGTAAGAGAGAGTGAGCAAGAGAGAAGAAAGAGAGGCAAACGTGGAAGAGAACGAAACTCTGTGCACTGTGCACATTCCCTATTCGCAACGTGCAGAGTATCGCGTCGCAGCTGCCACGACTCCCGGCAAGCCATAGCGAAAAGTTAGCTGGCTTTTGCTATTTTTCCATGCCATTAACGACCAACTCGAACGACCTCTATCAATGGCTTTATGGCAGTTGCCTTTTATTCCCTTTTCCAACAGTACCTACCCCTTTCCCGCTATCCACGCCCTTCACTTTCTCTTACGGCGCACAGTCGCAACATCAATGCTGCTTTCCTCTGGCCTTTTTCCTTTTTCCCGCGATCCTCCTGTCCCTTCCCGACTAGATCTCGTCGAGTCCTGGAATTGCCCGCGAATGGAGGATCGCGATGCGATTTCGTACTCAACTGCTAAGACGCTGAGTTCGCACCCCATCATTTCTAGAAACTATTATTTATAAATGTGTTTGTTATTTATCGATCGTAAGATTGTTTATAACAAGAAGTATTGATGATCTCGGTGCAAAGGTTCGATCAGAAATGAAATTAAAGCAATTTTGCTAGTTTGATTAAACTTCCTACGTTTCGATCCTAATATGGATCCTTTTCACTATTATTTATGTAAGTTTGAAGCAACTTTTTCTTCTGCGAAAGTGGCTTTTATATAGGGTAAACCACGAATCGTGATCAGCAGAGATTACTCCGCTATTAGCAGTCCGATGGAAAATGTTTTCAACATTGTATGGTTTCAAGAGAGCTTTCACGTGACAATCTTTTTCTATTTTTTATTAGTAGCTACATTAATGTAGAGACTTGGTAAGAAAAATGGCATATGTCAAAGAAAAAAGGAAATATAGGAGAACTCTAATAAAAAGAAAAATAATAAAATCAAGCATGAAACTTGTAGTCATTAACTATCATTTTGTTGAAGATAAGTAAGTGTCTGGTGATTTATGGACATTAAAGGGTCCTAATATTTGTTCAAAGTTTTAAAAACCATGAAACAATAAAAATAAATATCACCGGATACGAACGACCCAGTGCGTCTACGGAAAGCGCGATAACTAAATGTGTCCGTGGGGAGTTGGCTTAATTTATTTCCCATTTTCCGGGAACGAAGTGTTAAAAGTGGTTTCGTGCGTCGAGTAAATTCGAAAGTAAAAGCACACTTTCGCGGGGAATTGCACAGGCCACGAGTATACATATGTAGCTGGGAGGTGAGCACGCCGGAATGGGTTTCGTTTAAACGAGAGTAACATACAATTCGATCGATCGGCTGTAAACTATTGTTCTATGGTAGCGGAGCTAACGTAAGAGCGGATTAAGTCGGTTAACCGCAGAGACGTCTACGTCACGCTTCGCAGAATTCTACGAGCTTGCACCTGTGATTCGCTTAACTGTGGTCATACGTGTAAACCCGGCTGTGGATACGCAGAAGTTCTATTAACAACCACACAAGCGAATGATTATCTACATCCGTGTACATGTGTCGAGCGTATTCGATAATTCAATTATCTTTTGAACAAATTTCAAGAAATTCAACCGGCCGATCGCTCGTTCGAGTATGATCCACTTCCTCGAAACGAGTTGCACAAAGTTCAAAGATTCGCACTGTGGTCTGAAAGTCTAGCGCGAATAAATTAAAA
This sequence comes from Lasioglossum zephyrum, assembly GCA_028455615.1. Classification (NCBI taxonomy): domain Eukaryota; kingdom Metazoa; phylum Arthropoda; class Insecta; order Hymenoptera; family Halictidae; genus Lasioglossum; species Lasioglossum zephyrum. Next base: position 10,716,171 of record CM052329.1, read on the forward strand.
AACCAAGTAACGTAAATCTGTTAAAATTTATACTTGTACGATAGTTTGATATGTATACTACAATAACAAAAGCAAAATTAGCAAATCACATCACCGTATTATTGTTGGCAAGACTGTCAACATTCCAGTAAGCACATTTTATTTTCCTGCGTTGCTGAACTGTCACAAATTATAACTTCAAAATATCGAGATTTTTCTTGAAGTGTGTATAAATTTTGTTAGTATCTTGTTATATATTATATTATCAGTATGGCTGTAAGTGGAAATGGTAGGTTTACGTTTCCTTCACACACGTTATGATATATTTTAAGAACTGATACTTTTTAAGAAAAATTATTAGAATGTCGTAAGTTTTACAAAATTTGCACGCATTTGCACGCGTTGCGAAGTATTTAATTTGAAAGCTTACTTCATCTCCATTAACGGCAAACAGAAAACGCGACCCCCCGCAATTCCATTATCATTTTATTTTTATATTTTAGTAAACATATCTACGATCACCCGCTTAGAGTTTTTCGAAGAATGATTCAAATTGAAGGATTTGAAACGAAAGGATTGCGTTAGTGGATTACTAGAGGCTATTTTTACCGAAAGGCATGACTTCGACAGTGAATCATAATCTTCTATACTATATTTGTAACACTTAATTATTATATTAATAAACAAGTAGCCAGTATTGTAAATTATGTTTTATTTACTTTACTCAAATATTTTAAAGTAATTTTTACACAAAATGTCTGTTTTTTCCTCGCACAATAATTAATTCGCGCTAGAACTGACTTTCAGACCATAGTGATTCGTCTGGAACAACAAAACGCAGAAATGGATTATTGAAATATAGCGACGCGAACTTGAAATTTTGTCGAAGTGTTAAAATTTACGGAATTTCGCTAACTAATTATACAAGCGGAGTGAGGTAGCAAGGAATTCCATTCCAGTTGCGGTAACTACGATTAAGAGCGTAAAGTTTTGATTTAAAAATGTCAATGTCAAGTCCACTTACCAACACGGTATTATTCCTCGCTACGTTTCAGTTAATAACTGTAGCTTCCTTAGCAAGAAACTTCCGAATTGAACGAGTTCCGCAAGTTGCATCGTCGTAAAGTTTATTGTAAAATCAAATTGTTGCGCTGCAAACAGGACCTCTGTATCTACACAGTGTATAAAGATTGAAGAAGCTTCGAAAGAAACAAATTTTATCTTGGACTGAATTCAAAGTGACTGATCAATAAATTTGCTAAAAATCTTCAACTGAAACGAATTTCATCTTGGAATATATTCAGAGTAAAAAATGACCTCCAATTGACCTCGTTCATGATTCACGTGCGCTTTTAACGTAGCTCAGTGTTATAAAAAATTGAAAGAGCTCAAAGAGAAAAGTGCTACACCCAGTATAATTATACAAGAGTCCTACTAATTTCTAATAAAGGTAAATAAAGAAAGAGATCATTTTCAAGATACTAACCGCGTTCTACGTAATTCTCGTTCCCCGAGTCCATAAATACTGGAATCTGCATACAGCGAATTAGCATAAAACGCTCGTAATCCAATTATAATTTCCGTTTAATACTGCATTATAAATCTTCTACGTTCGAATTACATGCTGGAAAGAGTACACGCTAAAGCAATTAGATTCTACTTCGCTTAAAATGTCGCGTTCCACGAAAACAAACGATTAATCGATTGATCGCGATTATCGGTTGTAGAAACGAGTTCCGTATTAACTCTTTAACTCTTTGAACGTTCTGGTCGCGGAGCTTTCGTAGATCGATGTAACAGAAATTACATGAAAAAATGCAAATCCCAAGTCCGCCGCCAAGTTTTCTGTCAACTTCGGGACCCAGCAGACGCGGGAAATCAAGAGGCAACTCGCAAATCTGTTTTCTCAGCTGTATGTTTCCTCACGGCCACGCCGCCTTTTCTAAGGCTAAAGTTTCTAATCCAGACTAGGCCCGGGAAATCCGTATACATAATGGTGGCACGTCCCAGACCCCAGAGCATCCTCATTTTGCATTCCTTCTACAATTCGCCGCTCGTTCGTCTCGACCTCGTCCAATGACGTCTCTTTTCACTTTTCCGCCTTCCATTTCGGTACAAATTCGTGCGAATCCCTCCTCCGACCTGTTCGTTCTCGCGATCGAATTCCATCTGCTAGGCCAATCGCATGATCGTTGGATTACGAGTCGACTCTCATTGTCAGAACCGAACCACCGTCATCGAATCCCACGTTTTTCTCATTCGAAGGATTACAAGCTCGTTCGGGGATCGGAGTCGAACAGCTTTTTCCACCAGAAAAACTTTCGAGCTGAAAGTTTGGTCAATCGGAACGCTCCTAAGATTTCGCGTTAAGTCGAATGGAGAATCTTTCTGTTCGCCAATTGACTGTGGAAGATCTAATTTTGTCTAGTTTGATCGAGGAATCATAATGCACTTGGCCGAAAATTTTATTATTATTTATTTATTGTTTATTTTAATGTGGTCGCATTAACAGCTAGGTACACATAATTTACAATCAAAAGTGTTTTACATGTTACTTGTGGTGAGGGTTACAGTTAAAGGTTATATTGTGATAGGGAGTGACAAAGGTGAATTTATAACAGTTTCATATAAATCGATGGATTGAAAAAAGAGGAGGATATTTCTAATGTTCTTTGTTTGTTAAAATTCACTAGGATCATTTTCGGTATATAATTTGTAACTGAATAATCGAAATGTGTCAGAGAGGCTAAAGAGACTTCATATTCGCAACTGCTGTGTAACAAATTACCTTGATTTTGGGTGCAGAAACAATTTAGTAAAATTACTTGTCACACAAATAATAAGTTTCATCGCCGATCATAGTAGATCATCGAGTTCGAAAGAAATCATAATTGAAAGAACAGATTAATCGCATGCGTGTCGCAATGCCGTCTCACCATAAACACATCCTCTTTCTTCCTAGATCAAGGGAACGTTCCCATCGTTTGGCGTTATTATTTTAACAAGTATTTAATCATATTTAATCACATCATCGTGATAAAGTTAATGGTGAGAAATTCCTGTCTCCTAAACTCTCAACATAATATTCATATACTAGAAGCACATAATTATGTAGAAGAGATCCTTGGACTTGATCATTGATTCACAAAAGACCTGAATAATTACGCGATCAGCAAAGCGATTACGATTTCGTGTGCTCTGAAAGATGCAATTAATGTACACTGTCTGCCTCGAGGCAATTTATTGAAAATTTCGCGAAAAACAATGAACTTGGACTCGTTTTAAAGCTTACAGCTTTAACCTCTGTGAAAACATTAAAGTTAGGCGAACGAGTCTTCCACAGATTTGGAGATCGAGGCATCGCGTCTTTGCAACGACGCCTTGGAAATTGATGTACGATTTCGTTTCGCTGGTTTATGGAAGAAAAACGAGGACCCAAAGAGGATAGCGAACCGGATTTCTCTCGGCAGGCAAAGGAAAGGGGAAAGAGAATTTCCGAGACTCCGGGGATAAAGTGTTTCGCCATTTTATCATTGATATGCTCGACTCTAGGCCGTGGGGAGGTTAATATTAAAGATTTCGAGCCGGTGGCCGGGATATTTAAAACACACTCGAAGTACTTAAAAGGAGTCGCCTTTTCGAGGCAACGCTCGCCGAGGAGAAACATCTCGAATGTATTCTGGAACACGCAGTGCATATGGAAACACAGCTTATCATATATTTCTGACCTTACCTCGACACGAATGTTGCACACAAGTGGCCGAAACCTCTCGTCTACACCCCCGCGCCATTGACCGACTTCTCCCACGCTACTCAACTAAGTACACTTACCCCCGCGCTTTCCTCGCACCGTGAAAGCAACGATATTCAAATGCGACGCTACTCCATCCTCCTTATCGCATTATTATACCCTGTCATTGGATTAGGTTTAATAACAACAGACGGTCCCGTTGAACACGCCAATCTATGGCTTATCGGATTTTTTATACGCTACGAAGCTTTCAGCGCCCCGTCTTTTCTACCCCGGAAACTTCCTCGCATTTAGATCTCTTTCTTTCGACAAAACTATGTATCAATTTTTCTGGTTTCATGAATATGTTAACCCTCATCCATTCCTCATTACACGAACTGAATCTGTCCATCGGTGTCAAATTGACAGTGACACAAAAAAAAACATTTCAATATTTTTTTTTAGTCAAATTGATGAGTTAACATTTACATCTTAGGTTTTTCGGTTATGTGTTCCACCTTTTCTACCTCGGAAGCTTCCTCGCATTTAGATCTCTTTCTTTCAACAAAACTATGTATTAATTTTTCTGGTTTCATGAATATGTTAACCCTCATCCATCCCTCATTTCACGAACTGAATCTGTCCCTCGGTGTCAAATTGACAGTGACACAAAATAAAAAAAAACATTTCAATATTTTTTTTAGTCAAATTGATGAGTTAACATTTACATCTTAGGTTTTCCGGTTATGTGTTTCGCATTAAAGAAAATAAAAGTCACACGAAATTTCGGGAAAATTTGCTTACAAATAACAGAACAGTATAACTTATTTCGGGAAAACTGTGTCAAATTGACACGAGGGTCGGATGAGGATTAATTGTACAGTGTCAAATAACTTCTCACCGCAGGATCCACCAACGTTGATCATTCAACAAACCAATCATGCGTTGCTAAACTGTGGATTCGATGTATTTCTAGCAAAAATTGATAGGTCAAATTTTATAGAAAAGCCATTTGAAAATTATCTATAATTCCTGATCTTTTAAATTGTATATCACCAATTCAGATGTGTGAAATAAATTGTTGTTATTTAAATACTGGGTTAACTGTCACGTACATTAGTTATAAAATGCACAATTGTTTATGTCTTTATTATTATACTTTTTTTAGAAGTATGCATGGGGTGCAATCTGAAAGAATTCAACGATTAAAAGAACTTTAGAGCGTCAATTATCAACATGTTATTAAAAAGCAATTTTAGATTAGGTTAATTTTGCGTAATGATCCAATCATGATGATCATTCCGGATTGTATGTTGACCGGCGCGGCGATCCCATGAAAACGTTAACACGCAGGCCGTTTCGAAGCTGTTGTACAGAAACGGTGTCAGAATTTTTGAGTTCTATGTTGCATGTGCTAGAATGCATCGGAGCCGATGTCCGCAAAATGGGCGTGATTGCACCGGTGGCCTCAATTACAGTTGATACGGTTCCTAGAATATACAAACTTTTTCATACGGCCTGACAATGCCGGTATTGACCCGGGAGGTCTTCCTCGTGAGGTATACTCAACCGGATTGCAATTGATCAGAGTGTATTCGTTCGCATAGGTCGTTAAAGGAGAACTCGTGCAAACGAGCAACGAGCGGCTCGCGCGCTTTCACCGGCTTGCCTCTGTTATATCATGCACACTCTGTGATTCTCCCGCTATACACTGAACCAATTTTCTATAAGAACACCGATCTTAATAAAAACTGTTTTAGAGAAAGCAACATGGTCCCTCAATTTGATATTTCTACATAAATCTGATTTACTACTTCAATTCTATAATAATAACTAATAATTTCTAGTAATTTCAAGTTGAGCGCGTTTTAAGTTGAGCACACGCAATAGAAACTCTGTACCGTTCTCAATAAGAATTGTTAAAGAAAGGAATGAGAATATGGTCCCCAAATTTAATAAATCTGATTCACACTTAAATTTTAAAATAATAACTATTTTTAAATTGAGCAGAAATAAGAAAAACACTGGTGGCACTCTCAATAAGAAATGTTAGAGAAAGGCGTGGTAACGTGATCCCCCAAATTTAAATTTATAATAATTTCTAGTAATTTCAAATTGAGCGCAAGAGCAATAAAAACACTATACTATTCTGAATTAGAATGGTTAAAAGAGAGGAATGAGAATCTGGTTAAATTCTAATAATTTTGATAAAAGACTGATTGAAATTCTGTCAATAAATAAATAATAGATATTGAAGATAGCAAGCGTATTTATATTACAATCGAATATACAGGTGAATTCTGTTTTGCAAGATCGACTGATTAGCGAGAGTGACATTTGCGAAAGAAAATGGTGTGCCACATGCAGCCACTTTCCTCTGACGATAGCTATCACTTGAACACGGTCGTTCTTCTAACTTACTTAAGAAACAGTGACGCGACCTTTCTTCTCTCGAAACGGCTAACAACATTAACTACGGGAGCTTCGAAATTCTGTGCTTCACCCTATCTCGTTCTATTTAACTAAAACGAAGTTCGACGTTCAACGAAGTTTCGAATTTCAATGGGGCAGGTGTGAAATTCTACGCCGGGGATCGAAAACACGATTATCGCATACTTAAAGTACCTTAAATTTCGTAAACACATTTTCTAATGTATATAACTCCAGTAGTCACGATTTGCATCCCCAACACTAAACAAGACAAGCATCATTCTACATGTGTACATATATTATTTCAGAAACATAACAAGAATTTATTAAGATGTTTAACAACTTCTGTTACGATGCATGTCTAATGAAATGAATCCGTAGAGTAATCTTTATGATCTCAATCAATTATAAAATTCACAGAGCCCACTATTACGAACAAGCCACGTGTACATATATTACTTCAGAAACATAACAAGAATTTATTAAGATGTTTAACAACTTCTGTTATACGACGCAAGTCCAATCAAATGAATCTGTAGAGTAATCTTTATGATCTCAATCAATTATAAAATTCACAGAGCCCACTATTACGAACAAGCCACGTGCACTATATAAATAAAATATAATATATAAAAAAAATATAGTAAAAACAATTGGCGATCGCACACCTATTTGTTTCTCGCAGAATAGCACCTGGGAGCGTGACGGATCAGACTCATTCGTTGGGGAGAGGTTGGGGACATGCAGAGTTTCGCCGCGAAAAGTAAAAATTCGCGCAGCATCGAGCCTGCGAAGCCGTGGGGGTTGAAAAGTGAAATTTGCGGAAACAATCGATGACAACGCGAGCCGAACTGCATCCTCCATTTTGCCAACAACTCTGGCGAGTCTCGAATTGCGGATTTCGTTATTGACGCAATCGGTGGTTGATGCGGCCGCTAGAAAAGGTTAGGCATGCATGGTCTCTTGAGCGAGCGACCATGTTGCGTCACGTTTTGCGCAAGGATCACGCGGATAATCGGCAAATGAGCATCGCGGAGAACTTAATATGCGCTCGGAGAAGAAACTGCGCGCGCGTTCTCGAGGGATAAGTCTTACATGGTCGCGAGCGTAATAAAAATTCAGTCGGGTCGGCCATCACGCGACCGACACGCACCGCGTATCTTTATGGCGGCCCATAAAGTCGCGTAATTGTGAAATATTGCCGGGCACGGCAATGCTTTCGTGATAAAAGGAGTAGCGCGACAAAGAGAACGAGGGGAGGGGGAAAGGAACGTGATAAAAAGAGATCGAACCGAAAGAAGCCATGCACCACCCTTTTGCTCCCGGCTAAGATTTTCGTTAGGCCAAGTGCGAACAGCCCGGATAAATCAGGCTGAGTTACGCGTAGGGATAATGGAGGGACGGCAAACAACCGCGTCCCCTACTACGAGGAATCAGCGAGAATGGTGACCCTGCGAATAAATACAGAGGACGCAATTTCTAAGCTATGCGTTCGACCAGTCCAGTCAACGAACGTAAACACAGATGGCTGTGGCCATGGAACGGTGAAATAGGAGACTTCGTGAAGATCGACGAGTTTCACTTTCGCGAATCACTACTTAAAGGTTTCGAGAACACAAAGTTACTTTATTGAAGATTAAATCGGCTAGACATACCGGTAGCAGAGGTAACCGTCGACTAACTCGATACATGACCTTTAAGGTCTTATATACTAATGGATAATCTTGTTTGAGGTACAAAGGTTCGGGACTGTTTGATGGGTCAAAGTATTGGGCGCTGAGACAGTCATAGACTTGGGCCAGTTGGCAGAGCGCGACAGAGTTCATTCTAAGATAGTCAACATGACCTTACTTCTTTGTAACTGATGTAGACAATTTTTCTTTTTCTTTTCAAGTTGCTTAAAAATTAGTCTCCTTCTGATTTAGAAGAAGAAGATCAAAATCGATCAAGACGAGTTGCGAGGCCTATGAAACTATAACCTTGAAAGTACCTTGAGGATGAAAAAGGATAAAGATGAAAAGAAAACTAAATTGAAATTCAGCGAATGTAGAAATAATTTCGATGTTTGATTGAAAAGGAACATTCTGTACACAGTAGTGTCTCTTATTGTTGTAAATGGCAGTGTTCCATATTTGGACACTCTCTTTTAAATTCGACGTACATAGTAAGAGTGACATGGTGGCGACAAGCGGGATTCACGGACCGTATGTTGTACCTTGATGCGACAGGAAAATCGAAACTCTGCGGCCACGTCCGTGACTCTTTCTTCCGCGTCTTCTTTCACCTTCTGTTGGCGCCTCTTTTGCCCATGAAGACCCGGCATTTGCCGGCGAGCTGCACGTCCGCGACATGAGAAATTTAGATTACCGGCCCTACCCACTCCATTACCTTCATTCAGAGGCAGTCGTAGCTTAACGAACTGTCAGTATACCTACAGATCCACCAGTCAGCCGGCAAAAGGTCCGCCGCTCTTCCCTCTTTTGCCTTCAAAGGGATGCATCCGGTTCGCGTTGCTTCCTCCTCCTCTCTCTTTCTCTCTCTCTCTTCCTCTTCCCAACGAAAAACCCGAAGCAAGTCCTGCGTAAAATCGGGTTTTATCTGCAGTCACCGGTCGGATGGTCGAACGAGTGATTTTAATTTTGCCGATCTCGAAATTTGATTTTCGGTTAAGTGTCGCGCCGCGAGAAACCCATCGAACATATTCCCATCGGACGGGTTGATATCATCAAACGATGGCCGGTTTTCGTTCACGATGACGTTCACTATTAATGATCAACTAAGTTCTTTTGATCTCCCTAAACATATTTAAGGTACTGTTGCATTGGTTTCGACTCATTAACATTATTGAAAACAGAAATAAATTTCATTTCAGAGTATCGACCTATGTTCGAAGGTCTGAATTTATAGAAATTTGGACAGGACAACGTCTGTCGGATTAACTAGTTATTTAGTTTACTATATCTAGTTTGGATTAAATTGTTTCGCAAGGTCAACATTCATGTTTTGTTCGATTTAAATTCAAATAACTCCTGTACTATTCATTTACGATATTCATCGACGTACGTAGGTCAATACCTTTTTATAGAGGATGAGAAGCGCATAAAACAATTATACAATTTTATGTAAAAAATAATAATTGACCTTCCAATGAGCGAGTCGTATATTGTAGTTTGAAGTTTCGGTTGTTCGCGGCGGATCCCATGGAAATCACCGATACAAATTTCCCCGACTTCAGATTTGACCGACAACTACTTTGGCCGACAATGCCTTCAACCGACAACGATTTCAGATTATAGATTCGTTGTCGGTCAAAATCGTTGTCGGTTAAAGGCGTTGCCGGTCAAATCTGGAGTCGGTGAAACGTTGTCGGGGAAATTTGTGTCGGTGATTTTCATGAAACCCGTTCGCGGTAGAGGATCCGCATACTGGTTCAGTGAGCGGGATTGATATTATAACAACAGTTCTGGAACGCCGCGCCGGTTCGAAGCTGTGCGTTTAGCGTTGAATTAGAGGCGTGGCGGGAGCGCGGCAAATTGGAAAATTGTTTTACCGGTCGCGTTCGAAGTTAGCGGTGTTTCAATTCCGGTTCGGCGCAAACACTTAACGACACTTCAGACGCAGCTTAACGACAGCTTATCCGCGAAACGGTGATTCCGCCGCGGGATGATCGGTGGTCTAGACATCGACGGGGTATGCGTTCTCGCCTCGAGGCGAGGCGATGCGAGGCGTGTGTGCATGTTTAGTGCGTGCGGACGTCGTATTTCCTGATCATTATTGGGCACTGTCGTGGTCGTGTAGTTCTCTCTCTCTCTTCTCCCCTCTTTCTCGACGCCTCTTATCATTTCAATATTGCCGGCACGATAGTTGGTGTCGACGAAAATTCACGCGGCGGATTGCGCGCAGAGAATTTGCACGGTCCTGAATTGTGAAGGTGGCCGAGGGGAAGGGAACGGGGCCGTATCAACAAAACGATACCTCCGGTTAAAAATGTATCGGAATGTAAAGAGAGCGCCGGTGAACTTTTCAATAAAATACGTGCAATGCAAATACGGCCTGGCTCCGCGGTAGTTACCGATTCGCGCGCGCCCGATGCACGGGACTTTTCAATATCTGCTAAATTATACGTTCGCGCGCGTGTTTTTCGCCGTGTATTGGATATTCTCCACTGTTTGTTTCTTTTCTTTCGCCCGGCGACAGAAAATAAAAATGCAACGTACACGCACACGCACGCCGCGCCTCGGACCGTGTGCATTTCAAATCTTCGATAACGTGCGCCCCACAGCTCGTTCCACCCGGCAAACTCGAGACAATTAAACCCGGACGACGGCAACAATGGAGCACGATATCGATACGCAGTATTTGCGATCATTTCACACGTCGGCGTCGCGTCGCACGGAAACTTGGATTTGTTGCGTGGACCGCCATTTCTGATGTTTTTGAGGTTTTACTGCTTTTTCCCTCTCTCTCACGGACTTTTAGATTCATTGCTTCCGGTCGCAGTTCTTTCTGCGTCCTCTTTCAGGTTTCGTTGCCTGGTTTGATTAGTTTGATTTTTGACAATCACGTTGGACGAATGTAATGTTCTGGGTAAAATTATGGGTCGATTTAAGCATCATTTTGGTCATGTGCAACATTATTTAAATTATAAATGATATTGATCCTGATAGCAGAATCATTGTAGGGGATGATTTCGCCCGTAATGGATAAGAGAGACGAATTCTCGTCCGAAAAAACAGGTTGAAGAAGTGGAATGTACTTTTCCGGTACGCGAACTTGTTCCCACAAAGAGATCGTTAAAAATTCTACGTACAAGTTTTAATTTCAGCAAATGCAACGCTCCGGGGCTGCCGCTAACGTGCTCCCTCGTCCGACCACTTATCAGAATCTTACTGATGGCGTTTCGTTAATTACTCGCGCGCGTTTCCTGCATGTGCAGCGCGGACGACTGAGAAACAATAAAATTTTAATTTTCTCAAGTTGCATAAATAATGCCGATTGTACTGTACAAGGTGATTCCGAGAATATAAAACGATGATGGTGGAATAAATACCGTGATTTTATATGCGAATGCTAGGCAAATTTTATCGAAATATTTTTAAGGGAGGATAGCATTAAAATTTCATTGAAATCCAATTTCAATTGTGCAATTGTGTACCGATGCAATCGCCACAATTGCACTTTATTCTTTAATAGAATTCAATTTTCCATGGTTAAACTAGTCGACGCCTTTTATTATCCTATGAAGAATGAAATGTTTGCATGGCCCCTGTGTCTGGCAATCGATGCAAACATTTTTTATTTTGCATAAAGATCCACAGTCCAGTAATTCGGAAATTTAAGATTAAAAATTGTTCACCAATTATGAATTTCATCTACTTGATTTTACTGTAAATGCATAAAGATCCGCAGTCTATTAATTAGTTTATTATCTTATGAATTATGTAGATAATTAATAAAATAATTAATTCGAAGAAATAGGGAGAAGTAACTGAACGTGTAGAATGTTAAGTTAGATTTATCGTAGAAGCAAGCTGATGCTGAATGAATAAAGATGATTATTGTTAGTACAACCGAGAACGAATTTTTGCGAGTGGGAAACTATGAGTGGCTACGGAGGACAGTTTTTCGAAAATCGTGGGTTCTCTGCCGCGCGAAAAAACGGCACTTTGACGTTCACGCGAGTAATGGGGTTATCCGAGAGCTTTCTCGCAGCGCGGCACGCGCGCGCCTCTATTTAATTGCACGAGTTTCTGACCGTAGCGTAGCAGAAGGGTTAAAAGTCTGTCGCTTTTAGCGCTCTCACTCACAATGGAGAGGACGAGCATCATCGTCGCTTCATCGGCTAGCAAAGGAGAGGAGCGTAGTCGTCGGTGGTGCCCGCGGAGGTACAAAGGAGACGATAATTTTTCTCAATTACGGCTAAAGAGATTTTTGCCCAAAGAGTAAATGTTATCCGCCGGCTTAAAGCGCCACTTTCGCCGGGGCACACCGCGACGGACAGTGATTTAAAAGTGTTGCTTTTTAATAACGTCCGCTTAATGCGCAAGGGTGTGATGTCCTTTTGCCGGATTAATTGAGTTTATAGTTAATTTTCAGCGTACCAGCCTCTCTCTCTCTCCATCTATCTATCTATCTTTCTCTTTCTCCTCGTCGGCTTTAATGACTACGGTACGCCCCTTTGCACGAGCTGGCAGGGTCCGACCCGACCCGGCCCGTGTGTACCGAGTTTGCACTTAGCCTCCGCTCTGCCTACGCGCCACCCTTGTCAGTGTGATATGCTATGCACACAGCCGTATGAAACTTTAATTGTGTCATTATGCGATGAAAATTTGTTCGGGTCCTCCGCTCGAACCGATACCCAGAAGCCTCTGCACTGCGCGGCTACGCGCCTGCCTGTATTTTCATACGACGTACACGGCGAGCACCGAATAATGGAATTGCGGCCGGCCATTATTCTATATATCGTTTACTCTAGTTTATAATCAATTAATGCTTTTATGCGATTATTCGCCGAGGTAAGCGAACAGGTTTTAATGAATGCAAGCGGGCCGGCGTACCTGCGCGCGATCTAGATCTGTTGCGTCTGACTTCTCATTATCCTATTAACGATTACAGGCTGTTTGCGCTGGACCCTTACCGCGCGATGTACATTCCGCGATCATGCTCTTCCCCAAGTATTCCACTTTTACGCGGACTTGGTAAATCTGGTTCTAACATTGCAGATTCAAATTCGCTTATTAGATAATCGCCAATGTTCGTGTTCGTTTTATTATACATCCAGATACGATTACTCC